>JAOTQQ010000063.1:13955575-14022695 GCA_026546715.1 Gallinago undulata | reverse complement strand
GGAAAGAATTCTTCACAGAAAGAGTGGTCAGGCATTGGAATAGGCTGCCCAGGGAGGTGGTTGAGTCACCATCCTTGGACATGTTTAAGAGTCATTTAGATGTGGTGTTGGGGGATATGGTGTAGGGGAGAATTTTGTAGAGCAAGTTAGATGGTTCAACTCGATGATCCCAAGGGTCTTTTCCAACCGAAATGATTCAATGATATATATACACACTATATATATATAGGATATACAGGATATATACAGGATAGAAGTGACCACATGTCTACAGGCAGAAATCTGGTTCATCTGTCATGCACAAAGGAATACCTTTCAACTGCTTCAGTGTCACTCAGCCACATTTTGGAGTGCTGGCTTCTTACGCACTGGTGCTTTCATTTACATGGAAGGCTGGTGCATCACAATCAGGAGTTACACTTACAGAAAGCAGTGTCCTGCAGCAGGATGGACAGAAGTAGGTGATAGGCAGGAATAACATAACTCTCAACTCTGGCTAGAGAGCTCATGAAAATAGCCTGCATTTTGTTCTAGTGAGTTTTGAATTAAAGTTTTGCTTTCTTTTTTCTTTTCTTAAATCTGTTTTCAATAACTATGCAGCTAAAAAATATGAAGATAATTATAGCTGTCTGTGCAAAACAGAAATGTCAGACCTCCCATTTCCCAACTGACCTTTCATCAGATGAAAATTCCCACAGCAACCTTCTCCAATCACAGAATTGGGAATTATGAAAATTTGCAAAACAACATTCTGTCCAATAACCTTGTTCACATTGCAGATGCACAGGTAGGTGTTACTATCATTTACATAGGAGGAACAGCATTAAGGTAGTAAAAAAGTAATCAAACTTTAAAAGCTGTTCTATAAGAACAATCAGAGAATAGCCTTGCTGAGGTACTGAAATCTGGTATGCTGGTCTTCTGGCTGCAGGAAAGAATTGACAGAAGCTACCAAGAAAGTCTGAGATAAAAATGAAAATGGTATATTTTTACAACATGGCTTGCCGGGCTTCTCCCACTCATTCTGAAATGTTGCATTGAAAGTCACCTGCACAGAGAACATCCCTAAGTAGGACCAAGGGAAAAAGTTCTCAGTAACTAACATTGTGATAGGAAAATTGGCTTGGGTCAATAAAAAAATGAGAGACAGCCACGTAAATTCTCAGTCTAGCTGGAAACAGCCTAGGACTGCATATCATAAAAAGCATCTTAAAAATAATTTTTTTTTTCCCCAAAGTACTCTGTTGGCTAGATGTGCAAATATCACATAGTTCACGTGCAGAGCAAACAGAGCACTGAGGAATGTATGTATATATTTTCAGTTGGCTTGGGAAGAGATTCGACGACTCCCAAACTCTTATTTCATACCTGACTCCAACTCATACTGCAGCCACAGGTCTATCATCCCATTTAGTTTTCCCAGGTGTATACAGGTTTTTCCACATAAACTACTCCAAAGAATAGGCACAGCTACAGTCCCCTCTCCCTAGAGCCCATTCAACCACCCAAACCAGTTCAGATAACTGTCAAGCATGTCAAGCTGTCCTTCAACACTCCCATACTTGCTCGTACATCAGGCAGCAAACCCAACTGGCTGAGAGCAGAGCTGACTGCTCACCATGGGCTCCTAAAGGCTGCTGTCAATAGTTGATCCTCACCCACATGCCATGCCCCAAGGAAGCTGAGAACTCTGCACCATCTTCAGTTTTCATGTTGCTCCTATCACGCTACAGCCTGACCAGGAAGATGAGAGCAGTTTACAGGAAACTCAGAACTAGTTTCCATCCTACAGTCGTTACAATATCTGTTATTCATTGATTCTTTATGAGAGGACTGTGGCAATTACAAAGTCTTTTTCTTGTTGTAACAGATTCTCAGCTGTTATGAATTGACATAAATTCACTGATTTAAAGGCAGCTACAATGATTTATAGCTGAGCATTAGAGCCACTTTATAGGGACAATGCTTCCTGACTTCCCCTAAGACTTAGTCTTCAGATACAGAATTCTTTTTCCTATTTATTGCATAAGAAATCAAGATCTGTTAAGTACCATGTAACTACAGCAGTCCAGTCTGAAGATCTACGGACTTCCAACACACATTCTGCTTCATCCTGAAATCTGATTTGTCCTACAGTCACCATTCAGCTGTAATGCAGCCAGGCACTCACAGGCTCCATCACAGATAGACCTCCCTAAAATTCCAGTAACAAATGTAGGTGGGATGATCTTTTCATACATGGTTACATGCTTTTGATGCTCCTAAATTTTTAATTCAAAAGAGTGTATGTAAACTGGATCTGTTTTGTTCCACCTGTAAAATGCAGATGCTGCTCTCAAGAGAACTACCATCTCTTTTATCGAAGCGTTTGGCTTTCATTTCACCATTGGTTATGACAGAAAGGTTGCTCATGAATTTGCCTAAAGTAGTTAAAAAGCAAGACTAATTCCAACAAAATGAGCCAATCTAAAGAAAAGTGGATCAGGTGAGATAAAGTAAGAATAAATAAAATAAGAAAGTTAATTCCTCTCACTCTCTCTCTAAAGGCAAGAATATGGTTGAAGACAAGTGGTTTTTTTTTCTTTTTAGATTTTGCACAAGTTTATCCAGTTATGATGTTTCTAAGGGTAGCAAGTCACATTTAAATTATTATTTCTTATTCTTTACTTGTATTTTCATAGTGTCTACAACGTATTTCCATACAACACACCAGGAAGCT
This sequence comes from Gallinago undulata, assembly GCA_026546715.1. NCBI lineage: Eukaryota > Metazoa > Chordata > Aves > Charadriiformes > Scolopacidae > Gallinago > Gallinago undulata. Next base: position 14,019,976 of record JAOTQQ010000063.1, on the reverse strand, counting down.
AAAGTAAGGTGCATATTTGGTTTAAAAGAAATATTACTATATTAATTCACCTTTATCAGTTTTGCCCACCACACTCACAAAAATCCCAACAACACTTTGTAACACTTCCTAGCCCATTTTCAGGTAAATCACAAGCCTAGAAAGATTCTGAAACCAGAATGTAAAATCCAGATTTTGAGTGAAATAACTACAGCTGCCCAAGAATGCACTTTATATCCATGTCTTTCTAACTGATTTTGATTAATTACATTCCTAAAGGTAATCCACTGAAATCAAATGGAACATTTGCCTAGATCTGCTGCCTGAAAATAACAAAACCAAAATGGAGCATTTACTTCTCCATTTAGTAATCAAACTTTCCCCTCACAATTACTTACAGAGAAATGCAATTTCCAATGAAAAAAATCATTTTTCAAACATGGCTTTCAACAGTGTTGAGTTCTGGAAAGATTTTGCTGTTAAAGTTCTGCCAGAATGTATTGGCTAACAGCTGAGGTTAAGAAAAAAATGGGCTGGTTAATTTTTTGCAAGACTGACAAAATTTTTAAATCCCTACCACTTTCTGACAATTGCAGTGAAAACTTCTATCATTTTTCAGCAAACATATTTTGAGAAATGTGTCGTATGGCTCACATGAGTATTCCTTGGGGAAAGCAACCACATTGGGAGTCAGGTGATGCCTTCCTTGATGTTTAGTATTACCCATCCTCATGTGTACAAATGTGTGATGCCTGAACCTAGAACACCAGTTTTTCCTGCTATATATTTATCCAGAAATCTCAAAGTATTTACGAACTGTCTTACCCACACTATGCTTCTCCTTCCTCATCATTGGAATGCCGAGCATGACCGGGGCTTGATTTATTCTGATAAACCTTGGATAGCAGTTTACCAGTGCAAAGGAAACCAGTTCTTCCGAGGTCCTCCATCACAGGTCTTTCAGCATAAAACGGATAAAACAGACTACTAACACTTTTGACTCATTTTCTTTGGTACAGGAAAGCTGTAAATTCTCTCTGCTCCTAGGTGAAATGTCATGATAGATGTCAGTCCAGTAGGTTTTAAGTCCATAAATCAGTTACATAATGCTAAACGTGGGCTACATTAGAAACAATCATGGCAGCAGATTAGTAATTTTAAAAAATAACACACTTGCCCACTTGTATACTGCCGTTTACATTAAACAAGGTACAAATCTGTTTGGAAGTATCCAAAATAAGTGATATAGAATGGAGATAAAAACAAATAAGGGCCTTAACCTCTGAATGGGGTTCCCAATGCTCCGTCATTCCTGCCAAAAGTAGACGTCTTAATAATCACAAGATTATGATTTATTATCACTGTATGGCCACATTCTGAAAAAAAATCCCAGGGAGTCTGTAAATTGCAGAAGTAACCACAGATTAATGCTCATAATCCCTGGTAAAAACTCTGCAATAACACTTCTATAGCACACAGAAATTCTCCCACTAATATTCTTAATCCTTTCCCATTGGACTTTATGGTACTTTTGTGATTTTCAGGCAGTCCAGCAGTGACTAAACAATATTTATGATTTAACTCTGCTGTTTTTCATTTCCATACTAGAGGGGTTTTTTTAAATTTTAAGTTACACCCACACACATAAATACTACCTCCTATATATCCAGGAAATGACAAAAAAACCAAAGAAGAAGTCTGGGTGTCCCTTATTGCCTCTCCTACAATTGCATACCCATTTTGAAACTTCTATTTCTTATCAGACACTTAAAAACAGACCGGGGAGTGCTAGTGACCTTCTACTGCTGCTAGTCTAGCATCACACCTTCAACTCCTCACTTGCAAAGAGCATACGAAGGGCAGGACAAATGGAAGGAAGGGCCTTGTATTTTTTTCCCTTTTCGTTACATCATACTTAGTCTTATTCTTTCATCTTAGACTGAAAAGCTGCCAGTTTTCAAGTGTCCCTCATTAACTTTTAAAACCTAAGCTCTGCTAAAGAGGAGTTATTAGATTTTTCCTGGCACTGCTTGAAATTGCATTACCCATATAAAAGCACTAAATGCTAATAGCAAACCAGGAAATACTGCTTAACATGAGATGTGAGATTAAATATTTGTACACAATAGGTTCTAACGTGCAGGAATTTTACCTGTAGGTGATTATATATGCTTTTGAAAAATCAAATGATCAGGCTGTTTGAAAAAAAAAAACCACCAACAAACCCCTTTTAAATTAAAAGTCAAAGCACTGGAAAGATAAAGTAAATAAAAACATTTGTGTACCACTTAAAGGAGAGAATTTGCTTATACAGATATGCAGATGTGAGCTTCTGGTTGTCCTTAGTCAACTGAGCCATGAAAGTCACATGTGCAGCTCACACCACACACTGCAATCTGCATCAAAATCACTCAAATCACACTTTATACTCTGGGGAATGATTCTGAAACTTGTGTCAGAGAACTGTGTGTCTTTCCTTCTGCCCCTATCTCTATGTGCTTTAAAAACAGGAAGAAGCAGAAAAAGTTCAGAATTCAGAAGTTGCCTTGTAGGACTGTTGTAGGTAGAGTCCATGTACTCAAGAGCTTTACAACTGGATAAAGCCCCAACACCCTGCAGAAATATGTTGGGTGCAAAGGCAACCAGGGGAAGTTTCATACTAGAGACTGGCTGAACTAAGGGATTTACAGTATTGATGGCTGGCAAACTCAGGGTTGAAAATATCTCTAAGGTGAAGGCTATATAGCAGCAGAAAACATAAATGGAATGTCACAGCTAGATTCTGTTCCTCCACAAATCACTCAAAAGCTCCACACTTCATCAGTGCTGGAGGGGAGAGGGGCCCAAGAGGGATGGCTGGTATTCAAGGGTCGCCTTCTCCAAGCTCAGGAAAGGTGCATCCCAAAAAAGAAGAAGTCAGGCAAAATAGCCAGCAGGCCTGCGTAGATGAATAAGGGACTGCTGGACAAGCTCAGGACCAAAAAGGAGGCCCATAGAGGGTGGAAACAGGGACGGATAGAATAGGCAGAATACAGAGAAATGGTCTGGGTGGTAAGGAAGGAGATCAGGCAAGTGAAAGCCCAGTCAGAACTAAATATAGCCAAGAACATTAAAGACAATAAGAAAAACTTCTACAGATATGTCACAGACAAAGGCAAGACTAGAGAAGTTGTGGACCCTCTCTGGAAGGAAACGGGAGACCTGGCCACCCAGGATATGGATAAGGCTGAGCTAATGAACAACTTCTTTGACTCAAGTCTTCACCAGCAAGGGCTCAAACCACACTACCCAAGTCTCAGAAGGCAAGAACAGGGACTCTGCTAAAGAACTGCCCACAGTTCGAGAAGATCAGGTTCGAGACCTCTTAAGGAACCTGAAGGTGTTTAAGTCCACAGGACCTGATGAAATCCATCCATAGGTCCTGAGGGAGCTGGTGGATGAAGTTGCTAGGCCACTTTCCATCATATTTGAGAAATTGTGGCAGTCTGGCAAAGTTCCTGCAGACTGGAAAAAGGGGAACCACAGGCCAGTCAGTCTCATCTCTGTGCTTGGCAAGATTATGGAGCAGATCCTTCTGGAATCTCTGGTAAGGCGCATGGAATATAAGGAGGTGATTGGAGACAGCCAACATGGCTTCACCAAGGGCAAATCATGGCTGACAAATTTGGTGGCCTTTGATGATACTATCACACACTTGGTGGACAGAGCAACAGATGTCATCTATCTGGACTTGTGCAAAGCATTCAACACTGTCCTGCATGACATCCTGGTCTCAAAATTGGATCATGGATTCAATGGATGGACCACTTGGTGGGTAAGGAGCTGGTCACACTCAAAGGGCTGTGGTCAATGGCTCAATGTCCAATTGGCGGCCAGTGACGAGTAGTGTTCCTTAGCGGTCCGTATTTGGACCAGTGCTGTTCAACATCTTTGTTGGAGACATGGACAGTAGGGTAGAGTGCACCCTCAGCAAGTTTGCCGATGATGCCAAACTTGGTGGTACAGTCAACATGCTGGAGGGAACGGATGCCAACCAGAGCAACCTAGACAGGCTTGAGAGGTGGGCTCGTGCAAATCCCATGCAGTTTAACCAAGCCAAGTGCAGGGTCCTGCACCTGGGACATGGCAATCCCAGATACAAACACAGGTTGGGCAGAGAATGGCTAGAAAGCTGCCCTGAGGAGAAGGACTTGGGGGTGTTGCTGGATGAGAAGCTTAACATGAGCAGGCAATGTGCATTGGCAGCCCAGAAAGCCAACCGCATCCTGGGCTGCATCAAGAGAAGTGTGGGCAGCAGGTCATGGGAGGTTATTCTGCCCTTCTACTCTGCGCTCGTGAGACCCCACCTGGAGTACTGTGTCCAGCTTTGGAGTCCTCAACACAGGAAGGACATGGATCTCTTGGAACAGCTCCAGCGGAGGACCACAAAGATGATGAGAAGGATGGAAGCACCTCCCCTACATAGACAGGCTGAGACATCTGGGGGTTTTCAGCCTGGAGAAGAGAAGGCTCCAGGGAGACCTTATAGCAACCTTTCAATATCTGAAGGGAGCCTGTTCTTTACAGAGAGGGTGGTGAGGCACTGGAACAGGTTGCCCAGGGAAGTTGTGGATGCCCCATCCCTGAAGGTGCTCAAGGCCAGGCTGGATGGGGCTTGGAGCCACCTGCTCAGGTGGGAGGTGATCCTGCCCATGGCGGGGGGGTTAGGGTCCCTTCCAACCCGAACCATTTTATGATTCTATTATTCTATGATAAAATTCCAATATGAAGTTTTGCAACCAGATTGTTTTGAAGATGTCTAAGTGCAATAATTTATTTAAAGTTTCCAGGAATCATGTGGATTTCAGAATTTTTACTTCAATTTTCTATTTTCTCACAGCTCTGCTGAGCTAGAGAACAAGTAAAAACAAATTGCTATTGTACAGACATTCCATCATAGCATAATAATGCTTTTCCTACATTTGTGGAAAAAAATTTAAAATAAAGACTGCCTTCAAGGAAACTACAACTATAGTCTGTGCTTTGTTACATCACAGTAACTCAGCTGATTTAAAGGGAATTATTCAGGATTTACGCCATTGTAATGGAGCAGGGTATTAAAATTTGAATTTCCACTTTAGATTTCATGAAACAGGATGGAGAGGAGAGGCAGAGCTAGGGTAAGGTGCTATTCAGTGTAATGAATCTTTCACTGGGGCTCTGTACCATATATTCAGCATACTGTTCATGTCTTGAATTTAAAATATTTCACTGCCATTTGTAGACCAGGAACATTGTTTTCAGTTGGCGTAGGTAGGACCCTCAAGCAAAGACAGTGAGCTTACTCTGACTCAGCAGAACACTGGAGATATTTAAGAAATAAGAGGTAAAATGAACGACTCAGAATACCTCCCACAACACTAACATTTCACACTTCTCCCTGTGATGCCTCCTATATAATGGAGGTAGGAAGATTCATGAGCACGCAGAGAGAAACCTGGAATTGTAAGAAAATACAGGATGTTCTTGGAGGATTACCTTGGTTTTAGTTGCGTGGCACAGTCAGAAGCATGACAGATGAAGCAGCAGAGTTCTGCAGTGCTCTGCACAGCGCGGGCCAGGCGGTTGCCCTTTCAGACACCGTTTGCAATGTACAAATAAATCCCAAGCGGTTAGGTAACTCGCTACCCTGTGCTTAGAGTTGCACATATACACACACTTCATATTAACAGATTTTATTTCTGGTAAGTTGCTTGAGCAGCTGAGTGCCTAACCGGGTGTGCTGGCAGACTGCAAACCACAGGATCGTTAGGCTTGGAAGGAATCTCAGCTGGGTCAACCCAATCCATCATTCTGCTTCATAGTACAAGTGATCTCACTATCCCTAAACTATCCCCAAAAGATGGGTGTCAAGCTTAGCTTTGAATATCTCAACTGGTCGGACTAGTCACCTCCCTTGGAACCTTGCTGCATTGACTAAGTCTTCTTATACAGTTTTTCCTAAGTCTCTGTTCTGGCCTCATTGCCTAATCAAAATAATTGGTCCCTGTCCTCTTCATAACAGTACTTAAATATGTTTGCAGACGCTTATGTTTCCCAACAGTTTTCTTTTGGTCTAGACTGAACGTGACCCTTGAATTTTCCACAGAGATCTGAACGGCTGATGAACTCCCTCGGGCTGAGACTGAGGCCTGGCTATGGCAGGTAACACAGCTGTTAGGAGGACTCTACCACGCGTTTGAATAAGCTATCCACATAATTCTGTCACTCACAGAAACAGGTTTAAACATTCCTCTCTCTCACCACATTACGGTGAAATTTCAGTTTCTCCAGACCCACAATCGTAGCTTATTTATTGCTGCTTTACCATTTGAAGCTGTCTGCTCTAAAAGAAAAGTAAATTTGGTTCCGTTCTAAGATGTGGACTAGAATGCTGCCTACTGCAGCTAAGTGCAAAAAAGGTGGCCCAGCATCCACGTTTAAAAAGGAATTTTAACAGTTAAAGAGAAAAACTTCAGGGAAATATACCTAATAAAAGACTTGGAAGGACTTGATCTATTCGTCTTATCACAGAAAAAAAAAAAAAGTAAGACACAGTTTGAACACAGTCTTTCAGAATTACTTCTATAAGGAAAATATAAGACATCTTGAACTTTGCAAAGGTATAACAAGATAAAATACTGGAAGTCAGGTATATTCAAACTAGATACAAGATGGAAGTTTTTAAAAGTGAAGACAGGTTACCAAAGAACATGTCAAAGACTCCATCGCACAGGGTTCTTCAGTTGACAGCAAAGTCTTTCTAAAAGAGGCCAGTTCAACCACATGTGGAATACTAAGGACCATATTATGCAAAAGAGAGCATAATATTCCTTTCTAGAAATCAAGTCCCTATTTTACAATATGTCACTTGCCTTCTGGAAAATCAGGTACAGAATATTTGAAGGAAGCATAGACTGCCAAGCCATGAATTAACTTAGAACAAAACAGCAAACAGCAATTCCACACAATTTGATGAAAGTCAGTGCAATCTATTCTTCTCCTATCGGTAGGCAGACAGAAAAGGGAGGAGATGAAAAGTAGAAGGCTTGTCTAAGTAAAACAGCCTGAAAGAAAAAAAAAAACAAAAACACATGGCATAGTTAGGAACTACCCAAATCTTTTTTGTTTCCTTTTTCTCCCCTAAGTTTGCTTTACTCCTTGAGCAGGGTCTGCTGGAATGTCTCTTTTTTCCATTACCCTATCAGTACAGAAATCATGCACTAATTTTAACTCTTATCTGATTAAGCACAACAAGAGCTCCCACTTCCCTTCTGTTGTTTCATTTCATGTTGTCTCTTCTCCTTCCCCAGCATCTCAGATCTGCTCTTCTATCCCATCCAGCCTGCTCTTTTCCTCTCTAAATGGCTACCCTTCGGTTTTATGAGTTGCTGGTTGGCAATCATACCTTTCTGTTATTAGAAAGGTTTTCCCAGTTCTTGAATGAACACTTCAGGCAATGGAATTTTTCTTTAACTTTATTAATGTCAAGTACTGCAGTTGCTGTGGTGACCATAAGGTAAATTAAATCACTTTTTTGTGGGATCTAAAATTGGATTATAGACTAAGTACCTGCTAGCGATGGGAGTAATAAATAAATAAATAAGGCCCCAACAGCCATAGCAATCTACAAAACCTAATAGGGAAAAATTGACCTTTGCTGTTTGAAATCAAAGTATTAAAAGGGTGTCACACTGCAAAACATTAAGGCCTATTAAAACATTAGCATTTTCCACTTGACACAGCCAGATAATAACTAACAGCGGACAGCAGACATCCTGCCTTTACTGTCATAATGTGTAGAAAATATCCTTCAGGTTTAAAAAATAAATTCCCTACATGTGAGTCTGGGGTCCCAGGCAGGACCTGGTGGTGGAGCTGCCATTGTGTAGCTGCAGGAATAAAGTAAGTGTTGCCAGACTCAGACAGGTGCTCCTCAGAAGCACTCCTGCCCCTGGACAGCCAGACAGGCGAGCAGACACTCTAAACGATGCCTCATTTTGTCTTGTTGAGCCTAATTCTGGTGGCGGTGTCAGTCAAAGAACAGTGGGATGGATTTCAAAGTTAAACAATAATCAATAGTGTGATGTCTGGCAGCTGGGATTATTTTTTTTTCCTTGAAAAGGTCTCACATTTACCCTTGCCTTTGATTGAAAGCTGGCTCCAGGCTCCCGTTCAGCTCACACACTGCTCCATTGGTCAGGAAATAGTTTTGATAAATGAACCAGAGAGCAGAGGTATGACAGATAGCCCACCAGCCAGGATCTCTGAGCAGCGTACATTGCTGTAGTCCTCTGACAAGCTTGCTAACCAGGAAAACTGACAGCTGCACATTTTAAGAGTCTGTTCCTATTGCTGTGGAAAGTAACTTCATCAGTCCTTGTGCTCAGAGCTGTAGGACAGACGAGGCACATCGTACAGGGTTCTCATCACGGCAAAGGCCTTGACAGAGTCTATACTCAACACCAGCTAATGAGGACCCAGGCTGCACCACATCCAAGCACACTGGTGTCACCAGTATTGGCTTTATTCAAAACATCCCCACTCTCAAGGCTCTACTGCACCTGTAACTGCAGGCATCAGGTGAAGCTCTTGCTGGAGCTAAGCATTTTATACTCCATCAAAGCACCCTGCTGCTGGATCACAGGACTACCTTGCAGTTTAGGTAAAGAATTGGTGAAGCTATTCGTGTTACTGACATCTAGTAAATGAGAACAGAGCAGCAGTTCCCAAAGAAAGTGGGATAAGTAAAGAAATCTCTGAAAAATCTTTCTATATCTACTAAGATTATGCATTTAGCTTCTTTGAATCTGTTCACAGACACTTAAACTCCATAACATCTCCAGAAGATGGAAATATTTATCACAGGAAGACTGAGATAGTCGTTTAAATAATATCAAGGACTAAAAAGAAAAAAAGGGAAAAATAAATTAATGAGCCTGTGCTGTGCTCTAACTACTAGGCAATGCCGCATCTGTATTAGATGGATCATGCTGCTGCAGTGCCTGAGAGGGAGGGGCTGCTCCTTGGCAGGAACAGGCAGAGGGTGTAATGCTCAGGAACTCCACTGTCCCTTGCCCAGCACAACACTATAGTTGAGGAAAAAAAAAAATAAGATGGAAAAACAAGGCAAGAAGAGATGATCTTGGCTGAGCACATAATGGGTATCTTGAATAACTGATATTAAGTCACGTTCATGTTTACTCTTTTAAACATACTTGTGGTGAGCAATCATTCACCTGTTATAAATTACAAGCAACTGATAAGTCTCCATTTATTAGTCTCCAGTCAATAGCACTTGTGTTAAAAAATAGCACAAAACAAAAGCCATCCATAACCAGCGGCATTTTTTCAGAGCTGGACCACATAGAAAACTTTCCAAAGCAGACATGAGGCAGATTTCTTGAAAATTTAGCCTCAAAATAGTCTTTTAGACTCAAAAAAGAGTCCTAAAGTGTTATTAGGCAGTTCAAGAAAATGTATTTCACTCTTCATCCATTAGGTTGTAGTTCTTTGCTAGATGTAACTTTAATATTAAAAAAAAAGATTAATTTCTATGCTTGAAGCCTGTTCTTTTTAATCTTAATGAGTTTTGATTTTACACAGTGTAGAATCTTATCCAGAATAGCTTTGAAAATTGAAAGGAATAAGATCAGAGAGTTGAGAATATGAAGTGCAGTTTTATCCAACATATGACTAGATGTTTCCAACTAGCATACAGTGTTAGGGAGAGGAAACTGAGCCATTAAAAAAAAAAAGAAGTATTTTTATAGGAGATCTTCACAAGCATGTTACCTCTGCTGACCTTTAGATAAAGGTAAAAAGGTTAATGCAATAATTTGGAAATTATTAGCCTGAAAAAGGAACAATGACCCTCTCAGGGTTGTTCCCAAATTTCTCCAGCATAGCTTGTAATTCCTGGGAGATCATTTGAGCCATGTAGAGACCTTACTTAGTCAGAGTAAAAATATTTTTCTGCCTTTGTAGTGGCTCTCTGAATATATAAAATGTGGAGTTTCCTTTTGTTCCACCTCCGCCCCTAGAGTTGGAGAGAGTGCCAGAGTAGGCTTTCATTCATGGGACTACAGATTTTCCAACCATATATTGTACCGGAAAGAATAACAGTTGAGATCGACTTCTCCCTAACATATCCTCTCCAATTTTAAGGGTTTGATCATTGAACCATCAACTCCCTCAGTGCACCAAAGTATGCAAATTCATTTTACCCATTTACATCATAGTTCAATTTGGCTGACAGTTTCTTTTTCCCTGGTTTAAATCATGACGGTATTGATAATGCAGACCTACACAAAGAATGCAGAAGAAATCCAGAATTCTGGGTTCTTTCCCAGATCCTTCATTAACTTATAATTCGGTTTGGGCAAACAACTGTACTTCTTTATGCCATGATTTACTTTTAGGTTAGTGTCGAGCAGTAAAGTATCTCTGGGATAGTTGCGAGTCTCAGACAAGTTAACAAAATAACCTTTAGGTTTTACTAAAATAGGTAGTGCTAACTGTAAAGAAACATGGAATGAACCCAAAAGGAAAATTGTGAAGCAGAACCTTCAATAAGGACCCTAATACTAATTTTAATCAGAAATTCCTCACAATTTCAGCCCCTTCATTCTTCAGATGTAGATTCTCCTAAATCCAATTTCTATCAATCTGTTTTTCTGCAAAACACACAAATGTGAACTCCAAGAGAGAAGACCAAGAAAAATTTGTTGTACTTCTACAACAGACAGTCTACTCATGACTTAGCAGGAGTTCTGTCACTGAGGATCAAGATCTCTGAAATATATGCCATATTTAATTCAAGGTTACATACTCTGGAGACAGGGAATTAAAACTTTACATGATATTAAAACATGCAAATTTGTGGCAGTTAACACACTGATAAGAAATTAGAAGTCTAAGTTAAGAACACATAATATAATATAAATAATATTATAATATAGTATATAATATATATAATAATATATATTATATATAACAATATATATAATAATTCTTTCACAGCTAGTTCATGATCAATATCTCTTATTTAAATTTTTATAAGGGATACTTTAAGAAAGGTATGAAGACCATTTTTGGGTTTTTCTGATGTCTTGGCTTTCTATTTTGTGTTTCTGAGATATGACTAATTTCTGAGAATTGTACTCATCTTCTAATATTATATCATTATTAAGCTGCTTTTTCCCCATGAACAAACAGTGTAGCTGTAGGAAGTCTAAGATTGATTTATATTTCTACAGTAAAATGCAATGGAATAATTTCTAACCAGGTCTGTAATTCGTGAAAATGAGTTACTGTAATGATTCTCTTGCTGATGAGCTTTTCCTCATAAAAAAAAAGAAAAAAAAAAGAAAAAAAAAGCACTTGTTTCTGAAGTTTTAGAAGATAAAATGGTTGGAAGAGAGAGCAAGGGAGAGAGTGTACAAACGTGACATTAAATTTTATTCACTGATTAACCTCACTCCTAGGTAAGGGCCACAACTGAAAGAGAAGTCATGCACTCTTCACTCTTTCTGACTCAAATCAGGCATTACACACACCAGCCAGCCATCACTCTAGGCTCCTTGAGGGGTCAGTCTGCACTTGCATCCATTCATATCGAGTCTATGTGTGCAGCCCTAGAAACTTAAATTTCCTTTAAAATAAAAACTAATGCAGAACAGTATAGTTACAGGTATTGTATGGACTATCCATGCAGTGTGCATTTTGCAAAAAGAAAAAATGACGGAATCTGGATGTAGCACAATCTACTTTTGCAAGAATAGGGGGCTGTGATGATTTATTTATCACACAGTCTTGTTACAGCAGGAGAACTGTTTCTTGGTTTCTAACATGCAATACCGGTGCCAGTAACCCTGCAAAGTCAGACTCCTGTCACCCTTTTAAAAGGTTTTCCCGCTGATGCTGTTCTTTTCACCAGTAGCTAGATGAAAGCTGAGACCAGGATTCAAACCCAGTACTCTGCCAGCTGTACTAAGCAAAAGCCCAGGAGTCCTGACTAAAGCAGCAAGCAGTAGGCTCTAGAAATTAGACACACTAATAAGGCTACCCGTTGACATACACACCAACTCCAAGGAGTTCAGATTATTTCTTCACTCTCCCCCTCCCCTTTACATATATGACTAATAATATTAACTAGTTATATATTATATATATATTATAACTAGTTCACTAGGCTATAAATTTGTTGCAATAGAGCGAACTATTTTCAATCTGAGCTTAGTTAAAAAGGCAAATGGTATCTCAAGGAGCAAGCTGACCCCATTATTAGACACTCAGGGAGCTAAGACAGCAGCCAGCAGTGGAGCCAGCCAAAATGCCTGAGCTTGGGCCAGCTAAGAAGCCAGCCAGGCAAATCCAAAGCTGCTGGAAAAATACGCTTTGGAGCATGGTGTCTGGGACCCCGAGCTACTATGCACACCCTGCTTTAGTGGATATGGGTGTTGGCTTGAATCTAGAAGCACAGACGAGAGGGTGGACAGGGAAAGCAAGTTAGATTGCAGTTACATAAGAGGCCTATTGACTTTTTAATGACTTTGTTATTTGGAAGTAGCAGGTATGTTTACCAGAACATAATCTCCTATTTTACAGTAAAAGGTTTTTACAAGGAAAGGATATGTAAAAGGGGATCTTACAATATACCCTTACAGAAGCACAGAGGCTAGAATAGGCAGCACAAGAAAAGTGTGATGTACCTGTCTACTTAAAGTCTTCACAGGCTCTGGAAAGTGTATTTTGCAGTCTCTGTTGAGCACAATTGCTCTTTAAAGCCAACAGACAGAAGGACTTTGGAAAAACATGGCCTTCACCACCAAAAGCAGTAAAAAGCAAGAAGATTTAACAGGATCACTGTTATTCAGTCACTTCCAGATCTTTATTGTAATAATAAAGCAAGTTAACAGAGTGTAGATGACAGTACAGAAGATAATTCAGACACAGGCTCTGTTCTCCCACTGATAATGGACTGAACTGTATTTCGAGTGACTTCTGTTGGTGGGATCACTGCTTTAAGCTTAGCCAAATAACAGGACAGCATCATGCCACATTTCCCCATCTGTGACCAGTGTGGAAGAGCATGTCAGCCTTAAAGATCAGAAACTGATATCTAACCGCATTCTGTATCAGTGGATGAATCACTTATATCATTATACTGAAGGGTTGATCTGTTCTCTCAAGAAGGTAAGATTACCTAATGCATAAATGCCTAAGCAATTACTGATGGAATTAAAAAGTCACAATCCTAGATCACAGTACAGCTATTTATAAAAATCCTGTTCTGTTTTTATGTCTTCCATCAGGCCTCAGCTCATCACTGGAAAGGAGCATTTCCATGGGATGCTGGAAGTCTTGAAAAATGTTTGTTCCAAGGATCTCTGCTCTCTTTGCTAGGGAAGTATTTTACTGGAACCCTAAGTAAGAGGGGAAAAAAAACAACAACAAAACACAACCTATGCCCACAAAAGCTACAAAACGAGAATGTAATAAGAATCTTGGGAAACTGAAAAGTAGATGGAAATACCTGATACAATTTTGGATCAAAACATGGTGTTATGTCCATGGCCACTTTTAAGAGTATTAGCTTTTCAGTTGTGTGCCATCTGAAGGTTCAGGCAGAATGCCTGTCCAAGAATTCAGAGCAATTTTTGGACCCAGCTCCCCTTCTAAGGGAACAGAGAGCTTTAAGACACAAGACAGTGAGCCTGCAAGCAGAAAGAAAACAAACTAGAAGAAAACACCAGAAGAGAAGAAATGGCGCTTAGAATTTTTTTTCAAAGGATTGCCAAGCACTTGCAATGCTTCAGGTTGGAGTGAATTAGTACAGATCAGGTGACGCAGACCGTCACACCCTTGTAAAAGTTTGCCAAAACTATCACAAACGTATGTAAGATTATTAGTATCTTCATTACAAATTAGGATGAACAATAATTAATGTAACAGCAGACCAGAGAGCAATCTGGAAGAAGGGTGAAAAAGAGCCACAACCCTATCAAAAATGGGAAATGGGGCTCAGGATATTAGAGATTTCGGTTTCCCTTGAGAACACAGGCCAAAAAATTTTACTCAGTTTCAGAGATGTAACATGTTTTGTCCTGAGATGACTATCACTCCTTTTTGCTACCTAGTGATATACCCACAATTTTCAGTCCTTATGGCATTTTATTCTCCTCAGTAGAAGTTGGGATACCTCACTGAGCCAGGGTCTCCTAGTGCTTCTCTGTACAAATAGAAGTGCATTTTTAAGAATCTTGTCAGCAAAGTTTGTTTCTGTTCAGAGTCCCAAGTAACTACAAATCAAATACATATGATATGGTATATTTTTGTGTAAAGAGAGAAACGGAACAGAAAACTTTCCTGCTGTCACAAATGCTCTTTTTAATCACTAGTGCTTTGGCAAGAAAACATATGCACACATACACACAAGTTTACTGTTTCTCTGGAAGTCTGATCTCTTGTACTTTAGACCAAATAAAAAACAAGAAACAGGCCAAATTCTGACCAGAATCTGAAGCAAAGGTAAGTTGATCTGCAGTGCTGAAAGACCATCACTGTTTAAAACAAGTAATTACAAGGCAGTGAAATTAGCTTGGGGTAAACATAGGCTACTGTTTGGCACATAAGAGACTAACATGGTTTAGAAACATCACTGCTGTTTTCTGCTCACAGGACCAAAGAGAGAACACCACCATCCTGAAGACACTAAGACTTCTGACAGGAGAACGATAGATCTGTCAGAACAGAGTAACAGCAGCCTTAAACGAGCAGGAAGATAAAAGGCAACTGGAGAGATGGTCTTCTGATAGGAAAAGTCATCGAGACCTGCTACTACTGGAGATTGAATGTTGGTGCTTTATCTGGGGCATAAGGCATTTGAAACAGGAAGGAAACACGAGCACGTTTCATCTGGCACCTGGTGAAGTACCACAGAGGGTTGGATGTCTTACAAACCTGGAAGAGTATCTGGGAATGCAGCAATCCCAACAGGGTGTACATCACTGGTTTATGCACATTTATGTTATTTAGCGCATAGAACACTCTAGCATTGTTTGCCGATTTTTTCCACTAAAAAGGCAGGGTATCAGACCTGTCTCCAATTTCTAAGTCCCTCATTTATGGTAACACTCAAAAGTGGAAGAATCTCCATAAAGATACAGAATGAACTGAAGCAATGGAGATGTAATCAAAGGTTTCCTTCTGCTGAAGTGATAACCTTTGGCCAAAAGCCAGCAGAGATCCAGGTGCAATGACTTCTAATCCTTTGCCAAATGTTTTCCCTTTGTTTCTTTCGCTTTAGCCTTGAAAGTGACTTTGCAATGGCCCTCCAGGCATATACAGGAGGCTTCAGTGTTTGAGAGCACCCACTTTTAGCTCAGAACTTCCAGTAAGAGACTGTATTTGTTTGGCATTTAACATCTATGCTTCCTATAGCATCTGCACTACCCTCTCCATTTCAAGTACTTGAGAAGCAAGACAGACTGCTGTTTTTTCACTTAACCATTAATCATAGTGAAAAATCAAAACAGAAAATGTTTCAAAATATAAGGCATATTCATTCACATGGAAAAGTGTGGTTAATCTTTGCAATAGTTACTTTGATAAAATTATGCATTAAAACTAAGAAGACAGCAAAGAGGAAAGTAAAGCCATTTTTTGAAGTTTAAATCTTCCTCACAGAATGCCAAAAGTCACAGATGATTACTGCTTGTCTCTTACCTTTTTTTATTTGGAGGTTACTATTAACAACAATTTGGAGTTAAATCAAGACCTGGATAAGTGTTTTTCTAATTTTAAAACAAACAAAAAAAATACATTCAAACGGATGTAGTTCACCTATGTATTAATGCAAGGAACAAAACACAAGAGGTTTCCAAGTAGCATGCTGAACCAATCAGACATCAAAAAAGGCATTTATCAGCATAACCTTACAGACAATAACTTCAGAGCCACTGTGTAACAAATTTTAGGTCAAAGATAATCAGCTTGTATTTGTTGATACTAATTGCAATGCAGAATAAACACAAGGCATTTAAGTTTCTGAAAGCATAATCCATGTACTTACCCTTTTAGTTGTTTCATTTTTTCTCACTGTGGCTAACCAGAAATTTAACAGCAACATTATCATACCTTCCCCATTATCATATCTTCCCTTTTGGCCAAAGGAAATGGACACATTTCTGCCTTCCACATAAATTTTAAAATTTATATCTAAACCAAAACACACATAGGCAGGTCTGGAAAAAAAAAAGACAAATGCCAAATTTTTCATGGAAGAGGTAAGCAATGCATTTTCTAACCAGCATTGTATTTTAAAGTTAGGACTTCAAAATTAGAACTAGAATGGTCAGACACAGATCTTTTTAAAAGGACTATAACAGACACATGAAGTCAAGCTAAACACAGATTTAAGTTAAAAAGGGAACAGTTACTGAATCAGAAAAGTGACCAGAAATTTCTTAGGTAATCAAATTATAAAAAGAACTCCAAAGCCTCGATGGATACACTGGACTTTATCAAATCATTTAGAAGACGTGTAAGAAATGAATCAACACGAAAACACTGATATAAAAGCAGACAAAAGGAGCTATTTATTATAGATTATAGAGCTTCAGCTTGTTTTTCATTGTTACTAGCAAATGCTACATTTGTCAGAAAAGGAAATGGATTCTCCTACATTTTCCCCAGATAATAGTAGATTCATAGAATCATCTGGGCCGGAAGGAACTTTCAAAGGTCATCTAGTCCGACCCCCCCACAGTCAGCAGGGACACCCCCAACTAGACCAGGTTGCCCAGGGCCTCGTCAAGCCTCACCTTGAATGTCTCCAGGGAAGGGCCTCAACCACCTCCCTGGGCAACCTGTTCCAGTGCTGCACCACCCTCATTGGAAAGAACTTATTCCTAATATCCAATCTAAATCTGTTTTTCTTCAGTTTAAACCCATTGCCCCTCGTCCTGACACTGGATGCTACCTAATTACCCTGCTTCAACAACAACAAAAGAAATTGAAAGACTCCACTCTCTTGTGAGGAAGCTGCAACTGTATGTTGAACTATTAGGAGAGCTTTGGATGTTTATCTGGCTCAACCGCACGTAGACTGCACATCCGTCCAGCTGTACAAAGCAATCATGGAAAACTAAAGATACGCCCGAACACGTACACTAGCAATGAGTGGGCCCTGAAGGATTTGATGAATGAAAAATACTCAGTATTGTGAACTTACATTTGATTTCCACTGTTTAGGGAATAAGCCTGACCTTTTGGTTACCATGCAACCTAGGAAAATGGGAACTGAGAAAGTGTGTGTCACCCTAACGAAGGGCTTGAGTCAGCTATTGCTCAGCATCTTATGGACCATCTGCTGTCTGGGTACATGTCCTGATTTAAAACTGGTCCCCTGCCAAGGAAATAAAGTCTGGACTATTTCTTCCTGAAAATAGGATTAAGGAACTTTAAA
Organism: Gallinago undulata; assembly: GCA_026546715.1. Classification (NCBI taxonomy): domain Eukaryota; kingdom Metazoa; phylum Chordata; class Aves; order Charadriiformes; family Scolopacidae; genus Gallinago; species Gallinago undulata. The sequence goes on along the minus strand of JAOTQQ010000063.1, from coordinate 14,002,509 downwards.
ATAAAGGAAACATTGTATCATCTTGATATACCACTACAAAAGTCAGGTAAAACCCAGGAAAGCAGACTTCCTGAATCAGTTTCTACAGTCCCAGTATCAGGTATATATTTATAAAAGTAAAATTGAAAGTTAAATAGGCTGAAATAAAGACATCTGTGGGGAAGGGAGAGAAGAGGAGAAAAATAAAGTCCTATTGAAATAAATACTTAAACAGAACAGCAAGTAATCACTGACAAGTGATGTATAATGCAAGCTTCACCTACAAAGCTATACATGCCGGATGTACCATGGAAAACATGAATTCTGTTTGAGGCTTTAGTCTGAAGTCCCTGCTGCATTTACACAAAGAAACCAATAGAACAACTCTTTTTGTTAAATGTCTTTGCAGATGTGAGCTTATTGATGTCCCGTATGACACAACTGTTATTTCTCTAACACTCAATGTGACAGACATCCCAGAACAAAATAAGAAAGAGTAAAGCTAGCAAAAGTTTCCAGTAGATCTTTATTATGAAATGTGATTTGTCAGAATCATAAAAGGACTGTTGCCTTCCAGTCTAATTTCTTTCAAGTAATCCATGAAAGATCTGAGAAGGGATATTGTGACAAAAGATAAACCTCACAGGTGTTTTCCTTCCCCCAACACACACCATTAGTCCTACTTTCCTCCCTCTCATTTCCCAGAAGAAATTCCTACACTTTTGTTCCTCCCTCCTGGAAGAAGACAAGGCACTGAAAAAAAAATCTGATAGATTTTGTTAAAAATCTGCAGAGGTAAAAAAGAAAGGGTGAGGAAGGAAGGGAAACCTGAATGCTGTGTAATTAAAAATACTCAATCTGTCATTCTCAAATAGGGAAGTTGGCTTGACAGATGAACTAGATTGCTGTTCAAGGATCATAATAAAGATGGGACCACCTAGTTCTGTTCTCAATTGTACCTTAGTTGTACCTGTCAGTCTAAGTATTCCTGATTTGTTGCTACTTTAGGTTATCACTACAGTATCAAAACACCTCAAAAACATTAATGAATTGTTGTCCATCAGCTACATGAAAGATTAAAGACACAGAGACTTTAGGACCCATACCCTAAACAGCATGAGAACACCAGGCACAGCAAAGGATTCAATCCTCTTCCACAGTGAAATGACTATCAAATATATTTCTCTGTCTAATACCTATGTCTTTACCTTCATGCTTTCATCCACACCATCCCTGCATTTCTTTTCTTTCCAGTAAGCATGACCCATTCTCCTCCTATACCTGTCTTAACTGACATTTCTATTGCAATCCACTGAAATGTTACACTCCACAAGAATTGCCAACCAGTTGCTCTGTCTACTCCGCACCATCCAGGCTGTTGAAAAAGAAGTGACTATGTCATCTTCCATCCTCACAGAGGAGTGTGCCAACAGCACATAAAAAAATGGCACCCAACTTCCAGCCAGCCTCACTGTTGGCACTATCCCATACACAATGGACACACACAATCGTGTAGCAGTGACCAGAAATGAATTTGTATGCTCCTACTCTAAACTGCCCAGTTCCATAGCCTTCAGTTAAAATATAATCCCTGGAAGCACTTTTCAGATTGGGCTACTCCTGTTCCTTCAGAAAGAGGAAGCAGGAAACATAACTCATAAGTAGATAGGCCTATGATATTGTTTTTCTGTTAACATTGCAGTTTTGCACAAATATATTCATAAAAGTAATTTACCCATATTTCTTTTCCCTTTGCTTCAAGCTGTAAAAACTTTTAGCAAAATATCATTATTGTATGCCTGAATGACACTTCTTATACTGAATGTATGCTTCATGTTTTGACAGGTGCCTCAATTATTTTTGATGTATAAATTTTATTATACACATTTTCTGTGATATATAAATTAATATTTGATATTACTTTGTTTCATTACTACCTAATGGTTTCCTTTGGGAAGGAGAGTTTGTTGTTTTATAGTTATGTCTGTGTCTTAGACTAGCAGCCAGTTTAAAGAAAAATTGTCTTTAATCAGAAATTATTCCATTATATCACTTCATTTTTACAACTGTTCCATTCACAATCTAGTTGTATAACATAGATTTGCAACATTATGGTCAAGTGCTCCCAACCTAGCACTTATTTTCATAGAAAGGAACATCTTTCTCAGGTGAAATTCTTTCTGAAGGTTATGGAAATGCATGATAGTATAGTATTTACATTTATACATCATAATACAGCCATGCAATACAATGCAACTCATATATATGTGTATACAACACAGATCATTAACAATAACATTGCTGTATTGCCTTTTCAAAGACACTTCCGATTAATGGCTTAGATTTTAGAGGTTCTTTTCAGACAATGGGTATATTTAAGAATTGGTTTTGCACTAGAGGAAATAATTAGACTTAGATTAATGGCTAATAGCTTAAGTTAAAAATTAATTCTAAAGTGTTTTCAACACGTTGCAACTCCACTGGAATTCTCTTCCCCATTTTTTGTGTAGTGAAAACAATCAGAGCCAAAAAGTAATCCAATACAAAATATCAGATGCAATTCCAAGGTAGCCCATTGTCCTCAGCTAGGAAACCATCACTCAAGGTATTAAAATGCAATTCTTTAATAAAAAGCTTTCCTTTTTAGCGGTTAATTCACTTCAAAAGCAATTTTACTTGCAAATGAACACATAAAACAGTGAAAGACTTGCAGAGAATCTCCAATACTAATTGTCAACTTTTCAGCAATTCAGCTGAATTTCAACATTTGAGCATTCGATATCCTCAGACACGAGAACAGGATCTTAGCCAGAAGCCTCTAAATAGTACAAACATTTGTGGACTTTTACAAGGCAGGTAAAGACTTAAATTATGTTGCTAATTAATTTTATATTTCCTTTGGCTACCCAAAGAAACCTGGAGCTGTTCAGCATTCATTGAATGGTGGGATTTTGCCAAGTATTCAGGTATGCTATTAACAGAACAAGCAAAAAGAACAGAAGTCATGCTTTCTATAATACATACAGGGGAAAAAAAGTTAAGTTCAAAGCAAGTACATGCAAAGCAAATACATATATACACAAGACAGAAAGGGAGAAAGGAGTACCAAAGCACCCAAGACATCTAAAAACATGTAAAAAACTTAAAACTAACATTACTACAGAGGTAAGACAACAAAACCAAGAAGGACAGCAAGTATCAACCTACTCCAAAGAAAAATATTTTTTAAAAATTGAGGACAAAATGCTAACCTGAGCAACTTGCAAAAGATGTAAGATGTGGTTTGTGCTATGCATACACTGTCCAAATAGGTTACATAAAACTTAACTGATTTCTGTAATTGAGCATGGCACAATAAGCCAAATTTTCCTACATACCTACATTGTGTAGGTGTGATTCCCTGGAGAGAAATAAACAGATGCAGTGAGTACAGGCAGGACATTAAATAGAATATTTTTACCTTCAAAGCTGCTTCCCTGTCTCCTTTTAACTTGCACAGCCTGTTTTGTTTTGCTTAAAAGGATCTTGTAATTCAATTGAAGAGTATCTTATTTAAAGATCCTAAAACCCTGATTACCACACACAAGTATTCATTTCCCTCTTCACCGATCAGCATAAAGGAACAGCATCTCTCAGTTGATTCTCGGCACAAATGAAACTCAGCACTCTTTGCTTTTCAGCCAGTGAACAAGTTAATCTGTTCAGTTGATATTAAATGGGGTATTCTTTATTAACCACAACATGAGTTATCAAATATCAGACTACTTTTGCTCCCACACAAAGACTTAAATGACCAGCTCTCTCATTTGTTCATGCAGTTTTTTTCATCATAAGATGATACTAGAAAACTATGCAGCTCACACATGCATTTCAGTGCACAGTTGTTTGTGGAAAGCAGCGAAGTGTGCATCTTCAAGATGCAAGTATGGACTGCTGTCAAGTGAAGAGATTACAAAAACTTAGGTAAGTGCACTGGCATCTGTGATTTTCTTTCTTACATATTTTATTTCAGGCTTTGGAACTGGAAATGTCCTATTCTGAATAATATCAGAAGGCTTCAATTACACTTAAAAAAACCAAAACAAAACCCTCAACCAAACACTAAAGAAAAACCCCACAGAAAACCACATAAAAACCAGCCAACCAAACAAAAAACAAAACCCAATAAAATTTTATGCTGTTTCTTTTAGTTTGACTATAACAGGTTCCAGTTCATGTCACTTCATTTTAACCTATACTTTCCAAACAACTGAATTTAACCTTGCAGAACGTCATTCAAGTTTATCACCAGAATGATGCAAATGTATTTACCTCTCACTTTAGATAAATAATATTCATGGTCCAAATACATCACAGACACACAGCCAACCGTAGCTTTATCTGTTAACTTCTGATGACAGACCTCCTGGAGTAAGGATATGCTGAGCTGCTCCTTTTAAGGTTACTTAAATGAAGCAAATACTGTTTAGAAGTGGAATCAGACATTGTTATTTAGCCAACAACCTCTACATCTGATATATGTACAGCTTCAGCTTTCCTGTCAGAAAACTGATCAAGAATTGCAATCAAGTTTTCCTCTAGTCACAGAAGAGGCACTCAGCCTTTCCACCTCTGTTTCATATGATCCCACATTAAGTAAAAAAGCCATGCTTTGACTTCATTGGAGACATACGGCTGCCTAAGAATCTACTATGTGGATGTAATGCGTATCAAGGCATATCTTTACAAAACAGATTTCCGAGTTTTCATCCTAAATCACTCTCAAAATGATTCTGAGTCAATGCTCTCTTCTCATTTCATCATTGATCACGATAATTTTAACATCAGCTCATTATCACACTACATAGAACATCTGTATGAGAAATGCACAGGACTATCACAGAGATCTGCTGTCAGGGATCTGCAAAGAAGAAGAAAAGTGCTAAAATTGAGTTTTTGCTTTGTTCAGCTATCAAGAATACCCTTCCAGATGCAGATATACAGGTAGTAATTTTGCTCATAGTTCAGCACCCGTTCTCCTACTGTGTTGGGAAGTAGATTAAGCTGTAGCAAATCCACATCACCACTTAATTCTTTTTTAAAAGGGTCAAAAGTTTTAAATTGCATTCTTTAAGGCAAAATTTATCCCAAGCGCTGCTGAAGCATATTTTCATAAATACCTCTGCTATGTCCTGCAAAGGAAAAGGAAAAGAAGACCCCAAACATCTTGCTCCAACCTACTTTTCAATATTTGAATTTTAAAGGTTTTGGCCTTCTTAGTTTAAGCAATTCAAGAATTAGCATCTTACGCAGCCAAACAGTTTGAGTCACTGTTTTAAAATCGCATTGATCATATATTTGTTAAAATTGTCATTCATGGTATAATTCCGTTCAGAGGAATGAATTTAATTCCTGTTTAGAGAACATGCAGGTTCAACGAGTTTCATGTCCAAGCTTTATGAACTGAAGAATCTCTCTTAATTGCTAAGAAACTGGACGCAAGAATAAGGCTCCATATGTCTCTGTTATATCCGGCATACTCTGCCTCTGTTCAAGCCTTACGTGTAGAAATTCCAGACTTTAAATGAGAGGGCCAATGTTAACAAGATGTAATCCAGCTACACATGTTCGGAGACGAATAACCATCTGAGACAAATGGCCTTGAAACTGCATGCTTACGGGAAAAAGTTAAGTTGTATATTAAAACATACAAAATCCTGCTTTATGGTCCCTGAAGAAATGGATATAAATGTGCAAGTGCACAGAACATTTGCATCGTTCTCCTGCCCATGATCTGTTACACTGCAACACGAGTCTGGGCTTGAGGCAACTGTGTTCCTATGCCAAAATTGTATGGAATGCACAAAAAGGTCAAGGCTAGGAATTTATGTGTTTCGCAGTTATATAGAAATTACGGGAAAGAGAACTTGGCTACTCCTGGCGTTGCACAGGTGTAGTTAACTGAGAGCGTTCTGTGGTCAGACTTTTTCAATCAAAATTCCACTTTATCAGAAGCAATGGCCCTGTGCATGTGATTATTAAAACTGAAGACAGCTTAGTCTGGAAGAGAAACTAAGGGATGACTTTCAAAATTCTTTCTTTGCCCGACCTTTCCATCAGTAAAGTCTAGGCTTTATGTTAAAAGATCACTATCTGAAAGAAAGATAATTAATTATAAAATATTTAGTCTATTTATGTGGAAAAACCCTAAGTTTTCGCTTGGTTATGCTCTTCAGTGGAACAAAACCACTCAAAAATCATCACAGGAAGCATCATTTGAACTCTTAACTGTATAATGAGAAAAATGCTTCAGAAGATAAATGGAAGAGCTCACCAGTTGTTCTATACATAATAAGAAAACCTGAACTCGCAAACTTTTGAACTGTATGTTGTTGTTATTGTTATTATTGTACATGGATAGTGTCCTCTAACTGTAGCAGTGTATCTGGAAACAATTAACCAATTACTCTGTGTCTGAGTAAAAATTCATAGACCTAATGGTGTATGAATTATCAAGTGAATACCAAGCATAAGAAAAGCAGGCTCAGCACAGCTGCTTAAATTTGTTTAAACTAACAGATGAGACATAGCACCAGTTCTAAAATGGTGAAGCTGCCAGACCAACAGAAGTCAGTTGAAAACAGTGTTGCTCTAGAGAAGGGGGCTTCACCTTACCTGAGCTTTAAATGAACATGAAGGGCTATGCCCTCTACTACTAATGAAGTGTTATGAAGAGAAGACAACACAATTGCTGGCCAAAGCATGCTAGCACAAACACGTACACTAATGTACTACGTAGCAAAGATTCGTGCACCATAACAGAAGATCTCCCATAAATACAAGATTTCAGGGGAGTGGGTTGAGTCACCATCCCTGGAGGTATTTTAGAAGATATGTAGATGTGGTGCTTACGAACATGGTTTAGTGGTGGACTTGGCAGTGTTAGGTTAACTATTGGACTCAATGATCTTAAAGGTCTTTTCTAACCTAAACAATTCTATGATTCTAATGGGAGATGGCACAACAAGCAGCAAAATGTATGACAGATGGAATGAAGGAAACGTGAGAACACACGGCAGGAAAAAGAAAAGGAATAATGAGAAGAAAGAATCTAGGCAATTTTCAAGGATAAGCATTAGGCTGACTCTGAACAGCTGTCAGCTACATGGGACTGTCAATTTTTTGTACTCTCAATATTGTATCTGTGAAAAACACTACTCCACGTTTTTACTGTTTCTTCAGAATTAAACATGGTAACAAATGCTATAGCATTCAAATAAAGGAATTATTTTTTCCTTTTGAACAAAATAAATGCCTAAGAAATCCTTCAGAATTAGTGGCAGCTCATGAAAGAGTGTCCCAACAACGGCTCTCCAAAGCAACACATTCAGCTTTGTTTGTGGGCAAGGAAGCAGTCTTTCCACAACACAGGGTGTGCTACTCAAGTAGTAATCTGTCAATGCATGGAAAGTTAAGAGTGTCTGGACAGCACAGTGGTGGGTAATGTAATACAGATGATTTCACCTTCAGGTCTCCAGTTCAAAAAAATTCAGCCCAAAAAGTGTCATCACCTGGTAGTTTTTACTACTTTTATTTACAGTACAAAATTTCCCAGAGGGCCAAATTGAGATCAAGAGTTTCTCTCTACTCCCATCCTTTTTGTGCTAGGCATTGTGGCTATACTAAGGAACAGACTCTCTCTACAGATCCCATATTCTAAGCAGACTACAGATATGAAGGAAAAAAGCACAGGAGACTGAAACACGTTATTGAAATTTGGCGAGTCAGACATAAAAGTGATTTTGACTCCCAAGCTGATGACATTCTTACTTGTGCTTTTAGTGTGTTAGGATAGCTTCTCTCCCCCACCCCTGAAGGCAAAATGCACACGTGTGCAGCAAGATCCAAGCTCCAGGGTGCATCAGCCTTACTAGACAAGTGCATGTTTTCCTTTTAGCCCATGTGGAACAGGGCTGATACCTCCCAGGAGTGCTGGGCTCACTGTACACAGGCTGCAGAGATGGTCTGTGCACACAGAGAGCACATCCAGGATTCCCAGACATCCAGCGACCTGGACTGAGCTACCACTCTCAGTGCCTGGGAATCCTAGCCAAATGTTTAAAAAAACCCCAAAGCTCATTTTTACCTAGACAAAGCATCCATAATCAAGATATAACAATTTGAGAAAGGAGACTTTCTTAACAATTTGATTAAAATGAGCAGGAATCCATGCTCCCACTCTGCTCTCCTAATAACAGAACCACCTATTATTATAATTATATATAACATCAATAAAAAAGCCTTTTTGTGAATTCTCTTCTAACTCTACAAATGGTCTTTCCAGGTCAAGCTGGCAGGGTGGGCAGGAATCCTGCTGAAGTTTAGATTATAGTAAACATTAGATCCACCAAACACTTCTCATGACTGCCAAACTCATTTGTTCTAGAAACTTACACCATTTTCTCAGTAAAATAATAATTTTTAAAGTATTGGGGAAAAAAAAGCCATTTTTGAAAGCCTCAAAAAAAATGAGGGAGCCCATTCAGCATAAAGTTTCAACAGCATCAAAGAGTTCCGAGTTATCTCTCCATATATCTGTTACCATATTATATCTCAATATAATCAACTGCCTCATCTCACCATTCTGCAAAAACAAGCAGTAATTCTCTCGCTACAATTCTATTTCCACTGTAAATCATTTCAATTCTGACATCTTCACTGGGGACTAAATAACATGTGACCTTATCTAACTTAAATATGGTATTAATTTTAACAAGAAAAAAAGTGGTTTATGAAATTCAGGAGCTTAGGGTAACTGGGGGGATATAGGTCTGCCTCAGGGGGTAGCACATGGATTTAATTTTCTCTACATTTTTCACCAAATTCTAAGAACTACAGTAATGTTTTTCTATTGGGTGGCACATAACTCCAAATCTTGCCTAGAAGAATCAGGAGACTGAATGCTGCACTAGGCAAGAGAAATTCAGAGCAGTTGAACAATTGCAAAATCTTAAATAGACCAAATTTCTTTCCAAGCTTTTTCATGTAACTTGGAGAACCTTTAAAAAATAATTGCCGCCTTCTTTGAAAAATAAGAATATGTTCCTATTATGAAATATAGATAAAGACCAGTTCTGCTTCCAGTTACGCTGTTGAAGTGTGGAATGAAGTTCAAGAAGTTAAGCTGCTATGACCGTAAGTCTAAAAATGGATCTTTCATGAGATCTCTGAGATAATTTGTCAAAAAACTTTCTGATTCTTCAACAGGAACTTTCCAAACCTCAACAAGAAGAAAGCCTATAATCCTAAAGATCTTCCCATCTTTCTATAGATATAGGTTTGTTTCTTCTGTTGTTTGTTTTCTCCTAAACACCATACAACCTAGCAGAGACTGATAGGGTAACCTTCAAAAAAAGTGATAACTTGACTTGCTTTAGCACTAACACATATGGTAAGGACAACCTGGACACACACACACAGAGCTACATATTTCATAAGTACATTAATCAGAAACACCTAATTTATTCCATTGCTTTTACTTGTGCTTTTGAAAAAAAATCTTAATTATCTCATTTTAGGAAGTCTTCAAATAAGTTGTCTAAAAAGCACTTATTTTTGTTTGTCTTAACATCTTACCTATTAATTTTAGTACATGCCCTCTAACTCTTGAATTATGAAAAAAAATAATAATCAGGAAATAATACTTTCCTGCTTGCCTGTAATGTGCTTGTCCCTGTACTCCCTCCAATCATCCTTCCCAGTCTGGAGAGTCAGAGGCAACTACAGCTCACCCTCCTCCATTCTGCACCTCTCATTATCCTGAGTCTTTTTAAAGTTTTTTCTAGTTCTGCTACATCATGAGTCAGAGAAAACTAGAATCTGGTGGAGATACAAGTATACCAGAGATTTACATAATAGACTGTGTTGCTTTCATGCTTTGTTCTGATTCCTTTCGCCACAATTCTTAATGTGCCATTTGTGGTTTTGATGACTGTACTGTTAAGCATTAAACCAATATTTTCACAGATTTTACCAAATGATGCCTATTTGGAATACATCCCTCCATATACTGCCTTTTTTTTTTTTTTTTATTTGCACCAAATTTATCAACAATGATGAGAACAAAAGAATTTAACTTAGCAAGCACTATAAATATAGATGTGACTATTTCTGCTGTTTGACTGCAGTGTTTTATGATACACATATGCTGGGTTTTAACAGAATTACCCTAACTTGTATCCTTAGTGGAACATTCAGAAAAAGCTTGTATTGAAGTCAGTCTGCTTGCAGTAGGCAGGCTACAGCCAAAGAGCCCAAATTCACACTACTCTTACTTCATTGATGGCAATGAGGTGTACCACAGACAGATTTGGCTTAGAACATTCATCAAGCAAGCAGAAATTTCTAGAGGAAGTGGTCACATCAGGTATCCAAAACAAAATTAGCTTCTCCCTTTGTACTTACAATGTAAGACACAAAATAACACACCAATATAGGACAGGGGACCAGAAACAAATAGGCTGAGACCATCTGATTAGTACAACAGCAAGTTTGTCACATTTAAACTGCTGTCAAGTTTGTGGGAATGAGAGAAAGAACTTTAAAAAGCCCTTCAAAAGAATAACAAGATTTGGTTTGCAGGTCTTTTTCTATATTTCCTTCTGTACATCCAGTGCAACACCTGAGAAAGCCTGACTATAAGACTTCAGAAGTGTATGTGCAAAATAATAATAATAAAAAAATCACTAGACAAATTCATCAACAACTGTAAGATGAAATCTCTCTTAAAAATAAGTGATTATTACCATATTTACTAAACCTGGGCAGAAAGAGGTAGAGAATTTGCATTCTTTCTTCCCCCTATAAAGGTTGCATGACCTTTTGCAGCCAATTCCATCAGCTGCCATAGAAGCAGCTGTGACCACTTCCATCATGGAGCTGAACTGTCTCCAAGTGCATGGTAGGAGAAATGGTATTGGTAGGAGAAATGATGAGACCCAGAGCACCTCACTTCTCACAGAAAATACCTTGTACCGTACAAGACAAGCACTTTCTCCTGCTGAAAGAAGACACCTCTCTCCTTCAATTCATGATATATCAGAAACTCAGCACAAAACAATACCAGACACAGTAACACAAAGGCTTACAGAAGGAAGGACTCCTTACATATCATCTCTCCCCTGTGCCCACCAAAAAAACCCAAAAGAAGTGCAGGAAAGGCATCCTGATGGACTATTAAAGAGCTCAGTGCCAATAGTCAACACATTAGGTAACCTCATTATCCACTGCCTAGTGCCAAAGGCAAAACAGGTGTGAGGATACCAAAACAAGAGGAAAGCACAGGCTGTTAATAGAAATCTGCAATTTTAAGGGCATTAAAATATTTCCAAATGTTCAGAGAAAAGCCTCACAGTGGAGCAGGCATTTATTAATGGAAAAGCAGAAGAAAAATGTGAATTGCTGGAAAGATGCATCATCCTTAAGACACAGTTTGTTTTCGCCCTTTCTCAGTTCAGACTATTAATGCTAAGACTTGAGGGCTTGAGTTTGATTTTACTCCCCAAAGAGAGGAACAGGAAAGAGCAGTCGCTATCTTTTTTGTGTCACATATACTAAGTTTGTCATTTCAGGGGAATGGAACACTAGTGCCTTTTTCAGACTCATTAAATAAGACCATTCAACAGGAGAGGTCATATCACGATTGCCACCTTGCCCCTTCAACTTCCACTAGTCCACCGTTTCCAGTTCAGATCTGGGAATAACTGCTACCAGAAATAACTACTAACCAGTAGCAGATTCTGGTGAAGTTAGTGAAATTACACAGCTCCAGAGTGAAACTGAAAATCAAACCTTTATCTTGAGCAACCACTACAATCAGATTCTGGAATCGGTATCTAGTGGAGTGAAATACCTGGCAAGAAAATAAAGACTAGTAGAGTTCCAAAAGTTGTGGTTTCAGAGCATCACTTTGATTCTGGGATATGCTTTCTCAGACATTTAATGGAAGAATTTAGCTGAATTTATTTTTGTGCATTCCCTCAGTTCCCACACTTGAATTACACAATGCCCTTTCATTTACTACAAGGTACATAAATACCTTAACATTGCTCCTAATGAGGAACATTCTTATGAGATGCCTCAGGTTTTTATTGTTATTAACAACTTTCAAGAAAAAGACACCAAGTTCCAGAATTGCTATGTATATATAGTCTTCTGTTTCAGTTTTGTATTCAAACAGTTTTGTATTTGTATTTTGTATTTATATTTGAAAATATAACTTATTTTCAACAAAATATACTTCCACAAGCCACCTGCACATGCTGCAGGACACACTGATGGAATTTCAATTTCAAAGGATACCTGATGTTCAGAGTTTATAGTTGTATGAAGACCATATATGGTTTTTATTTATAAAGTTTATTTATTTATTTCAGCGAAGCCATAGGATTTGCAAACTGGACTTCTACTGGAGGGAATGCATATATGTGAAGGGAACATTGTACCGCCTGAGTGTTAAAATGTCCTAAGAATTATTTACTAGCACTTCAGATACTTTTTCACATTCAAAACACAATAATGCTGTCTTTAAAAAGTCTTTAAAAGCTGCATTAAACTAGTTGCAAGTAAACATATAAAACAAAGTGAAGGACAGAAGGGGAAAAAAAAAAAAAGGATAGTTTTAGCAGTTCAGACCAAAAGCCTTTCTACCCAGTATCCAGTCTGTTCTAACTGATAGACAATGGAAAAGGGAACAGGAATGGGACAACAGAGCAAGTGTGTGAATGATTAACAGTGAACCACAGAAGTTGTCAGTGTAATGGCTGATATTTATAGCCAGGCCTCTCAGCCTTTCCAGTGCTCGCTTTCCAATAGATCACAAGCTCCTGAATCATTTCATGAACACACCGTGGGCTGTGCAGTCCATGTCATCACTGTGCTCGGACCAACCACCGCACTCTCAGCGACCACAGCAGGATGGACATTTCAATATCCCTCTCGGCTAAAATAACGTGAAAGATGTCTAATCATGCAGACTCCCAGATTAAACCATCTCTAGGGCAGGAAACTATTAACCACATACTTGCTCTCTTACATGTGCACATATCCATTTTTCAAATAGGGCTGGAGCTCTCCAAAAATTACTAGAAAATTGTTTCCCTCTTCTGGTAAAATTTCAGGTAATTTAATTTGCTCAGTTGATGTGTTGCTCTTCTCTATTATCATAAATGGATGCACACTCTGCTTCCTATAATCCGGAATATGGGAGTCTAACATATTACTTGTTAGCTTTCTTCAGAAATATGGTTTAGTGCTTCAAATGGAAAACCCAGAACAAAGAAGCCTGGTTCCTCAGCTATGTAACTGTTCACTATGATTGTGCTTCTTGGGATTGTTTGCCAAAATAATTTAGAAAACCATTTTGCACATTCTTTCCTTGCCTGTGAAAGACATGAAAAAATTTTGGAAGTTTCATTACCTACTTATAAATATTTAAATTCACTGGTGGAAAAGGCTGTGCTAGCACTAAGTGAATACCTCTCGGTTACATACTATTCAACTCTGCTACACAACCATTTGCGAAAAACTTTTACCTTGGAAGGAAATACTCTTTGAGCTTCTGATTCCTGACTGTGGATCTGCTCATGGAACTATTTCCAGCAGGTACCTCTGCTATTTAACAAGCAAGCAACACAATTTAAATTACCATTTAACAAGAACAAGGTTTCCTATACTTTTTCCACCATTCCACTATCAATCTGCTCTGGCACAAACCTAGGTGTCATAATTTCCATGGAGTCATGTAGATTTTTTTATTGAAAAAAATCTTTCCAGAAGTTTTTGTTGAAACATCACTTTAAAGACTGTCTATGTACAACTCAGAAGTAGCACATTTGCTTTTTTTTTCAGCTGTCTCTGTATTCCCCCCAGCCTTTAAGAGTTACCACCTACCCACTCTTGAACATTCTTCCAATTAAAACTCTTTGCATCTAACCTGATCAATCCAGAGAAGTGACAACTATAGATTCTCAAGAAGCATCTCAAATCACAGATGAACAAAATCACTGTAAGTAAATCCTGACAGTGAATCTCCCCTTGATACACACACTTCTCTAACATTTCTCGACTGACTTGTGCTGAAATAAGCTCATACGACAAGTCTGATTTCTTCCACTACAGATCATCATACTTTTCCAGCACAAAAAAACCCAAGTATAAATTACATACTTGCTGAAATGTTTAGATTGGCATGTTATCTCATGTAAAAGCAAGGTAGCAAGATCTCAGTTGTAGAGACATGGTATTTTTTTGTTAGGCAAATTGCACTGTTTTTTTTCTTTATATAATGCTTCTGTAGGATACTCAACATTTTTCCTTCCTCTGATAAAAGATATAGACTGATAACTCAGTATGTATATAGTGTTCTTCACTTATGTATTTCAAAATACTGATAATTATCACCAGATTAATAATGAAAATCCTGATACAAAGATCTCTCTCTTCTCATTCCAGCAATAGAACATGGAACAAAACTTGTGAGCCTGAATGCTCAGTTTAGTACGTTCTCCAAATAATTTACATCCCATTATAAAATAATTAGACTGGCTCAGACTAAAAAATGACCTTAAGGAAAGTTCAGGAATTTTGGGTCCTAGGATGTGTACCAGACTCCCACGCCTGCTCAAAACAAGTCTTAACATCAACAGTTCAGTAAACATTGAAACTAAAAAATGTTCGTCTCCTTTGGTCCTATTCCCTCCATCATAATAATCTCTGCATTTATTTTCTCTAAGATAGTCCTTGTTTCAGCATCCCCTTTCCTTCCTTCCCCACTCATGCCTTCCAAGCTCTCCAGCTCCCACCCACACTGCTTTCCTATCTGTCTGGATAACAAGCAGTATGTGCAAAATTTATACTGGCTGACCAGCTAGTAACTGTGAGCCAGCTAGTCGGCAAGATGATACCTCAGAATGCGTAACATTTTAATTCTTCATACATATCTTCTTGTAAGGGCACCGACTCGCACATCTTTCCTTTATGCAACTCCTTTTCGGCACAAAACTTACAGAAACTTAATTCCCTTGAGATACCAAGCTGTAAATGAATATATGATATCATACTGTCTAGAGACAGGGGTGGAGGTAGATAGGATAACAGTCTTCAGATGCATCACTGGGCTGCTGCAGAAAGGATGAGTACTCAGTGAGTAGGATGAGAAGAAAGAAGACCAAATTCTATCACTAGATATCCAGATTAGATATGTAAGAACTTATCTAATAGTTCTAGTTTAATTAAGTAAATTGCTGACAGAAGGTTGGAATGGCATCTTTGGGGCTTTCAAGAACAGGTGAGTTGAAAGTGCTGGCAGGAAATCAGGTGTAGTTTGATTCTGCTTAATTGGTGGGCAAAATGCCGTAAGAAATCAGCCATTCTTATTTGCTGAGATTTAGTTCACGTTAAGAGAATAGAATACAGAGAATGGCAGGGTATAAAACCACCATCAGACATAGCATGAATTTATTTGTAACAATCTTCAGTAAACTACACAAAATGAAGCAAACCCTGTCATCTTCTGTGGTGGATTATCAGATAAAGCTTAAAGAAAAGTTATAAGAACACAAAGCTCACCACAGTGATACTCTGAAGGTTCAACATCTTTAAGTCTGACCCCAAATTAGAAGGTTAAAAACCCAAATCTGTAGGAAAGAAAACACTCAATTATAAATAGGTTCTGAAAATCAGCTTGGTTCATGCCTTGTATTCTTTATTCAGAACTGTCCACCTTATTCATCATTGTCCTATCTTACCCCAAGTCATTAAATATTCAGGCAGGGGTTTCTTTTCTCACTTTACCCTTACTATGTTTTTTCACCCCACTTGGATTAAGTTATTCAATGAATGTTTCCCTTTAAGAGCTGATGGCCCTGCCGTCTTAGCCAACATGATGTATTTCCAAAGAAGTTTCTTGCTCATCACAGTAAGGAATGAAATATTTTTAAACCCCAAACTTCAAAATCCCATATGGTCTCGAAGTCCTTTTAAAATAAACCGTGTGAGTTTACAGTCAAATTTGCCCAAGAAAACCTTCTAATGGAGACTGAAAACTATAAATGTTCTCAGTTTATTAAAAAATGATTTGACACCAGCACAGACTATTTCAATTTTTTTCTCCTCACACTGCAGAGCTAGACACACTTCTCAAAATATTTGCTTTCAATAAAGTGACAGCAGCCCCTCAAGAAGTGTTATGTAAGAGCCAGTATTTGATTTTTTTCTGTTATATTTCATATTATATTGTCTGTTGAATAAAATGCTTTAAAAACATTAACGTAATATAGAATTTCAGACTCTTAATCATTTTGACAGGTTTTCTGAAACTCTTCAGAGCAACATGTGAGTAAAAAAACCCATGCAATACACAGCACTGAAATAGGTGCAGAACTGGGGGGGAAGGGGAGAGGAGGGCTAGAAAGGTCTCTGCTCTAAAACATACGCATTCATTAGAAGAGGAAAATGCCTGGAAATTTGGCACGAAGAAGAGTGTTTAAATGAAGTCTGCCTGAGGGGATAGCCCTGACTTGCACTCTTACCAACTGGATGGGTATCATGTGACTGTTAACAAGTATTACGTACCAGGTAAAAAATCTCTCCGAAAGAAACCACAACACCGTGCAGCACCATGAACAACTTCAGAGATAATACTTTCTAAAGGGGAAATGTTTTCTAGATTGATGCATGGTCTATACACAAACATATACGGGCAAAAATTACAATAAACCAAAACATACCATATGCTGTGCTTTTAGGATGTTCATTAAAGGTGAATTTAGATCTAAATTTAATTTACAAATGCTCAGGGTTTCAGGTCAGCTTATTTTGAATGTTGATTATTTTATACTTTAACTCCAGTTTTCAGTGTATGTGGTCATCCCAATGTATACTTTAACTTTTAGACCTGTGTTCAAGCTGCCTTCATCTTGCATCTCAGCTCACTGAAAGGAGTCCACCTGCTAATTTATGTGTTCTCACCTGAAAATCAAATACACAGTTGAAACACAGCAATGGACTAAACGTGTACTCGGTTTTCCAAACCACAATTATTCAAAAAAATACTTCAGAACCAAAACAAAACAGCCTTCGTTTGTACTACAGAAAATTCTTGTACTGGACTGAGGCCCTTGGTATTCATTGTCCCCCATAAGACATGAATAACTAATTTCAACTATCTATAAATAAACACATAGTCTTTCACACAAGGATCTATATACTTCAAACACTATAGTAGGAGACATGGAAGTGCTTTATAACTTTTTGTTGTCTATACTTCTTTTGGAGAAAGTTTGAATGAAAAGAACATCATATGTTACTTTTCAAAACATTGCAGTTAGCAAAAGAAACTAAATGTTTAATGTGTATTTTGTAACTATACATTGCAATACTGTCAATATCACATTCAGATGGAGACAACTCCCTAACAAACTTCCAACAAGTTAACTAGCCACCTTCGCCTATTTTTCTTTTAACTTAGGAGAGAAATTAATATTCTGTATGAGCTGCTTCTCCAAGAAAACTCAGCTCCTATTCAGCATCTGGAGGCAGATGAAGTATTGCTTTTGCCCATTTTCACAGCTGCAGCTGAATAGCAAGAGAAGGTCGAGTGATTAACCTGAGGTCGCCAAGTGAGTCAGTACAACAGGATTACAATCATTAACACTCCCGGCTGCCAGTCTCAACCCTTGCTCTTTTTCTACCACGTACACAGACTTTACCAGCTTTAGCACCCAAAAATGATGGACTAGTTAATACCAGACAGAGAGAGAACGGGCAATTTTCCCTATACATAGCAATGTCAATCCACTTAGTCTTGATCTATAAACACTTTTCAATTCCAGCACAGCGCTGCCAATATATCTCACTTCTGGCCTGTCAAAGGCTGGTGTTCGTGCTGTGGGCCCCTGTTGAACAGCGACTGCCTGCTGAGCCAGATGCAGAGGTGGCTCTGGAACCAGACAATTAATTGGAAAATTCAACGCCAACTTGCACCTGCATCCAGCAGCTCACTGATACCACAGAAAGGAAAAATAATCTGATCAGCACAATACAGATAGAAAGCTCATAGCTGGGCCGGATACACTTATGTTAAACCGCGTTCAGTCACAGAGTACTTTGAGAAGAGTTAAATGGGCATTACTTAAGCCATAAACAAAACTAACCATTGTCAATTAGCACCAGTGCTGTAGTATATGCAAGCCAACATAGAAATAGATGGTCTATTCATAACCTGCACACAGCAATACCTGACTGTAAATACCCATGTATACTATAGCTACAATGACAAATGCAACTTCTTATAAAGGTTGCTTCCTCAGTGGTGATTGCAGCAACTCCAGATTAAGATTCTGACAAGCTTATTTTCTTAAATCTAAGTTTAAGTCATTAATACAGCTCTTACTGCAGTGCCCCTGGACCTGCATCAGCTAGCTTTAACCAAGTTGGTACCATCATTCATGAAAACAGGGTTGCAGAGACTTTGTTCACTTGAGACCACCGACCACGTATCTGCACTGCCCTGGATTCATGGCTGCTGGTGACCTGCGGACTGAAGTTTGCTCAGGTGTGTCTATGTGGGATCACAGGCAAGGATCACAGTACTTCGAATCCAGGGTTGCATGACAAATATTCTCCTCACAACCCAGCTTTGTATATCCAAGAGGCCTAGACTGTCCTGGAACTGTCATCTTTTGTCAGATTTGTAAGCACTTTTCTGAAACAAAACTCTGAAGTACCTATTGCTCACCTACTGATGTTCTGTAATATCCTTAATCAATCACATCTGATACAAGAGACTTCCTCCATGAAAACTAGAACCAGTTTCATTGCATTGATTCACTGCCAAAATCCTTCAACTGGTGTCATAGGGTAGTGGCATTTGTCAAGCAACAGCACTGTGCAGGATATAGCTTTAACACTCAACTTAGTCTGTTCTTCAGTCAATGGCATAGGATCATGTGGAAGGATTCAAGAACTGGAAACAGATGGGAAAGATATCTAACTCTTGAAAGATAACACATTTATCCTATACCAGTGCTTAATTTATTTTAGGTTTTCCTAAGGGCATTACAGGTACAGCTCAGAACAAAATATACCTGTATAGATGAGACTATAGGAATTTTGTATTTTCTTATCAATTATAAATAAAAGTATTTTAATAGTTATTAATTACACACACTAGTGCTATGCAGCTACCATTAGTTGGTTTTGATGCTGGGATGAGGAAAGAGAGAAAAAACTGAAAAACTATATATATGGCATGAGTGGGTAACTTTTGAAGTTACAAGATAAGCTTAGGATGAATGGCAAGACAGGACTTAGGTAAAAGGAAAATAAAATCAATTCTCTTGAGCATTCTACACACAGACTGACCCTCTATTTTTCTCTGCCAAGCAGCTTGACACAGCATGCATTTTTGAGAATCACCACTCAGAATCCTGGACAGGTATAAGCAACAAAGAGGGAAAAAAGAGTCAGATGCAGGCCAAGATGGCCAGCAGATCCACTTGTAGCTATCCCAAGGGCACAGGCCACTGTTTCTCTTCGCTCTCACATACACTGTCTCTTGAAGGTGGTAATTTCCAAAGTGATATCATCTTTATTTCTGATGCTACTTCAAGGAATAGTATTTCCAGAGAGTTCAGATCTCAAACAAATGAGCTCCCAGGCAGCTAAGTATGTGCGAAAAAAAATAGAATAGCAGTACTCGTATAGCACCTTTAATCCTAAGATCCTACAATAAAATATTGAATAAACCAAATAACACCTTTAATTTGAAGATAGATCCTTCAGTTTTATCATTAAAAGAATAAAAGAACAACAGCAAAAATGAAATTGGCACAGCACATAGGTCCTTATTTACAAGTCATCTGTCCCTGTTTCAGTCCTGGGGTTGGCCTTTTAAGCCATATAAACCTGTCTCCAACTGGCAAGTGCTTTGAATTTTTCATTTCCCAAGAATTCAAGACTTCAGCAATACAGTAGTCACTAGAGCTCTTAAAATTCAAACTGCACACAAGAGTGCTTGATCACGTCTACAAATTATATGTTCTTCTCACAGCCATCCCCATTGGAGGATGTTCTGCATAAGAAAGAGGAAAAAGTACAGTCTTACAAGCAGAAGGACTTCTACAAAGTAGAAATGTGACCATCCAACTCTTAATCAGCACCAGATCAAAGCATTCCCAGGAACTGATGTCATTCCCATATAGCAGAATAACAAAACCCTTAGTTCTTAATTAGTATTTGTATGAGGAAGACCCTAAAGTCAACTGCTTAGATGGCAGTAAAAGACAGGTGTTCATTTGTAATAATGGTTCCTTTACAGAAGAAAAGCCAAAGGGTTTCCTTTAAGTTGCACACAAAGTAGACATTTCAACTGCTCTCATGTTGGAGCAGTAATCCAAACCACTGCCACACAAGGTACCCCATTCCCAGTCAATCCAGTCTTCTGTTTGAGGGGAAACTGGGGCTGAGCCCTGCTCAATCACTATGGAGAGCACCTAGGGCAGGAGCGAACACCTTGCATCTCTCTGCTGTAACTAATTTGGACATATGGAATGAGGCAGTGAAGTCTGTGTTCTTTTTGGCCTAGGAAATACCATCTGCAGCTGTGAAATTCACACAAGCACTGAGTTGGTAAAGAAAACAGATGGCAAACAGAAGCAAATGGTTAAAATGTTCCCTCCACTGCAACACATGTGAAATCCCTTATTCCAATGGGCTGCAATAAACCTACAACTGTCAGTGCACATATAATGTATTGAAGAATTATTCACAAGGTAATAAATCTGATTTTTATCTAAGCTGGCAGTAAACAGGGTCAAATATTTAACTGTTTCTGTGGCAACTTCCCTATTGTTTTTCAATTTTTGGTTTGGGATTTTTTTATAATGCCAAAGTCAGAATTCTGCAGAGCTACAGATCACATGGATGAAAACAAAGGTGAAGAGGGTCCACGGCAAACACCAACTGTCAAATGAGGAAAGTAAATGTTTATTGTAAAGAGCAAACTGTGGTGCCAGATAGAGGAACTTAGCTTCACCCACTCTGGATTTATTGTGCACAGTTCAGTCAAGTGATTTATATGGATTACACCACATCTTCCCTTTTTGTAGCTTGCTTTGATAATCAAAAAACATTTTTGTAATTTACATTAATAGCTCTGCAACATTGTGGAAAATATTAAAAAAGACCTTTATATTTTTGGCACCTCCTACTGCAGAGGACTGCATACAATCAACACTCTTTTGAACTGTTCCAAAGGGTTTGGCAAGAATGTGAGGTACACCCAAAATGTCATGAAAGACCCTGTACAGAATCCTCAGAAAAGCTGGTCAGTGAATGTCCAGGTCAATAGTTTTCTTAGGCCCAAGACCGCAGCATGCCTCTGCCAGCAAGAAAAACATTACACATACAAGTCTCTTCCATTATCTTAACTCAGTGGGTATTAATAACAATAATAATAATGATAATACACATTATAGAAGCATTATTTCCACAATCACTGGATCCCAAGTTGGGGAATACTTTCAGACTATAAAAGGATGTCACCACAGAAGATTTCAGAATGAAATCAATTAAAAATTAGGCTTTTTCAGGACATGGTGCTGCCTCAACAGCACAAGCAAAACAAAACACAGCAGAGAAAAGTGCAGTGTAGTAACCCAAGAATGGAATTCAGAAAAGCCTGAATCTTTGATTGTAACTATTGCTCTGACATTGGACCTTTATTTTCCTATTTTCTTAACAATAAAAAACCCTCATATTTCAGAATAGGGTTGAGCGAGGGATTGAAAGGAAAAAAAAATGGAAAGTTTTGTAAATGGAAAGAAGTTAGCCCTTGTGGAAGTCACAAAGAATCAAGTCGGGCTGCTTGACACGAAGAACAATGCCTGGCTACAAGCTACAAGCTCTTGCCGTGCTGCTCTAGAATTGCTCCTCCGTGCTCCACCAGGGCTGTTCACACAACACAAGGAGGATTGAGAAGTTAATATTTGCTGTCACTAAGGTATCAGGCCTATGGGCCACAAGAAGCTAATGCCTAAACTTTCTGATTTAAGAATGTAAAATTTAAGCTTTCATTGTTAAGCTAGAGTCAAATCTTGTTCCAAAGATATGCAAGGCCTATAGCAGCTTCTCCCAGGGCCAGAAACTAGTAACTCTAGTAGAAAGCTAGGGACACCTAAAATTTCCCCATGTACAGATTTCATTTTACATGCAGTGAATCATCCTAGAAAAACTCCTTCCAAACACTTTGAGACTAGCTGGATACATACTATTTGGATAGCGTATATTTGAATGTAACAGAATAAGAGGAACAAAACTGACTTTTACAGACTGACCCAGAGAGAAGAAAAATCTCAAACAAAACCCAACTCTTAATATCTTAGAGAGTGATCTCTTTCCCATGTATTAAATATTAAGCTAAATAATCAGGTAGGATAATAATCCTACAGTTTTATAAATAAAGCCATGGACATCGGCTCCCCCCATGAAATGTAACAGTGAACAGATCTGTTACCTACACACATCAGATAAATCTGTGATTAATTAGCACCAAAGAATCAGGCACTGAGTTGTCTCTGGTTCTCGCTGCTATGCATCATCGGGACTCCAGGAGTTAGCTAAAATCTATCTACATAGGAACAGGATTGACTTCCAGATTTTTGCAACTATTAAGATACCAATTACTGTTAACATCTGGATCAGTCCAGCCTCAGAATCCACCCAAGCCTGAGCTAATTCCATATTTAATCATGTTAATTCCAACCTCAACAGCGACAAGATGTAAACCTTGTCCACATACTGAACAAGAAGGAGGAAAGGCAGAAATTTATCTCTTAAAATAAAATACCAGTGATTAATAAATCACATGTTTATATCTCTTTGGAGGAATACTTCTAATATAGAGCAAGTCCAGCCAGAGCATTCCATGCCAAATCAAATACTCATATGAAAAGAAAAGACAATTTCTGCCAGTTCCTAGGTCCAAAAAAACTTTAAAAATTGGAGAAACGAAAGCATTTGCCCTCTTTCCATGAAAACCCGGAGTGCTGGGCACGAGGAAACATAATGTTCCCACTGATCTCCAGTAACCAAGGTCAATAACAATAATTTCAGAGTTATGAGAAGTAATTTGATGCATTCCACTGTGTGTGGGGAGAGCAACTCTTTTTGATACTGTAGAGACTTCCCTGAAAGATAACTGCATTATATAAGAATTCAGCTTTCTCCTCTTTCCCACCCCACCCCCACAAATATTGTTCAACTGAAGGTAAGATGCTTTCTCCCTCAGTTATAGAGGATTTGGAAAAACCTGTCAGAACCACAACCAAAAGAACGCAGAAACTATTAAAAAAAATAAACAAAACCAAACCCAAAAAACCTTGGGTATCATTTTCCCTTACTCAATGGGAAGCTTATCAAGCTTATCTAGATGATCAGCTTAAAAATCTTGATTTCAGAAACTAGTCAGCTCCAGGGAAGAAGAAAAGCAGTAGATGCATAAACACTTCAGTCAGAGTACTAACACAGAGCTCATTACTAGTGGAAATAGTATCTTCCCCCTTCCCCCCCAAAAAAAACCCCAAACAAGTATTCTCCATAGATGCTAGAATAATTTTGGAAAGTCTAAGCATTTAAAATCAATTTGAAATTTAAACAAAGCAAACCAAACAGCCAACAACTGTTAAAAAAACCCAACAAAACAAAACAACAGACTCAGAAAAAAAAAGCAGCAATTGAAAATAAAATGTATCATAATTAACAACAAGTACTTTTCGTATTATCTCCATTTCTCACCAACTGCAAACCTATTTCATTTTTCAGGTAAGTGAAGATAATATTGATAAAGAGAGCCTTAACAATGAATAGGAAAAGTTTAGTGACTTTTCAATGAGAGTCAGATCCAGCTCCACATGCTAGCAAAGCAGAGGAGTCTGGAATATACGTCTTATGTTCTTTAGAATATCTCCATTATCAGGGTTATAATTTATTTAGAGTTTTGTTTTTCCATTTAAAGTTTCATAGCCCCCGTTCAGGTACTTACATTTTCATGCTTTACCTTACAGTATAAATGCAGCAACAGCTGTGGTCTATACACATTTGGGGAGCCATTACAAAGTAACTCTTCTGATTTTGGTCACTTGAAAAGAGATGCAAACGCCTCCTTTTCTTTCTCTCTCTCTTTTTTTTTTTTTTTTTTTTTGACAATCAAGCAAAGTCATTTTCCTGAAAAAGCATCTTCCAAGATACTGGTTCTCAGACAAGCTTCACCAGTCATGGGAATCTGAGATATTTCGAAGTTGCCTCTGCTCTCCGAAGATGAATCTACCAAATAACATCACCCCAGCTATTGCCCATTCTTCACCTACCGGCTTGTCCCCACTTCTCAGTGTTTTTCTCTATCTATCTGTTCTCAATTATCGCAACTTTGAGTTTGTAATCTCCATTTTGATGATGGAAGTAGATATCATGTTCACAAACTCAAATAATACCAGCTTGAACACCCAACTAGTGAAGGTTAAGTTACTGAAAAAATCCAGTTAAGACAAACTCGGCCTTTTTAGACTCCAGTTCTCTAGAAAAAAAAACCCACCATGCCATAGCTTCCACTGTATGAAACATGAGCCATATTGAGTCAATTCTGGCAAAATCTGTAGGAAATGCCATTAATAAGTTTTGTTGGAAATATCGTTTAACAGCATTACTAAGAAAACACTGATAACATTAATCTCTAATGGCACAGAGCAAGGAAGCCAAAGAGAGTAAAGAAAATGCTATTATTTCCTCTCTCTTGTAAGGCTTTAGATTCTGTGATAGCAGAAAAGTCAGTTGCTGTGCTGAAAACATCACTTCAAACAAAGACAACCAGCGAAGAGGGCTGGCATTTTTCCTCTAATCTTGAAAAAGCCAGCTGGAAATGACACCTGCAACAGGAAGACTATTTCTTTACAGGTATCTCTTCTAAATATCTTCTACTTACCTGTCTGCCCATAGTGGCCTGTGATGCAGACAGTGTAGCAGACGGTTGGGTATTTTTTTTTAATATCTGTGCAGACAGAACAACTATTATCATTTGACTGGAGCATAGGTTTTTTTATCCACTCAACATAGCCGTACATGATGATACAGGCAGAATCTAGAAGAGAAAAACACATAAGATTGCACATAAGATCAGCTCAAAGGTCCAACCAGCCTGTCTCAAATAATTGTTTTAGTTGGATATATAGTAAGGAATTAAATCAAGGTAGGTATATGTCACTTCCCTTCTTTCCCAGCCTCAACCTATTTTCAACTCTACGTTATTAATCCTCAATAGGCTTCTCTTTCATGAACTTTCTCTGTCTCTGAAACCTCCATAAGCTTGTAGCATCAACAATATCCTTTGGCAAGTTCTTCAGGTCTGCTACTCATCATATGAAGAATCTCCTTTTCTCCCATTTTGAATGGGTGCCTATTAGCTTCGTATGATATACCTTAGTTATTATATTAGGAGAAGTAATAAACACTTGAACCCCTCTGTGCCACCAATGACTGTGCAAAAGTCCACCATTTTATTTGTTTCCTTACAAACTGAAGATCTTAAGTGGTAAGATTTCTAGCAACAAAGCTGATCTACCCATTGCTTTTTTTTTTCACCCTTTTTTTGTTATTCCCTGCTATATTTAAACTTCTTTTATGTCCTTTCAGAGATACAGGTAGTATTCAAGAGGTAAACAAGTCACAGACTTATCTTTAACCTGATACTAACAATTAATGAAAAATTATTTACTTTCTTCCCCCCACTGTCTCCAGGTACTAACATGTTTCCATGGAACTGTTGTCATCATCCCCAAGATCTTGCTTTTAAGTAGTAAGGGTCACATTTTTACACGTGAGGGTAGTACTATCATTTCCCCACACGCATTATTTTGTGCGGCAATTACTTACACTGAATTGCATCAGCCATTTCATTGCTAAATCAAAGTCTTACATTTCTCATAATCTGTCGTTTCTCTCATAACACATTAATATGGCACATAATCCTATACACTGTGACACAGGCTTGAGATTTTAAGGATGAAGTTTATCTGGGGTTACTGAGTATATATTTAGAAAGATATTACAATGAATTATTACAGAGAGAAAAAGGATTATTACAGGAGGATATTCAATTCTACTTGCTACTAGAAAAATACATCATGATACTAATTTCCAACAGTTCTCAGAGGTTCATTGCTTTATTTCAAAAGGGAGTCAGCTGCAGCTTCCCTTCCGACTGGGCACACACATCTTTTCTTTTTCTGTAAAATAGTGTTAAAATAGTTGTACAGGAAACTGTAGCAGAAAGTTTTAAATCCCTCTGTCCTACTGCCTAAGGCAATCGAACAGGCCTTGTAACTAAACACAAATGGTGCTGCTAGAAGGGGCTGGAATGCCCATCTCACCTCTCAGGAGAGCCCAGTGACAGTACTGGAGACTTAGTTACTCTACCTTCACACAATACAGGGAGCCTTCCTTCTTCATGCAAAGTGGAGCAGCTTCAACAGGTGAGAAACTGTTCTCTCACTTTTCCCATGTTCCATGTATAAGAGTGAGGAACAGATGCTTCTCCTGTTTTACTTAAGACTTACTTAAGACTCAAGGGTTAACACAGCAGTTTGTCCACAGTTAACTCTTATAAGTGTTCTCTCAGCATGGCTATAGGTCAAAATAATATCTCGGAACACTTCATTTATGACTCCCAAGACAGCTCATGCAAAAAGAGCATCAGGGTTCTCAACTTGCCAAAAAGGTCTTCCAGCATGCTCAGAAACAGGAATTTAGGCTCCTGTTAAAAATATTGGTCTGAGTTTTACACAGCTCCTCAGTTTCACAGTACACAACCTATAGTTAAGCAGTGGAACACTTTACTACAAGATGCTGCCAGTGCTAAAAGTTTACAGAAGCTCAAGGGAAGATCAGACAAATTAACAAAAGAAATTCAGAGACTTTTAAAGTACAATCTCTCTGAAGCAGTTCTTAAACCCCAAATTCTTGAGAGAAAGTTTGGGGGAAGTATCCCTAAAATAAAATGGCAATTTTTTCCCTAGGCATTTGCTTTTTACTGGATAAAACAAGGTCCTATGCTATAAGACCTCACACCTTATCTCTAGTAATTAATAACTCTTGTGTCAGCACCAAGGCAGATAAATAATGCAGAGATTCCCATGCTACCCTGTTCCATTTCCATCCACAAACAGGCAACGCAGCCAGGAAGATGCTTTGGGATTCAGGTCTTACAACTGCCTGGTTGGACCAACATGCTTTATCAGACTACAGGAATCAGGCTGGGCAGTTTTCTGCTGGTGATTACGGGAAGACCATGGAATGTCTAGGTTGCTTTCCCAACTTTATCCCAACAGCTATGTTCTTTGCAGGACAAGCCAGTTCATTTCTTTATGTCTTTCTCCATGGGGGTAAACTTTCATCTTTATTTTAAAGTCGATGCATGTTAAAATAGAAAAAAGTTGCAATCATAGCACATAATCTTTTTTTCTGCAGTTACGAAAGTGGATGGATGTCTTTTCTCCCTATGTTATTCTGGATTCTTCTTTAACAGCTCTGAAAATTTAAAGCCATCTGGTAGCAGCTGTGTCTTGACTGCACACCTGTGCTTGAGCTGAAGTGGGGAAAAGTTCAATAAGGATTAGACTGTAGGTGCCAGAACGTCTCATTCATTCCAGATATATCATGCAGTTTTAATATTCCCCCACAACCACTTCCCCCTTAACTGGTTTGTGCTTTACTCAAAACATACAGATTAGAAAGACAAAGCAATTTCTGGAAAGCACAAAGCCCTTGCTGTTAGGCGTGCAGCAAAGTTTCCATGAATCTCTGTTGATCCTGGACCTGCACTTGCAAAGCTATATTGATTCAGGGCAAAAATAGGCCTTTGGCTGGGCACTGTGGCGTTCCGTAGATATCTACTCATCTAGCAAGCCAAAGTAAACTGTACTAACAGCGACAAAACACCATTCAGAGCAATTAGACAATACCAACCCTGGTAACGTCTGCAGCTGCAGGGACCATACAGTCAAGTGCAATCAGGGAGCACTCTAAGGATACGACCTCTGATTTTTTCCTTATCCAACCCTTCCTTTAAATTCAAGAAAATAAGCAAGCTGTGTATGCAAGACACACAAAAGAGAACCTCCCAACCTGCAGAAGTTCAGAACAGGACAAGCTAAATGGGTCACTAATGGCTCTTCTTTTATAGCATGGCACCACTTCACTGCTGCTGATTCACTCACTTTAGTCGTCTTTGCAAGGACACGCATTCCTTTAAGTACTCTCTAGAGGTAAGCAATCTAAAACATGGGACCTCCCCCATACTTTAATCTTATTACACTAGGGCTGCTTGCCATAATCTAGCACTGGCTTTATGCCACTGACTGTAGCTTAAATCTGTCCCCAGAGCAGGTCTCATCTTGATCCCACCTCTGCTTTATCACTGCAATGCCCTGAAGTTTTTCCTCCAACTCAGTGCTCAGTCAATGCCCTAGCATGGTTCTAAGAACGCTATGTTGTTAAAGGTATTATCATTTGAATTAAAAATAAACCCCAAACCAACTGCAGATGCAGTTATTAATGAACTCATGACATTTTATGCTCCATCCATCTTTTCACTTCCACCAATCATCAGTAAGACTTTGAAACAAGCAGCATTCTCTCAAATAGCAAAATGCAGAAGCTGAGCAAAACCCCAGGCATTTTTACAAGGAGGAGGATTATAAATGTAAAACCTTGCAACATTTCACATTAAGCAACTCTTTTCCCTAATTCTTGCAGTTAATAATTGTGTGGATTTCATGAGCATTCCAACAGCTGGCATAAGGTGCCATGGGATTTTTCAGCATTAAACAATCTGTGTGAGATACAATTTCCTCCTAAACCCCTTGTCTCTTTATTAATCCATCAAAATGAAGCAAAGCAATATCTAATCTACGTTTAGCTGCTTTCAAAATCCTTCTCTATAAGATATTAGTCATACTTAGATGCCCCCTCTCTAAAATCCATGGGCATTTCTGTACTAGCTGGTAGTGATAATGCATCACCTGCAAGAGTGAAGTAAAAAGTATGCTCTGACAGGAGCATAATCTCTCTAACAAAAGGTGGTTTACCAGAAGTTGAAAAAAGCAACTCTTTTTCTTCCAAAAAACCAACAAGTTTCAATATGTACGCAACTTTCAACAGAAAGTTGTGTAATCCAAAATTCACCCTTTCCTTGTCCCCCATGAAAATCTTTTAGCACAGCAATTTAATTCAGAAAGAGAAAGAAAGGTTAGGTACTTCTCACCATGGTATTTAAATTTAGCAAGAGTCTTGGGTTTGAGCAAGATGAAGACAAGAAAGAAAAGTAGGCTCTTCCTTGAACGACAGAATGCATCATATGAACTTCCAAGAAAATCAAACGGGGTTTCCATTCCCTGTAAAAAGGGATACTCTATTCTCCCATCACGAAATGAATACCACAAGACTATAAATGCTTCTCATTATATGCAGGAGCCCAGGCAAAAATCCAATGTCCTGGTGCCTCCACAAGATTGGTTAAAATCCAAAATGAGACTTGCAAGCTGGCTGTGTTTAAATTCCCAGCTTCACATACAACATCACTGAGCTCTGGGGTGGCTGAAGGAGAGGGATTTTTCAGTTTCAGCAAGGTCACTGCCATGTAGAGCTCAATCTCAGACTTCTATTGTTCCACATACCTAACTTTCAACAAACCAGTCATTTGCACACGAAGATTTGCCAGAGCTAAGTTTCCATTCCCCACTGAAAACTATGCCTGAGAGCAAATGAGGGAAAAAAAAAAAAAAAAAACAAAAAGAGAAAATATGTACGGGTGCAACTTATTTCTACAGGGTGCGCTGAGCTGCGATGGAAATCAACCCAACCCAACCACCTGCTCCAATTAAGGTTTCTTCAGAGCTGGATGCTATGAAGTAAAGGAGTTTTGATACACCTAATCTCTAATGAGATTTTGCCCACACATACCCCAATTAATTAGATATTTGCTTACAAAACAGTTTGACTTGTAACATATCATGAAACCCTGCCACAGAAGGCTACTTCATCGTCACCCCATGCCTGACTTGAACTAAAAATGGGGCCAACAGGAATGGGCATTCACAATGCACTTGGCATTCAGTTGGTGCATCTCCTTCATGGCACATTTCTTCTCCAAAAGGCTGTGTTTTCAGAAAGACCTGATTATATAGCTCAAAGACTACATTTAATAAACTTTTATTGATAGGTCCTTCTCCAGTGTCAAGATTTCCTCTGCCATACTCCATCTAAAAAAAGGTGCCCTTGTCAACCTCTATGTCACAATCTTCATTAGACATATGCTATTATTTCTTAGCTACTCAGTCAGTGCCCCATGTAATATGGTAGAACACTGAAGACAGTCTCATACTTTGGGTTGAAAGTTAAAAAATGAAACCCTTTCGACTTAATAGCCAAATTGGTTGAGCAGCACTCCAAAGCCCTCATTCGTACAGCGTTTCCTTCATTTCCCTTCTTATGATGAGAACTTCTGTTTGTGAGAATGAACCTTGGTTCAACCTTGATCTTCATAACTTTCAGTAACTTGCTCCAAAAGAAATGTTAGCTGGAAACGGTATCCATGTACTTCTTGAAGGTTGTGCAATGCCACAAGTGATTGAAACAGATGAGGAATTCTGGCTATTCATTGGGGGCAGGATGTTAAAAAAAATCATAACTATCCATGATATATTCATCACCACAGAACACAAACATCCGTCAATTTAAAGTATGTAAGATCTTCTACAGAAGAAGTTTAAACCAAAACTACTTCATATGCATTATTTCATTCTATTCTAATTAATTTTTATGATGCTCCATCATGATATCTGAGTACGAATTCACATACCACCATTGATAAAGGCAGCACTACTTTCAGTGCAGTAACTGGGTTGTGGTAGCACCTTAGGACTGGGTCTAGAATTGTGCCCCTGCTGTGCTGGTTCTTGCAGAATGGAACAAAAGACAGACTTGTGCCAAATAAATTATCATCCAAGTACTTTAATTCCTATTATGCATTTGTGAAAAGTGATTCATGTGTAATTATTCAGTAAGTTAATACAAAGTGGGATTCGGCCAAGCTATAGTTCTTAATTCACTAGTGCTTATAAGATACTCGGAGATCCTGTAATAAGAAATTTCTAAGAAGGACAAGAGATTAAAGTAAAAGCTTTAAGACTGTCAAAATGCAATGGTTCTACTTGGGATCCCAAGATCTACTTGGGAATCAGTTCCAGAGCCAGTACTTTAATGGCTTACATACTGTCTTTTTTTTTCAAAAGCCATTAGGGCCTTTGAAATCCCATAGTAGTTATTTGGCATGACTGGAGAACTTCTATGCCAGAAAAACATTTCGCTCGCCAGTATGAGGTAGGGGAGGCTCCTCTTTAATTGGGCTAGCGACCAGTTCTCTTAAGAAAGGGCTTTTACTTCATTATTCAAAACCACTTCCTTGAGGATAAGAAGGAGAAAAAGTAGCACGTGAGCTGGCCAGTCAAAAACCAAAGACAAAGAAACATGCAATATCATGTCAGAGGGAAACTTTCAATCTGGGTTTCAGAGGCCACTTATTGAATAGATGGGGAAAGCAGTATTGGATTATTTAAAAAAAAAAAAAAGCTGTGTTAAAGAGAGATAAAAAATACATTGAAGTGATGTCAAAGGTATTTACAGATTTTCCTTCCATTTTAATTTCCTTTCAAAGAGAATACAGTTAACTTGATTGTACAGAAAGAAAATGTTATGCCCATATTTCATTCTCAATTCCAACATCACCTACAGCAGTGTTAATTAAAAAAGTTCAAAGTTCATTGAAATCAATATTACCATAGTTATATCACATCCTGATAAAGATCAAAACTGATATCTGATTATTTATCAGCTACTTATATCATACAATTAAATCATATTGTCATTCACTTTCAAAAAAAAAAAACCACTCAAGCCAACCCCCCAAAAATATTTAAGCAGTAATTACAAATTTAAACAACTGCTAAACTCACATCAACCTGTGATGCGCTCAAAAGTAAAAACAAAAATAACCAACCAAACAAAGAAATCTGTTCCTTTTCTGTTTTTCCAATTCAGTATTTATATCCAGTTTTTTTCATGGAACTCATGGATGGAAGAACCAAAACATTGATAGAAGTTGCAAAACTTGGAAGTCCAGATCCTACTGAAGACTTGAGGGATTCCTCTAGTTTGGATTTGCTCCCAAACTCCTAGATGCTCATTTTAATTGAAGCATGACAGTTTTATTCTCTTGTTACTCATGCTGCTTTTGCATCAGTACATGTATCCCGATCTCTTAATTTTCTAACAACATTATGAGCTAAAGAACCATATCCTTTAAGTTCAACCTGTCATGACTTTTCATTGATGACAGAATATTACATATTCTCCTTGCAACTCAAGTCCAGGATTTCACAGTAATTCACTCAATTCATGTAAAGTTTGGTGGGAAATGGTTTCTTCTTTCTATTCCATGCCACACCTCAGCACTTCAAGTCAGCAGAAAGTGGCTCATGAACTATTGATTCATTACCTTCAGAACTTGCAATAAGCTTTTCTGAGTAAGCCATTTGAGAACAGGCATAACAGAGTGAGCTGCAGAAATTTAGAGGTTGCAGCAAATGTGTTGATTAACGAAGCGCTAGATGGCACCCTCGCATTCAGCTCTTAAGAGGTTTTTACAGCCCTTCTCAGATTTGAAAACAATACAGGTACTTGAATTTTATTCAGGTCAAGAATGAGGATTTTTAATTCTTTATGTAGGAATACATCTTGGGAAATACCACCTAATAAAGTGGTGCCAGATTACAAATAAAAAAAAAAGTGAAATCACTATTCTATTCTACATAAGCAAAGGTTAGTTATTCTAAATAAGAAAATTTTATAAATGAGTAAGCAATTCCATCATTACAAGCATTTTAAAAGCAGCCTTTAGATTATGGAAAAATATTATGTTTGCATGTTTCTTTTCTTCTTGCCAGTAAACAGGCAAGAAAAAAGTTGCAATTAATTTCTGAAAATCCACCTGAGTGCCTCTGTAAATGCCGGACAAGTCAGCAGAGCTGATGGCATGCAAAGATTTAGTTTTCCAGAAACAAGGTCTTTGGGTGTTTTGCCAAAGAAGCTGGCATGCACCTATTTCCAGTGCTATTAGGATACAAGGAGGCACTGTTATCTCTAGACAGCACACTGATAAGAAAATTCAGGCTTTGAGCAATTAAATGATATCGTCAAAACCACAGAGGAAATCTGTGTCAGAGCAAGGAAATGAAGCCATTCCAGGTCAGTGACTTACCCAGGAGGCTGTCTCTCCCTCTTGCTTCCAGCAAGTCTTGGGACTTGCTTAAAGTGCATGTCAAAGTGGGAGCAGGCAAACTCAATTCAGGACTCATACAGAGCATCAAAGGATTTGAAATAAGGTGGCTGGCCTGCAGGTGGATCATGGCATCCTTTTTGGAACTATCTTATGCAACCAATATTATCCTTTTTTGATGCAAGGACAGAACAGAATGTTCTATCTTGTCTCTGAATTATTGCCATGAAACTTTATTATGGCAGAGAAAGAACAATACCCAGAAGATGAGCACAGAATTGTAGGTACATTCTAGATCCCTGAAAGAACAAAGGATCACAGCAGACAGACAACACAGAAAACTATTTTATGGTGGTATTATGATAAAGAATGGTTTAGGAAGCAGAGAAGCTGAAAGGTAAAAAAAAAAATATATATACAGGCAACAACAAACGTGCTATGGTATTATTTAAAATACTAAAAAGCAAAGAGAGCTAGGCCTTGCTAAAGTTTTAATTAGATGACTGAAATTGATTTTACAAAAATCACTTAAATTACACCAGGGTACATGAGGTCAGAATTGGACCCAAAGAACCTAATCTCTCACCATATCAACAAGTTAGCAGGTGGTCAAGACAGCCCAGCTGGAGAATGGGCTCAAATTTTCAGTGAGCTAATACACACTAATCTTTCACTCCTGCGGACCTGGATTCAAAACTTAAGATCATGAACTAAAATTAGTCTGCTGGTTTCATTCTAGTCCCCATTTGTGCACGGCACAAAACCACCATAAAAAGTGTCATGACTGGCAATCTCTCTAAGGCAGGCCCAGTTCTGGAATAGCAGGAAATGTTGTAAGTTAGGACTGAAGCACACTGGCACAGCTGTGTATGGAATTTTATACTCTGCCCACATTATGCTTGCCAAAGCCAAATGTTTTTTCTCCTTGACTTCTGCAAGTGCCACACTCATGCTGAAAAAATAAAAAGAGAAAGGAAAGAAAAGAAATACAGAATGAATCATTGCAGTCACTGGAACCAACACTGTACTGCTTCCCACTCTGTACATCTGCAGTAAAGGCAGTGTTATTGCATAGCATATAAATTTGCACAGAGTTAATTTACAGTATCTAGTTTTGTGTTTGGTTATTGTTGGTTATTTTGTTATTCGGGGTTTTGAGTTGTTTTTTTTTTTTCTTTAACATAGTACATAGCTTCTTTTTGTCCCATAATAATGGTGCCCATTGCTAAACCAGGTTTATAACTTTTTAACCTGACTAAGTCAAAGTACCATAAACCCAGAATATTATCCCACTCAAGTGACTGTCCAGCTTAGCCGAGTAGTGATCCAACCTGGAAACATGTTGTATTATTAACACAAATTATTCATAGTTATCCATGACAGTTCACTGGATGAACTCCAGTCACATAAAACAATCATCTGCATGTCAATCAGGAAAAATCTCATTCAATTTATTAGTCTCCTATAACACCACATATTACTAAAGGCAGTCATATTCAATAGTTAGAACCTAAAAGAAGAGCTTCTGAACTATGCCTTATATCTCTAAAACCATTTAGTATTGAGACATGTTTTTGCAAGTAAAATTTCTCCTATGCATCATGAAACTTCCAGCCAAAACAGGCAATGAAAAATAAGGTCTTTAGTAACATAAGGTCATATAAAAATGAGCAGTTTCAGGCAGTTATGAGATCTTTAAGATAGCAATAAAGGAACACACAAGGCTGAGTTTAAAGGAAATAAGAAGGAATCACCTGATATAGTAGCTTAATGAATTGTTCTATTTGACAATTATCAGCCATAAATAACATGACTCCACTACATCACAGAATTGAATGAGATTAGCTGACTGGAATTAAATAAAGCAGAACCGTAACTTTTGCCAGCAAAAACACAAAAGCCAGATAACAGTAGCAGCAGTAGTTGCTGTTAATCCCAGGAAACAGTTTTTCTCCTTTTGCCAAAGCAGCCATTTTCCCCAAGAGCAATTCTCATTCCGAGGCCAAGGTGGTGCTCAAATATAGTAAGTAACAAGTACCTTTCCCAGAAGCTACTACCTGCTTCCACTCTACCCCATCCAATGCATTCAAGCAGGGAAAGAACAAAAACACCTTCCTCTCTAAAGGAGGACTTTGACTTCCATGCAATGGAGTTCATACACATAGTTACTAATGTAAAACTGTGCACAGTCAGAACTAGCAGATTAAAAATTAAATGTTTTATGAATTTACCAGCCTTTACCAGCCAACAGATTGCTTTTTCTAAAAAAACTCTACGTTCCCCCTCTGGACTATATTTTGAGAATAGCTTCTATTTAAGACAGTTTTTGTTAATGTCTAGATAAACATGACAACCTCTCCAACCAAGTTTTGTGTCCTTACTCACTAGAGTTCACTTCAGTTTCAAATATCCCAGAAAAGGTGTTCAACAAACATCAATGAGAAATCCAGGATTTACCTCCCACTAGTGTATTAATATACCGAGTAGTCCTTATTATAGAGCGGATTTCACTGGTTACTGTTATGTCTTATAGGTTCCATGCCTCTAGATACTTAGTTCTCAGGAAGAGGAAAGCCTAAGACATGCGTAGGACTGCAAAGCAGAGGGAGACTAGTTCTATTTCTGTGGCCACAAAACCCAAGGAATAAATAACAAATAATGCTGAAAAAACCCCACAGAATTGAGATGTTTAAGCTTTGCACTTGCCACATGATCACTCTGTTCCCATTTAATTTTCTTCATTAAGTCATATGCACATAAAATCTGGAAATAAATCTATGCTTTCTGCAGATTGAGCAGGTTGGACGACGGAACATGATTTTCTGTAGCCTTTCTAAAGGGGGACAAGTAGCACTTTTTTTTCCAGATATGTTTCCAAGTAAAAAGTCAAGATTTTGGATTCATCTGAACGTAAAACTTGCAATCATAAACATGGACAAACTCATTGCAGAAAATTCAGTTTTTATTTCAGGTTCACAGTTGTTAATGATCTTGTACTGACGTACTACATGAATATATAAAAGGGACGAAGATTCCAAGAAAAGAAGCCAAGGAGTTCTACTGATATCCTAATTAGACAAGATAGTAAAAATCCCACATAGCTCTCTAGAAAAAACCCCAAATACACACAACACTGTCAGAGCGAAAAGTCAGCTAATTAGATTATTTTTTATATTTTTAGTTTCTATGGCAGGAAACCCTTCCCAGTAACAGCTCCTTCCTCAGTCTCCATGCTACATAACAGGTTTAGCTGAGCAGCTTTTGGCTAATTCACACCATTCTACCTCAAATGCTTACACAGGTGTGAGCTGCTGAACCTGGCTCTTTTGCAGACAGCTGTGGCAGGGAAAAGAAAAAAAATACCCTCGGACTACAGACCAAAAGCAAAGTAGGGAAGAAAGGAAAAAATCAATTGACTTCTGCTACCAAGTAAAAACTTTACAGCTGTTTTAAAAAGGTACTGAGCTACCAATTTGCTTTTCTATCACACCAGTTATTAGGCACACTCCTGAATCTAATAACCATTTTCTGCTCCAATCATTCGTGTAATACAAAGAGGAATACAGGGCAAGCAAAATTTGTTTAATTAGAAATGCTGATTGCTAAGCATTCAGAGGAAGTTACAGAATCGTGTGCTTCACCATAATATTTAACCTAATGAAAATTTTCTTAAAATAGGATTTGTTTTCCTTACATGACATAAATATCTTGTTCATGTAATTACAGCTGATTCACACAATAAAGCAGCTACCATAAAATTAAAACACGGATATGTGAACAAGTTAGCACAGGGTAAACTAGATTATCAACCTTTAGGGTACATCACCTGTGTGGCGGTAATGCCGTGTAAATATTTTCACCCCATAATAAATTAAACGTAGCTGATCCTTATTCAAAGAGCTGTTGAAGGAATTTCTGCTCCATTGCAAGCTAGTCCTCTGGCTTTGAACAGATGTGGTCAGAAACTATATGAGACCAAGTCCTGGCACAAACTACAACTCAAGATACTACCATTAACCAAGAAGCAAATACCAACCCTGCTTAAAACGTTGTAAACCCTGTCACAAGCTTCAGTGAAAACACAATTTTGCCTGCTCTTTCTGGGTTTGTTTCTTAAAAACTACTTATTCAATGCCTAGAGAAGTAATGGCCTAGACCTAGCCATTAATCCAACATTTGTGTGGTTGCAATGCAGCAGATATTTAAAAAACTTTGGTCTGACATAGTGCTTTAACTCAAATTGTTTCTTTACAAACATCTTGACATACGGAGAACATTCTCCTGGCAGCTCATGATGACTGATGGTCTTCATGACTAGTGTTGTTTAACAGCAAGAAACATGTATGTAGTTAGGAAAAGTGAAGAGCAGGTTGAGTGTGTACACAGATATATGGATAAAGTTTCCAGCACTCTCTAAGGAATTTTGACATACAATATAAACAATTATAATAAGTAAGAGAGTTATCCAAATCTTCCCAGATTACCATATAAATGTTTTTCCTCATATGTATAACATTTTGGATAATAGCAAGAGTACTTACTGGAATGAAGAATTACTTATGTAAGCTTGGGCTTGTGTCTATCATAACTAAATATGACGTCTCTGGAACAAGCATTCTAATAACTCAACCAGGATATTATTACCTACTATTCCTGAAATTTTGAAGTTTGAGTTATTTCAGATTGAATGGAAAATATTGTAACTTCCACAGCTATGATTCCAGATTTCAAAGTAAGTTTCAGATATTCCCTTCATCTTTTCTCAGAAGCAACAGTTATAGTGCTATTAAGCTTTCTGCCCTTTGAAATGCAACACTTTATCAACAAAAACCACAACCCAAACTCCCAATCACCTACCGAATCACCTCCTTCATCCGAACCACTTTATTAAAGCTTTTAATGCCTGAATATCTCTCACATTCTTATGAAGATATTAGTCATAATAAAATACCAGTCCATCCATTCATTTTCATAGCTACACAGATTTCTTTTTAAATTATAGAAATCTATTTTGATAAACAGTTCAAGTTTTGGATGGGCATAAGTCTCCAGATAGTGCCTTTACCTGAAGCTAGTTACACAACTCAGTTTTTGGAACTTCTCTTTAACTAAAGACATAAAGGTATCAGATACTTCAGCTTAGCAACTCTTGCTGAACTAGTACTGTGTAAAGCAAAGATCTCATTATATATTCAGAGTTTAACTCTCAATATTGGTACTTAATTGGCCACTTAACTAAAGGTGTTGGTACTGGCATCTCAAAACTTTGCTTTTTGAGCTTCACTGCTCTCTTCAGGCTGGGGGAGGCCTGCCTGCTTGTGACACTTTTTTTCTGCCTCACTGCATATTTGTAAAAGTCCTTGTTCTAGTAATACATTTTCTCTACAGATCCAGCATCTAACTGAGCTGTTGCCTTCCATTTTTGGCATCACTGATACTTTTCCTTGTTTTCACAAACAACGTATTATTTCTGTAAATCTTCACATGTGTCCTGAGTTGGATTAGGATGAGGTATTTAAAGACAAAGTTGTACAAAAATAGTTTCCAGGTTTCATTAACAATTTCTTTTAACTTCTCCAAGGAATGACTAAAATTCAGTGGCAAATTCTGTGGTCTCCTGGGGGTACCTTTGGTGTCCCTTTCGTGATCTTGCTTGGGAAGTTCAAATGCAACTGAGCAATGGCACCTAGACACCTATTCCTTGGAAAGGTAAGGGATGAGATGGGAAGTTCTTAAGCTGCAAGATACTGAATCAGACCTAAATAGATGGTCTCCCACTTCTCTGGCTAGTATTTAGCTATGCTGAAATTGATGACTGACCCCATACCCCACACCCCAGACCCAACTGATGACTGCATTAACCGGCACAAGCATTTTCACAGAGTAAATCCTGCAGCATTCCTTGACTTGGGTGTCTCTGTCTAGCCACTCACCTGATACAATATAAATGAGAATCAAGTACACTAAATCAGTTTTGCATTATTTGGACTTGACCAGTTTGACCTCTCCACTGTAGAAATCCCCTCATCACCAACAAAGTTCAATAAATGTTCCATCCCATTTTCCTTAACCCTTTGACATAGTTAATCTCTGCTGAGAAACCTCAGAGCTTTCCTTGTCTCCTGTGTTCTACTGAAGTGGTTTCCTGACAGGAGGAACCATAGACCTGTCCTCAACATTTCACACTACTGCATTAGAGCTGGGTTTTATCATCTATCCAGATACTATAACAAGCACTATTTGGCCCTTTCTGGGAAAACGTAACCCATTATTCTACTTCTTCCCATGAAACCTCCAAGTTTAGTCATAATACTTTCTAGAAATGTTTGAGGTCCTTAAGCATCTCCTGGTTATAATTTCCTCTTTGTGACTTAAATAAGCTGGCAGACTCCAGGATCTTAGACATTTGAATGAATCAAGACAGGAAATAGTTGATACAGCCAAGCATCTTTAACTGCATGCCCTCCCCATTTGCAAAGATCATATAAAGTTGTATATTCCTACCTGCAGCAGGAATCAAAAGAGTAGCTCACCATCTCCGGCCTCTTTCTCCATAGCATTCACTCCCAAGCACTTCTTCCTTCTCAGCTTCCCCTTCTGACCTCCCAGAGCTCTTATGACTATATATACTGACTCCTTTCTGCCACTTCTCTCATCTGCTTTCTGCCTATCTTTCACCTTCAGACAATGACATTTTGCTATCCATATTTGTATTCCACACGCATTTGATTTGTGGGCCTGTGTTTGGAAGGGAGTCTTCTAACGCTCAGCTTCTCCCATTTCATAATGGAGTTTCATAATGGAGATCTCCTGCTGAAAGCCATCCCCATACACTTTAGTGTCCACCTATGACAGCCTTCGAGCATGCTCATGTTCACTTGCCATGCATGGCTCAGCCTACTGACAATAGGATGATAAGCTACAGAAAGTCAACTATATTCCTGATCTGAGCGAATGAAGCTCTGTCTTTGGGTCTGCTCTCCTTCTGGAAGTAATAGTAGCACTGGTTAATGCTTTTGTCACTGCAACATTAGTTCACAATCACGCGAAACAGAGAGACTGTCTTTTTGTGTTTGGAACTAATGACTGGAGACTTTGATTCCAAAGCACCTACTCAAAATGATTAAGCTGTAGCAACCCCATTACAACAGTAAGACAAAACACGTTAACTCCCATGGTTTTCATAAGAGTTTAATCAAAGGCAATGCATACCTTGCCTTTCTGACACTCTACACCCATGGACACCGTTGGGTTCATTGCTCATACGACAAGCAAGCAGTTGATCAAATTTACTTGGCTTTAACATGTGCCCAAGAACTATGTCTTTCAGGAACTATACTGTCAGGTCCCTGAGGAGGAAAACGAATACAGTACTCCTCCCTCTGCTGTTTAGGCTGAACATTATGTCCCCAGTTCTGGCCAATAGCATCCCAGCAGTGCATAACTTTCTGCACTAGACTCAGCTTCACTCAATGGGAAAATTAATAATAGAGAATAAAAATAAAACAAAATTATTATTATTTTTAGTGCTTGAGAAAGTGAGCATCTCTTTAGCTGTCAGCTCAGTTATTTCTGTTAGGAAATAATTTGTTGATGTTTCCACAGCTACAGCTTTCCAAAGCCCACACAAGAACAAAATATATGGGGTGGGGTTAAAAAAAGAGGAGAAAAAGGTTTGGTTTATTTTTTCATATTATTTAGAGTAGGGCTCAATAATTGGGAAGCA
Organism: Gallinago undulata; assembly: GCA_026546715.1. Lineage (NCBI taxonomy): Eukaryota > Metazoa > Chordata > Aves > Charadriiformes > Scolopacidae > Gallinago > Gallinago undulata. The sequence goes on along the minus strand of JAOTQQ010000063.1, from coordinate 13,961,383 downwards.
TGGATTGCACAAGAACTACTGCAAAATGACAACCATTAACATGTTATTCTATAGAACATTTAGATACTATGAATATTTTCCAGCTGAAATGTGTCCAGGTTTTCTTCTATCCAGTGTTCTGTGTTTAGTCCAGGAACATTAATGATGAAAATCTAGACAGCGTTACATTGTGTGAACTATTAGAAGTACACTGATGATACTTGATTTTATATTGCCTTTGGCTGAGTCAGTTCATAGAATTTAAATGATCTGAACTCTGGCTGTCGAATGAGTAAACAGTAAATCAAACTTAAGACTTCATTACAGAGTTGAAAGTCTGTTTTCCTACAGACCTGGTATACCACATGATGCAATCAAACACATTATTATCTGTCAAGCATCCAAAAATGAACTAAATGACTCATAAAAGCAATAAGACACGGTCTCTGCCCCTGAAATACCTTACATTGTAAAATTAAAACAAGACCCCCAGAAAGGCTAAATTCTGGGGAACCAGGTTAGTCCTATGACGGAAAGGAAGAACATGGGTTACAAACATGATAAAGCAAATAGACACACTCCTACAAGGGAGGAAGATGGAACTTAAACTGCGCACAGCTGCATTAGGCTAATAGTCCTGTGCATGTTTTCTCCCACAGAAAATGTGAGTTCCCTGTTCAGTAATTCTGTTCAGATGTTTTCCCACTATTCACCTTTCCTTGGGCAGTAAATTCCATTTTTTTCCCCTATATGAAGGTGTGTCTACTTCCCCGCTTTTAGTGTAATAACCTACAAATCCATGGGGTTGTCATAGGACACTCCCGATTCTAACGGACCCTTTTTTAGATTTGTTAGATGGTGATCAAAAGGTATTTCCAGTAAATCAGTGCTAGTATCTCTTCTGAATACCAGTTGTCCACATATAAATAACTCAATACAGTTGAACTTTGAAAACTTTAAAGAAAAAAAAAATCCTAGTTCCATGCAGCAATAACCAAAAAAACCCCATAACTGAAGATAGTACTCAGCAGGCTTGTTTTACAATACAGCCTAATAAAATTATACCCCATGGAGAAAGGGGAAGATTCTTACTCTACCCCACCATGCCTGGCTAGTGCGACAGACAGCAGCTGCTACTGAGATAATTTGCAGAAGACAGAGTGTATTTCAAGAATGCATTTAAACACCCAAACACAGCTGTACATATACATGACCATACACACATGAAAAGAAATATATGAAATAATTACAGAAGCTTCCATTATACTTGACACTTACATTTTGCAATTAGGTACTAAGTTTTTTATATTTCAAATACACATGGATTTATTTTTTATTAGGAAGGTCTAGTAGTCATAACATAAACAATGTGTTTGCATTCTGTTAATTCAGACTTGCTAAAATGAATTACATTTAAAAGTATAGGTATTTGAGAACACCAGGCACAAAGCTCCAAATTTCTACTTTTGTTATAATAGCCAAGCAGTAAAACAGTGATACTGTAGACTGACCCTGCTTGTAATTACTTTCTTCTTAATAAATTAGACCTTGAGCACGTAACAACTATATCAGATGTTAAATGGCTCATGGTACCAATAAAGAGTATTGATAACAACTTTGAAACAGAATCAGATAAACTTTTGCACTGCATCTTATGAACTCTGAAACTTTCATTATTGCCAAATCATTTTTGCATTTGTTGACATTTCAAAACATTATTTAAAGTTGTCTGAGAAGCATTCTTTATCCAGGACTAAGTAAGAGATGTGAAAAAAGCAGCTCAAATTTTGACATATTTCCATTGTTCCAATTTTTCCATAGACTTCCTCTGCTATAACCTTCCTCAGGACAAAAATCAAGGTCTTGATAAGCCTTCCACCATTACGGAAACTTTCCCTATGCTTTCCACCATGCATGCTTCACATACCCTCATTAATCTTGATAACCACTTCATTTAAATGAGTGGCACTTTCAAACGTGCATAGCAAGGTCAAAGATGCTCAGCAGTTCAATGACCTGATTCAAGATGCCCGTGACCAGATTTTTCAGAGTACCTACATATCAAAACCATAGCTTCTCTTGCTTTGCTCTCATCAGAGCTGTACACCTTCTCAGCACTTGTACATGACAGCCTCAAACCACATACCTAGAAAGCCACCTCTACACACATTCTGTGAACCCAACCAATTTGGGTTATACACCTCACCTAGTCAAAGAAAGCACCATGAGAGCAGGCATCAGACAGAATTCATCTCCGGGACAGTGTTCATCTGCTACCAAGAGATGATCCCTATTCTGCAGCCCCTCTCATCCGTAACAGCTGCTAAAAGTGAGGCAAAGATCCTACAGAAAACTAAGCTCTTTAATTCTGCAGAGTCTTTTCCTCAAAGCTGGTCCATCATGGGCATCTTAACAAGCATCAATCACAGAAGAAGACAAACAATGTATGTAAGTCAAAAAGCACATACACATGGGGATGGGAAAATCTTTTGTTTGGCATTTTATAACTTTTATGGGCTCTAATTTGCAACCTTAATATGTTTTCAATGTCATGTTTTGGAAAAAAATCAGAAAGTTGACCATGTGGCATCATGCTGGCACCTGTATGATTCATCATCAGTTACAGCCTTTACATCTGCCATACAGATCTCTGCCACCAGAGCTAAGAGTAACTGAGAGTAACAGTATATAGATATCCCCACTACAAAAGGGGATAACAGAGACTTCCAACTTGGCCAAGTATCAGTAGATTTTCACCAAGAAGGAAAAGATAATCTCTAACGCAGAAGCAAATGTCAGCTTTCTACATCAAAACAAAGAACTACTAAAATGTAAAAACAAAAACACACGGGGAGGAAAGAAACAAAAGACCAAAAAACTCCCAGAACACACTAGAATTTTTTAGTACTGAAGAAATAACATTTTTCTTTAGTCTTGTGCACAGCACTGGCAGACCTGTTTTGGCTTAAGCTTTAAAAATAAGAATAAAAAGGAAAAAAAATAAAGTCAGACTTTGATGAACAACTACCATGAAAAAATTCATCCCAAATAGTTAATATCTGTAAATATTTTAAGCAACTGAAAACATCTTCTAATGGTACGTGTCAGGCAAACAATATAATAAGCAGCTGAGCCTGGTTTTACTATAATAAAATTGTTATTCTTTTGTAATTCCACAGCCAAAGAGTTAGCATAATTTGCCTAAAGATACAAATCTTCCAAAATACTGTTTTCAGTATTACGACCAACTTATATTAAGAATATACAACATTATATAAATGTCAGTTTTAAAGTAAGAAGTGACCACCGAGCTTAGATCAAATATATGCATTTTGTTAACAGCAATAAGACTTCATAAAACTTCAGAGGTTTTAATGGATTTCCTTTCCAGACATTAATCAAACAGATATTCCTTAGTGGATGCAGAAAACCACTAAGGGGTACCACCATTTGGTACCCCTAAGTACCAAATCAGTATTTTCACGCTAGTAACCAAGAATAAGAAATAAACCTAGTCAGAAGACACTGAGATCTTGATTAATAAAACATTATTTTAATATGCTCCTAGAAACAGAAATTTAACTTGGACTATTGCAGTGGTATTTCTCATCAGAAGCAAAATGCAAAAGGAAAAGAATCTTAAGTGAAAGGTATTCAGCATTTTTTCTTTCCAATGTGATGATAACAAGGCCTGTCTAATTTATCCCAAGTGACATGTTATTCCATTGGCAGTCCACAAAATTTCTCCAGAATCAGGCCCTGAGTATTCTCTGCTACTAGCTGTATTCTTTACAATTTTGTTTTAAAGTACCTATACTACATGACAAGGCTCAGTGGTCCAAACACATGGGATAGAGCTAACGGTATCATAAAAGTAGTCACATAAAATGTAACAAATACAAACACTCCCTTATGTTAAAACACAAGTGAACTAGATTTACTGGCCCTTCACAGGATAATCCTTGATCTCTCTTGGATAATTTCTACAGAACCTAATCCTTTTACTACTTAATGCTTTAAATACAATAAAGTTCTTTGCAGTTTACTAAAGGTTTGCACTCAAGTTAGTTGGTTCAGAGCTTATACCTACTTTCATTTATGAAAAGGCAAATGTACACTGAACTGTAGCTACTCTGATATCCTATTGACTGTGCATTAGCAAGCATCTGGGGAGAAAGAGCAAGGAATTGTCACCTTATAAGGAATTGGCAGTAGAGGGGTGGGGGGAAGGCTCTCTCTGCTTTCCCAAGTGCAAGTCTACTTTGAGTGTTCTCATCTGCCAGAACTCAGCACAGAAGGCAAGGAATACTCAACACTAGCAATGAGCATATCTTCAGCCAAGAGATAAACCCACACAATAAACAGTGTGCAAAAGATCTCAAACATATATAGATACATATACATATTTGTATGTGTATATGTATGAAAAAAAGCATTTGAATTCCATATTTACAAGTGTGCATGGTTTATTACCATCAAAGGAGGTGTGAAAAAGCACAGATCTTGGCTGGATAAAGTTGAGAGCAACACTAAGTGCCCATAGATTCTGCCTGCCTTGAGAAATCAGTTCCTGCTGTAAAATAACAGACTTTAGCACATTCTGTAGAATGACATCACCCAAAGTGGCCTGCCAAAAATGTTACTTTTACGTTTCTTCAACAAGAAGATTTCCTTTCACCACTCCTTTTAATATTTTTTTTTTCTTTGCGTTAGTCAATCGTTCAAAAATATGAAAGTTCTAAGTATTTCCAGGCCTCTAGATTAACAGCTTTTAACACAAGCAAGTGACTATACCTTTTAAAAATGTTGCATATATATATATATCTTTTTGCCCCATTCTTTTTAGTAGATTTATACTTGCAAATGTGCTAAGGTAAAATAATACAAGTTGATGCAATTACAATACTGAAATAATTTCTTCCTTTTGATTTGTCACTTTACCACTGAAAAATACTCCATTTTATGTGGACAGTGAAAGTGTATCTACCCATTTAGTGAGTTGTGCATCCCACTGGATATTACTGAACATGAACAATAAGATAAATCAGTCAAATGAGAAAATGTTTGCATTTTCAAGGAAGCTGTTTAAAGACTAGTGGATGACAATTACAATTAATGTATTCCACCCTTCAAATAGTGTCAACAAACAACAAAAAAGCAACCCAGATGCTAATTTAGTTGTAGACATTGTGGTTCTTTCACTGAAATATTCAATATAAATTCTTCACTTTTTCACTTCTGATGAGGGTTTTGCATCTTACCTTTGTAGAAGCCACAGCTGAAGTACATTGCAGTTTTTTTCTTTGACACTCATGATTCTCTGGTGTTACTACTTTCTCCATCAGTAAATTGTATAAAGTCAACATCCAGTTCCTCACTGCAGAAATTGTGTCTTCATTACTAGGTTTGAACCTAAATAAGAGAATACAATATTATTTAATGCTGTAAAGGTGAGGATACCTTACCTTTTGAAAACCTCAGAAGGGAGGAAAAAAAAATAAATTGAAAGGTGTTCAAGCTAGGAGCATAAGTTAAGAGCTATATATGCAACTCAATGCTATTTCTTTGACCTCTAAGAATATTTTACATTCATCTATTGTAGTTCTTGTTTTTAAGCAAATGAATAGAAATAACACCGAAATCCAGATTTTTTTGGACAGGGGTTGAACTAGTCATAGACCTAAATTTGAAGCACACTCAGAGAACAATCCAGTTACCAAGGGGAGAGACAAGATAGTCCAATGCAGTTTTCTAATCACAGAATCACAGAATCACGGTGGTTGGAAGGGACCTCAGAGATCATCAAGTCCAACCACAAAAAAAAAAAAA
>JAOTQQ010000063.1:13933990-13955475 GCA_026546715.1 Gallinago undulata | reverse complement strand
ATCATCCACCAAGTGAGTCACTTTGTCATAGAAGGAGATCAGGTTTGTCAAGCAGGACCTGCCCCTCGTGAACCCGCGCTGGCTGGGTTTAATCCAATGCTGCAACGTCTTAAACACAACCAAAATTATCATAGAATAGAATCGTTTGATTTGGAAGGGACCTTAAAGATCATCTAGTTCCAACATCTCTGCCATGGGCAGGATCACCTCCCACTAGAGCAGGTTGCTCAAAGCCCCATCCAGCCTGGCCTTGAACCCCTCCAGGGATGGGGCATCCGCAACATCCCAAGACCTGCTGGCCACACTGCTCTTGATGCAGCCCAGGACATGGTTGTCTCTCTGGGCTGCCAGCACGCACTGCCAGCTCACGTTGAGCTTCTCATCCACAAGCACTCCCAAGTCCTTCTCCTCAGGGCTGCTTTCCAGCCATTCTCTGCCCAACAACTCCTAATATATTCCTAATCCCCATCAAAAACTCCCCATCATACTCCTAATATATAATTATACAGCGTATACAGGTGCAGTATCTTTTAAAGACAGAGCTTTAGAGGAAAAAATATTCTTTAATTATTTTTCTCAGTGTTTCCATAATAATTTTTTAATATAGGTTGATTACATTAGGGGAAAGTAGAGCAGGTAATAATTGCAACTATTTTGATTTGCTTGTAAAGTAGATCATACCTAATGTTCTACATGAACATACGTTGCAGTACTTATATAATAAATATATTTTAAAGTAAATTTTTTATTTCTTTACTGTTAAAGAGTCTAGAAAATAGTAAATTAAGAACCCCCAGTTTGCACTAAATTTATCTGTCATCTCTGACCACTTTTTAATGTAAATCTTGAGAAACTTCCACAGTTACTTTGTGTTACGAGTAAGTGAAGGAGAACCAGGTTTTAAGAGTCTAATCTCATGATTTGCAGCTCTTTCTTCTTTATGCCATCCAATTACAATTGCTTTAGTGATGCTTTCTCTTGCCTGTTTTCAGATGACTGATAAAAGGCTGATACCATGAAACTGGTATTCTCTTCTCTTGTGACAACAAAAAATACATGAATTCACATCATATTCAAATACACTGATCCCAGCATGGCTCAGTGAAGTGAATGGAATCTTACACAGGCATAAAATGAATTATTTTATTTTAAATTAAACTCTTATTTGTTCTATTAGCTCAGCAATTCCTGGCAACAGAGGATCAATTTAGATTAAGCATGTTTATACAATGAAACGTATTTTTAAAATACAGAGAAAAAAAAAAAAAAACAACCACATGGGCCTATTGCACAGAGAACAGAAGACTTGATTCAGTTCTCTATATGATACGATACTTAGTAGAATTACAGTTAACTTTTGAAGTTAAAACAACATCCTTGCACTTACAGTGACTTTGCTTGCAGATTGCAGTCATCTTTCTTGAAAGGGCATCGTGGCAAGGTAAGATTAAAGACAAACTTTATAAAACATCATTTTGTGGTATTAACTGGAGAAAAAAAAGAGGAACTTTCCCCTTCAATACTTGTCAAAGCTGCTATAAGAACTTCAGTGCTAAATGCTCAGGTTACACATAATCCTCCAACTGCGAGGTGACAATTAGCACCAAAATCTCTAGAAAAGCTTTCAGCTCTTAACAGGTGCCTCACCATTGTGTTCAGGTTTAAATCAAAATCTGGCAGAACGAACGTCCCACCTCCTGCCACTACCCCTCCCTTTTGAAACAACTCTTATTACAGCCACTATAAGAGCAACTCCACGCTCATTTTCTCCAAAAAGACCAAACATGACTTTCATTCTTTTGTTTTGAGTGCTTTTTTCAATTATCTTTCTTCTTCTATCTGACGGAGAGATCTGAAGGCAGGAAGTGGAATTTACTTGTTGTGTATTATGAGTCTACTATTTCCCTCCCAACTGGTGGAAACAGGAGCAAATCCTTTGAGAGCCATGTAATTATACTGACAAAAATCAAAAGGTCTTTCCCTTTCTCTAGGCCATTTCAGAAATGACAGACCAGAAAAACCTCAGAAGTACGTCGGTCTGTAACACTAATATTGTGTCTGTATTAAAGTACGAATTATAGATCTGAATTTCTCTGTAATATCGTGCATCGTAAAATTTCCTTCCCAATCAACACCCATAAATTCTAATTCTTTAGATTAAAATTTGTTTCTGTCCTTTAAAACATCTTCACAAGGCAGGAATGTCAAAGTGCTTCTTACAGTTCTGACTTCATCAGTAAGTACAAACGCTGTCAGAACACTCCTCAGAAATTTTCCCTTTTATTTTTTTGATGTAGAGGCCCATTCTACCCAGAAGGAATATTTATTAGAAAGAATTCCCTACTTACTAGCCAGTCAAGCTTTTCTGATCCAGTAACAAATACTTTTTGGCGAAATAAGCAATTTAGAACCCTGCAACATTCAAGGGAAGCTGAGTGCCTAGTGAATTGATCATTTATAATGAAGAAAATGGTTAAGGGAGATATCAAAAGATGTAGTAAAACATGATGGCACTTAAAAGAATAAAAAATCTTGATGTTTGGTCTGACTTCTTTCCATATGGAAACAAGATTGATAATACAAACCAGATATTTCTTTGGTGTGATTCAGTTCATAAAGTCAAGCTTCCCCAACACAATGACAAAACAGCAATCCGATTTATCATGCATGGTTTCCAGTTTTGCTTTCTGCTCTGCACCTTGCAGAGCCCTTTTGCAACAACCCTTCTGGGCCATGCTCACGACTGCTCCTCCCAGTTTTGTGATGCTTTCTGGTTTCTTTCTACCTCCTATAGAGAGATCCCATCAGTTCATACCCTGCTCCTGGCAATCAGTCCCCAGAGAACTCAGCTCCCAAGACTTACGGCTGATTAACTGTCATCTGTATCTACACAAAAACTCTACATTGCAGGATGCATGAGAGTGAACACTGGCCATATTGCTAGTACAATAGCACCCAGTTCCAGATCCTGTTCCAATCCAACTACCAAGTGATACAGGGCATATGGATCAGTGGGTTATACATATCTGGAATTTCCAGCAAGCAATCTGCAACTTGTGCGTGACAGCAAATTCTCCTGGAGCTGAGGCATGCAACCTGTTTACGATGATTGTGTTCTAAAGCATTTCTGCTCAGTAGAGTCTCAGATGGTATTAATCTATTAGACTCTGAAAACGCCTAACAGTTACTTGGAAAGAATGGTATCCTAAATAGACTGCTTGTACTTGCTAAGCCTTTAATATTAATTTTTATTATCTTTTTGTCCATCAATTTAAATTTAACAATAATTAATACCAAATTGTGCATTTCTTTTCCCCCACCTTGGATGTGGAGCTGCCTCTGCATCATTAAATACTACACCTTCCATGTGCAGCTGAAGCTGTAGCCATACACTACCTGTAATAGCAGGCATTATCTCATGGTCATAACATGGAAATAGCTCCCAGTTATGCTGAAATTTCCTGCCATTCCTTTAGGATGGCTATAAGAAATAATTAATCACAGAATCATAGAATTGTCTAGGTTGGAAGGGACCTTTAATATCATTGAGTCCAACCATCAACCTAACACTGACAAAAACCGCCACTAAACCATGTCCCTCAGCACCACATCTACCTGTCTTCTAAATACCTCTAGGGAGGAGGATTCCACCATTTTCCTGTGCAAATCTCCTGTGCTGAAGCTGGTAGCTAAAATAATAGCAATCTTCAAGGTCAGTGCACTGTGAATGTGGCATTACCCAAAGCAAAAAAGACAGAGAGGTCTGCGTGGAACAAGGGACAGCTTTGGTAAAGCAAATTTTGGAAAGAGGTGGAGATGAGACAAATCAGTTTGAGAATATTAAAACAAGACAAAAACAGAGAAGAAAATCTATGGCACCAACAGTTTGCCATTGGCAGGAATAAGCTTCTGTATTGAAGTAAGAACATTCATACAACTGCAGCAAATCTAGTTTTCACAACTCCATTTAGTAGAGTTCATAAGATACAGTTCTACTAACTAGCAGAAATAATTTTTTTTTCTTACTAAAAAAATAAAAATTCAAAGTTTCCATTTTTTATAGATCAAAATTGACTCAAAAATGGTATAAACACTTAAATGTAAACAGCATATTCTCTTTAATTGCCTTAGTACCACCAGTATCACTTTCAAGAGGAAAGTCTGGAGTCTTTCTTTCTGGAAACAGCAAGACTGATCATGGACTTTTTAATTTTTTTTTCTCCTCATTATTTTAAAGCTAGTAAATTCATTGAAACTGATCTCCTCCTATAACATCCATAGGTTTCACAAAGCAGCAAGTTTGTACTGAAAAGAAAATCATCACCTGAATGTTTCCAACCTGCTTTCCCAGAGAGAGGTTTAGTGAATAACTTGACGTGGTTGCAGGATGACACAAAGAGCCTGCCCTGCCTACTTGCTTCATTAGGCAGGTAAATCAGCAGAACACACACACAAAGCCAAAAAGACAGGATTTTTACTCCCAGTCATCCTAGATTTCGTGCCAATTACAAAGATTAGCGGACAACCTGAAGTCATCAGTATGCTATAAGTTTCATTGGAAAATATTACTCTTTTTTAGGGATTTGCACTGACTGTAGCAAACACCCTATACAGGAAGATGAATCTCACTCTGCTGAATTATTTTGTTACCAACAGCTGAGGATTCACTAGGAGCCTTAAGTACAAGCCAAGATTTAGTTGTTCTAGTTTTTCAATAATTGTAATAAAAAGCTCTGATCCAAACTATTTACAATCTAAACAAGATTGAAAATAGCAAGGGAACACTGAATAAGTATTGATCACTATAAATGGAGGCAATCTCAGGAAACCAGAAGCCTATTGCTGTTGACTTTGTGTGCAAGTGAAAGAAAGAAGTTATATTTATTTTGGGGTGCTTCTAAGGAGCCTTTCCAAAATGTGAAGGAAGCAAAACTGAGGCATAAAGGTACTTCATCCGGAAATGCAATGAATGAGCGACAGAGTCACGTCTCAGCACTGGAAATGGGGCAAAATAAGAAGGAAAATACATTAGAAATAAAGACATCAGAAAGAAAAGGAAGAAATCAGAAAGCATCTATACAGGGAAAGAAGGGTCCAAAGGAGAGGACAAAGGAGAAAAGAAAGCCTAAGGAGTGAACTGAAAGCAGTGCAAGAATTGCTGGCTTTAGATGTGTGATTCTGCTGATTTACAGAACTTCAGCTCTTTTACTGAGGAGAGAGCAGAAGTGATGGATGCAGCCCAGTGTGGGATAATCCTCAAATCAGAGAGCATATGCTTTGAGTTTAATCCAACTGCAGAGTTCTGGCAAACATACTGCATTTATAGAGGCAAATACATCAACTTTAATTTTTTAGCAGCTGTGCTGCCTTTTAATTTCTTATACCCTGAAGTGTACACTTGTACCCCTTTCGCTTACCTCTAAAAAGCGGATCACTTAGAACAGCCCAGCCTTTCTGTCTGAAGCCAACTAACAGCTCTTGCCCACTGGAACTTTTTTTGAGATGTACTGTTATTTTCCACTTGTTCTGCCCATTTTCTTCTTAATCAAACACACATTGAAGTGTCTTCCTAAGAAGGCTGAGCTGTACCAGCAGGAATCAAGACTCTCTAGTTCAGCTGGCAGGCTTCTCCCTGAGAATCCCAAGTTATCCCAGGTCCAGAAAGCCGCGTCTCTTTTTACGATTGAAGCTTCTCCTCCCAGATCTACCAGCTCTGCTCTAATATCTCTGTGCATTTCAGTGTTAACTCTACTCAGTGTATCAGAGCTGACTGCCATCAGCAACAGTAAAAGACCACCACTAATTGCACTTCTTCCATCCCTTAGCTGAGGATTTTACTTACACACCTGTGGACACTGGAGCTCTGCTGCAGAGGTAGAGAGCTCTGGAGCTCTCTCCAGCAAAGCCAAGCTGCCAGGCCTCTTTACAGTGTTCAGCAGTAGGCAATAACAGCACCCCCTCCCCCCAAACCCAATCAGGCCTTCACACCAATTAAGCTTATTGACACCAGATTTTATACATTCCTTCACAATGACGGCAAGTGATTTCTTAAAGTAAACCAACCTTTTAATGTAGGAGCATAGCACAAGGTCCCAAAAGGTAAAGCACTGGCACAGCAGCCCAGTCCCCTTGAAACCAAAGGGGAGAAAATGCTGTAAAAAAAGGAGAAAGCATTAATTTTACACCTGTTATTGTCTTCTTCCCCTGGCAGCTGAGGTACAGGAGGAGCTGCATGGAGGTGAGGGATGGAGAAGTGGGAACCAGTGTTTTAAGGCCACTGGGGGCAGGAGAGGGGCACTTGCCTGGAGCATCATGCAGAGGAGGGTGAAGACAGCTCTACTCCTGCCCCCTCTGGCTGCCCATCCCCAGCCCTGCCTATGACTCTAGGGGTAGGGAGGAATGTCCTGGGGGGACAAGAAGGTAAAATTTCCCTGGAGTGGTTTGAAAAAGGAGCCTAAGCTCCCCACCACCACACACGAATGAGCTGAGAGGCAACACTGCTACCTTCCTGCACCTCAAGTTTCCATTTTACAGATGCCACCAGTAACACCTCACCACAGCAAAGCTCTTCTTTAGGCACGAACTGGCTGGTCGTAGTTCTGATGATGGAGGCATTTGCCAAGGCCAGCCTCTTGCACAAATGTATTTATTCTCTAGATCACTCAGGAACGAACTGCTGCACATGACTGCAGACACCTGTAAATCATTCCTGCAGAAACCTATTACCCACAGGCCTGGTTTTTTTGTGTGTTGTTTGTTTTTAGAACTGCTAAACTTACACAAACCCCACATGACACCATGAATGGGTGCAGAAGCTCTGTATACCTGAGCGCACATAAAACTCATCCAGCTCCTCATTAGTTAAAAAGCAGGTGTCCCCCAACAGTGTCCCACAGGCTCATTGATACAAGTGATGCCTATGGAGCACAGCCGGGCTCTTCTGCAGAACAGACTGATCTTGCATCTGAGGCACATCTTGCGAATACGCCACATTTCTGCCCACCTCCGGCACACGGAGGAAATTCATCTGGCGGAGAGCATCGGAAATGGTCTTTGTGCCACACGTCAAACAGGCTTCCAGTATTGCTTCACTGAGACATAAATTCAATCTTGTTTGTTCAGAAATGACTATCGTCTGGTGTTGCCAAGAAAATCCAGCTCTCCGAAACATACAAGCTCCAATTATTTATTAAGATATTTTTTGGCTTCTCTCAAGCTTTGTATTTTGTTTTCATTTATCAGACTGAGCACTGGTTGGCTGTACACTGAACTAGACTATGACCCCTGATTCACTCTTCCACCAATTCTCTTCATATCTCTTAATTGTCTTGAAATAGCTGGACTTCTGCATGGTAATTAATGTTACTGTGAACTTAGACACTGGAAATCCTAAAATGATTAGATTTCTGGAGGGCTGAATGAACCTATATCTGCAAATGGTACACAGTGGTCTGAGCACAGAACTTTAAACTGTGAACTACTGACTTCAAACCCTGGGTCTGCCTTGCTCTTTCACCTCTGTCCTGTCCTTCACAGTAAAAGGAGAATCTATCTCTTTATTTACCTATCCCCCAAGTTAGGGGAATAAATCTTGAATGTGACATAAGTGCTAACACTGTAATTAGCATAAAAGATTTTTCCTGTTCATCTCAACATATTCAACAACAGATGCCTATCACTTTAAAAAGACCAATCAAAATGTAAAAACATCTATTGTGGACAGAATATTTTTGAAACAGAGATTATTCAAGATGGAATTGCCTTGACAGTGCCTGCTGTAGAAATACTCAGGACAGCTCATTTTGTTTTAAAAATTTAAATTGAATGCTTGTAGGACTTGCCTTTGTATTTTTCTGTTATAAATAATTTTTACAAACGTTATTAACAAAGAGATAAAAAAGAGTTTTCTTATTGCTGGTAAATTAAGACATTGTTTGTAATGCCCACAAGGGGTAAACTTGGGATTTACTGATTTTGGATCCAAAGTGTCATGGAGCATTAAGAAGAATCCTGCAAAGCTGCCTGACCTCAGGCTTTGTGGAATTCCCTGTTCCACAGCATAATGAGGCTACAGACTTGCTTCTGCCTTGTAGTAGTATTTTGAAAACAAATCCCACAGGATTTTTGGCCCACAGAGGGTGGGGAGGTGGCCACCATTTTGATCAGTTAATCTCTAGATATTCTATAGTGAAACAATTTATGCAGCAGAGGAGAATGGAGAAGATTGATGCCAAAGCATATCAGGATGAACAGTTTCTGTAAAATACAGACAGATCACATAAAGCGAATTACAAACCCAAAGCTCTCACTATTTCCAAGGTAAATTCCGACAAGCTTCTGGGGAAAAAAAAGAAAATACTCCATCATGTTCCCATAGCAAAAGTGAAATTGTCGGAGTTTTGCTCCAAACATTTAACATCATCAGGATTTATTTCCTCTGTGTTGTGATACAGGCTGTAAGACAATAAATAGTCCACAACAGGAAAAAGAAATATTCCATAACATCCTATTTCAAGAGAAAGATATTTCAAAATTCAGGCTTATTTCAGTCTTACTTAAAAATAAAATATAAAGAAAATCTGGATATTTCATAAATACATATGTTGGAGTTAGGCTAACAATCTGATTTTCTTGTTCTTCAGACTTTCAGTTTCAAGGAAACAACTAAACAGCAATTGCATATGCCATGAGTGTCAGCCTTTCTTTCAAAACTTAACAGAACAGAGTTGGATCTCATCCATCATTTTCCAAGAGATTAGATCCCTAAACTCCACTATCACATCTTGAAGAATTACTGATATAATATAAAACCAAAATTTTCCATCCATAAAGACATTAACACCCGGCTCTGGCAAAACATAGACTTTCTCAGATGAAGAGTGTTAAACAATGCATGAGCATAGTTTTATACTCAGACAGATACATGAAATAAAGTTATAAAATGTTTTAAGGTTATCCTAGGAAAATGATAGCAAACATGACTGGAAAGTACAGACTGATTCATTGAGAAATTATCACCTAATTTTTAATCTTTTCATGAACATTATGGAAAGAGCTGTCTGCAGAGTTAGTCGGGATGATTTGTCACTGCAAGAACCTGTGTTGGTATTTTATGTTGCGATTGAACAGCAGACGAGCAAGCCTGCAGGACCAACACTTTTCAGACAACTGGTCTCTCAGACACCCCTCTGATTATAAGACAGTGATTTTTGACAACTGAAACCCAGCAATTACCATGCCAAATATCTGTGAAGGAAAAAAATATTTGTGATTTGGGCAAATAATTAGTCACATGAATAATATTTTTAATTTTATAACTTGAGTACCTACATCAAGGTAAAAGTAGAGACAGTAATTCAAACGTTGTTTGATTTTTAGAAAATATTTAACAGTTCTAAGGCTTCATCTTTAAAGTGTTAATAACATCTACTGGTTTACAAAGTGTAGCTAGTATGTGTGGGACTGACGATACATTTCAGACAGAAACAGTTATATAAGGGCCAGGTCTCAAGGAAACAAATGAGTTACAGAACTGATAATTTGCCAGTTCTTCAGGGTTCAAGCCCTAGGTGAAATGGGAACATAAGTATGTTACCATATAAATTTTCTGGCGGTATATATGAAATCATTTTACTGATCACAGAACAGTTTCTGGTAAGCAAGCCCCTGCTGTACAAAACCATACTGTTGGCTCTCAATGTCCTTTTTGCTAACAGTATTGGCAGAGAAAGCGAGGACTCGCTGATAAGAAGGGACTCTTATCTCCAGAGGTGGTCCTCAGGTCAGAGTTGAGGAATGTTGGCTGGATAGAACAGTGAGCATGTGCTGCTGCTGCTGCCGAGAATATGTTTATCTATTTCTTCCATGAGCGCCCAATGCTCTATGACATAATTAGGACCAAGAGTATAGCTATATACAAAAAGAACCAAATATTTCATCAATGACAGCAACATCCAGAACTACATTACTAAGAAATAAAACATTTTTGAGCCTCAGGAGAAGAATTGGAATGGAAATAAACCCTCAGCCATGATTTTTTAATTACCTGATATTAGGAAAGAACAATTCCTTTGGGGGAGCTTTTCTGAAACTAGCAACTGTCATATTTCTTGCGCCATTTCCCAGTATTGGAGGCAGAGTGCCAGCCTAGATGAACAAAGGCAATTCATATGCCATTGCCAGAACTCACACGCACCTGTAAAAAGCTTATACCTAGAGATCATTCTTAAGTTTCTATCAAAGTTATTTGAGCAGCAGTAAGGAAATGCAGTCACTCAGCAATTGCAAGCCCCGTTTAATCCACAAAGACAGAACCCAAACAAGCAAACCCAAGTTCTTCTTAATCAAAGGCTGAGCCATCCAGTGTGACCATCTGAGTGCCATGAAAGCAATAGGAGTTGGAGGGGTCAGAAGCAGAACCCATAGAGGGGAATTCCCCCCCCCTCAAGAGTGCCTATGCTTATGGCATAACAGGATTGCATTGGCAGCCACAGGGACACCACTGGGAGTTTGACACTTTATTAGCAGCAAGGGAGCACAAGGAATGAACTGCACAGCCCTCAGGCCCCAAGGGAAAAGGTATCCTAGTAGCTACAAAACAATTTTCTTGCTTGTCACATTTGATGTGAGGTCACCAAGACAAAATATAAGTAACTGTAGAAACCTATATGCCTTTTAAGTCATCTGTCGAAAATCTAAACTGAAATCGTCACAATTTTTAAGTACTTGGCAATATTGTTTCTCTCTTTTTCCCTTCACTGAGCAGAAACTAACATACCATTGTGTCAATTAAGGTCAGGCTTATCTGAACAGTCTCTGAACTACTGATTCTTCTCTCTCCCAAATGTAAAATCCAAACCTGTTGAAACTGGCATTTCTTTACACAACACAGGATGTGCAATGAGGGCTGATAGCCCTGAAAGTAATGAGAAAACTCCAAAAAAAGTTTGCTTTGTAATGGTGTTAACAGTCTCAATGTCATGACAGATTTTTAGTATATACAATATTCATGGAATATTACAAGATCAGGGACATAAAAATGAAGAAATTCATATTTGTGTCAAATGTTGTACTTATATACAACTTCTATATGTATATACATATACAGATTTAGTGTGCATGTATGTGCATCAGGAACTAGTTATACCCACCTACATATATATGAGCTAAGGGTCTTCTTTGCTTAATAGCCATAAAAATAACCAGTTGTCAGGTCTTTAGAAGAAACTGCCACAAAGGAACACTACTTAACAAAAATATTCTTCTTATAGAGGCATCAACCTATATCAGGGTCCAACTAAGCAAATAATTATTAGACACATAGTAGGCCTTTGATCATTGCTTTTAGAAATTGATTGTCAAGCTAACTTGTGCTGAAACAGTTTGGTATACCATACTTGCCATTATTATTAAAATGCAAAAAAAAAAAAATCAACATATTTTACATACCATATGCTTATATGAATAAAAAGGCTAACAGAGTGTATATTTATAATTTTCTATGCCTGTACCCGCTTGTATATACTTCTTCCAGGGCTACTTGATCAACAAAATAAATGTTAAAGTCACTTTCAAAGAAGTACATGAGCACACTTACAAATACAGTGCTCTGTTTATATATCACATGCATACAAGCTTCTGTGTGCATTTAACATACACAGATGAGAAAACATGTACAGTGATGGTTTCAGAGACACACATCATTCTTAAGTCATTTCATGCAGGCAACTAAAAAATTCAGAACAGCTGCAGTATCAAGGTACTGCCTGCTACCCCTATGGCCCAACCTTAATACATTTGGCAAATTTCCTGTATATTTCCAGGAAGTTGCTATTAATCCTATTGAAAATAAACACAAATAGCCAACATGACCTTTAAAATGAGATTAACAATATTTTTAACTATTTAAACATACACTATTCTATGCTTCAGACAACTCACCAGTTAGCTTTTGTATACCATCATGGTAGTTTGGGATCAAATTGTGTAAATACTTTTGATATTTTTTCTGTTGTGGATATCTGAGTTATGCAGACTGTTTACATCTGTACAATTCTTGCTGTCCTTCAGAGGGACAGTCTGCCTGGCTCTGAAAGGGAATGCCTGTTGTCCAATTCAAAATCAGACACCACAGACAGCAAAGACATTATTGGTCTGGACATAGAACATGAAGTGATGATTAATCTTTTCACTGTGCATTCTTGTCAAATGCTTACTTCACCTCTCCCTTTATTCAGTTTTCAAAAACCATCTAGTGTACAATTCTTTTTCTGGGTTGTTTTGTGGTGGTTTTTTTTAAATAAGTTACCTAATTTTTGTTAGTCATGAAGAATAGCTGAAACCAATGCTGTGACTGTACCAGGTGTCTGATATTACATCATACTAGACATTATCTTGCAAAACAGCCAAATACTTATTTTGGCTGAAGACTTTTTTTTTTCCACAGTAGGACTGGATACTCTTACACACATACACATATATTATTTTCTATTCCATGACACAGATGGCCATTAAATGAAAGAGAACAATGCTTAATAAACAAATAGACAAATGTGCTCTCCAGAAAATGTCAGTCTTCCACTTGTACTTTCATGTATCATAATCATGCAGGGAATTCCCTAATTCTGTATATAATATCCATAATCCTTAGTCTACATGAACTCCTCATTGACATAATCAGATATATCACATAATGAAAGGCACAAGTGCACATCAAGGTAAGGAGGAATAAATGGGTAATATTATGTCAAAAAAAACCCCAGCCCCTGCAAAAAAGACTGACTCAAACCTCTTAAGCACACTAAGCCATCTGGCCAAAGACGAGACGTACTGCCTTTCAGGAAATGCAACACTTTGCTTTGATATATGAACTTGTCCCACAGCTAAAATTTTATTCATTATGCAGATGTTGAGTTAAATCATTACAAATAAACAAGCACATTTCCTTATCTGGGCATTATTCTATCAAATAAAAAATGGTTTTCTTTGTCTCAGGTGCAATCCCCTCCAAAGCAACATGCCCAGATAACAGTGATTGCTTGAATAATTTTACCATACTGCTATGCTGGTTTACATTCACAGTTTAGCTAAGACAAAGCAAGGTCCAAGATCATTCTGTTGCCATTGGACTATGATGTTGGACAGGCACTTGCAAAGGACATTTCATCTAACCAGGAGACTATATCTTGATTATCTCAGCCATCTCTCATGGGGCAATAGATCATTTCTGTCTTTCCTTTTTGGCTACACAAGGAACCTAGACAAACAGATATCTAATTTTTGTCTGAAACTCTGGCTGTGTCTGATCCCTTTTTAAACTGGCTGCAAGGACTAGGAAAAGCAGTCCTTCTCTGAAAAAAGGTTTAAAAGGATCATCAGAAATTACATTCAAAATGCCAGAGACCTTTTGGCCCATTCTTTTTTGAGATCTCCAGTATGTTTGTATGGTTGTGTTGCTTTTTTTCATTTTTTTTTCCACATTTTTCAGTCAATGCTTCTGCTTCTAGGACTATTTAGAATTTGAGACACCCTTATTGTTCTTTTGTTCCTCACAACAAACAATCAATTAAGTGATTAAATTATACCCAAGCCCACATATTTTTGTAAGCCAAGAGTTTTTGATATCCAACCATTAGAGTACAAATACTGCTATTATAGCATATTTTCATGTACTCTCTTGAAATTAAATGTCTCTCTGGTTCTAAATCATTAAACAAACTCTCAGCACTATTAAACACCTTTGCTGAAGGCAACTTCCAAAGAACAATGCAGTGAGAGTATAATGTTTCACTGTGAAATTTGGGACTGCGGAGCCATGACAGACACTGTTACATAGTAAGTTTGACCCCAAATGGCAATCCAGGACAGATAAAAATAAACTCTTCCTCTATCTTTTGTGACCTTATTTCTTTCCATTTCTTATTTTTCAGGTTTATAATGACCTGCATCATACATTAAAACAGACTATTCCACTTTCTCACAAACGTTACTGGATTTGTACGATACCACTATTTGAAGAGAGATACTGATTTCAGGACTTACTAAACACTGTGCAACATGAGAAAGTAGCTCAAACTCTGTGAAACGAATTCCTAAACAAAGAATATATGAATAAAATTAAAATACACATAGCAAAAATTCTATTATAAAAATTACTGATTTAGAGCAACAGTCTGTGATCAAACGTTTCTAAGCTGCTATTGCATAAAAGCTCGGCTCTGCTGCTGAAGAACATTATAGCTCTTCTATTGTTCTCAAACACAGCACAGGTCAAAGTAGTAGCATAACAAATCAATTAATGTCCTACCTGCCTCCTTCACTAATTAGAG
Organism: Gallinago undulata; assembly: GCA_026546715.1. Classification (NCBI taxonomy): domain Eukaryota; kingdom Metazoa; phylum Chordata; class Aves; order Charadriiformes; family Scolopacidae; genus Gallinago; species Gallinago undulata. The sequence goes on along the minus strand of JAOTQQ010000063.1, from coordinate 13,941,148 downwards.
ACTCAGTCTCTCTCTCCCTCTCTGCTCTTGATATTTGAAACTTCTCAGAAGGTGAAGATTAAAGTAGCAGCTCTCAAACTTTTCCAGAGGGTTTCCTTTTTAAGCCTTACCTTCCCTGACAAGGATGGATTCAGTTGAGGTGAAAGAGCATTTAGGAAATTTTTCCATCTCTGCTACTTTTATTTATTGTTATTGACCCTTATAAACACAATCTGTATAAACTCTTCTACAAAGGAACCTCCTTATTATCTTTCCTCTAATTCCAGTTCAAAATATATTCAGATAATCCAGAATATTCAACCTAAAGATTCATGTTTCTCCATTTTCCAGGAAATAAGGCTATAGTATGTATAAAATAAATGTCCAAACAGCATCTCTGGTTTCGTAATCATTTTTCAGATACAAACCAGCATTGCTTTTCTTTTTTTCTTTCTTTTTTTCTTCCATAAGGGAAAGTCTTTATTACATGTGTCTGAATTCACACTTGACCTTTTAGAAGCATATTTTCTGCTCTCCCTCCTGGTCATCTGAATAGGTAGGACTATTATACCCTGTCATTGTTACTTGGCATCCTATATTTTCCCTACCTTCAAGTTTCACTGAGGAAAGCAGGACAAATTAACCTTTACCATTGTGTTGGGGGCTGTGCATTTCAGCCCCCCTCTCTCACATGGAGAGGAGCAACTATATGGTGCAGAACCTTCTTCACCTATGGAAGCAGTGGCTGGAGCCAGCAGTCAGAAGCTTCTTGTGTCAGTCCCGTGGACTGAGCTGCAGCTTCTTTTTCTCTGCTCCCCTGACTATATGTAAGACAGGAGGAGACCAAGCAGAATCTAAGATCTTGCAATCTGGACCCATACCAAAACTGAATATGAGCTTCAAATCTCACTCACCATCTGAATAAAGTATATACAACCATTTCTATCCAACTTATTCTAAGAATACCAAGATCAGGGTCTAGCAAAACTTTTAAATGTTTCTCTTTCCTTTTACTCTCCCTTTGTTTCAGGCATGTGGATCATCCACCAATGATAGCCAAGCAATGAAATATCTCTGCACAATCAGCAAGTTTTATAAACTGTGTGCCCTCAGAAATGCTGACTGCAAAAATTCAGCTGAGGAAGAAAGCAAGCAAGCAGTAGTGGTCAGGTCTGGACATAAAATATTAAAAATAATATTATCTACTTTGAGATAAACCCACAGAATTGCCTTTCTCCACCTTCATTTATACCCTTTTGTCTATTTTATAGATTGAAACTGTGGACAACTAAGAAAAAAATAAACTATACAAATGCTGGTCCCGGGAAGACTTTGCTGCAAAGAGCCTTTTTATAGCTTGTGCACAACACAGGCAAATCAACAATCTGCAAAAGTAGTTCAGATAAGTATAGAAAGATAATATCAGGGTTCTCAATTAATTGACATTTAAGCAAAAAAAATAGAAGAAAAACAAAAGCGCTGATCTTCATCCAAAAACGAATAGTTTCTAAAAAGATTCTGCTTTGTCCCAGAATGTAAAGAATGTACCTAAAATGGCTTCAAGCTTCATAAGAAACAAAGAGGCTTTGGATATTCATCCAATGGCCAAATGAGAGAGAGGAAGCTCAGCTGCTCAATCAACATTTCAGAAAAGAAGTAAACAACAGTTATCCTTAGAAGTCCGTGAACACTTTATTTGTGTAGTTCTGTTTCAGTCTCTGCCTAGAGACAAGCAAGAGTGTTTATGCACCTGATTTCGTGGCTTCATTCCCTAACCTGTGCCGATACAGCCTGCAGCCTGAAGCAAAAAGCCTGCTTCAGTATTACAGTGACATTTTAGGGAGCAAAACGTGTAAGAAGAGAGTATTGCACAGCAGTCTTGCATGACCCTCTATCTCCTTACTCCCCTTTTTGCCCCTCAGATATCACACTCTTTGTTAACTATAGTGTTCCTCTTTATAACAACATGTTTCCTCAAAATGTTCTATAATACAAGAAGGTATATGAAAGCAAAATGTATTTGCTAAAATTGCCACACATGAGAAGTCATCACATGGACAAGACTACTCATATCTTTCCAGGCTAGAATGTGAAAGGACCAGCACATCTGTTTCCCTTGAACACATCTTTCATGCCAAGAGAATCATCAGTCAGTACCACCTGATTTCATAAACTCCACGAAAAGGCTAATTGCCTTTTCTTAAAATCAAAACCCAGTAATTTTCTTTAATATATATTGCCAGCATTAGAGCACAGGGATCTAATCCAATCTAATTATCAAATGTGCAGGGTTTTGTTTCCATTACACAACTTTTCTGTGTGTAATACAAGAATTTGTTCTTTGTTGATACAGCTTCTTGGACAAGCACAGAATTTGCATATGTACACAGAATCAAATGCAATACAGGAGGACTGAACCCTCCACGTGCATGTATCGCATGAGAGCAAGGGCTTCTCTGCACATGAAAACTGTTCTGGAGTGGGGCAGAGAATGATTACACATAAGTAAATGCCTGTGTATAGGAACTCAAGACAATAAACTAGGAGTACTTTTGCAGGAATTCTGGGTTTGGAAGGGTTAATCCAGAGCTTCCCTATTCTTTGAACACAACACTTATGAACCATAGCCACAGCAGTTCTGTGCACTTGCAGCATCCACTGAAGCCAGTGGGAGTCATGGCTTCTTCCAGGAGTGAGCCATACACACATAAACTAAGTTAAAATATATTGTTTACATACTGCAAACCTAATAATTCACAGAATCCCTGGCATCGTACCGCAGGATTTTCCTTCAGACACAGCCACTCCTCCAGAGCTAGTTTTTCACGTCTTGGTAGCAGATGACCCTAGAACCATTTTCAGACATAAGTCAGTGTTTTCTTAACCTGCCAGTGCCCTACTGTAAGCACGTTCATCATACAGCTGTGCTCTTAGTCAAAGCCCCTTGGGAAGGAACCGCAATTACCGAAGAGTTTCACTAGTGGGATGTCAGCAGTGTTAGTGCAGTGCACCCTGCCGGACTGCGCAGAGACTCCCCACCCGCCCGCACCTGGGGAATGCGCTCCCCCCCCTAAAAATGTGCCCAGCGTGTCCCAGATGAGAGTAGAGCTTGCCCTCTCACACTTCCAGTTTGCACACAGTTTTAACGTATTTATCATGAATACATGCAAGAATCTAAATAGCAAGCAGAGCATAGCAGAGCTAGGATTATTTCTCACAAGTCTCAAATGTTCTCAGTTCAGGTGATTTATTTTTCTTGGCTGCAGGTTTACTTGTCTCTCCCTAATTTCAAACTATCATAGACATTAAAAATTGAAAAAGCATGTTAGATAGAGATAATCCCCTTAAAATTTATCTCAGCCTCAAATATCTTTTCAGATACCAATTACAATATTAGCTGATTATTAATTTTACTTTAACCAGACCATTACTGAGGACAACATATCACATAATGGTCCAAATTTATTTCAAATGTATCAGCTCCTAGCTGCAATAGTAGCTTTGAGAAACCAGTGGAGAGTTCATCCATTAAACCAGAGTTATGGAAGAGTTAGCAAGGGCTTCTATTACTCAATATTTAAGATGAATGATATAATTCCATCACCAAGTTAATAAAAAAAAAAAGGGTATCTAGAGGGAAATTCTGACTTCACTCTCAAAAGAGCAAATCTGTTTAGTTATCTTTTTGTATGAGCAACCTTTAGACAGAAAGGTGACCTTTAATTCCATTTTTTCCTAAATCTTTCTCAGATGACACCTCTAACAGTACAAAATGTTTTAACAGAAAATGAGTAACTTAAGCAAGATAATTGTATAATCATAAAATATTCTGATTTTCTAAAAGCAGATGGAAAAAGCTTATGTTGAAAGACATTTTTCAGGAAATGTTAGAAACATCTTTTCTATGGATTGTATGTGAAGGAAACAAAAAATTATATAATGAGAAAGGCCAGAATCCAAATGTTCTAATATTGTATTTCTGTCAGAAGCCAATTTCAGACATTCCAGTGAAAGGCAAAAAAACAATTCTGAACCATACAGAGACTCAATGGAAGAAGTTAAAAAGCGGAGCAGGTGTTAGAAAACTGCATCTGCCCTTTTTTCTGTTTGTTATCCAAAAATGCAAATTGCTTTTTACCAGAAACATTCCAGCTACATTTTAGCTTGAGAAACTTTAGTATCTATTTATGCTAGTGCTGAGAGAAAAAGCCATAAATGTCATCATACAGCAGTCTGGATTTTATAATCACATGTCTCTCAACATCCTTCTACATAACACATAGGACTAGGTAATTAGAGAACGATTTTTAAAAAGTCTTATAATTAAATAAAATTAAGACAGAAAAAATAGAGAAGCAAGGAAACTTATGAATCACAGCTGTCAAATACTTATAATTGGCCCCATTTTCTTAAGTAACGGCAAAACTTAAACACCAAAAGTTTAAGAAATCAACACTTTACATTCACATATAGAATCCTTCAAAAATAAAAAGTATGTCTGCTTTGTTAATGGCATAAATAGTCAGAGCTACTATGTCTAGGAGCCTAATGTGCAAAATTCATATTTCCACAGTGATGAGCAGAATCCTTTCCTGGTTTATAGGCTGCCCCACCCCAGTCCTCAAAACAGCACAATTTCCTAAATTCCTAGGTCTAGCCAGTACTCTTAAAAGTACTGGCTAGAAGTTCTCTCTTTTCCTCTGTCTAGAAGTTTTAAAAAGTTTTTTTCTTTAAAACTTGTTGTTACTGCAGGATGGGTCTATTTATTGAGAAGGGGAGCAAGTGAGCCACTTACACTAAGCGGAGTTTGACCTAAGGTTTCATGCAGCATCCATCAAAGTCAGCACCATAGCTCCACTGACACCGGCAGCCCATGACTGTGTACTTGTGTCATGCATCCTTCTGGCAGATAGCTGTGCTCATGAGCCACAGTCGCAGCCTGGAGTACATCCTCAAAGACCTGTACTGACTTTAACTAATCATCTCACAACTCCCCTTGATGGGCCAGGCAAGGAACATACATAGTCCCGAGCACTTGCATCCTTCCACAAACACATTCCACTCCTGACCTTCAGTACCTGTATGCCATTTCAATCACGGGTGGTCTTCCAACACATTTCAAGTCAGACTCTCAGCATCCGCTGATATTTCTGTTCTGGGCTTCATTTAAAAGCAGCACCCTTTTTATTACTCAGATGAGTAAGAACTGAAGAATGAAACTACTGAACTCACATCCTTCAGTACCTTTCCAAAAGCCTTTGTCCCACCTGATCTCTTCACTGTATGTTAACTGGCCTTTGTTCTCTTTTGCTTTAGTGCATTTTTAATACCTAGTGGAGGGCTCTGAAGTATTCCCACAAGCATCTGATGTAGCTCTGTATCTAAATAAGTGAAAGGAAACCAGGCTTACCAGACGTGAAAGACTAGCATAAATCTCAGTGTACCAGCAACTTCCTCTCTTTTTTTTCTTTAACTATGAAATAAGTGGTATTTCTATAATCTAGAATTAGCTTTAAGTTGTTGCAATGTATGCTTTGACATATGACATCTGGAGATCATTTCAAAGAGATCTGCCCTACAGATTACCCATGTATCTCTAAAGAAGGAAGCATATTCATTCTCCCATATATAATGTTAAGGCTTTTACTTGTGAGTCTGTTAAACATACATTTTCCCTTCTGGGTGCTTTATTTTACTTCCAGAGCTAGACAATCTTGGTTATCCACAATATCTTGCATCCGTTTGGGAATTGCTTGCACAAGATTCCCTTGATGACAGTTCCCATTAGCACACATTCATTTACGCATACTTTTTTTTTGCATTTGTGAAATTCCTTTCTTCAAGTGGATATGAAAGATTACTGCTTTAATAGGCCCTCATCCACAGGTAGATAAGTCTCATTTGAGGAAGCCATCGCTCACCATGACCACTAGATCAAAGGGGCTCCAGCAGAAAGACTATCTCTGAATCTGTAAAGGGTCAGTTGTCCTCTAAGCCCTGGCTGGCATTCACATCAAATGATAGTATAATTCCATCCCACCTGTTTTAACATTACAATGTGGTTGGAAGAATGCTATTTTCAGTAATGCTGCTTCAGGTCAGCTTGCATACTAACCAATTACTCCATAAAATAATGCAAAATTTATTTGATCAATATATCTTCCTCCTTCTTCTGGGCACTAAAACACAAACACCTTGGGTAGTCACCACAGTTACGGTGAGATAATTAGCTGCACATTCACCCAAAGTTTGCTCCATGGCCAACCAGCATATCTCAAACCAGAACTGATTTCTGGTCCCTCTGAAGGTCAAGTGCTGACATTTAACTGGAGGCAGACCCTTCCTGGAAAGGCTAAGTTACAAGAATTGTGGCAACTGAAGAATGGCCTTTGACAGAAGGGAAGTTCTAGGTCCTAACTTCTGTAAGAAGGAATAGCCCATCAAGGTGTTGGCTTCAAACCTGTATGAGTCTCATTGGAAGTCATGAAAGTGGGAAGACAAAGAGCTATCCTGAAATCTTTGTGAAACTCCACAGGGCATCTTCAATATCCGGTGTCCTCACTCCATCTGCACAACAGGTTTCCTTTTTCTCCCAAACTGAAGGGAATATGTGTCCAGATCATCATCTCAGGCAGGATTAGATGGAAGGCCTGCATATGGTTCTGAGCCAATGCACTATCAAAGTGAATTGCATCTTTGAAAGGGGTATTTTCTACCTATTATGGACTACTTTTGCTCACTATAGCCTATTAACTTCAATACGGTTGTCAGGTCTAATTATAAATCACCTTTGATGACTCTTGAGTTGCCCCAGCATCTGTTTTCAAGCCTCAGAGACATTAATGAAATGGATCAAATCCTGCTTTCTAACATCAGTCTCCTTTCTGAGGAAAAGCTCTTCAGCCTCACAACTTACTAGGCTGAGTGGGACCCTACTAGCCCTTTCTGTAACACATGAAGGTATGCGAAAGAGGTATGTGAAGGCATAGAGGTAGTGAAGATACTAGATGACACCTCATACTTGCTTATCTGATCTTATAATGTGATGACAAATACATGTGTATGCAAGGTTCACCAAGCACTGGCCTCTGCAATAAACAAGTTATTACAGAATCACAGAATCACAGAATCTTAGTGGTTGGAAGGGACCTTTGAGATCATCGAGTCCAACCACATTAA
>JAOTQQ010000063.1:13923508-13933890 GCA_026546715.1 Gallinago undulata | reverse complement strand
GTTATTCCCTTGGGAGAAGAGGCCAACCCCTGCCTCTCTACAGTTTCCTTTCAGGTAGTTGTAGAGGGCAATGAGGTGAAAACTAATCAACTAATCAACTTCATCATTTTGCCAATTTTAGTGAATTTTGACTGTAAAAATTTAAAAAACACAGCATGATAAATTTTTACTTTGCACCTGCTAGATTTACAAGATGGAAGCAAAACAAACCAGTATAAATAGAAAGTGATGAGCCAAGATAGGCCTCCTGTTTGTCAGTTTCTCTACTTTTAGGATATTGTTCCATTCGTTTCTCCATAGCCCTCTGCACAGGGAGACAATGGAGATCGCAATCACTCAGCAGAATTTGAACTCTCAACAAAAGCAAAAATGTTGCTCAGAAATATGCATGGGACTTAGACATGACTATTTAAAAAAATAATAATTGAATCTAAAGTTGTGAAATTTTTGCAAATAAAAAAGCCATCCGGAAATGAAAGATGTTTGAGCTGGGCCCTGTTGATATAGGAAAAAATCCTAAAAGGAAGTTCAGAAAGCAAGTTTTACACCAGTGACTAAAGTAGTTGCTGCTCCTATGTGATAAGCTGAAAAAAACATGAGCATGTCCAAAATTACCATTTCTTAGCCCACATAGAAAACAAAATGATTATCAGGTCCCAAGTTCTAAGAGAAGAAAACTATTCAATTTTTGAGTTTTAGAAATTTTCCTTATTGGCTTTGCAGCAAACTTGCAAAATCAATAATCAATAAAATTAAAAATCTGAAAAATCCCCATATTTAAATATAGTAATAAGTAAAAATCACTTCCAGGTTAGCCTTCAAACTTTTATGTTTAGCCATTGGAAAGTTTCCAAAGAGCAGAGGAATACACAGGATTTCGGTTCAGTTGTAGCCTCTTGCACAATTTTAGATTCAATCCAGCAAACAGCTGTCCAACTAAAAAAACAACAAACTACTGAGAAGCAAGTTGATAATAAGTTTAGAATAACATTGTTTGACTCTGATGACCTTATGCAGGTACTCTTTCAGTGCTTCAGGTTGAAATTTTGGGGGAATTCAAAAGAGCCAAGAGGTATTTTTTAATCACAATGAACTTACTTTTCCTTTATATTAAAACTATATATTACACTTACATAGCACTTTGATCCTGAAGGACTGCTAAGGTCTTCACAGATTTGCCAACTTTTGAATCTCCACCAGACATACAAAAAGCTTTCTTACATTTTCACTTGCAGACAGAGCAGACACAACAGAACCTAGATCCATCTACATTTACAGCAGCAAACAACTGTTCACGTATCTCTAGCAACAAGCTAAAACTAAAAGCATATTTTAAAAAAAATATTTTTGCATTGTAACTGCACTTTTGTGAATGAGATCTGAACCCACTGACATCCATGGAGTTTTGCCTGCGTGAAAGACAACAGTTTTAGTCTCTTTCTATATTATTTGTATTAATATATAGTGAAAACAAGTGGTATCTGAAGGGTGGAATAGGGACAAAAATATCAAGTTACTACTACTTCAAATATAAGGGTAAAGAATACACTTAATTTCATTTATAAACCCCTCCATCATTAACGAAGTTCAAATCCTTACCTGCATTAGGTCACAACAGTTACAAAGCCACAAAAAAGGAAAAAAAAAAGCTTTAACAGTAGCAATATTTACTGCTCCCTTCCTGTTCCAAATTACCGGAGAGCTGAGTCCACTTGAGAAATGCAAGATCCTGCCTTTGGAAAGAACGGTTTGCAAGACTGATGCCAGATGGACATCCTTAGACACTCTTGTCTTTTCTTGATCACTGGACAGGTTAACTTTAGACAGAAAAGACGATGCTTGGAACATCTTAAAAAGTCCTTAGCATACAGCAAAATTAGGACCAGTTAGACACTGTTGCACTCATTATTGACTGTTACCCTGATTCTAAAAAATCTATCAAGTACTAGGCACCCTGAGTAGACAATTCAATTGCCCAATTTGTCTGTAGTTTTTTTTTTCTCTTTCTGTAGTTGAGCCTGAGCTGGGAATTCAGCTGCAAGCATTTCAACATTGATGATTCACTCTTTGAAGGACCTCCAGGGAAGTCCTACAGTACCTCCAGACAAAGTTCTCGCCTCTGGCTTTTTCTTGGCTTGCAGGTTTATTACCCACTAGAGAGTTTAGGCTTATAATACATCCAAATACAACTTAAATTCCAGGCTCATATATGTACTGATGGACCCTGGAGCTCCTAATTGTAATTACATATTCATATCAGCTGAATGAGATGTTAAATTACAGTCATGATCCCATACTGTGTCTCTGCACAAAATCACAGCTGATGTTGATCCTCAACTGGAAGAATGGGAGGGACTACAGGAAGATCCAGCTGTTGCTCATTTGAATCAAGAAAGAAACCATTGACTTTCTTATGTGAAAAATGATGAGAATAAAATAATGTGAGCAAAATAACATTCCCCACCCTGTCATTTATAAAAAAATAAGCTAATTTCTTCAAACCTAATGCTGTTATGAAAGGACAATAGCAAATAATAATGGGAAATATTGCTTAAAAGTAAGCCCTTTTTTCACTTAATGCACATTTTTACACATTACTTCCTCCTTGAAAGTTTGCCCAAAACAAATCTTCCTAAAGTTAATTTCTCTCAAGAGTAATAGGGTCAATGCAGCATTACACATTCATGCTCTGGATTCCAATAAAAAAAGTTGTTACCATAGCAAGAAGTATTGTTGCAAAGACAACACACGCAATGTAAGATTAAAGAAAGAAATCTCAAAAAATATTTCCAGGGCTCAACAATAACATAGGATACTTTCTCCTAATTACATAAAGATGACTGTGTGCTACTGCTTTGATAGTCCTACTGTAATGAAACAGACTGGCTCCTTTAAGACGAATTTTTCAAAATGCAAATTTCTAAATTACAGTGTTTTTTCAAAGTCTCATCAATTATTTTTAATATTAGGTATATCATGCTGCTGTCTGAGACCAGTCAAGGATTAGAGAAAGATATATTGTGCAAGGTACTGTGCATAAATTGTAAAAAAGGCAAGTCATACTTTATAATCTGGGTTAATTTCAGGAAACAGGAATAAAAGGGGAATAAACAGGTGAGTTGGGGTAGTAAAAATGGAAAAACAAGGCAGCAGCAATCTGAATACAGATGCTCATATAATTTGGCATGCCACTACCTAGTCAGCCAGCATTGTTCAGTAGCACTGTGATACAAGCTAGTTTTAAGGAAAGTTTCATATAATAATAAACTTTTAGATTTGTAGATTTTCTTCGACACCTCACAACATGAGAGAACACGTGGAAATGATTGCTGGAGTTGACTGTCATATGGGAAATGCTTGCATTGCTGAAAAGTGAAGACAGTTGTAAATAACAATGCAGTACCACTTCAAACATAGAATGAAGTGAAAGTCGAAGAGAGAAGAGCAAGACAGCAAAATGTGTGGAATAGGATGAAGAGCCAGGAAAATTATTAAAGTAGCAGAGTTTGAATGGACTCTGCAAGGGCAATGTTGCAGAAGACAAAAGGAGAGGAGGACACTGCTTTAGCAAAGCACAAAGTGAACAGAGCCCAGAAAATGTGTAAATTTATGTAAAGGGCAGGCTCTCTGTGCGCCACATTGGAAGAGGCAGGAAGACTTACCCACAGACAGCCTGAATGACTCTAGAGAAGAGAAGGCCAGGCTAAAAAATACACCAAATATGGCCTTCAGCAATAGTTTCACAGTAGCAAAAGGAAAAGAGAATGCAAAAGAAAGTACAATGTAGGGACTAGGGCTTGAGGGAGATGATCTAAAAAGAGAAATGAAAAAGGAACATGCAGAATAACAGCATATGGGGGGAGAAGAGTAGCAAAGATGCTCACTGAAGAGGGAAGTGATGAGCAGTGATGGGAGCACGTGATGTAGGAGAGGCACATGGTGAATGCTGGAGGTGAATGGCAAATGGACATAATAAGTGAACAATTACAGCCCACAAGCTATTAAAATAATGTTTACATTCTTAATTAACCATCATAAGACCTCTGACTTCACATTGTAAACATTATTTTAATAGTTTGCCGAGAGAAGAGGGGTATTTATTGACTTGACTAAATCCTTTCAAACACTCCGGGAATCAAATATCATTAGGTAGAACTGCACCACACCAGGCGGTCAGCCTACCAAGATACACAACATACTCTGCTTGACTTTGCCACGAGAACGAGATGGAGAAACCGTATCTTTGGGTTTCAAGTGCACAACTGTAGTGATTATAAAGCACTTCTATCCCTGTTTCTCTGCACTTTCTCCAGAGCACTCTTTCCAATTTTTCACTGCTTATTTTTTTACCTGTTTCTCTATCCTTGCCTTCCTAAGTTCTATTTCTTTCCCCTTACCTCTATCTGTTGCCCTGTCATTCTTTCCCTCTTCCACTGTCATTTGCGTTTTGCAATGCGATAAGGCAGACAACTCTTCTTTTCCACTGCCTTAGCACTAGTCAAGAGGGGCACAGAGAGCTTAGGAGAGCTGGTTATTCTAGTATTGTAATCTTCTGTCCACACTTACTACAGCAACAGTGCAACCAGGGGAATGCAATTGCTTGCTACGTCCTCTCAGCCCATGCTCAGTTTATATGTCAAGTGGAACCGCATGTGTGCTGTTTCCATGTTGGAGCTCTCTGGTGGCATCTCCCAAAAACATAGTTGGCAAATTCAAAAGACTGTACCTTGAGCATGTTAAAACTGTCATTTTCCAGATAAAGGAAAAAAAAAAAAAAAAGGACAAATTTCAAGTCCTCACTACAGACCATGGAAGCACTAATATTTTTCAAAAAGACAGACTTTCTTATTTATACATACATATGGGCATATATATATGCATACCTACACATACCCCTGTAAACATGGGCAAAACAATATATCTTTTTTTTTTCTAACCCGAGTTAGAGAAATGTCTGAGCATTTTAGAGTAAACTTTCCAAAATATTTGCCCAAGGCAGACAACACGGAAAATTTTGGCCCAAATAGTTTAAGTTTGGCAAAGTTATGAGCAATAGAAAACAGAATCTTACAATAGAAAGTGCTGGGCAGCCTTATGGCAGACATCACTATTTGTGCTGCTTGTAAGACTTCATTTTCTTTAATAGGAGCTGCATGGCAGGGCTGTAATACCCTGGGGCTTCCTGTCTTTAATTTCCTTTGAATATAATCTTGGTACTAAGCCTTCCTTCCTAAATAACCTCTGTCTTTAATTATTTCTTTAAGCAAATTACAACTTAACAAGCACACATTCTCATAAGATGGAGGCCCTAATTATCAAAATGACAGTGCTTCTTAGAATGTGAATTTCACAGTAATTCAGTGATCAATTCAATAGGTCAATAAATAATTATACACCATCACTGCCAAAGAATAACTAAATAGGATATTATAATAAGTTGTTGTATATGCCTACACCTTGCATTACTCAGTCACCTGGATGATCCTTACAAGATGAGCAGATCCTCTGCTGCTCCTTATTCATAAAGTGAGCAGCAGAGAGGTCCATATTGTAGTCCCAAGTGGCCGCACAATCGGTGAATATTTGGAAGCTGTATGACATTATTTTGGGATAAATTGAAGGTGTTTCTCAGTCCTTATTTAGGCAAGGCTGTCACAAACACATGTAAGAGACATCAGGATGTGGCTCGCCACTCTTGAATACATCCAATAAAATTATTCTGCTAGAAATAATTTCATATTAATTATCTTGCTGGGAATAACTTTTAGGTCCTTAGAAAGGATGGTCTCATTTTGTAGGACTGGCTTTGCAGATTCTTCAGACTCACAGTACTGATATGTTGCTTCATCCTCTGATATGACATAAAATAGTCACTAGTTATGAAACCAGGGTCTTTTAAATCTAAGCCAAGTTTGCTGCAGAGTCCTTATCTCCAAAATCTTCCCGGGCTGTACATTTTAAGCTAGAATACAGCATTTTGAATGCCTGTCAGTTGCTTTGGGGCTCTATTGTAGCATCAGTGCTCAGAAATTTCAGTTTAATTTTTTTATGCTGCTTTAAGAAATGTGCCCAGCTATGACCCTAAATCACCACCATTATTAATCCATGCATTCCAAACAATTATTACATAAATCACACAGTCATACCTGAGGGGATGAGACTCAAACAGTGAGCCAAATAAAAGTGGGTACTAACTAAACTACTGGGTATTTAGGAAAGAAACTCAGTCTGGCTAGTTCTGAGGCCACTTACCTATGACCTATGACCGTGACCTATGCTCCCCTTCCTTCCCCACTTTTTGCTCTTTGCTACCGTGCACTTGCAAATACATATTAGATTTAATCTAGGAGGAAATGAGACATTTTAGTGGCATTCCCCCTTTGCAGAGACTGTCAAGATTTTAATTTGTAGTTCTGGATGCAGACTGCCTGGGGTGGCTGCATGCTGCCTCATGAAACCCCCCTAACACTTTAGTAGCCTTCAGCAGTTATCAATTTCAGACCAATGACACCACTTGAACTAGAACCAAAAATTTCTGCATTTCTATACCAAATTTTCCCAAACTAACCATGCAACTGCTCTACAATGTACTTTTAAAGTGATATTAGGGGCTTCTGTACGTAAAAAATAACATAGCTTTCCTTTAGTGACTAATGAAATAATGTAGCAATATTCTTAGAAAAAATATTGCCAGTTGTTTCAAGTATGTATTTGGGGGGAAAATTAGTATAAAAATCTTAAATCTTTCCTTTAATTAATCAGCAAATTATACAATGAAGTTTTTAAACCTCAATTTGAATATGAATGAAAATTCCTGAAATACTTGAGTCACCTTATTCAAGGTAAAGACCTGACTCAAGGAAAATTGATCCATCATAAAAGCAAACTAGAAAAGAAGGGCTGTACACATCTTCATGTGTGTTATGCTAGTCTAAGCAGAAAGATGACTAACATCACCCTAGATTCAACTTTCCACAGCAATTAGCTAAAGTATCTCAATTTATCTTTCCCTGACAGTTTATGATTTTAAGGAAATTCGAGATGTTTGGGTTGTTAGGTTTTTTTTCATTTTAATGGACATTTTAGCACCATCTGCTGGTGTTAAAACTTGCTCTGGAAACTAAACACCAGCTACCTGCTTCATCCTAACTTCCTTAAGGCCTACTTCTGGCTCTTATTAGGAAAGGTTAATTGCTTGCTTTTCTACCACAGATCCCAGGATTGGATAAGTAATTTATCTGAGTGAATCATGCATCCAGATGGAGTATACCTTCTGGAGGCTATATATCAGTAGCAATACACTATTAAAGAAATACCTCATCTACAGCTACATCCAAGATTAGATATGAATATTTTTTACTGTGTAAAAACAACAAAAGAAACCCTCATTCCTTAAGGGGTAAAAGTCCTCCTTTTTCCCCCTATTTATTCTGACTTGATAGTGGTATTTAGACTAAAGAATTATGCTGTGATATTGGAGATTTAACGTCTGGTGCACACAGTCAAAAACTGACCTGCTAAAATTACCTATGAGTGTATCCAGTTATGTAATTATATGACTTAGCCCATGCAGTGCCTTTTTTATTTCCTTAAATTGCTTCTGGCTCAGTACCAGTTCTTTCCTGTTTCAGAACCTCTTGGGGCACCAATAGTCTCAAAGCACTTTAGGAAATGGTCACACTAGGTCTCAGCTGCTTTTTCTACAGGCCCTGTCCTGAATACATGAAACATCTCCCACTTTCAGTACAAGTTTGATCTCTGTCTTGGTTAAGCCAAGCTCACAGAATTCTCTACAAGACTGACAACAGTCAGTCTGACGTCACAGAACTCTGAGAAACCTGCCACAGACTTTATAGACCCCCCAGAAGGAAGAGTTAGTATCATCCCATTTGAATTCAGGCAGGTCTAGCAAGTAAATGTGCCAGGCGAATTTCACATTGTTCTGTTGTGGCTGCTCCTCATATCAATGACTTCTATGACATGAAAAACTGGAAATGGACCTGGGGAACATTTTTTTTCAGTCTTCCCTTTCAATACTCAGCATTAATTTTGGTAGCCTATACTTCAATCTCAGTTGTGTCTTGATTATCTCCCACCCACTATCATCACAGTCCTGTCTGTACATCTTTCATGTACCTGTTACTCTAAGGAATACACTCCCTCCCTCAGGTCTCATCAGCTGTCATTAGTCTCTCTTCTCAGTTGACCCTTCTTTGTGTTAAAAACTCCTCCATGCAGAACAGCCATTGTTTAAAGCTGAAATTCAGTTGTCTGAACTGAATAGGACATAGAGAAACAATCTCTCCAAAAAGCACATTCCAGATTGCTATAAAAAGCTGATGTACAAGCAGCACACAGGATGAAATGTCAGTTTAACAGCATGGTGTGTCAAGATGTTATGGGCTAGTAACAGGGCTAGGAAATGAGTTCCTTGTACCGCAGCAATGCTATGTGAATCCTTTTTACTATAAGTAGGCTCCAGTATAACAGTACCCTGCCATGGAGACATAGGCAGTAGTTCCCCTAAGGAAACTAAATAGCCATTAGACAATTTATTATCTTTTACTTTTCTCCCAGCTATACAGACAAGGTAAAGCAATGCCCAACCCTGGTTGCCCATAAATTCTCTATCTTAGAGAGTGGTGACTAAAGACTTTTCAGATAGATGTTCTTGGGTAAGTTTTCAAAGTCATGCTCAAAAGGGTCAAGTTAAAAAATAAATCCAGTTATTTGTTAGAAAGATGTGTGTGTACACCTCCCACATTCAGTGCTTTGAAATGGACCCCTTAATGTCTGGAGGGGATACAAAGCCTATGGCTCTTCTAAGGTTTCAGAAGGAGGAAGAAAGGCCATGCCCTTTAATAAAGATTATTCTGCAGAAATAGGACTATTTGCCTTTGCAGAATCTTCTACAAAGTAAGCGAACAAAAGCATAATGCAGCAATCTAAAACAATTCCTTAGGAGCTGTAAAGAATCAAGAAGGACCTTGAACGCATTGTACGCACTGATGGAAAAACTATGATCAAGAGGTTTAGGCCAGAGATGCTTCCATTCACAGAACCCACCTCTCTGGATTGCAAAGTAAAGAGGCATATTTAGTATAATTAGCCCAATGATATCTGCCAACACTAGTGAAAGTCAATTCAAACTCATTTCTGAACTGCTTCTTTCCACATGAATATCATTCATGTCTAATTTCCATCAATATCAGTGAGATTCAGAATGAGGTTTATCAAGAAGAGATGATTTCAGCAGGGAGGGGTGAGAAAACTCTTTGCTGTTTCAGCAAAGCTGAAACCTTGGAAGCACATTAATTTGGGCAAATTTCCCATTAAAACAAAGCCAAAACCCTTTGAAACTATCCAAACGTCCTTTCCAAAATATTTTGAACAAATGAGTTCCTTTGAATTGCAACCTACTTCTGCTTTTCAAATTTAAATGAATGTATTTTCAAATAAAAGGTGAAAGTTGAAATGAAAAATTTCCAGACTTAATAAAATTAATTGCCTTGATCTCATAGATAGCATTAGTGACAGGAAGCACCCTGTGCCTTGGGAACTCACTGCACACTGAGACCCAGACAGCAAGGATCTCCTGAGCTCCACTGCACTTTATTCCAGTGGCTGCGGGTACATGGGAAGTGAGAGTCCAATGCACTGCTAGACATGTCTTGTAAAGTCATGTAAAGTTAAGGGAGACTGATAACTGCATTAAATGACTGCCAAGTGCATTCAGAAAACTGGCTTTCAGTAAGAATAGGAAAGCATCTGAATTGCATGCAGCAAATTTATTGGAAGAAAAATGTGTTCTCATTACATCGCCTACTAACAGACATTTACTTCAGAAAATACACATAATTTAGCAAAATTTTTAAACATCTGAATGTAGCTTCTATATACCTATTAAAAAAGTAGGTATCTGAAATACATATAGAATTCCCAATTATTCATCTGCAGTTCCGATTCTGCATTTCTGATGTCTTAGACAGAGGATGGGATATTGCTAACAATATGTAGTACCTAGACAGGCTGGAGAGCTGAGCGAGGAAGAACCTCATGAGGTTCAACAGGGAAAAGTGTAGGGGTCTGCACCTGGGGAAGAAGAATGTCAGGCATCAATACAGGTTAGGCATGGATCTGCTGGGAACAAGTTCTGAAGAGAAAGATCTGGGGGTCCTGGTAGACAGCGAAATGACAATGAGCAAGCAGGGTGCTCTTGTGGCCAGGAAGACCAACGGAATCCTGGGCTGCATAGGGAAGAGTGTGGCCAGTAGGTCGAGGGAAATCATTCTCCCCCTCTACTCCGCACTGGTGAGGCCACAACTGGAATACTGCATCCAGTTCTGGGCTCCCCAGTTCAAGAGGGACAGGGAGCTACTGGA
>JAOTQQ010000063.1:13576853-13923408 GCA_026546715.1 Gallinago undulata | reverse complement strand
TAGCTCTAGGCAATCCTGCTTCAGCAGGGGAGTTGGACTAGATGATCTCTATGGTCCCTTCCAACTCAAAAAAAAATTCAGTGAAATTCAGTGAAAAGATATAACAGATTATTCTATTTGTTTTGCTAAACTACCTGTGGCTAATCAATTATGAAAAACATTTTGTATTTTAGAAGTATTGACATTTTAATTATGTGAAAAGAATGGTTGCAAGGTGAAAAGTTAAAACAAAAAAAAGATATATTTTATGTGTGTTTCTCATTTCTTTTCTCATCTTACAGGTAGAAGTAAGAAATTTTAGACTAATGAATAAATGTTGTTACAGTAAAGACTATTTCTAAGTCTGATAGGTGCTCCTCCATCCATGGCTTTTTCCAGTCCTGTCTTTGGGGCTTTGTGCACGCTCAGTGCCCTTATCCTTATATTAGGCTACAGACAATGAATAATGAAACAGTTTAGATGGTTGAGGCATATAGTTTTTGATCAATCTTTCCAAGGATACATTTCACTGGATGAACAGGGACAGTATTGGATCAATTCCCTAATACAAATATGCCATTTTGTGGTTATTCACTTTCCACTGTTGATTATTAGACATAAGCAAGTAATTACCCATCTTTACCTCTAACCTAACTTGGGCACTCATCTTCCATGGGTATGTTTTCTGCTACTGGATGAACACAGTCTCCCGGTGAACTTAGATATGATAAGCTACATATTTCCTCTTTGCACTAATCCAGCTTCCACTGGAGGCAACACAAAAGAGACCATTAATAAATTATGAGAACACATAACAAGAATTGCCCTGGGACTTTTATTAGTTCACTTCCTAACCAGCACTATTGCTCAGATAACTTCTGTTCCTCCAACTAGACACAACAAAACTAAGAGTTTACTAAGCCTTTAGTTAGTTAGATAAATAGACAGACAGACAGACAGATATTTTGGCTGAGGTAACATCCAAAGGTCCCATTCACAGCTGGATATTTGTATTCTTTAGATGGAAATCTTGAGTTTGGTCCACAGTAGTTACCGTGATAGCAGTATTCACAGGTTACTGTGCATGGATAGAAGATGCTACGTGAGAGCAATATATTGTCATTCTGGTTCAGAACTTACAGGCAAAATGAGCTGGTTTATGTTAACAGATAATATTAGCATTTTAAATCAGTAAAACTGTATACGCTACGACAAAACTGAATAGCAACAAATTGCTACTTCCGAATATGTTCCTTAACATAAAAGTATTTCTTAAATTGCATTTAAATCAAAATGTAGTTGCAAAACTTAAAACTGGACTTCAAACTCTTTAAGTTCATGGAGAATCTGCAGATGGCACTTCTCCTCCCAAAAAGTACCCTTTGACTGTGATCAGAAGAGGAAAAGCAATGCAAAGCTCAAGTATAAAGTATACAGAGAATTTAAAAAAAAAAAGGACCTACTAGTATAGTGAGGCCATGATTAAGGTGACAATGAATTCAGCAGCAGCCAAACATTACTTTCATTAACCTGATAGGAGAAAAGGAGGGCCGTCTCCCCCCCAGTCATCATTCAGGTGAAAAAAATCAAAACCTTGAGGAAAAATCCCTTCAAACCATCATGAAAAGATCATGAAAAGTTCTATGCAGAGCCCTGGTATAGTGCAATGAAATTAAAAAAGATGTCATGTAGCCATGTCAGCCACATCTGTGACCCATATGGTGCATGTAACAAGAGCGTATGTCTATACCTAAAGAGAACATTATATGCTGTATAAGGCTAGGGCAAATGTAAAAGTGAAGTAGAACACCTTCACATTACAAACGCGGTTTGTTATTTGTGTCACATCAAAGAAAGAGTCTCTAGGAATTATTGCCCTCTGAAGTAATTTAATTATGATTAAGTGAACTAAAAACCAATGTAAATGGTATTTTATACCCCAGTGAATTAAACTATGAGATCTAGTCAAGGTGAATAAGATTTACAGCCAAAACTCATGCAACCTTACAGTAATTTCTTGACACTTTTACTGCTAGCCTAGACATTTCAGTTCTTGAAATAATTAAAAGTACACAGCAAATTTTATTCTTTGGATGCTTACAATAAACCACAAACAGAAAAGAGAACAGGTTGCTTCTCAAGTACTTTATGCACTTCTACTTTATAATAAAAGGAACAAAGGTAATGCAGAGCAAATACAACCTTCAGAGTTCACTACAAAAAAGAAAGAGAAAAAGAAAAGCAAGCATAGTAGGATGCCCACAAATCTCTTTCATTTGGACTAAATCTGACCCAGATTAAAGTCTCAAAACTCACCTTTGGCTAATCCCAAATACTTGTGTGCTAAAGAACACATTTGTTATGTTGAGACCCGATGCATAATACAAGCAAGTAAAGTCAGCCAATGCACTTTAGAGACACTATAAGGGTCTTCTCACAGATTTTTAACTCTAAGAAAAACTATTCCCAGGTATTTGGCTTCAAATAGAATTAAAAGTGTCCACAAAGAAATGTATAATATATCAATGAATAGTTAGATTTCACAGCTTTTCCAGCTGGAAGTAAACTCATTTTCCAGTGACAACTGTTAATCCACTCTCTTCTAGAGTCTCTGTTTGAAAGGCTCCAGGTAAGGAACAGAAACTTGGCTGACAGAAGAAAGTACCAGATGGCTGCTGGGATGGGGAAAAAAAAATGAAGAGAAGAAAATAGTGAAATGTGAGTTGTAGAAACAAAGATTGAATCACAATCAAAATGTAAGTAGAGAACCAGAGCCTTTGGATTTTAACAGGAGCCATGTTAGTGACACAGCATCTACCCAAGTAGTAAACTTGATGGCCTCAAGAGGCCCTTAAAATGCAATGCAGCATTAACAAATTGCATAAATTGTATGTATAAGAGTGCTTTTGCTTGTTCATGCTGTGGTAGTAGACATTGTCTTCAGTAGAGAATGGTGTGGAAGAAAAGGAACTTTGGGACCAAAATTTAGCTTTAAAGATATAACATGTAACTGACTTAGGAACATAAATGAAAGAGTCTGGATTACAAAATACATGTTCTTGACCTATTGGTTACCTCCTTCTAGCTCTAGACACTGAAGTTAGTAACACTGTTTTTTTTCTTTTTTTTTTAATCTGTCTGATTTTATCTTGCCGTCAGAAATACTGTGCTAAAGGAAGCTACTAATACTGAGTTAACCTGCATGAGTATCTACATTTGTATCAAATTTTGCATATTTGTAGTGTATTCCTCTGCTGGGGACAAGCATGGTGATTGTGTCATACAATCCACTTAAAGAATAGGGCCACCAGACAATAGCTCAGGCAGCTGTTTTATGTACATTCTGAAAAGTTATTGTTAGATTTTTTTAAATAGTTAGGCTTACAGCTAATGCTGTTTATGAAATAACGAGTGCTGCATGTTGCATAGCAAACTCAGTAACAAAATGGCTGTTCTTAGCTAGCTCAGACACACAGACTCATCACAACCATTCTTCTGCCACCTCCTCCTAGACACAGCACTGTAAAATAGCCTTCCAGAATACCCCCTTTTTCTTTTGCCTTTCTACATTTGCCTTTCCTTCCATTAGAGGATCCTCAGCCCGACTGGTATGAGAGACTTCATTAAAAAATTCCAGTTGAACTGAACTAGCTGATTCTTACTGCCAATGAAATTGCTTTTGCTAAGAAGTCTGCATAAAAGACTAGCACCTGGAGACACTAGATTGCTCAAGGGATTGGTAACAGGCGATGGAATATTTAACCTCTAGGGTATTGGCTTAAATCCAGAGTCAGGACCAAACTTGAAGCATCAGTCTCTTAGGCAGTCTGCCACATGACACCTTTAAACATTATACCCCTTTACTCAGAGCCCTTACCAATCTCCTGTTGAGAAACTTTCTCCTCTCTCCAGTCTGAACCTTACAGCTGAGACACTACAAGGTGGAAAGCTGTAATTTAGAAATGTGCAAAAGTTATGCCAACACAAAATAAAAGTTTTAGTGCAACTGTATGAACTAGGTTTAGTGGTCTTTCAGAGGACTGACATGTAGACTCATAATTTTGCTGTAAATACATGCTGTAACACAAGAGACAAATGATAGAACCTCTCAATGCCCAGAGCATAGAGACTACATGCAGTTACGCCGACAGTCTTTTATTTCCTCCATAGTGAATCTTTATGGATCAAAACTCCAAGTGAAAATTCATAATAATTAATAAATATATAAAGAAGAAAATAATTTTGATGGAAATTAAAAGGTTGAAACCATGAAAAGGGTAGAAACCATCAAAACTAAAAAACACTTAAAGTCAAACAACACAATGGAAATTTAGTCTGTTTTAAACAAAAGACATTCCCCTGCACCTTTTCCCATACGCAGCAGCTGTCTGCTCCTTCTCTGTGATGGTGTAGGAAAGAAAATTCCTATGCCACTCCCTTCCCTCCTTCTGTGTCATCACTGTCCACAGCAGATTTTTTCACACCCTTCATTAAGCCTGATCCTCTTACTCTTTGAGCAAAGACAAAATTATTTCCATTTGATGTTTTGTATCACTGTTCATCTCAATGAAAATACAGTAACTCCCTCTATTAGTGACTCCCAGCCTAGCAGGTCTGTGACTGTACAGTATCAGTGAAAGCGCAGCTGGAGAAATAAAACCCGTGTAAATAGCTGAAAAGATAGGTAAAAGTCTGGGCAGTGATCCAAAAACACTAAACTACAGACTCCCAACATCTGGTTCAGGGTGGATTCCAAAAAAGACAGAAAGACAGAAAAAGAAAGACAGAAAGAAAAGATTGATTTCTCTGTATATTTTTTACATAAGGTTTTAATTTATTTTTTTAATTCATCAAAAATTTTACTCAATTATTGTGGTTTAATTTCTTCACCTTGCTGCATCCTGTTGCTTCATTGTTTTAGCTATATTAATGAGAAGGAAGTAGTGCCTTGGACAGGAGTTATAAGCAGCCATCAGTTCCATGTGTCCATATTTTATTGTGATAAAAGTAATTAGAGATAAAAATTCAAAACTTATTATCTAGCTTCTCTCTCTGTCTAGCTAAGACTGGCCTTATGACACATGCACGAGAATCCAACGTTTCATGATCTTTCAGGCAAATGGTCGCAACAGAGCTGACCCTGTCAGTTACTCAGCTTGTCTAAGCACTACAGACTCCAGAGCAAAGCCCACTCTGCTGAGTACCTACATGGGGCACCCAGGACCCCACTGCTTTGACCACCATTGTGTGAAGAGTAATTTTCTGCTTTGAACATTTTTATTAGGTGAGAGCTTCTTCTGAGGAGTTCAGAGACAACCTAATTTTCAAAAACTCATACATGACTTAAAATCATAAAGCCCCCTGGTTTTCAGCGATATTTCTATCCTTAACATACCTGAGCTCTTCTCAAAGCCCGGCGTCACCATGTTAAAAGAACATATAATCTATTCCACATATAACTGCATGTTTTGGCCACACAGGATGCCCGAGGCTATCAACACGTAATGTCTACCACCGATGCGTTCAGATCATCCTTTTCCCACCACCTTGCTCAGCAGAAACCTAAAGATGCTGTTCTGACAGATGGCTTGCCTCTCCAGAAAAGTCTTACTGCCGTGAGGACTGTCTCCCAAGCAAGGAGCACTCTGCCTTGTCTGGGTGTCTTTAATCAACAGTGGGTTTTATTCTGGATTAAGTTACTGGTAGCAGACATGCCACTGGCCTCCACACTGCTCGAACACCAGCTTTGTTCCCACTGTTTACCAGGACTCCTTCTCCAGGGTACCAAGCCACCTGGCGGGTGCATGCCCGTGTTCCAGGTAGGCATCTCCGTCCCTCCAACCACTGCCAGCGGCATCCAAACCTCAAAAACTCTTGATGCGTGCACTCACAATAATCATTAAATGCACAAATGAGATAATGAGAATCTCTGAAAAGTCTCCAAACAAATTCAAATTTGCCTACTTTTTGCTTCAACGCTGCCTCAGTCGGAGCTGAGCCACAACTGCTCGAGTGCTTTCCAAGTGTTATTATATGCATACAAACAAAGAAAGAGGGGTAACTGTGTGATTCTCCTGCCCAAAGACTAATTCCCCCCTACATCTAGGCAAGGTATACATTTTCCTACTTTTTCCTCTCTGAAAACAGAAAGAAGGTTCATGACAACGTTTAGGACTTGGCACCAAGCAAGTGCACAGCCAGGCTGGATGCAACAGTCTTACCTCTTTGCCAGGGGAACCAAAGAATTTATTTTTCTGTCAGAAGAACTTTTATGCAACAAGCTAGTGGCTTCCAGGTAGCATGCACTGCCAGTGAAATGGCAATAGGCCACTACTCATGTCTCTTAATCCACAGTAAGATTTCCACTTACAAAAGAAGGCAGTGACATTACTGAAATGGGAATCCCATTCGGGCATTGACACGTAACATAAAGAGATTAATTCTGTCCCTCAGAAACAAAGTCCCTGAGAAATAAGGAAGCTACCATTCTTGAAGATCTGTGCAATTTATTCTTTATGATTGGAGCCTAAAGGGAGTAATTACGTATGCATATTATTCAAACCCGAATTCTTTTCTTGAAACTCTCTCTAAATTATGCCAGTTTGCCATACTATCTTTTCTACCTGCTCATAACTTGCTGCCACAGAAAGATCAGCTTCCTCCCCCAGCCTGCCTTCCTTCTGCCCATGCCATCTCACTTCTCCCTTTGCATCAGTCCTGGCTTTGAACTGACCCTTCAGCAAGCACATTCATCTCTTTAGACCACCAGAAAACAACAGACTTTCACTCTGGAAATACTTGACTGATGTTCCACTGCCCCAGGCAGAAGAAAGAGAATAAAGCAGCTCCCTGCATAGTTGACAAAGCATGAGTGCTTTGAAAAATGACTGATAGGCCCTCCACCCCATACCTTTGTGCTACCCACATCAGTCTAAATGCATATGTTCACACCCGGGCACCTAGATCACACACTGAACTAAAGGAACAGTCACAAATAAGAGAAGTAATTTCAAATCAAACAGAATTTCCTTCTGAATTACACTAACAACACTTTATGAGGTGATTCTGCCCTTCTACTCCACTCTAGTGAGACCCCACCTGGAGTACTGAGTCCAGCTCTAGAGTCCTCAGCACAGGAAGGACACGGACCTGTTGGAACTGTTCCAGAGGAGGCCACAAAGAGGATGAGAGGGATGGAGCACCCTGTCTATGAAGACAGCCTGAGAGAGTTGGGGGTGTTCAGCCTGCAGAAGAGAAGGCTCCAAGGAGACCTTACAGCAGCTTTCCAGTACATAAAGGGGCTACAGAAAAGGTGGAGAGGGACTCTTTATCAGGGCATGTAGTGATAGGACGAGGGGTAACAGTTTTAAAATGAAAGAGGGAAGATTTAGATTAGATATTAGGAAAAAATTCTTTACTGCGAGGGTGGTGAGACACTGGCCCAGGTTGTCCAGAGAAGCTGTGGATGCCCCATCCCTGGAGGGGTTCAAGTTCAGGATAGATGGGGCTTTGAGCAACCTGGTCAAGGGGGAGGTGTCCCTGCCCATGGCAGAGTTGGAACAAGGTGATCTTTAAGGTCCCTTCTGACCCAAACCATTCTATGATAATTGCCCTGATACAATCCAGTATTTTTTACTCCATCTCCTGCAGTTATTATATTTGTCTGCAATCAAATAATCTGGCAGAAAGCTAACCTCAAAAGACAGATGACAGAAAGTTTTCACCTGAATTTCCTTCCAATGAGCTTGGAACTGTTGGGTTGGTTTGGGGATTGCAGGTATTAGCTGATATGCAGCTTGTGGGTTAAAAATGGGGTGAAGTAGGGGAGAGGAAATGTCTAAATACAGTCTCCATGACTTGCCTTGTCAGGCAGAATTAATTAAAGAATTTCACAAATATTTACATTAGAGTAGGTAAAATTCTAGCATTACACAGAATGTATTTTTGCAGCCCATGAGCCACTTGAAAAGATAAATCATGACAATCAAAAGCACATCTATATCCTTCCTTTACAAGGTTCTTGCTTTACAGGCAGATTTATACACAAACAGGCCAAAAAGCTAGCAAGACAGTGCAGCTTCATCCTGTACAATGAAGGCAACACACCAAGTCAGTGAAGCTTAAAGGAAGTCACTTTTTTCTAAATCGCAGCCCTCTGGCTTTTCACCACCTGGACACCAGTTCTAAAACGATGACCTCATCATTTATCATTTTACCTTTCAGTGCTTTACTTAATACATGACCTGCTCAGTAAAATATTTGCAGACTTGGTACTCTGGTACTTTATCCCATTACAAAGGCACGCATAACATTTCACATCTCTTTCACGCAGGTGGTCCTCTGTTCTAACTCAAGGCCAAACAGAATATAAAGTTAGGCCAGTTCAGCAGTGTAGGTGAAGGCATCTGAACTGAAGGGAGGGAGTATGGTAACTGCAGATGCCAAGTGTGGCTATACATTTCAAAGATAGTGCTAATTTATTTATTTGGCTTACAGTGACCAAATCCATCTGTCCAGTACAGATGATCAACCACAAGATGTCTAAGAATCACTATGAATCAACATTTTTTATTAAAATTGTTCACATATGTACCAAGGAGCCATAGAAAGGTGTATTAAAAATGGTCCCGTTCTTTCAGGCAATTCCAGTCCATTAAATTTTATGAGTACACATGTTTGAGAAGGAGAAGAAGAGAGGAAAAAGAAAAAAGAAAGTATGTATCAGATACTTTTACATTCCCAGATTATTTTTAGCATGTTTAACAGTGCAAAACTGTTAAAGCCTTTTAATTCATTTCTCCATTCCAATAAAATATTTCCTGTGCTAGATGATGATATCTCTCTCTCTCTAGTTTTATATTGGATGATTTAGTTGCAAATATCTTCAGACTCAGTGATTTAGATTTACAACCATCAAATAGAATGTAGCAATGGAAGTATCTAGACAGAGAAGTTACATACAGGCAGGAGGGATTTCTCTTCAGCTTACAGAATGCATTTGCACAACTGGTTTTGATTTCTATTTATATTCCTCACTAAGGAGATCGATGTGAAATTTGGTGCTTATGGCACCCAGCAAAGATAGGTACTGGGAATGATGCCACCTCCAAAGATGACACTGTAAACTGTGGGGACTCAGTTGCACACAGGTCTCTCCCAAAGGAAGTCTGCCCTTTCAAAAAAGAAACACAGCAAAGAAGAGTCAGGAAGAAGATTTCCTCTGCAGTCAAGCTTTCTGTAACACAGCCTTTCAGTTCTAGTACAGAACTTGCATGAGCAAAGACTGTCACAAGAGCAAAGACACACAGGTGACAGAATCTAAAAGTGAAAAGAACTTTGCATAGCCCTTTTTTATGAAAGGTTGCTAAGGCCCAGTGACTTACCATTCTTTCTCCTTTTTTCAAAGACTTAGCTATTGTGCTCTCAAATTAAGATTTGGCTTTGGCTTTTAGGAAGACATGAATAATAATAATAAAACCATATTGCTGCACATATGACATGATTAAGCAGCTCTCCAGGTTATATATAGAGGAAATGTCT
The DNA here is from genome assembly GCA_026546715.1 of Gallinago undulata. Classification (NCBI taxonomy): domain Eukaryota; kingdom Metazoa; phylum Chordata; class Aves; order Charadriiformes; family Scolopacidae; genus Gallinago; species Gallinago undulata. Next base: position 13,913,889 of record JAOTQQ010000063.1, on the reverse strand, counting down.
GAAAAGGCACTGGCTGACACTTATCAAAGAATTTGGAAATGGAAATTACAGCAAAAGAAAGTAAATTAGCCAAGAATTTTAAAAGAAACAGGATCAAATAGATGGCATCAAATTAAAATCCCAGATCAGGAACCAAAGCAAAAAACCCCAGGAAGACAGGCTTTCAAGCCTGTGACATCATATTTATGAATATCCTATGTCATTCAGACATATTCTGGTGGTTTCATTAAAAAGCACATCATTTTGAACTCCTGTGTTTTTGTCTCTGTTGTGTATTATCAGCTTTCCAGGGCTTTGCAGACTAGTAAGTCCCCATTCATAATTCTGTTGCTCAAATTCTACTTAAAGTGAATGTTGCAAGGTAGTGCTTTCCAGTAGTATGCTTATTGTAAAGAAAGAGCACAGCAGTTTTCAAGACATGAGTTAATGAGTCATACTGTTTGTGTTTCCCAAATAAATTAATAACATCAACTAACAATTCATTCCTAAAGTTCCTGCATGCCCACAATTCCAACTGACTGCAGTGGGAGCCAGAAATGCTCTGCAGCTTTGAAAATTAAAACCATTCTATGTGTTCCAGCAGAACTATCTACAGATAAATCTGATGATGGTTAAAGGTGACACTTAAAATCCTTAGAAACCAAATTTTAAAATTAAAAATCCTAAAACAGTAAAACACAACAAACTTATTTTAGAACACAAGTCTTTTGAGACTATTACTCCCTTTATCTGTGCAACCTGCCATTGAATAGCAGATTCTATATTTATTAATGTTATTGGCTTTGACGATGTTATCATTACCATCATTTATTACCAATTATTCGAGATGGTCTATTGACTGCATTGGTAGAGCAGTCCAAACAGAAAAATATTCACTTTTATGAAATCACCAGTACCTGACAAGAAAAGCTGAAACCTGAACTTATGTCCTGGATGAATCTATTTTAATGACACTATTGAAAATGTTTGTAGGTACAATTTGTACCTAAAGCACATCTTTGTGCAAGGATCTCAGAGGTTTGGTGTTTGGGGGGGTTGTTTGTTTGGGGTTTTGTATTTTACTGTTTTTTTGAGGTTGGGTGTTAGCATTCCTTCCATGTGCAGAGATGTGTCTCAGAAAGGGGCACAGGTTTGCCCAGCACAAGGCATTTCAATGAAAAGAACAGCAGCAGTCTCACATGCTTGGCTCCAGCCTGCAACCTGCCATCATCCATGTTGCTGAAGGGGACTGCTGGGCAGTTCTTCTGGGTGTACAGTTTTTAAGATTTCAATTCAGGAAAGTACAGTAACATACAAAGTCACTTGGGCTTTTGCAGCCGCTACACAACTGCCTTAGCTCTGCCTTGAAAAGAAAAACACCAAGACTAAGACTCTTAGTGTTTAGCTATTAGAAACAAGAGAAATGGAGTCAGAAATGAAGACTGACGTGTATAGCAAGCCTATGGGTGGGTGAGGACAGCGGTGCTGTCTAAGTGAGGGCAGCCAGCAGTTCACCTATGTGGGGAGAGGAAGGTAGCGCAGTGAGGGTTAGATAAGCAAAGTCACTTGTGGAATGTGCAGAATGTATACAGAGGGTTTGCCGGGAGCTGGGGGCACGGGGAAGAGGCAACAGACCCATGTGTAACAGGTTGCCTGACAAAAGGCTTTTCCAAAACGCAGCCCGTGTTCTCTGCCCCTGCTGCTGTTTCGGCGCTTGGACTCAAAAGCCACAAAAGTAATAAGATACTAGTGTGGACAGTATAGTGTGTTATTTAATGCTACTAAGATAATCATAAATAAAATAGTCAACGTTTCTCCAATGCTCTCATCCCCCTTCCTGAAACAGGCAAGACTTCTGCAAATGTTGGCAACAAAGTGCAGGAAAGATATACAATCAAAGGTAAAAAAAAAACCACAAAACTTTATACCATTTCCGGAGCTGTCTAGTTTTCTTTCTCTTGCTGCTTTGGATTTTTTTCCATGACTAATTAACACATGTCACCCCTAAAACCTACACAAAACCCCAAAGGAAAAATGGGACTATTTTGATTTTCAATGAGTCTGCTTTAATCACTGTAATGCTCCTTTTGCTTTCCTCTTCAGGTGCCACTTGTAAATCTAACTGGCAAAGGTATTGAAAGTAAGTGCACTTTAAATTTACAGATGTTTATAAAGCAAGTGCTCGTGAAATCATGGAATAAAACCTTATCCAGCTGAGAGGCAGATCTATCTAACTAATGCACAAACTCAAGGATCTGTGGAAACTTTTGTGTTGAATGTATTTCCTAAATATTTGACCACTGGCTTTGCAGACCTGCTATGGGCATACAAAAGTGTGCATGAATATCCTCTCATATGGGTGAGTACGAAATCAGTTAGGGACAGAATTCTATTCCTTCCCACTCAGCTACAGGACTGCATCCTATACATGTTTCTTGACTGCCATCAAGAAAACTGAGTTAAACTATCTACAGTGGTACTTGAACTAGCTCGACTGATTAGAACTAATCATAAGAAAAGTTCACACATTGAATGTCAAAGATGAATCCACAGAGGAAATATAACACATGAAACACATGTTCCAGACTTGCTGTCCAAAACAAATCTGAAAAAAATAAGGTCAAGGGACCTGGAATATTTCTCACAGAGATTCTGCAAGCTACGTAGTGAAATGGTGTTAAATAAATTACATGGTTTCAAATTACTCTCTTGCAACTTCAAACTACAGAAGAATATGGCCCTTTAGGAGTACCTTGCCTAAAGCAGAACAAATGTGACTGGAGAAATACACAAAGAGAAACTATATCAGATACTATTTAACTGTTGGCCATTACTTACTTTCTGTTCCGTAAACCCCAACCAATCTTTTCTTCTAGAGCAGGATTTCAGATGGAGTTCACCAAGCAGTTCTGTACTGAGAAATTGCGAAGACAACTATTAGTATGCACTGATATGTATCATTTTATTGTACATAGATACCCAGCAGCAAATGGACACAGACACACTGACCCATAGACTGCATGTATCAGCCCTATCACAACAGCTCTGGGCAGATCTCAGTACAGGACTGGGGCACAAAGGTGAATTTAGTTTGGAACCAGGCCTAGTTCACATTTAAGTTAATTTTGCAGCTTCACACAGGACCACCATTTCCAGAAATAGCATCTTTTTTTTTCAAAAAATGATTATTCACCATTCATTCAATTTCTGTTTGAGAAAGGATCCCCACTTCTTCTGGAAACTTCATATTCCCATTCTCATAGAAATGGCCTCATTTTTGAGTTCATAGAAAGCGGAAAAAGCAATAAAACCTTTAGATGTGAGGTGATTTTTCATCTTGCTAGAAATACTTTAGCATGATTCTAATTCACCATCATCCCAGGAAAGGCTGCCTATAATATACTGAAAGTCAGCTTGGGCTTTAAGCCAGAAAAGCACTTCAGCATGATCTCAGCTTTAAACTCAGGCACTGTACCACTGACTTCAGTGAGAGGACTTAAAAATCATTACAATTAAAAAGCTTAAATGGCTTGCCAGTTTAGAGCCTTGGTGTGAATTTTATATAACGAGTATCATAGCACACAGCTATATCATTTTGAGTTTATAATGACCTGCTACATGACCCAACCTGAGTAAGGCCCTACAGATGAGCTCCAGGTGAAATTTGATGGGACTGGACAACACTTGCAAATAGCCTTCAGCAGAGGCCTTTGTATTCAAGAATCTCTTATCCCAGTGTAGGTGAGAGTATACTTTATACATCCCAGGAGGAAAATAACTTAGTCAGAGAGTCCTCAAAGAAAGATAAAGAGTAGAGACAGGAAAGCTATTGTGCATAAATCCAGGTGGAATCATAAGTCTTTCTCGAAATGCTAAAAGAATAAATCCCCCTCCCACAAACTACATAAAAAGATGTGGTTCCCATACACAACTGAGTGGCAAAGCAACTTCCCACATAGTCACATCTGCCTCCTTTTTCCTCTGTTCCATCACTTAAATTTTGTCATGAGAGTAAATGCAGGGGGGCAGGGGCTATATATGCACATTGTCAGGGGAAAGAAAAAAGGAGGGAAGAGGATTTGTATCTTAGATGTTTGCCTATGAATTTGGCTTCAGCCTTCATCGCGTTTACATGCCTTTGAACATTTTCTGTTTCTTTCTGCATTCTTCACTGCTCCATTTTATTTATTTTCACCTTCTGCTTCTCAGATCTTCTGCCAGACTGGTTATTTAATTCTACTTGTTGCACTAAAAACACCATTGTTGTCATCCAAATTAATGTCTGAACATAATAAAAACCTCAAAATAACTCAGACGACCAGTTTTCCATCCTTTGGTCTCACTTGAAGTACAGTATAAAAGCCAGTATTGGGAGCTCTCATAGTTTACACAGGACCGGTCCTAGGTACTTGGCATTTTAGTAGGCAGGGGAGTTTTTTCTTCCCCTACCTATATTCTCCCTCTATCAGCTAATACTGCTCAGATCCCCCCCCCCCATCTCCTGCGCAATTAGCCTCTCATCCAATGTAATCCATTGCAAGACAATGTTTTTCAAACAAATTCATTACTTTTCAAATATTGAGATGGCCTTCTGTGACAGGTTAGCTGAGAAGCAAGATAAACTAAGATCATCTTTACTTTCAGGGATGAAGGAAGAGAACCATCTTCCAAGAGTCTGTGGTGAAGTAGTAGGGCACTCCGGCTACAGATTTCCTATTAAGTCTCCTATGTTCCTCTCCATTCAAAGTGCAGAGTGGAAAAAAATGAAAGGAAAAAAGAAAAAGACAAGAAACAGGTTTTCCCCAAACCTGTATTGTCATTATCTGCCCTCATCCTCAACTATTAACACCACTAACCCAGTCAAATATTCATTTCATGCATCACGGGGAACAAAAGGGCAATGTTGTTCTGTGTGAGGAGCTGGACAATCCTTCTCAATCTAAAGCTTCTAGTGCCAACTGTGCCAACTCCGCAGCATAATGAAGAATAAGAGCACAGGTAGATGAAGACACTCAGCAGGTGACACAACATGATCTCAGGATAAGGCTTGGTCAGCCTGTCAAATTTATAATTTTTAAATATTATTTGTTGTGTATCATTTTTAGGGAGGAGAATAAAGAGAAAGCAGCAGATGCTGAAAGAAGCAATCACTAGAGGAAAGAATGACAGTGTCTAAAGCACTTACAAAGCAGTACAGACTCTACTTAGTTTTCTTACAAACTTCAATCTCAAAACGTCTCAACAATAACAAAAATTCTGAAACTGCAAATAAAGAATTAATCTTTTCTTGCTGGCTTTGTCCAGCCTGCCAGTATTGTATTTTTTCAAGGGTAACTCACTGATTATCTTTCACTCTCTTTCATTTCCTTGATTTGAACTAGGTGACAAATAAATACCATAAGGTGAGTTTAAGCAGCACATCAGTAAGAAAAATATTCACTTGAAATATAAGCAAAACACTCAAAGTGTGACTATAATACTCTTTGAATCTGTTCTAGCTTTTAAAGGAGTAATTTAGACTTTTTCTTACAGTCTCAAGGACTCACATTTTCTTTTTTTTCACATAGAATTTACAATTATACCTACCATTTATGTCATCCAGTAGCACCTCTAAATTAGAAAACCAGACTGGAACTTCAACAGCCTGAGTGAGTATGAACCAATCTCAGCTCCTCCACTCTGACAAAGCCCTGGCTGAGAAATAAAAAAGAAACACATACCTAATTGTTAAGAGCTATTCATGCCAATTCTTCCTTCCCCTTGCTACTATGCACTAATCGCAAATTAGAAAGCATATGAATATTGTCAACACAGAGAGCTTATGCAAAGCCAAATGAGAGAAATAAATCAGAAAATTAACAAAATCTTTGATCTTGTGCATATGCTGCTTTTGCAAAGAATTAGTTGACTAGAATATAAGCAGGCTGCTTTCTACACTGTAAATAGATAAGATGCTATTGTAGTTTTAATGTAGTTTTAAAAGTAAGTCCTTAAAGTAAAAATTGTGATTAAGCCCAAAACATTTTAAGCATTCACTTTTTACATTCAGGATCTCGCTTGATTTTGCCTTTCACTGATTTGAGGAAGCTAAATCATAGTTTTCTGCTGCACTTTCCGTTCACACCAGGTTCACTTTTTAGCTCTGACACTAAACACAGCAGGATTCAGTTTAAATAAAAATATGCAGTTTCCAGTGGTCTTGTGGATATATTTTTCAACTCTCAGATATTCCCATTCATATCAGACTCTATACAAAGCAAAACAAAAAGTAAAGTCTAAGCCGCATTTTAGACCTAAAATATCTGCCAGTAGTCCTTTAATCCTGAAAGATAAAACCACAGTAAGATCACTACATTTATGAAGAGCAAAAAAGCCCTCCTAAAATAAAGCCTTAAAACTGTGGTGTTTTTTACTGAGCATTTTATCATGCACTGATTGCTGATTGCAACAGAAGCTCTGAGACATGAGCAAGAGCTGTTTTGCATTGAGACTTCCAGCCTCAGCAGAAAATTCACCTGTTCATTTGAAAATGAATTCATCACCTTGTAGCTGCTCTTTCCCATGCCAGTGTTTCTGTCCTCTCAGAAGTGCTTAGAAGGGATGGTCTTCCTTATTTTAACTTGCCCTCCATCAATAAGGGGTAACTGATAGAGAAGAACAAAATAATTATACATATCTGCCTCTCCACATCTCTGAAAACCTTTGAACTAGAAGCCCCTCAAAACTTTCACTGAAAGGCAGGTTTTTGCACTTGGGCTGGGACTGATATCCTTGAACCATAATATTTACATTCTGTCTCTTTTATATTGCTTTTCCTTAGCATTTCCATGAGACACATAAAAATAGAAGGTGAGACATTATAACTAAACATAAGGCTATTTAGTGGCATAGTGACTTGTCCGTGCCTATTCCCTTCTGATGAGTAGGGGAAATACCTACTAGGTCAATCGGTGCCTCTCTTCCTACCCCTGCCAGTGCACGATTTCTACATTGCCCCTCTCCACGCTGGCTCGCGCCCGAGACACAACAATATCACTTACATGGGTTGTGTCATGAAGGCTGCTGAGAGCTTTATGTATCTTGCTGACTTGGAAAACTAAATTGGCTCCTCTCATGGAGGATCTATTTGAGATACTTCCTCAGTTTATTTGACTTTCATGTCATGTTGTCTGCTGTCCATGACCATTCTGGGAGGTTATCTAGCATTGCAGCACTTCAACAAAATTTTAGGAATTTGTTGTTTCCTAATTCATGCTGTCACTATTTTTCAAGCAAATTTAGTTGTCTTTTCAATGTCACTTTCTTAAGGTCTCCTCATAGCAACTAATTTCTTCAATACCTAAGATATACAGAAATAATAAAAAAATTCACTCTATCTAAGGCCTTTCATCCCAGAAGTTTCCTGCATATGTGATCTGCTTCGTATGGGGAATCTCCAAACTCTATGTAGTGTGGAATGAGTGAGACCTGTCAGCCTTCTTGCTGCCTTTTCACCTTTTTCCACAATAAAACACAAATAATCTGTTGGCCTTGTCAGATTGAGATCATATCTTAATACTAGTCTGAAGAATTACTCTTATTTGGTGCATATTTTTAATGCACCCAAAAATATTTCATAATATTCTTCATATGGATGTTTCCTGTGCCAATGCTGCATCACATACACTCATTTCAATTAGGGCAAGGCAATTCATACTCTGCACAGTTAAAACACAAAACCATGCTATAACTAGAAAAGGAATGAAAAATATTCCTGTCTCCAGCTGAAGGATAATACACAGAGGAAACAGTTCCTGAAATTACTAGTATCAGTCATCATTTCCTCATAAACCTGCATTTACATAGCTTAGAAAGCCATGTTAAAATGCATCTGATATTTTTTCATTCCAAATGCATTTCTTTTCTATAAATAATGTTTAAATCTGCTTAACTGAATTTAAGCTGGGAAAATGTAAAAGTGACTAAATGATTTAACTAATTTCACTAACTTGATTTTGAAAATCCAAATATTGGCCTGGTTTTTCATGTTTTCAAAAATCATAGCTAAAATGATTCTTCTAGTAAGTTTTCGATTCAGCTGTCAGCGCAGACATTTTTGCTTGTTCATATTCTTTTTCTTACAGAAACCAAGAGAGCCATCTCTACCCACACTTCACAAGACCATTTGTGTTTTTTGTAACATGCAAAAGAAACTAAATACATCTTGTAACAGAAAAAAAGAATAATAAAAGCTTCCTACCATGAAAACAAAATTTCCACTTATTACTAATCACACTTTACGGTCTAGAATATTTAAGGACTTAAAAAGAATGTCTTACCACCATGAAAAAAATCCATTCTGTGTAATATATTATACATAAGTATACTTACACAATGGGGACACATAAATTATACTTTCTTACCTTAAAGAAAACTGTTTTATATGCTAGTGATTAACTATTACATTTACACTGTTTCCACTGAGTTTCACTATAAATATATAAATGTATATATGCATGCACACACATGTGCCCACATATAAATATATTTATCAGTGTTGTTTGGTGATCATGGTTCTGGGTCAGTGAAACAAACATTGTTGCAGTTCACCCTCCCATCATGATTGCAGTTTTCCTCTTCTTCTCATGCACATTTATTTGTTCCACAAAAGCAGAACACGGCTACACTCAGAAGCTTTTCCCAGTGATTTTGAAAGTATGGGATAAACAACATTGAAATCAAAATAGTTACACTGCAAAATAGCTCAGGTACTTAGCAGACACAACTCGTTGACAGCTAAGACATTGCAGGCACAGTTGTTGATTGTGCCCATGGGAGCACTACAATTCCTGAAGAACCGTATGAACCAGAACGGTGCAGGCTCCGTAGTTGAAAATGCTGAAGACCCAACACTATTTAAGCATCCCCTCGCATTAACAAAATAAGCAGGTGCTGCATTGGCCCTACACGTGGCTCACAACTTGAAAAGAACCTGTAGTTACTTTGCAATGATATTCGGCATCTGCAGTAAATTGCTAACGAATTCACACTATTAGCTATCAGTCTTTCTGATATCTCTTACGCGGCCCAGGTATCCTTGGTTTCATTTCCACTTCTGTTTCTTATGGTCTTCCCATTTCTCCCTCCTTAAGTTTGTTTCTTCCTCACTTTATTGTGTGACTGAGTTTTTGCTGCTCTTTATGTTTGATTAGTCTTTCATTTTGTCTGCCAAATGCCCTCTCAATTTAGATTCCTCCTCAAAATCATTAATTTCTCCACCTCTACCCTTTTCTTCAAAGGTAACCAATAGCTTGTCTCTTTCAGGCTGCAAATCTTTTCACTAGGGCCTACACTTTCAGTGTTTATTTGTACAATATTTGATTAATTTGTAGTCCTTTGAAAATTCTTACTAATATTTTAGTAGGGTTTTTTTCCCCCTCACACTTAGGAAGTGATACAGTGTTTGTCTTTTCTAAAGCCAGAGAGATAAAATGGTCATCCATAACTAGATGTACAAAGCACAGTGGAAAAATTAGGTGGTTTTAGCCAGAAAAACTAACAATTAAGAACCTTTTGGCAGGTCTGAATTTTAACTTAAAGCTGCAAAATACATCAATTGAGACAGTTTCAAGTCTTGACCAAATCTTTACTGGAAATTACAGTAGCATAACAAAGCAGAGTCTCCTGAGACACCCTCACATCTCAGCAAACATTGTTAATCACCTGGCAGCTTACAAGCATTTATTTCACATAGAAGGGAACGTTCCAGATGATTCTGGAATTTGATGGAAAAGATTGTTGAACTCAATAATATTAAAAACTCTGGCAGCACTAGTCAATGTCTAACTTGCTGGGCCCAAAATATGATTTCTCTTAAAATATTATTTCCTTCTCGTAGAGTTTAAATGCTATAAGGATCCAACTTACAGTTGGTTCTTTGCAAGACCGACTGGCTAGAAATTTTACACACAAAACAATTCACTGTGGGGCCCCACCATAAACAAAGTCATATACGAATGCTATTTTTATTACAAAAGCTGTAAAGGTTTCCTGGAAGCTCATCTGTGAAGTTGCTGAATACTACATACCTAATCAAGGTTTCCATGATACTGCCTCCAAGTCCATGGACTTTCCAGAAGACAGGAAGATTGTGAATATCCTTCTCCTGTTGCAGTAGAAGTGCTCAGGTTGAAGCAGAGTATCTTTAGCCAGAGTCTTATAAATTTATGTTTCTGATTAAGCATTCATTTTTTCTTCTGGAGACAGCAGTGGCATCCACACACAGATCACTTAATTGCTTTACTGACTTTTCATTTCTGAAGTTTCATTTGAATTCCTGGAGAGAAAAATATTGTCTTTAATAAGTGGAAGATGTGACAAGGACAGAGACATTTTTTGCACCATGTGAAAAGCTAGTTTCATTCTCTCTCCTCCCCATCTTACATCCTCAGCATGAGGCATTTCTCGATTTCTACTTCAGTTTGTTTTGCAATCACAACTGCTGTCAGTCACACTTCCACATATAGGTCATCAGCCCTGAAAAACACAATAATACAATTCGCATGAAGCCAACCTTTTCAAATAAGTTGATTTTATTTTTCCAGAGTAAGCTTATATCAACAATATCTCACCAAATAAATATAGTTGAGGAAATTAAGAGCCCAAACACTGCATGGGCAAGCTGCAACAATGCCATTAATCTGCTCACCTGCCTGTCCTGCCTCCTCCCACCCCAGCCCCACATCAACTCGAGATCTTTCAGATGTCTTTAGCGTTTAGTTAAACAAAGAAGGTCTTTTCCTCTGTTCCAAGTCTTATCTTTCAGTTATTTGCCTATTTATAAGTGACAGTTTTTAGCATACAGCCTTTTGTCTCCTTTCTAGCATTATGCAGACCACCCAACACTTCAGCTCCTTTACCCTCCCTTCTCCTCCTACAGCTTGTTGCATCTTGGGTTGCAATTCCTCAGAGGATCAACAAGACAACATGCTCAACTTGTAATAGATTCAGCATGCAATAGATGAAGCTCTGATCCTAACTGGTCCACGGGTGCTATCATAATACAAAGTGACACCATATATTTTTGGTTTTAAAATAAGCTTCTGATTCATGCTCCCCTGTTATTGGCAAGACCATATGAGCATGACAGAAATAAACTGTGAGGCCTCCATATCAGCAGGGAATCTGTTCTAGGTTGTGCACAGATCAGAAGTGGGAGAAGGGGGAGCCAAACAAACAGCACTTCAGACTTGCCCGCCCCCGCCCTAGTATATTACCTTAGCCTATTGCAGGGCTATGCTACCATCCTCCAGGGCTTCCTTCTGGCTTAAATTTCTATTTGTTTCACAGTGTCATCTCTCAACATATTTCCAAATTCTACAAAACAAACAGCATTAGTCCATTATTTCTTACAATCTAAAGACAAGTGTCAGAGAGCAAGCTACTGTCAAAGAGGCAAGCTCTAAATGCTTTTCTAAACAGAGGTTACTTTGTTGAATAAAAAGCGTTTCAGAGCCAAGGAACGATCATGTTTATTTTCTTATCTCCTTGATGAAACAGAACTTATTTCTCTTACGTTCAAAGAGACTTTGCTTGGAGAGCTCAGTTTAGAACTGCAACTCTTAGCATTCCCATTAGGTTCTCCTTGCAGTTTAAACTTTTGCCAGCAAAAGACAGACAAGCCTGCTGGGTGTGGTCTGATGCACGTCCAGGAGGTCTCCCAAACCATATATTTCTAATGCTTCTGATCTATGATTAAATCAATCTAAAAGAATAAAAGCTGTGTGAAAGGAGAAAAGAACTTCAGCTAGAAATGAAAGAAAATTCAATCAAGTGTCTGAGATATTTAAAAGGTGCTGCATCTACCAGCAGGTGATAATCACAAGAAAGCCTTACCCAGTGACCAGTGCCTTCTCTCCAGTGTACAGATCAACAGGTTCCAGTTCTCATCCATAAGCCAGTGGTTCTCATGCGTAACCACCAGTGAGCAGCTTTTCTAGCAGAAAAAAATAAAAGGATTCACCTTAAAAAAAAAAGACAAGACAAAAAAGACCCTCCCACAAAAGCCTCTCCTGTCCTTCAGAACCCTGTAGAAATCCACTTAGTAGTCTTTTCTTCATATTTCCAGCTGTAAAAATGTTGAGAATTGCAGGGCACTAGGCATGTTTGTTTGTATGACATGATGCACTGATTTGTGGAGAGATGCAGGCTAACTTACACAGAGAGGTACAGATTTTGTAATGATGGTATCACAACATTTTAGGGGTGTAAAATAACATGCGATTACTGTACCTCAAGCACTTGACATTAAACCTGTTCCAACCAGTAAATATAGTTTTTCAGAATAACCTTGTTTATAAAAAAAACCACAACATACTGGATTGCTCCATAGTGGCACCAAATTGCAGTGTCCAAATTTTGGGATTCCACATAAAATATCCTATACCGGGAGCTTGTAACAAGAGAGTAAATTCACAACTGAGCCATCTGTCTGTAATACTCGCCTGGATGTGGTCCATCTTTGCTAGTGTCCCATCTCTCTGCCAACACAATCTCCCAGGGCTGAGACAGCTTTCTATGATACCACATGCCCTTTGCCTGGCTCTGCATTGGGTCTACACCACTACTGTCCACACCAGGTACAGCAGTGTTTTGCGGCCCTTCCTCTTGACTGTAGTGGACTGAGGACATTGCTGTTTTGTGTGTACCAGAGGGACAGTGCCTGATCATTGTGGAAAGACATTATTAAATGCCTGGAGAGAGAAGCAGGTCTGATGGTTTCCCTGTGCCTCTCCTTACTACATCTCCTGAGAAGCCAAGCTCAGCCTAAACAGAGAGGTGGATAAAAAGGATCACTAGCTTATTTTGCTACATCACAGCACATTCCTAGGACCCCAACCCTTAGGGGCTTTACTGAACTTGCTGTGTATTACACCCATTTGGCTGTCTCATTAAACATTACATTTGGCAAATTCTACCTGCCTTAGGCCATGTCTACACTGTAAAGCATTGCCAAAGTTTTGCACACCCAAGGTCAGCTCAGGGCATGGAAAATGCACATCCTGTAGTTGACACTATTACACTGATGGGGACTCCAGGGACTGATATTATTTGTGCTACCAACAGAGTCCATGTCACTGTACCTACTGCTGTTTATGAAGGTGAAGTCCCTAAACCACCATAAAACCTTCTGAGTATATATTGTGCCTCCACCAGGTAGTCTGTCTTGTAGCCACAGCAGAATAAATAGGTTTTGCTGGGTGCACTAATTGCAAGTTCTACTGATACATTCCCATCTGGCTTCTCTTTGTTCACTTTCTCTTCCTTATACACCATATAGCTCCCTAGCCTTTACTTTGGAAAAGACTCACAGTTGCCTCAGGATGTAACAGAAATTCTCTGTGGATTTTTCATGTTGTGTTTACAAAATACACAGGTTAAAACATGCTTTTGGAGCTCAGTTTCTTGCAGATATCAATTATATGAAGGTTCTTTTTGTTAAAAATATTATCAACATTTCACTGGGGGAGACACATTCAATACCAAGAATGCAAACTGATGGGAGCCAAGGGAGTCAGTGATATCCAAAGAGGGCAACACTAGGTCTTTCGGATTGTCACTGACACATCATGACAAACATTCCCAAACATGTTCTGTGCAAAATAAACTGTGCCCTTTCTCCTTAAAATAAACATCCTTGATATACTTACTGAAACCAGGAATGTGCCATTAGTAATGATAATGTAGCACACAAGACAGCTTTTCTTAAGGTTACACAAAATATTTTTGCTGCTTCATCAGATGTATTGTTAGAGCTCACCAAACCCAGAGCTGTGGTGCACCTGTTTTGTCTCAGACACATCTTATTTTTCTTCCTTGGAAGTCCCAGCTGGCGTCCAGGTTTTCTTAAATTGCTACCAGAGCTAATTGCTAAATTGCTACCAGAGCAATGCCCCAGAAGACGGGGGAATTGCTTTCTGTGGTGAAAGGTGAACAAATAGGTGGACTCAGTTAACCAGAACAGCCAGCAAGATGGAAAGAGATGGTGCTAACATCAGCATGGGAGGGAATAGGGGATGCAGCAGCTGTAGCCAGGCAGGCAACCACAGTAGTTTCAGGGGCTTTGACTTGGTGCTTGAAGCAGGAAAATTTTAGGGATGCTCAGGCAAGAAAGGGGTAGCCTGGGCCTGGTAAAAAGCTGTCAAACAGCTGGTTCTGTTGGGAATCGCTCAGCTATGAAATCACAAACTCAGGGAACATATTTACTGAAGCCCAGATTTGCTCCACCTGAAGGCTCAGAAGGCAGTCTGTTTTCTTCATTTGCTTTTTATTTCTTTTGCTTGTTTGGATGCTCTCTGATATTATTCCAATATTATTTTTGAGAGGTTTCTCATTTAAGTAGATAATGAATTCAGCCTAACGGAATGGCCTGCCACTGGACTTCTAAGCGCTGCTTTGCTAACAGAAAAATCAATCTCACACAAGTAACTGCAGCAAACCTAGCAGCAGAAATAGCAAATAACACAAGCTAAGAATAGGCAATGGTTTTGAACTTGCATCCAGGCAGGGAAGAGAAATGGTATTCAACTCACTCAGCAAATTCACAACTGGGTAACAACTTTGTTGAAACACTTGAAGAGAAATTATTGACCATGCATCTTGTTAAAAACAACAATAACAACAAAGAATACAACCACTAAAAGCCTGTTCTAAGGGGCCTATAGTACTAAAATAATAATGATAATTTAAAAATTTAAGTAAATCTGGGCAATTGTACGCACACAAAAGAAAAGACTACTTCCCTGTCATGATCATCTTAAGAGGCTGTATCAGCATTTTCACACTCTGGCTTCAGTAATCATATCAGGAAATCAAACAAATATTATCCCATGTGTGCAGTGAACTTCTTTCTTTTTGCAACAAGCAAACAAGAATTGTTTTCTTAACAAACAGCAGACAAAAGCGCTACTGAGAACGGTCATAAGACTAAGAAAAAAAATAGTGATACCAATGAAAAAAAGAGTTTGGGAAATGTAATTGAATGCTTTCTTTCTTCCAGTCACAAGTGTCTGGAATTTACATCTATCTATTACTCATGGCTGGTGTTGCACAGAGGCAGCTTTGCAAGATGCTACGTGCTGTGTGAATGGGACTCAGATCACCACAGTGGAAACCGAGATGAGCACCTCATGCTGCTGGGGGGACCTTGGAAAAGACCCAGAAGTAATAAAGAGGAACAAACAGATGATGCAACCAGACATCTATAAGTTCAAATGCCAAGTAAAGAACTTCTCTTCATGCATTTGATCTCAAGAAGTTCTCAACAGCTCTGCATGAGAAAACTCCCTGAAACAGGCTGATAAATACCAAGACTTGGTATTTTTCAGCAAATACACCGCCTGAGGGATTTCAGGGAGTATGCTCCCTGCATGCAAACTTGCAAAGCCTGTTAAAATGTAACATATATTATAAGGGACAAAATGTGGTGAAAGCCTCAGTCCCACCATACTGAATGTAGATCATTAGCTCCAAGAACATGAACACAGTCAAGTCATGTTAAACTTTGTTTGCATCATGTTCCCATTGATTTTACACATGAAAGAGAGGTCAGAACATTGCATTAGTAGGCAATGAAAATAGCATTAGATATTAGCTTAAGAGTTATTTTAGGATGGGTTCTTTTCTTAAAAATCTTCAGTCCAAACACCATTAGTTGCTACCAAACTAAAACACACTGAAAACAGTATAAAGCATTTGTTGCTTTTCTCTAAGCAGCCCAGCACCTGTAGATTTTTATTTGTCAGTTTGCCTTACTTATTACCTCCCTTATGTTAGGGAATGGAGTCCTCAACAAGCAGGATTAGTCTACTTTGAGAGTAGTTACATTACCAACAGTAATAAACAACCAACAAGTATTTTAAACTCAGGAAGATTTAAAATGAGATTCAGGGAAATGCACATTCGTTGCTTTCATTTTCAGGAAAAGAAAAAAAAAAAAGGTTCTCCAGGGGAATTAAGGGGGAGGGGGCAATTCTTCCCTAGAGGTTCAAATATATCTCCCAGGCAGCACAAAAAAAATGCTGGTATTCTGTACCACCCAGTGCCTGCCCACTTCTATGCTTGATTACCCCGATAAATCAGAAAACCTGTTTGTTACAGGCTCTCCTTCCATTACAGCTGTTGCTCTGGTTAACATCTTCTGAATCATCCAATTCATCAGGATCACATACACGGGGGTTTAATCCTTTGATTTTTTAAGTTACTTTGTTCTGAATTTTTCGCTTCATCCCCTTACTGACAGAGGAACTGGATAAAGATAAATAAGTCAGACTAGCATTGTTTTTCTCCCCTGCTTTTTATTTTGTAAGTGGAATAGGGAGGGTGGGACAGGGTAGCTCTCCATTTCACAGTTCTTTAGTGGTATCACTCAGCACTGACGGTGCAGCCTGAAATTCGAAGAGTCTGAAAAGCAGTGCTGAACTTCTGAAGTACAGTTAGCCCTGCTGTGTTGTCCCGGTCATTAAAATGCTATCTTTGAAAAATGTATATTAAATAGACAAATAGCTTGGTGGTTATTCCAAGCCCTCCATCACTAAGATGCCTTTCAGTACTAATTTCTGTAAAAGGAACAAAACCTGGAATTGAGTTACAATTGAAGTGTAATTGCTACATAAATTATACAGAGTGTCAAAGCTGGAAAAGGAAATGGGGAACACAGTAGGTCAAATGCTTGCTAATGGGCTATCGAGTCATTCACCTGCTCAAATCAAAATCAGACATGAGTACACTTACTGGAAGGACACAAGAGAACAGACTCAAAGACTGTTTCTCTCAGCATGATTTTAGGATTAATGCACACAAACATCCCTCATATTCATTCACATACCCCCAGAATTCACTCTCAACAGGTTTGTAGGTTAGCCCATTTAGTTAGACTAACTTGCAAATTAACTGGTAAGTGAAGAATATGCTTTAAGAACAGTGACAACAGAAACCGGCACCCCTTTGGGGACCTTCAGCAGCAAAGCCACCTCCTCCCCAGGGAGGGCTGAAGCAAAAGAACACCAGGTCCTCACTGAAGAAACTAACTTCATCCTCTGTCTGCCTAGCACCCAGAACATGGGAATCCCACTCTCTCAGCACCACCACAATATAATAAATCATAGTAACAGCAGGTAAATAAAGGGAAGACACCAATCTCTAATGGTGTTAGTTTGTTTTAAGAAAATAGCACATATGCATACAAAGATAAGAGAAAAGAGGAAATTGTTCCATGATTTTATTATTGATCTGACACTCTTTGTTTGAAAATCAGACCACATATTTCTTTGTAAAAATTATTCTACAGAGATTCCTGAGACCGAGTCGTTCCAAGTCTTAGCTACCTTCTGATAGAGGATTTCAAAACCAAATCTAGACTATTTATGAGCAAAAATGAACTGTGATAGAGAAGAAACATCTCTAATATTTTACATTCCTCATGTTGGGTAAGACTTGCACCAGTGTTTATAAATTCTTTAAGAACAGCCTTCCTTTTCTATCCTCCTTTCCTCCTTTTTCCACCTTTTTTTCCCCTTTCAATAATGGAAAAACCTTATGGCATTACAAGAAAGTAGTTTATTGACCTGTATAATGGATTCAAGATCTCAATACAAGGTTACCAAATTAAAAAGTACCTGTCTAGCCATATTACATCAGAAGGAACAAGTCTTTAATTATTGAGTTCCTATAACTACGATCAAGGATTTTTCTTCTGATTAATTTCCCAAGGAATATATGGATCCAAAAAGAGAAGTCTATGGCATCAATGAAAGCACAATTCCTGACCTCTAATTTTTATGGTAGAGAAAGGCAATGAAAACATGAATAAAAGAAAGAAATAAAGCACAAACACAAACCTTCCTTGAAAAATCTGTCTGGTATTTGCTACAGAAAGACTTAAATAGCTGCTTTTGATTGAATTTATCTGGTGTATTCGGCACTCAAATAAAATATTTTTTACTAAAGGCTTTGAGCTCTTGCTCTGATTGGACACAGTTACACAGGATAAATTTCACTTATAGTGGAAAACCATAAAATAAT
The DNA here is from genome assembly GCA_026546715.1 of Gallinago undulata. Lineage (NCBI taxonomy): Eukaryota > Metazoa > Chordata > Aves > Charadriiformes > Scolopacidae > Gallinago > Gallinago undulata. The sequence continues at coordinate 13,895,850 of JAOTQQ010000063.1, read as the reverse complement.
TAAATAAACTTGAACAGAAGTAATTTTGCGAAGATCCTCAGAATCAAAGAAAGCAACTTTTCCACAGAGTGTCTCCTATAATAGGGGCTCAACAAGCAATATATTTTGGATACCAGAAATAAACTGTAGGCCCAGTTCTGCAAGAAGTTGAAGTTAGTGGAGCTGCTCAAGAAAGACATTTAAGACTTTTCAGGAATGCACCTATATTCCACAAATGAAAGGGTGAAAATAACCTCCTTGAACAAATTAAATCAGTCAGCTTCTGAGTTAAAAAAAACTGTCATTAGGAAAACATGTGAAAGAGTGATGAATAAAAGCAGCAACACACACTATTTCCTCCCTAATACTTTCATTTAATCTTACAGTCTTTCAACAAAAGACTCACAAATACTGAGACTATATTGCAAATGCAGGTTTTTCTGCCTGACACTGCTGCTATTCACATAGCAATATATCAATTTGTATAATGGATAAACTCAGGCACAAAGCATTTTGACACTGTCCCGCGAGACATCCTTGTCTTTAAATTGGAGACAGGGATTTGACGGATGGACCACTCAGTGGACAAGGAATCCGCTGGATGGTCACACTTAAAGAGTTGTGGTCAACGGCTTAATGTCCAAGCGGAGACCAGTGACGAGTGATGTTCCTCAGGGGTTGGTATTGGGACCAGTAGTGTTTAACATCTTTGTTGGTAACATGGACAGTGAGACCAAGTTCACCATCAGCAAGTTTGCCAGTGACACCAAGCTGTGTGGAACAGTCGACATGCTGGAGGGAAGGGATGCCACCCAGAGGGGCATTGACAGGCTTGAGAGGTGGACCCCTGCAAACCTTGTGAAGTTCAACAAGGCAAGTGTGAGGTCCTGCATGTGGGTCAGGGCAATCCTGAGCACAAATACAGGCTGGGTGGAGACTGGATTGAGAGCAGCTCTGAGGAGAAGAGCGTGAGCATGTTGGTTGATGAGAAGCTCAACATGACCCAGCAATATGTGCTTGTAGCCCAGAGACCCAACAATATCCTGGGCTGCATCAAAAGAAGCATGGCCAGCAGGTCAAGGGAGGTGATTCTGCCCTTCTACTCCGCTCTACTGAGACCCCACCTGGAGTACTGCGTCCAGCTCTAGAGTCCTCAGCACAGGAAGGACACGGACCTGTTGGAACTGTGCCAGAGGAGGCCACAAAGAGGATGAGAGGGATGGAGCACCCTGTCTATGAAGACAGCCTGAGAGAGTTGGGGGTGTTCAGCCTGCAGAAGAGAAGGCTCCAAGGAGACCTTACAGCAGCTTTCCAGTACATAAAGGGGCTACAGAAAAGGTGGAGAGGGACTCTTTATCAGGGCATGTAGTGATAGGACGAGGGGTAACAGTTTTAAAATGAAAGAGGGAAGATTTAGATTAGATATTAGGAAAAAATTCTTTACTGCGAGGGTGGTGAGACACTGGCCCAGGTTGTCCAGAGAAGCTGTGGATGCCCCATCCCTGGAGGGGTTCAAGTTCAGGATAGATGGGGCTTTGAGCAACCTAGTCAAGGGGGAGGTGTCCCTGCCCATGGCAGAGATTTGGCACTAGGTGCCTTCTAGAAGGACTAAGGTCCCTTCTGACCCAAGCCATTCTATGATATGATTTTATGATAAAACAGTTGACACAATTGTTTTCAGACACAGCTTTGGGTTAGTAATTTATGAAACAGCAGCTCTAAGGATGCAGAGCTTTCATTGAAATAAATGGATTGACAGCTGCATTAAGACTATTAGAAATATGTAAATAAAAAGCAACATTTCCATTCTCAAACTCCAAATGGCTGACTGAAAAGACAACATTGGTATCAAGAAAAGAGGGAGTACTCCCCTTATCAGAAATGCCACCTGTTTGTTATTGCAGGAAAATTCCCTCAAACAGAAAAGAAAGATTCAAAAGGAGTAGTAACAGCCACCTCCAGCTGAGGAAGACAAACATAGACCAGGGCCAAATAGCATACCATAAGAATTAAAAAGACAAGGCCCACACCAAGGAGACCAAAATGAGGCACATAGAAAGGTAATATAAATAGTTCAGCAGGAAGAGTTATCAGACTGTGATGAAGCTTGGGCTGACAAACAGAAATGACATTGCTCAGAAAACAGATTGGAAAACATGACACTGTTTTTGAATCACTTCTTAAAAAGAAAGAACAAAAAAAAAAAAAGCCAAATAGCAACATATCCCTGAATGTCTGACTTCAAAAATAGAGACTGGACTTAGTAAAGGTCACTATTATTCTTTATAAAACAGGAAAGACCTTTTACTTTCAAGTCTATAATTAGATTTCAATGGAAAGTTACATTGTAAGCTCAAGAAAATTGCCAAACTTTCAATATAATTTGAAGAACAGTACAATCTTTATTCAAGTCTGGTCTGGACACGTGTTATATTTTAGCAAGTACTTTGCATTGGAAAAGTTCTCAGTCACACAATTTTTTAGTACCATTGGAACCGGATTTTTCAAAATATGTAGAGAAACAGAGCATTGTAAGAGAGTCATCAAAAGTTTTAGCTTGAAGCTCTCCAAGGCATCCAAGTATACCAGGAGTAAGTATAATAAAGGCCTACTGCCTACCTCTGTGCCCCCCATCCTGTGGGACCGCTTCTTTTGCAGTCCTCCCTGAACATCACTGGCTCATGGAAGCCTTGGTGGACAGTGGGTCCTCATCACATCATCATCCTCATAACTTTGTAAAGTTGGCAGTCTTTCTTCCAAAGAAGTCAGAATACACTTAGCTCAGATATTGAATTTCCTTTCACCTCTCCAGAGTACAGTGTTTCCAACGAAGGGTTAAGCTTGTTTGCAATTCATGGGGAAATGGGTTGCTGCTATTGCTGTTGTCTGCACTGTGGATGGCTTATGAACAAAGAACTCTGGTTTCTAGGGTTCTTGCAATTCCTTTAACAGTCACTCCCTAAACGAAAATTTCCTGAAATCTGACCCTTAGATCTGAACCTCTTGAAAACTAGGGGATGAACAGTCTGGATTGAAATCCTCAAAACCAGCTATCATGCTGCTTTGCTTTTAATTTATCCAGATCTCGATTCAGAAAAAAAACATCTGATTCTAGAATGGCCAAACCAGAGTCTTGTCTTAACAAATCCCATCCCAAGCTGACAGGACCATCTGTGAAGGAGGAAGTTCCTCTTGCAAGATTTCTGCCATTTTCTACTCAAATCTTGCAAGATTTCAGCAGCAAATAGTCTTAGACTCAGACAGATCAGTCTGAACATGCAGACTCAAGCTAAACACCACAACTTCAGGAACTCCGCAGTCCCACAGCACAGGGAGCTGGACACTCCTGCAATCAACAAAGCCATAAGCACGACATTAAAAATTGCAGTATCTTCCCTCTTTCTTGAATATAGCAGGAATTATGTTAAAATGTACTTTAATACTGTGTACTATCACAGACATTCCGTAAACACCTAATACTGCTCAAAAGACCTTTATTAAAGTTTAAATATAGCTGCCATTCTCTGCTACTTTCCAACAGGCAAAGAAACTCTCTCCAGAGGCAGTTTTGATTTTCCAGACAGTCGGGGTCTACAGTGGTCAGACAAGAAACTGAACTTTGGGAGCTCTGCAGCAGTCCCTCCAGTCATCATAAAACAGCTTTGATGGGATCAAAAGGAAGTTGTATCAGATGGGACTCATGGGAAGTTACATCAGACCTTTATTTGCCCAAAGAAGGTCAGCAAGTCAGAGGGTTCAGAAACAGCATGCAAAACATGGCACACATTGCAGGGTGTGGATAAAGAGGAAGGATCTTTCATAAGAAGAAAAATAATTGACATGGCATATTTCATTTCACTACAATTTTTCTGTTTCCTGGAGAAACCAAAGCACAGAGAGAGATAACAATTTGCACACATTCACACATAGTGAGTGCATCAGGACATTTCTCTGGGTTTGCACGACACATCCTCTCTCTCCTAAAACGCTGTTTCTCCATTGCCCAGAAATGAATGCACTGGAGACTCTATACTTCTAAATCTCCTGCTTTACACGTCACTGTGTTTATGTTTTTTCCCCTATTGCTTGAAAACTGAAGCATTTCTATGTGCTAGTCCTTTTATTGACAATTCTGTTTGGTTCTAACTAGCTGTGAATTACACCCTGGAGTTTATTCGTTGGTCAGAGATACACAGGAGATTGTAGTGTGAAAGCAGCAAGCCTCCTGGCTGACTTCCCAAGAAAGAGGTGGATCCTCTGTCCTGACCCACCCAACACCTGTTGAAGGACACTGATCTCATAGGGTAGGGGTTGCCGACCCAGCTCCTCCTCACACTCCATAAGGAGATGGCCTCCTTACAGATTTGAAAGTGCTAGCAAGTCCAACATCTATTTTAACTTCTTTGCAGAAACTCAGTGCTAAAAAAAACAAAGTCTGAACAAGAGATGACAGTCTGCAGATAACAGCATTAACTGTGTTAGACAATGGAAGTGAGAGTGAATTACGATTTATTATTTGTAACAAGGTACCATCTTTGCAAGTTTTTCTGCTTGCAAGATGAGATTTCTATACACTGCCAGCACATATCAGAACATTACTCTGTCTAAAGACTTGTAAAGATAATTGGCAATAATGAAAGAGGTAAGCATGTTTTGACAGTACAGCAGAAGCCATACAGTAGTCCTTTCTGACTGCACTTGTGTCCCGTAACTGCACCCAACTGCCATGAGTGAATTCTTGGGGCAGATGCTCCCCCAAGCATTCCAGAAGAGTGGGACCCATGAATCACACATGTCCCTTCAGCCCCAGATGAACATCCTCTGATTGCTCTGGAGAAACTGAACTCAGCATCCCTGTCCTTTCAACTCTTTCACTTCTTCATTGAAACTACAAATAAATGGGCTTATTGCAGTACTGCCTATAAATAATAACAGTCACTAAAGAAATATCTTCTATTTGTCTCCTAGAAAACGCGTGTTCACCAGTTCTTTTCACATCATTTACTATAACACAGTAAGGTGGTTTTTTTCCAGCCGAGGTTGGATGGAGGTTCATCAGGGTGAAGATTCCTGCTGTAAAACCTCTCCAGAGTTTGAAGATCTTCCTTTCATATCTCATTATCTTTAAACTCCTCTACAATGTATTTAGAATATATTGTATTTGTATACAATACATTCTATTCTCATATATATAATGTATGAGAAGCTTGAATTCTCAAACCACTATGAAAGTGTAGCTTGGGTTTAGAGAGACCTATTTCAATGAGAGATGAATGCACCAGAAATTCTATTCTGTTGTTGAAAGTCACACTGACCTTGAGGCTTGCAATAATGTCCAGAATTAGCTTGTCAGCAGCCCAGAGATCCAATCTCAGTTTTCATGGAACTGTTCCCAGAGCAGGTAGATAATGTCCAATCTTCAAAGTAACTATGTCTCAAGTTTATCAAACAAGCAGAAAAAAAATGACACACCAAAGGGCCTATTCACTAAACAGTGGCTTACATGAATCAGCCAAGCATGTGAAGATCTATTTTTCTTGCTTGGGTGACAGAAATGTTGCACTACAAAGGGCAAGAATACAACTTACTAGTAGATTGTAGATTAGGTAGGTTCAGCATGGACAGAATGAATTATTTCAGCCCAATCACAAAACAACTTTGAACATCAGAATTTAGAATTTGATTCAAGTATTAAATTCAGATTTGATTAGCAGAGATCAAGAAAAGGAAAACAAGAAAAAAAAAAGAAAAAAGAAAAAAGCTAATGAAAAATGTACACAATCTCAGCAGCTCAAGAAAAGCAAATTCCCTTAAGCCATAGTAACACAGGCTGGACATTTCTAATCCATGAATGAAAAACTAGATGCTTCAGGATTTATTTAAATAAAATTCAACCCCCCTAGAAGAAATAAAACACTACAGCACATGCTTGACCTACATGAAACAGGCATAAGGTCCTGTAGTTTGGTGTGTACAAACAACACAAAAACCCCTAAAATTTCTCCGATTCAAAGATGACTGTCTACCCTGCATCTGAAGTCTGGATGTATTTGGAGCACAGAATGAATCATCATCTTGGGTAGGGGTGGCTAAGCCATCTTTAGCATAAAATTAGTATCCGTATTCCTGAAACAACAAATGAGGACAAACCCTGACTCCCATGAAAGGAATAGTTTTTCTGTCCACAAAGGAACAGATCTTCCAATCTATGCATGATTTTACACAGATTGCTGATGCTTTGTCTACACACAAGATTCTTTCGTTGCTAGCTCTTTAGCAAAAGGCTTTATATTTATGTGACAAGAAAAGTGAGTCTAGGCCTTAATCTTCATAGCTCTTGCCACACACATTTTATTCTCTGATGCCACTGTAGATCACCACGCAGGCTCGATACCCAGAAACAGTTTTCCAGTAACTTACTGCTTCTAAAGTCTTCATGATGAATACCATAATCCTTACATAATTTTGTTCATCTCAAAGCATCATTCAAGATAGTTTTCAGCCCTTGGTCCCAATCCTAGACTTACCAGTCTGCCAATCCCAAAGGCTTCTACATCTTCTCTTCCCCTTCCCAGCTTTCCAGCATGTACAGGGTCTTGGAGAAGATCAGCTCCTTGTCCCATGGCTGAGACAGCAATAGCAGCTCTTTGCAAGCAGGTGGAGATGCTGCAAAGCAACCCTCCTTCAGTTCACAAAGGATGCACGGCTCAACTCACAACACAACCACATAGGGCCAAAAAAAGGCCAGACCCTTTCCTCCCTTACCAAGATCATAAAGAGATAGTTAGATGAATGTTAGAATACAAGAATGTTAGTTGCCTCGGCAACTTTTCTTTTTTTGAGACAGGCCCTGTACTTTGACAGTGTCCAATCAAAAGCCCTTGCACTTTTAGGTTTAAGGAACAGGAGAGATTATGAGGGAATTGCACTTTCTTTCTACCAGAGATGAGGGAGGGTATCCGTACTGAGAGGTAAAGCTTTGATGTTAAGCAACACGTAAGTATTTTCCATAGCCTCTGGGCCTGACATTAACCTGACCAAAGTAATCCACTGAAATCAATTACATTACTTCAGTGTAAAATCAGAACAAGTGAAAAATAAAGTCCAGGGGCTTTTCAGCCTTATTGAAGAGATTTGTCAACACTGTAGAGGCATTTCTGGTTTAATGTCTTTGCATGTCTAACTCATTTTGGTGGCAAGTCAGCTAGGAAGAAATAAACAGTAAAAGAAAGCAAGAAATCTGCAAAAGCATGATGGGAACATGTCATAACAGTTTGACTAACAAAAGTAAGGGAAAATGTGCTCAAAGCCAGAGATTTCGAAGCCTTGTAATCATTCTGGGGCAATAGAGACAGACATTTCGGTGCTGGAAGAGATTTTAAAAGATAATTTAAAAGCCGTTACACAGAATTTAGAAATTAGATGGAAATTTCAGAACATTAAAAGACAAGTTGAATGAACCATGAGCCAACACCCATCGAACTCTACTGGAAAGCTCTACATTAACTTTCTCTTCTTCATCATTGATCTTTTCGGACTCTTTTCCAGGATTATCTAGAAATACAGAGACACAGGACTAAATGCTACCTTGTTTCATCACCTTTTTTTCTTTTTTAATATAACTTCAGTTATATTAACCAAAGATTTCTTCTTATGCACATTTTACAAGAAGGAGTAGTTTAGAAAAGATTATAGCACCATCATTTAGCTTAATTAAATGCCTACAAAATAGAAAGCCCATGACTCATTCCTTTTCAGCTGAAGTTTTGCTCTTTACAGCAGACAGTCTACTGCCTTCCCAGTTCAGTCTTCAGATACCATCTGTATTAACATCTGCCACTGAGCCTTCAGGTAAAGAATCAGAGAGAAATACACAAATGCAGTAGAACCTGACCTCTGCTACGCTGAGGCTGAGAACTCCTTTCTGCTTAAAGCAACTCTTCAGGGTTTTTGAAATTATACACAAAATGCACAAAATCTGCCACAACAGTCATTCAGAATAGCACCTATGATCCAAATCTCTCATTCCTGGGAGATACCCCTAGAAATAAACCAGTTTTTCTTAGGCTCGGCAGGTCTACTGATGTTTTATGTGCATAGGCCTAAGGTTCAGACCATGGCTCCAATCATGCCCAAATGGCCTCTATCACTCAACATTTACTTCATCTAGTGCATACTGCTCCACTAGAGAAGTCAAAGTAGCTCTCAATTTGGGCATTAAATATAAGGTCAAGAGCGAAATGGATTACACCGCATATGCACAGAGTGAATAGCTGAAAGGCTTTCTAGCCTGAAAGTTCTCAGATGAGGTAGGTAGTTCAAAGGAATGTGCACTAGCTATTGAACCTGTCCTGCACCCCAACAGGATGCAAGTCCAAGCTTTGGCAGAAATCTGAAAGGAGATGGTGTTGGGGGAAGACAGCACACATGAGAGCTTTCCTATGTAAAGGATGCTTTTTTTTTTTTTTTTTGTAAACGCAGCAGAAAATGCAGAAGGAACAGAAACTATTTTTGAGAGCAGGATTATGCCTGCAAACACCACAGGAGGAAGGAGAAGACATGAAGGTGCTGAGTAGGAAAGTGGACTGGGGGAGGAAAACTGAATTTAGGGAAAAACAGGGGAGATCAATTGGTGGACAGTGGAATTTGAGGGAAGAAGTAGTGACAGAAGAATGGGCAAACATTGCACAATGAGCATTAGGGGCTTTCTGTACCCTCTTTCCATATGAGTTGAAGGGTATCAGTAGCTTCCTCCAAATGAAACAGCTTCTGAGGAGATCATGGCTGGAATCAGTGTATGAGAAACCCCGGCCATTGCAGGTTTTTTGTATCTTTTCCCATCTTTACTTTAGGGCCTGGTCATTGGTGTGGTCTTTGAATTTAAGCTCAGGAAAACAACTAAATACATAATACACAAGCAAGGCATGCATGTGGTTTAGCAAAAAGATACGGATTCTATTTTTATTTTAGGAAGCATTTTAGATGTGGACATAAAACAAAAAACAAATTAATAGACCTTCTGAATTTGCCTCAGAATTATCAGATTTGTCATCTGAGTACTTAGCTGAAATTTACTTTCCAGGTAGGTTCTTATATGTCAGACTGAAAGTTCCAGCACCCAGAGGACCCCTTACTGTCTTGAGAAAATAATTAGTCTATAGCTTAATTTCAAGGTAGAAAGCTGAGTCAGTTCCTTTCAAAATACCATTTTCAATGTGGAAACAGAAGGATACAAATTCAAAGCAAAATGTATTCCCCCAAACTACCCAAGAATAAATTACACCTAATGTTCATTTGCTCAAGAAAGATGCCATCTGGCTTCTATAGGCTTCATAGCAAACACACAGCTGAAGGCAGAAGCACAGTGTATTATGTGCTTCACAAACAGCATTCCCATGTCCCCCTGACTACAGTACGCATAACACCTACTGCTCAAAACTCTCTTATGTGCTTGGCCTCTTCAAACATATCATTCCTTGAAAGTGGACAACAATTCACATTTTAGCCTAAATTGACTTCAGTGACTTTCCATCAGACAGGTATATATTTTCCCAGGTTTTATATAAATTCTAGGTACCCTGAAGTTAAGGGTGTTCAAGTTTTGCTTGCTCTTGAAATTCTTAAAAAAACTAAATCAAATAAGTCAAAGAGAAAACATCAGAGGTAGTCATGCTTTTATCCATTCCCGAATTTTCTTCTCAAATACATAGTACAAATTCTGCAATACATCTTTATGGCCATCTCTTCAAATCACAGAACCCTATGTCAGCTGCAGCAATTGAAAATGCAACTGAGAATAGAGCTGTTTTAAGGCCAGCCAAGTTGATATTTCATGTAATCTTTCACAGTGATGAGATCATATTCTACTACCTAGCTAATATTATAATCAAGATAAGTCCCTGTTTTAGAGGGGCCATGACTGACACATTCCTTTCTACTGCCTTAAAGGCGCAATCCTGCTTCTTCTGCAATCAAGTGTCCAATGTTCTTTCTAACATTTCTTCAGATTTTAGAAAAATAAATACTTATTTCGCCATTACGTAAAAAAATATAATGAATAAAATATTCTTGAAATCCCAGGTCAGATTTTAGCTTGTGCAAATTTAGCTAAATTTCCACAGTGGCTAATTTCCATTCCACTTAACTCTGCACATACTGCTGCCTCAAAACACAGAAAAGGCTCTTTAAGTGGAGGCTACCTTACCTACCACCTTCCGGATGAGGCTCTTCCCAAGAAACCTCTAAAGACCTTCCACTACAGATCTTTGCATGTTATTTGTGAATGCTCTAGCCAAGCATATTTAGTTGTCAATCCGCAAAAGGCAAATGTGTTTGTAATTAACAGTCCTTAGTTTACTGTATATAAACCAGGAAAAGGGAAAGATACTGTTAAATGAAGACAGCTATCAAAGGAATTATTTTGCTTCCAATTAGGTTCCTAAGGAAAAAGCCTTTTCAATGACTGGTTTCCGTTGGATCTAACTAGATGCTCTCATTTATTTTGCAGGGGGCCAAAGATTAGCCCTTCATTAGGGCAAAGTTAAGTGAAATGGCTAATTTAAAACCCATTCCCCTACTCCATAGATTTTTGTCTTCCTTTTAACTGAGATGATTTGCTGGTAGGTCATTTATCTTCTCTCACAGATGCTGCTGTTTAACTTCTGATCACTTTGTAAAGTGCACACACACTCAAAACCAAAAGATTTCAAGGAAATTTTATGACATGAGTAAAGAAAAAATAGCAGTTTCATAATGGTACTGATTTTTCTAAGACATTATCCTGCCACAGTAATTAGCTAGCTATACTCTGTTTGTTACTAACTCTTCATTTTACTTTTTTTCCTGTCTGTTTTATATTTCAGACATAACACATAGCTAAACAATCACTCAGATCAAACGGCCATAGTCAGTATTTGACAAGGTAGACAGACCTCCAAAAAGCTCTTAAGAAGCACTCTGGAAACTTGTGTAGGTAGGTTTGACACATGACAAACTCTCTTTTCAAAATGCATTAAATAAAAGCATTGCAGAAAATACCCTTTTTTAAGGACAAGTACAAAACAGCAACTCACCACTTGTGGCCCTAAATATAATCATTTTTTATTTGAGAGAACATTTTTTATGGAAACTGTGTTTCAAAAGGCCCCAATAAGGTGGAAAGCAACTACTTCAACAATCATATTTGAAGGAAGAGAAATGCTACCCTGTCCTAATTAAATTCCACTAGAAGAATTATTTCCATCCTCTCAGACTTGTCTCACTGCAGTTTCTAACTCACTTCCTGGCTCAAATGGCTAAAGCTTAGGGGCTTTGGTAAACCACTCCTTCATTAACTCTACAGAGGTTGTAGCAATACACAGGCACTTACAAGAAACATCTTTCTTCAGGATGTATCGCTCTCGGGCACCATTCTAGGTAAATGCAATTCATTGCATTGCTTATTGCAATAAGCTATTGTTATTCACTTACCCTCACCACTCAATATGGTCCTTAATAGCAGACTATCACACATTAGTTTTCTTTTCTGAACTATGATACTGAAAGGGTCTCCCTTAGCTGAAGGAAAGCTGAGTAAAAACATGCTGATGTTTTGCAGCCCTGTGCTATTTGATTAAATCCCCATTTGTTGTGTTCTTTTGCCACCCGTTTTCTCAAGGCTGTATCTATCACACAGCTGTTCCACATTGAGTTGGGGAATTCATTTGGAGACTCAGGAAAGCAACAGCTTGGCAATTCCAGCACCGCAAAGGCAAAGCTGAAATGCCTTTATGCAGCACCTGCTGAGGGGACCTTTTACTGCTTTCATAATCTGGAACAGGAGTTTGGCCCCAAGGGGAGGATCTCACTATACACATGCAAAACCCCAGGTTCTGCCTCATTATAGTTATTGGCCTACCAATTAACTTGCTTCCTGTGAGAGCTGGGAGGAAGGCATTTTGTTCATTGAGATATTCAGGCTCTACAGCTTGTGAAGCTTTTTACTTTAAGGGCTGTGTATGTTCCTTATCGGCATTTGTCACTAGCCATTCAAAACACTTTTCCTAGGGCGGATGGTATACCCCACTTTTTAGAGATGGGTAAACTGAGGCACAGGACAGGACATCTTAACATGGTAATGCAGTGTGTCCATAACCCAGCCCAGTTCTCAAGACTCAAGGCACTGTGCCATCTGCCTTCACGCAGCTTATCTGATTGCCCAGGTATCAGATAACTCTTTGCACATGGTTTTAATAAGAAGTGTCAGAAATACTCATTCCTGGAAATGTTCTGTATTTGAGAATATATCTGGGATGCCCAGTCCTCTGCAAGTTTAATCTAGGTCCTTTAAAATGTCTTTCTGGTGCATCATTCAGAGTCATCGGTTGGCAATACCCTTTGCAACAATAAGATATTCCATTTGTAATGATTGCAAGAGTGGAAAAAAACATTAACAAATGTGAAAAATGCCTGAAATAAAAGTTCTCCTCTAAATAAATTGTGTAATGCTTGCAGACTATTTAATATAAGCAGCACCTATGATATAGCACATACCTACAAAGTGTTAAACTCTGCTACTGTAGTAAAACTGTCAGCCTTGATTATTTAAAAGGTGTCTACCTGTAGGCTTCACTTTCATTCTCTGTTGTTATTAGTACATCCCACATGTCTGATCAGGCTGGCCAATGCTCCACTTTGTTCATATTACACTTGGCCTCTGCTCCTGATTTATCAGCCACAGAGACAAAAGTTTGGCTTACCCTTTCTGAACAAAGATTTATTCTTGATGGCATCCCTTTGCAGTCGAATAAAATTCATGTACGCATTTTTCAACAAATCCACACTAATGCCATAAACATACATCAGTGTTGCAGCCAAGACAATGACTGCTTGTTGTGATAAAAGATCGGTATCAACTGCAGTGTTGCAGTTGATTTTAACATGTAATAGAGTTGACATTGCATGAGCCATAGTTTCCAAGCTCACTTGTTCCTTCCTGCCCATTGCTTTCCTTCAGGTTTTTTCATCTCTCTCTGCAAGCCCCATCTCATTCTCCACATCTGCAACTCCCATTTGAACTCAAGTCTGGCCCATGTTCATTCCACGCATCACTGCAAACAGGAATACTATCTAGTCAATCTCTACACTGGAGTTAAACAATTTATACTGCCTTCACACCATGACAAAAAGAACATTTATTCGATCTTTGTGTCTCTATTAAACATCAACATGCATGGAACAATAGGGTCTAGATTCTAAGATTATTGTCCCTGGTGCACATGAAGAGTAAAATACTTTTCTTTAATGGAATTACTCCAGAATCTGTCCTTTCACAACTGCTACAATAATTTCAAAGTTTAAGGCAGCTTTGCCTGATTCAGAAGATTTTAGCAAGAGCTTTTTTTAAACAAAACATGCTTTAAGATAAATACAGTCTAGATTATCTTTGACGTGAACCTATAGCTGAGATTTGTATTGCTTACCAGATTAATTAGACTACCCAAAAATTTTAATACCATTTTGCATGCCTCAGAGAGACAGAAAGATAAAGATTTAATTTTCTATGAATGGGCCATTACTAACTGTGAAATTGCTTGCTGTTATCTACAGCAAAGCTCTTTGTGGTCTAGCTGTATTTGTTCTGCATAATGAACAGAATGCCAGTGGTTTCCATCTACATACAGCTCTTAACTCAGGGCACTTTACAGATACAGCTGACTACTTTACAAGTTAAAAATGGAGTTACCAGAGGCAAAGAAGACTTAGTGGTCAAAAACCAAGTCTGTGGCAGAGTCAAGAATAGAACTTAGAGCTTCTAAACTATTCCCAAAGGCCTGTTTTTACCACTACACAGCACTATGCTAGCAGGGTGCAACCACAGGTTGAGTTCTGGGCCAAAGGGAGAGGCGTAGTGTTGTCAGCTCCACTGTAGCTGTGTGTGCATACGCATGCTGTCGAGCATGTGTATATGCACATTTCCTTCCCATCCCCCAAATCTTTACGGAGCTTTTCTTATGTGTCACAAGAGAATAAATGCCTGAGACATTATCTGCCCATTCCAAGAGTTCAGAGAATGTGTATGACATCATGGGCATGACTCCCCCGCTAATCACATTATATGCTGTTTAACTTAACACTGCTAAGCTTTGTCTGATAACATTGTAAATACCATTTTATTGTAAATTAGATTGTACAAACCTCCTCAGAGTTTAGGTCAGTTCTTGTGTGAGGTCCTTGTTCCCTCTCCTCACTACTACCCCAAATTTAATTTTTTTGGTGTCTAAACCAGGGCATTTCTACAGAAGGAAGCACAAGAAGAAAAGAAGGCTAAGCCATTATATGTTTCTAAGTCAGCACTGAAGATTGCAGTAAATGGACAGAAGATTCCATACATCTGTTCTTTTTCCTCTTTCTTCCCTTGGAATAAAATCAATAGGTTTTGTTTTTCGCTTGAAGCTGGCTGGAATTCTTAACAATCTTCCTGTGAGGTAGCGTATACTTGAGACCTATCATTTCTTTCTATCAAGCCTAAGCTGAGTTATTCCAGTTGGTAGCCACTGTGTTCTTATCCTGGCCTTAAGGTTTCTGATTTGTTTACAAAAAAAGCTGCAGAGGTGTTGTTTTATTTTCATTTTTGCATTTGATTCTGTTTTCTCTAATGAAAGAACCAGACTCCCACTACATTAAACCATAGTCCCAGCATCGGCAAGATCTTCAAAGTGGTTGACACACTGATGCTTCCTAGTTTCTGAGAAGGATATTTTAATTTTCACATTTTGACACATTTATTGCTGAGGGAGATATCTGAAAAGTTTCTAATATTTTAGAAAACCTCAGTAACAGAATTTCCCAACATTTTTAGATTACTGCATGAGAAAGCACTCCTCATTGTTCTTCCCTAATTTTATCAAGGCCATAAATATCCCATGCTATTAAAGCAGAGGTTTGATAATCCAGACTTCTATAGTCCTAGCTATGCTCAGCTCTGTGTTTCTGTCCTCACTACAGTCAACACTGGCTCTTAGTGTCAACCTGAACTCTGCTTCCCAATCATAGGCAAAACTCTGAGGCTGGTGATGCTTCAGACAGAGCTATACCACTCAGGACCAGAAACACCAGCTCTCCACACCAAAACAAGGCTTTGATTTTTGATGTTGGAACTTCTTCTCAAGACGGATGCAGACCAAGCATTTGTACCTTCCCCATCTTCCATACTTAGGACAGATAAATCCTATCACAATTAACTGAGAAAGAAAAAATAAGTGAGGCTTATCCTTCCTCAGCACAAAGAACCACATGATGCAGTTGTCTTTCACTTGTAGGATCCCTGGACAAAAAAAGCTTTGCATTCAGCTCACTCTGTGCCTGCTGCTCAGGGCCCTACACATCCTTAGGGTAACTTCCTTGCAAGACATGGTATTAAGGAACGCTAGCAGCTCACAAAGGGAATGCAACTCAATACAGGTGACTACTCAGACCAAAGCACAACTAACACAAGTGCTAGTAAGGCACCAGTTAACTGCACTGAAGACAGATTCTCATGTCCTTAAGCAAACCACCTGCCTTTTGCATTTCTACATGTTCCCATCTGGAGAAATGCAGCAGCAATGCTATACAAACACAGCAAAGGATGCTGTAAAATAAACATTTTGAGATCTCACATGAAACTCAATCTACTTCAACTGTGATTACTATGTACAGCATTTGTGTAAGGTTATTGCTACAGAAACTGGATTCTGTTAGCTTCCAATTTCTCATGACGGATTTTAATGAAGCTCAACTAGCTATTCTGAAAAGAAACACATCCTGAAGGTTAATGCATATTTCAGTGGGTATCAATCAGATGAAAGCAAGACTGTACTCTCTTGCATATGTCCTCCCTATCCTTTGGCCACTTGCAGAGGTCCTCAAAAATACATCTTTACAATGGTTTCCATAAACAGTTCCTCTCTCCACACATACAGTGATAAAGCAACATGATTTGTAGGGCAGTTGATTGCTTGATCACGGAATTCTCATACAATTAACACTTATCTAGTCAAGTCTGCAAAGTACCTGGTTGCTTTTCTGACAACAGGAGAATAATGCTCCATTTTAATTAACTAAATGAGAGAAAAGAACAAACTTAGGAAAGTATAGAGAATTTATATACAGAAAACAGCAATTACAGAATAATTAGCAAATCATTTTTAAAGATTTTTATGTGTCTCCTTATGAGCATACTATACAAGTTAACATAGTACTATGTAAATGAACTTGAGTAATTTTACTCCTGTGAACCATTATTGAAGCTGAAAAGCTTCAGTCAACAAAAACACCAAAACCATAGCCTTTTAGCATAATTAGGAAAACAGGGGTTTAATTTTTTGATTTATTTATTTATTTTTCCCTTTCCTGTCCCTCTGTTCTGTATTCAGGATGTCCCATCTAATCATGCATTTCTAGAATAACTTTGAACTCAAATTTCCTAACTCCACCTCACACACTAATATATTTCAGTTTTAGTTCTCCAGTAAGAGAACCTGTATCATTATCCTTAAAGAGAGATACAGACAAGTTTAGCTACTAGGTAAAAATCCCAAAGCAATGTGACCACAGAAAAACACAGAACTCTGTTCCATTGTGTAAATCTGTGCCTCAGTCTGAACAGTTCACAGCACCAAGAGTTGACTGAGGTATTTAAAAAACACTCCCAGGTGATAAATTGATAGCAAGAAAGCTCAATGAATCTTTTAATAGAGAAGCCTACAGCCTTTTTTCAAGGAGAATGGATTTAAGGCAGCAGAACATATGAAAATAACAAAATGATATGAGGATTAATCCTCACAGGTACCACATGGGAAATTGCCACACTATTAACTATGGTATAAAACATAGTATGAAATTGTTGGACCCAATGATCTTGGGGATCTTTTCCAACCAAAATGATTCTATGATTCTAAATCTAGCTCATAAATGAGTCTTACTGCAAGATGAGTTAAAGAGAGAATAAGTGATGTAGCTGGTGAAAAGATCATAACCAAGAGAAATAGATGTACAACGTCAGTGATGTAGAGAACTTCCCAGAGGCCTCTGAACAGGGTCCGTGATGTGACTATTGCTGTTTCATACTCCATAAATTACCTGGAAATGCTGTAGGTAGGTGGTTGATGACACAAAGCCACTCCCAAAAATGAAACCTAAAATTTATTCAGTGAGTGGGTGTTAAAATAGTAAATTTAATTCAAAGTTCATAAATGAAAAATAATGTATGAAAAAAAAAGCCATTCTCACTGAGCTTTAAATCAGCAATTATGAGTCATGAAAGAAATCCTGGAGAAGCAGATAGCTCTCTGAAAAGATCGGCACAGTGTCAGCAGTTGGGAAAAAAAATCCTGTTAAGAAATTTTAGGAGAAGAATGAGAACAAAGCAGAAAATAGCAATATTCCTCTGTATAAATTCGTAGTATGCCCATCTCTCAATACTGAACACAGTTCCAGTAATTGTGGAAGTACAAAGCTACAGAAAGGGCAAGAAAAATGGTGCACCAAAACCGCGCAAGAGATGTTGGAAAGCCTTAGCATAGGGAAAACTTCAGCAAGCCAGAGGCTTTCAACCTGGAAAACAAGGAGAATAACAATTATGTTCTAGACAAGCTGCTACAGCATGGAAAAGGTAAACAGCAATGATTATTTTAAAGTAGTCTTAACAGAAAAAATAGGGCACCAACTCAAACTGGCAGGCAACAAGTGGGTTCAAAAGCAAACAAAAGGAAGTTCATTTTCACACAATACCTAATGATGTTGTGGAACTCATTGCCACGGGATGTTATGGCAGCCAAAAATACAAGTGGGTTACAAAAAAATGATTAGACAATTTTATGGAAAAAGGTTCATCAAGGAAAAAGGTCCATCAAGGAATATAAAAAACAATGATATAGCTGCAGGCTCCAGCTCAGGAAGGTCTCTAAACCAGAAACCACTGGAAGCTGGGAGGGTTTACCAAAGGAAGTATCACTCTGTATTCGTCCTGTTTTCCATACACAAGTTATTAGCTGTTATCAAGAGGCAGGATATGGGGCTAGACAGACCTTTGCTGTGACCCTTTTTTATATTTGACCAATAATAACTGATGCAGGTATAAACATAAAACCCTCCATGGTCACAGATAATTCTGTAAAAGGCTGCTATAGAGAAAAAGCACAGATTTAGAAGATGAACATAATAAATGACAGCATTTTTTTATTTGGGGACTAGAACTGGCTTTTGTGTTCCTAGGTATGTTCTGAGTCTATGCTTTCCAGAGAGGAGTTATGATGCTATCCTCCTTTTTATTACTTAACTACACCAAAAGAGACAAATCCAGTAGAAAGAACTAGCTCAAAACTTCATCTGTAAGCCACACAATGACTTACATCCTGGTGACCAAGAACTTCTTATCTTAAGAAACTCTGGAGAACTACTGAAGTAACTGCCTATCAAATTTGTTGAATATGGCCACACTGCACAGGTGCTTTGAAACACAGATTACGACTTTCAGTCATGCCCAAGATCTAGGATAGAATCTGAAGCCATTATGGTAAGCCTTCAACAATAGAGCGAAACAGTCCTTTAAGATCTTGCTCCTGAACATGCTTTGCAACTTGAATGTCCTCCTTATCTTCTCCTTCTCCATCAGTGAAAACAGAGAAGGAAGTGACTCACTGCTAACTTGGCACCCCATTACCCCTTAGCAGCTATAAACCTATGAATCAGATGACAAGACTGCTGTAACACAATACTCACCACCCTTAATTGTTTCCCAAACCACGGTTGAAAAAAAAAAAAAATTAAAAAGAAGACAACAGCGAAGGGATTTTACCAGGATACCCTTATTCTAACTTCTATCATGACCCTTGCTTCAACAGCTGGGAAGAAAATGCTGCTGTCTTGGCATGAAATACAGCATAAACCACAACACAAAAGGTACATGCAAGATACAAACACCGTGGAGAGAAAAACTGTGCATCAATCAGTGTCAAGTTGCACTGGTGCGTAATATACTGAGGGGTAGAATTAGACAGGTATATATTCTTTGGTACACGGTACACTTGGCCAAATACCAAAGGCCTAATGACTCAATAGTCCTGTAATTCTAACCCAAATCTCAAAGAAAAAAGTTAAAAATGGAGATGACTCTATTATGCACACTTTACCCTAATAAAGAAGACTTCTCCATTCCTCATTCAGCATCTAGTACTTGGAGATATATTAGCGTGAATAATTTGAGTCAGGACTCAAACCTGTGCTTAGTCATGCCAAGGAAAGGTGTCATTTTTCAGGGAGAGAAAGTACCTGCAGTTTTCAAATAGGACAGAACCAAGGCAAAACTGCATACATGAGGGTCAACAAAACTCTGATGTTTGTTTGCACATGCTTGTTCCCCTAAGGACTACAGATCTTAGTTATATCAGTTCTCTCCAAATGGGGTTCTTGTGAGCCATAGGTGAGCCAGAATGATTCTACTTCCTACTTGTTAATATATACTGGGATTACTAAAACCAGTAGATCCATATTTGACACCAAAATAAACAGTAACTGGAAAAGATGGGTACTTTCTCCTTTGAAAATCACATCATTAGTTTAGACACCTGATCCTAAGATCCAGATAGGCAAGTCCAGAGCTTTATCCTTAGACCCTTACCTTCATTCTGCCACCAATTCTAAACTTGCCACAAAAATATATATGTACTTCTATACATTAACTGAAATTCTGTCGCCTCATTCATGATGCCTTCCATTAGAAATCCTTCCGTAAGACAGAGCAGTGAGACTGCTCTGGACAAGGACTCTGGTTTGTTACAGACTTCTTAACACAGTATCCAGCACAAACACGGTCTAGGGCCTTTAAGTGGTACTACAAAATAAGAGAATAATAACGCTATCTTAAGTAAAAACAATCAAAGATGAAAACCAATAAACCCTCCTCTGCTCCCCTTAAGAAAATTTGTTTATTCACCCCCTCACAAAGGAGGTTGCCCTATTTATCTGCCAGGAAACCTCAGACATTCCTTGCATGTGCGGCACAGATGGTCGCCACACAACAAAAGGCAGAAGGGCTCCCCGCACACACACGCTGGACGTGTCTGGTGTCTGGATATACAGAAGCTTGGTCAGAGCTACTGCTCCAGCAGGGCTGCTATGCATCCAAAATCCCAAACAAAAATCAGAAAGCCATCAATATCCTTTGAACAACATCTCTTAGTGGAAAAAGAGAGACACTGTCTGGGAAAAAGGAGATGCACAGTGACCTTGGTTGTGAGCCTTAATTCATTAGTGGACATAAATTGTTTTGAGATCCCAAGGTGGGAAGTGCTAAGGAAGCAAAAGTATTATTTATTAAAGCTCAAGGCTCTGTTGTTTCTTTATCCTCAGATATTCTTTGCGTCTGATTTTTTATTCAACGCCATTGCTACTTCAAATTTTTTTCAGCTGTCTTGACCTTTTCTTTGCTAAATGGAATTGCCCCAGGCAGAGGATATGCAGTATCTAGATTTGTTCATTGCCTTTACTTATCTTACTCTTTTCTAATTAATTTACCACTTTGACCCCAGTCCTGCTCTTCCTTTGAATTTTCTAGTCAGATATCAAATGTGGCTGTTCTCCAGGAATAGTAATTATTTGGAAAAAAAACCCACGCTATTAATATTTTTAGTACCTAAAATTTTTAGTACCTTCCTGTACACTTCTACAGTGTACAGGAAGGGGTCTACAAGGTCCATTTTATCAAACCAAGTACAAACATCATTGCTAATTCTTCTGTAAATTGAAAGGCAGAGCAGTTTGGCAGTAACCATTTCAGTTCCCAAGGCAGACAATACAAGCTGTAACCAAAGAATAAACCTGGGGGAACTGCATGAACTGAAACAAAGCAGAGCAGAAAATTAATTCTGTAACACATTATGTTCTGTGACACAAATTGGATACGAGTTTCTGTCCTCCTTCAAGAAATTACTGAGTGCAGATCTGTATTCTATGTAATATATATGAAAAAAATTGCTAAACTTGTTTCTTCTTTTGAAGGAGTTATTCTAGATTTCCGTATTTAAAATATATGGGTTTTTTTTCTTCAAACAATACAGGATACAAATATCTGCTTTTTCCTTAGCTTAGTAAAAACATAAATAAAACAGGAAATTAAGGACACACAAAAAAAAACCAAAACACCAAAAGAGAAAGCTACCTTTTCTGCATCTTGTTGTGCATAAATAGAGAATGTAGTACCAGTCTGTACAACTTCTCAATAAAATGTATTGCAAACACTTCAAAAGCTGACTATAATCATGACAGTTAAGTGAGGAATGTCAGCTTGGTCGGGGGATTTCGGTGCTTTTGTTATACATTAGTTAAGCACGCAGGTTTGTGTTTTTTACTTTATCTTGGATTTTACTGTAATGTAATTGAACTCTGTTACCCTTTTCAGTATCCTAAGTGTTCTTCTAAGTGCTTGTATGGATTTGGGTTTAAGGATATTGTAACAGATCCAGAGGCTATTGAAGTCAGTGGCAGAAGCCTCTGCAGAGTTTGGTTAGTCCTTTGATGTGGAAACTGTTTTTCCCTCTCTTTTCTTAATACTCCTGAGATCAACCTTCAGACATGTTCAGAAATAAGGTGTTCACTATGAATCCAGACATAAAACTTGCTCTTACTTCAGCAAAACCAGTCTTTACAGAAGAGCTTATTTGATTGTATAGGCATCATTCGCATTATATGAATTTAATTAATTAAATTAACAGCATTTACAGGATTATGTCCTTAATAGTAATTCCAATTCCAGGTTTGGGGTGTCACATTATTAGGTCTGACCCTTCCCGCCACCCCATCTTGAACCTCAATCATTTTCACCAAGGCATAGTTTATTTCCCTCAGTTACCTCATAACACCTGAGTCTTCATATAGATACTACAGAAATAAAATCATAATCTTTCCAGTGGGGTGCTCGAACTCCTCAGTCTATCTCCATGTAACCACACATGATAAACAAATAGCCAACAAACACACTTGTATAGATTTTACTACCTCCAAAGCAGACTATATTTCTATAAAAAAAACAGCGGGTTAGGCTTCATGTGTCAAGTTCTGCATCAAATACACCCCTTTTACAGCCACAGCTCTGACAGGAAAAACCACTCCCACCCCCCATTTAAAAAACAGATTCCTCACCTACTGCAGACACACGTGTGGGCGTTCCACATCTTCATATCACAATTCCCTTCGTATCTTTGCAGCAGAGCACTGCCTGGGCCTGTGGGGAGAGGAGGCTGCATGCCACGGCCCTGTTAACCCTCCCTGTGGGGTAAATGTGGGGAGAAGCCCCTCACTGTGGGGAGAGACCTCCTGAGGGGAGAGACCCACCAAGGGGGTATCCTCTCTAGGGGAGAGACTCGCTGGGGGGATACCCACCATGGGGGAGGCCCACTGAGGGGATATCCACTGTGGGGGAGAGTCTCACTGAGGAGATACCCACTGAGGGGATATCCACTGTGGGGGAGAGTCTCACTGAGGAGATACCCACTGAGGGGATAGCCACTGTGGGGGAGAGACTCGCTGAGGAGATACCCACTGAGGGGATAGCCACTGTGGAGGAGAGACTCCCTGGGGAGATACCCACTGAGGGGATAGCCACTGTGGAGGAGAGACTCCCTGGGGAGATACCCACCATGGGGGAAACCTGCTGAGGGGAGAGAAATGCTGAGAGAAGACTTGTTGAAGGAAGAGGCCTGCTGAGGGGAGAGACATGCTGAGGGAAAACCTGCTAAAGGAAGAGGCCTGCAGAGGGGATAGGCACCTCGGGGGAGACCCGCTGAGGGGATATCCACTGGGGGAGAGACCCCGCTGAGTTGAGACCCACTGTGCAGATATACCGTGGGGGAGACAGGCTGAGGGGGGGGGGGGCACAACCGATACCTCAGCTCTGGCCGCTGCTCCCCAGGGCGTCTCCAGCGGGCTGGTGGCTTGGAGGCAGCTTGGGGGATTTCCCTGTGCTTCTGCACGAAGGAAGGGCGTGGGCGACACCATACTTCAGGGATATGAAAGCCCAGCCAGACTCCCTAGTCTCCCGGAGCCCCCTCAAGCCACCGTCGGCGGGAAGCGAGGAGACGGCGGCCACCCCGGACCCCAGCGCCCCGGGCCGGCGGGGCAGGCACGGGGGCCGTGGCGCGAGCAGCAGCGCCGCCTGGCGGGCAGGGCGGCGGGGAGTGGCGGGGGCGAGGGGAGCGGCGGGGGCGCGGGCCTTTCCTGCCTCCCTCCCGGGTCTGTCCGTGGTTGTGTGTCCCCCGCAGCCCGTCTCCCCGAGCCTGACTCCGTCTGTCTGCAGCGCGGCCGGCAGCTGCCGTTACAGATACGGTGTCGGCGGACCGGGGAGAGCGCGGAAACACCTGTTTCCAACATGGGGAAGGTGGGGAGGGAGCCCGCGGCGGGGCCGGGCAGCGCCGCCCGCCCGCCTGCCCTGACCTCCCGCCGCCTGTAAACCCGGCCGAAAAGCCGGCGGGATCGCTTTTCAAAAAAGATCGCTTTCAGTTTTTTTTTTAACTCGTTCATCTGAAAAACGCGTCTAAAGCCCTCTCCTCACGTGTTATTTTTTCCACCGTGTCCCTTTTGGGGGGTAGGTGTTCGGGGGGGGAGTGGGGGGTGGGGGGGTGGCACGGCCGGTGCTGAGGCGGCGGCGGCGGCCCTCAGAGACCCAACCCGGCCCGGTCCTGACGGGCCCGGCCCGCCGCCTCCGTGCCGGGTCCGGGGGTCAGGCCGGCCGGGGAGGGCCGGAGGCTGCCGGCGGTGCGGGGGAGCCAGGGCGGGAGCGGCAGCGCCGCATCCCCGGGTGCGTGCGGGGGCTCCATGATTTCATCGGCGGCTCGGCGGGGACCTGCCAAGAGCTGTTATGCCTCACTGCGATGTGTAGCTTTTTCCTGCCTTTTTTTTTTTTTTTAAATAATAAAAGGGGGAGTGAAGCCTTTTCTTTTTTTTTTTTTTGAAAGGAAAAAAAAAAAAAGCCAAACGGATCAGAGAAGAAGGGGGAGGACAAAAAAAAAAAGCCATAGCCAAAGGGGATGCCAGTGAGGTGTGGCTTGCATTTAAATATCCAATATGTCAATGTAAGGGGAGTGTGTACGTATATAAAGTGCAGTTTGCATCCGACGGCGGGACACATCCAGCTATGGGAGGCGCGGGCAGCGCGGGGCCGGGCCGGGGCCGGCGGCAGTGCGGGGCCGGGCGGCCGCAGCCCGCGCTCTGAGGGGCCGCTCCGCTCCGCCATGGCCGAGGTGGGCGGCTTCCTGGGGGCGCTGGACCCCGACCTGCACGGCTTCCCCCCCGCCCTGGCCGGCGGCGGGGGGCTGCCCCTGGCCGACTCCCCCGGCTTCCTCAACGAGCGGCTGGGGCAGATCGAGGGGCGGCTGCAGCGGGGCTCCCCCACCGACTTCGCTCACCTCAAGGGCATCCTGCGGCGGCGGCAGCTCTACTGCCGCACCGGCTTCCACCTGGAGATCTTCCCCAACGGCACGGTGCACGGCACCCGGCAGGACCACAGCCGCTTCGGTAAGGGGTGCTGGGTGGGTGCCCGCCCGGCCGGACCGGGAGCAGGTGCCCCCGCCAACAGAACTAATTACCCCGCTCCTATAAATCATCCCGGGACGGATATAATTAGGCTCCTAAACAAATGTGCTCACTCCCCAGCAATGCGGGAGTTTTTATTTCCAATTTCCTACTCTCCCGGCGCTCGGCCCTTCTGCAGGTGCACAAAAACGTGCCTTAGCAGGAGGGGAAAAAAATATTAAAAAAAACCCCAACCAACTCGGGGAGGGGTGGCGTGTGTGACCAGCTCTAGGAGTGCCTCTGAAGTTAGCGGTGAGAGAGGCAAAAGAAAGGAGAGAGCACATTGGAAAAAGCAATTCCGAGCTTTTCTTGTGGTGTGTCGCGCTCCCCCCCCCCCCCCCCCCTTTTCTTTTTTGGCCTCCGAAGATATTTGTGAGCTGATTTCTTTTACTTGCATGAATTGCATTAGGAGAGCGTCTCCCCAAAGCAGGCAGGGGTCAGTTGGCTGGATGGGTGTCAGAAGCTCGGTTCGGGGAGGTTGTTGCAAAGGAAAGGGGGAAGCTGAAGGGGGGGAAAAACGCTCAGGGGACCTCGGAAAGAAAGGCGAAGATGGAACAATAGGCAGAGCACCGTGGATTTACCTTGCCGCCCGGGATACAGCTGGAAGACTGCAGCGCCCGTATCAGTGTCACACAAGAGCAGGGATCTCTAATGAGACTATATGTAATCTTCAAAAAATGCATCCCAAGCCACAGGCAAAGAAGTACAGTAAGTTTGAGCACAGCTAAGAAAAATTCCCGCTACTTCAGCATCTAGTGCAGGTGTCTGTGTAAGCTATCAAGTCCCATGCCAGTGATCTCAGCTATGTTGTCAACAGGTTGCAAGAAGTGCTCGCAAGACTTTTTATAGTTTTCAAGTGATTTAACTCCTTGGTGAAAGGAATTCTTTTTTTGCCTTTACTTCTTTGCAACCGGCCCTTTCTGCTACTTGAGGAACGCTGCTGCTGCTATTGTTCTGTTCGTAGTCTAAGGGAGGTTTTTGGAACAATTGGAGAAGCTTATCTCTGTACTGCGCTTTCCATAAACACCAGGTGTGTGCATAGCATGTCTCTGCCTAAATCCAGAAAGTCATAACCTGCAGGTCAGACTCGGGTACTAATAGACTCGTGGGCAAAGTGTTCTTTAATTACCTCCGGAAAGAAGTATCTTTTTAACCTTTCATGCTGCTGTACATGATGGGGTTCCACGTTCAAAGAAACTGCAAGCAATTGCGTCTGATTGCTTTTAATTCAATCTGACACATAGTATTTCTATCAGTTCTTTTTACTTACTTTTATGCAAGTAAACAGCCAGTTTCAAACGGCACCATTTGCTTCAGTTCCGTGTTTTACAAAGACTGAGTAAAATAAGTGCATTTCCAAACAAGCTTTGGAAAAAATGCGTTAAATGGGCTAAAACTTTTCATGAATTTTGCACGCTTAAGCTTAAGTCACACAGCGTGTTCAATAAATCGAAACATTGGCATTCCCTAAGTGTTTTAGCAGTCAGCATCCAGCTACGTAAACTAGACCAGACTTCAGATATAAAATATTATAGTTTTCTGCTTCAGGGTTTTCCCAGAGGCAGTGTAAAATAAATAGTTATTTGTTGTAATTGCAAGACAAAGCCCCAAAGGATTAGACTGGAATCCTCGTGTTCAGATAAAGTTGGACTAAACTTCACTTCAGCAGAGACTCAAAGCAATAATGTATTGGCACACAGTATTCACCATCTGCATTCAGTAGCCATGAATATTTAAATTCCAATGTTTCTGGTATGGTTTGTATTAGGATGTCATGTATCAATGCATTCCTAAATTTTGCATGCAGCAGTCAGAAAGCAGTAACTTATTACAGAAATAGGCAGCCTGAGCGATTCTGGGGAACTGCAAAACTGTGGTGAGGGATACAGAGCTTGATGAGGGTTTCAGGGTAGCAGTTTAAAGCTGCCTTAAATCTGGAGGCATCTGGGGAAATGCTTACAAATCCAGTATGGTGGGTTGGTGGATCAAGCCCACGTGGCTGGAAGGTGCTCCCTGACACCATGAGCGGATAATTAACACGCTCCATGGATGGCTGTGACAATGCATCAGAGGCACGTATCCAGCTGCAGATGGGGTGTAGGGTGGAACCGGACTTTGCATCCCTATCTCCTAATACTGGAAGGGGTTCAGGAAAAGATGGCCAGTATTGGCACCCTCCCACGCTCAGCCGTCCCAAAGGTTACCAGATGTGCAAGACATCCAGGTCTTCCAGAGAGGAAAATAAAGAGCCAAAGCCCTGCTGGTGTAGAACAGAGTACCAGGGTCCTGATGGTGAGGGCTAAGGGAGGGATTCTTTTGTACCACAGTGTTCAGGGGACGTGCCTGTAGGACACAGGGGAGGCAGCAGCATCGTCTGCCCACACTGCCTGAGCAAGCACAGTAACTATTCCCTCTCATCTGTCAAGGACTGGAGCATTCCTAAATAACACCTGTCTTTGGAACGCGATATTTTATACTCGTAAAAATACAGATTCAAAAAAAACCAATGGGGCACAGCTTAATTTTTCTTAGAGGAGGTTTAATGCAAAATTTGATGAAGCCCTCCCTGATCATTGGAAGAAAGCTCATTCTCACAGTAGAGATGTGCCCAAATCCGCTCTCTGAACTGGCAGCTCCGCCTAAGTCATCCCAGAAAGAATAAAGTGGTTTCAAAAATGAATCTGTTCTCACTGCATCTGCTAAGAATCTTCCTGTACAAAGAAATAAAGGATGGTCAGAATCTGGAGGGGGTTTGGACTGACATTAGTGCCAATATGAGAATCCTTCTGAGAATGAAACGGAGATAAATTTGCTGGGAAAATCCCTGGCAGGAGGAATCGCTCCTTTTCTGCCTCGTGTCTGTTTTACAGCAGCATGAAACAAGTGACACCAATGGTGCTACTCTTAACTGCGAGCGAGGAGAGAAAAAGGTCTTGAGTTTCTTCTGCAGACTAATGAAGGCAGCAAATGAAGCTCTTCTCAGCTACGAACCTGCTAATGGATCTGTAACACAGTCTCCTAGAGAAGCTGGTGAAACCTTCAGAGAAAGTTTTGCTGTAGATTTTGACATTCAGAGCCTAAGTGCACCTGTTGCTGACCAGTTGTTGAGGTTTTTAGCCCAAGCTTTAGGTTTGTAGCCATTAATACAACATCTGATGTTTCTGTACCCCTGCTCCTGAATATAGTCATGTAAGAAGAGACAGGTGCAAGGAGCTGAATCGGTCTTTGAGGGATGGTTTATAGTAAGGCGAGAGTGTGTGGGTCTGGCTGTGGCAAAGCTCGGGAGATTATTCAGTGCTTTGGTGGTAAATGAATCCAGCCAGAGTCTTAATCAAATCTCTCCAAATATTATCTAGAAAGGCTCAAGGACAAACCAGAATGAATAATCAAAGCAAGGGAAAAAGAGGCAAGTCCTGGGGAGAGGAAAAAGAAAAAGGAAAAGGAAATAAAAAGCATGTTCTACCACAAAAACACACCACTACAACTGGAAAGAAAATTCTTGAGCTGGCCCCAGTGGCCTCTCCCTGTGCTGCTGGAGATCAGATGTACGAAGCTGCAATTTTGTCTAGCAATTGGAGTGAGTTAAGGACAGGATGGATATCTGCCCACATTTTTTCAGCCTTCACTCTGTCTCCTGACTTTTGTGGGTTTAAGTTACGTTCTTAATGCAATTTCAACATAGTCATCTTCCATGCATGTCTCTAAGTGCCACTCAAAGAGATTAGAAAAAGGGAATATTTCAAGGGATGTTGTTAGAAGAGATTTTCATGGGCACGTTGACACACTGAAGAAACTTTGTTTGCAAAATCAGCAAGTATTCACTCAATCTGCACCAGGCAAAGGGTGTCTGACCCACCTGCTCAGAGAGGGAAGATGCTAATGCTACTCTTAAGGAGCTCCTGGGTTGCTTCTTACCAGGTCTTTGGAGACCTGGGTTAACATGCCACTTACAGAGCCTGCTTGTCGGTATACTCAAGAAAAGCTTTTGGTTTCCCTCCCTCAGACATCCTTCGGTTTCTAAATGGGACCAGCAGTGCTTCCCTGCTTCCCAGGGGTGACAGAAAACAAAAAAATAGCCAAAAAATATCCTGGTGCGGAGGATTGTGTTTGTACCTGTAGGAGGCAGATGATCACACCTCATACCCTGCCTCTTCCCTCCCCATTTGTGCTTCATTTCAGATAAGAAAGCACAGTATCTGTGGAGGGGCAAGCAGAGCCAAGCCAGGGTCCTGGTGTGCCTGCTTGGCTTGGGAAGGCTGCCTTCCCTGCCTGCTCCTGCTGTTTCCGAAGGCAGTATGTGTCCCCAGGCCAGAGGGTGTAGCTGGGCGTATTTCAGCCTGCAAAGTGTCTGCACTGGTCCACAAAGCGTGTTCTCTGTCATTTGCTTCCCTGCTTGTCTCAAGGAATTGCAGTTCCCAAGTCCACATCTCATCTGCCCCATCCCCTCAGCACCCGATGGCTGCAGGGAGGGCTGGGGTTTGACACATGAGCTCCAGAGCAGGCAGAGCAAAAGGAGGACCAAAAGTCTGGTGAAAGGTAGGAAGGCTAATTCTTGCACCCGTCTTAGCTGCCACCATCTGACTGATGGGTCTGAGTTGAGCAAAGGAGGACAGAGGTGTCCGTTGCCGTCTAGGCCTGTCCTATATTTAGGTGGTGATGCAGTTACCATCTGAGAGTTGTCGCATCCCCGCCTGGCCGAGCAGAAGACACATGCCCCCAGCTGAGGGGTGACCGGGAGCTGCGACTGCCGCTGAAGTCAGAAGGCTCAGGTGGCCACTCGTCACGCGGTGATTTTAGACTCCAGGCACACTTTTAAGAGGAGCTCTGAGAGGTAACCTGATCAGAGCAGCAATTGCTCAGGAGTGGACGTTTTGGGAGCTATATTAAGAGACCTGGAGCCACGCTAAAGGTTAGCGCAACTTTGTCCACCTGCAATGGAATCGTCCAGTCATTAGATGGGACGGTGAAAACCCTCTTCCTTCTTCTACTGTCACCTCTGAGCTAATTAATTCAGTACTGGACATGGGCGAAGACTACCCATGACTTCTGGCCAGGGAACGTGTGGTATCCACAGTCTAACACAGTCCCACTAATACCTTCAAGAGGTTTTCCTGTGAAGTTTGAAGGTCTCCACCACATGTGATGTTGGCTTGGTTCAAACCAGTTAAAAACACATCTACTTGGGGGCTGTTTGTTTTTAAGTGTTTCACCAAGGGTTCTCCTATTACAAGTCTTTCCTCTATCAAAGCAGCTGCTGTCCCCGTTACCGGCAGTTGGGGTGCAGCAGGTGGCGTGGCAGACCCCGCTCATTTCTTTGCCAGAGGAAATGAGGCTGCCCCTCGTTATTTACAGTGTCCGACACCATCGTTGGAGGCTGAACCCAAGGGTAAAATGGTTGCTCTGGCAGGGCCAGGGATGGCCAGGACCGATGCTGGAGCAGCAGTGAGACATATGGGGCAGGAGGGGGGGTGTCTGGCAGTAATGGTGGCAAGGGGTGATGCAGGAAGGACCAGGAGCTCCCCAGCTCCAAAGGGTCAGAGGAGGATGCATTTCTACCTGCATATATTTGAAGACGGATTTTATCCCTGCAGCTTCTGTATACCATTAGGGGGTGGCAAGTACCCCACTGGAGCACCAGGACAAAGATGGCCCTCATAGGCATCTCTTCTAGTGCTTTTTACTTATTTTTATTGAACTCATCAGTTTAAAACATGTAGGACTATCATCTCAAACCATAAGACCCATGTGACAAAAATCACTTTCCTTTCGCTGAAAAATAAAACCCGGCATGGTAACAGCCTTCTGAAATTTCTGATGGGCCAGGCACACGTTTCTACATCTGTCTTCTGGGTGATAATTAGGAAAAAAACACCCTAAAACCAAACCAAAAAAAAAACCTAGCCAACCTTTTCTCATTAAGAAAGGTAATTCCTCTTGGGCAAGTCAAATTCACAATGCTGGGGAGAAGCGGAGAGTAGAAAGTGGAAGATTGCACACGATATGGGAGTACAGATTTAAGAACTGTGTCATTATAAATAAGGAAAACGGGGTGTGCAGAAAGCTCTGCAAAGGTTGGGAAAGGCTGGTTTGCATTTAGCATCAGAGCCTGGTGTTGGTTTTATTCTCTGTATGATTTGGATTTCTTTTCTATTTTAGGGATTTTGGAGTTTATTAGCCTGGCAGTGGGGCTGGTGAGCATCCGTGGGGTGGACTCAGGACTCTACCTCGGCATGAATGAGAGAGGCGAGCTGTATGGGTCGGTAAGTTTGAGGTTTTGGGATTACAGCACTATGTAACATACACAGCAACCCAGGCTGCGGGGCCTCATCAGTGTCATGAGCTGTGTCTGTCACGGGCCTCCAGATTCCTCGGGCTGCCACACACCTCCATGATGCCACTGTAGTTGTAACAGAAATGCTCTCTATGAAATAGGGTTGCACCAGGAGGATACACTTAATGCGACCAGAGCCCATAGTGGTGCCCAGTCCCCGGGCAGTGCCTGGGATCAGAATCTGCACCTATCTGCAGATTTTACATTTATATTATAGCTCTTTAACTAACAGAAGCTGAAGTTGTGGTCTAAGTGTTATTTTTTAATGACATTCTCTACAGCTCCTTTTAGGAATTTAGGGGGGTTGCACATAATTTTCTAGTAGTGCCCTCTTCAAGCTAAAAATTTATTTGTTTTGCCAAACAAATAAACACTTGGGTTTTCCAAGTGTAAACTCTGTGTTAGTTTTTCACTCCACACAAAAACTCCCAAACACCTATAAACTCTTCCTGACATCACTTACAGCAGATTCTGCCTCATCCTGTGCTGCTCTAGGACAGAGAAAGCAAAAGACACCCTGTTTCCAGTCCAGGCTCAGGTTTCTGGTGGCAGCTTGTGAGTTTGTCATTTGCTGCCTTGGTTTCAGGCCCTTAGAGCTCTGGCCATTTTTTAATTTTCCATTTCTGTGGCTGCTGCACTACATTGGTGCTTTTTCTTCAGATGCCCCGTTCCCCTTAATTCAACCCATCACCTGTGCATGATTTTTTTAAATGCCTCTTTCTAGATAACAGCATTACCCCATGTGAGGGTAATACTGATTTTTGAGGATGTTTCACAGTAAATTTAGAATGAAATAAAATTAACCAATTTTAAATAAAAGCAGAAGGGCTTCTTCTAACCTTTTTCTAACCACTTCAGATCAATCTCACAGTGTAGAAATTTAAACTCCTGTACTCTGCATATAGAGTTCAGAAAACCTCTGCTTAGCAAACAGTAACAGTAAACCATGAGTTTCCATCATCTTTTCTTCTCCCGTTCTCATCTGATACTGCTACAGACCCTTTCACTATTTAAATTGCAGTTATTGATGTTCATATGAGATAATCAGATACTAGCATGCACCGATAACTGTTCTTTTTCCTCCTCATTCTGTAATAAAATCTACCCTAAACAAAAGTTAAATGCGGAGACAGTGGCTAAATTACAAATCAGCAAGATAGATAGATAAAAAGTAAAACCAGCAGGATTCCATAAAACACAAAACCCCCTTAAAGCCCACTTCAGAAGGCAGGGCTGGACCAGCAGCACCTCTCCTGTCAATCCCTGAGGCTGCTCAGCAGCTCCTGGAGTCACAGCTTTTACTTGTGCCTGCTGAAAAGGCAGACACAAGCCTGCATATTCCCTTCTGGGCTTTCAGACCCTGTAGCCCAGGTTATAAATCAACAGTTTTGTGATGGGTTAATTAAATTCTAGGGCCTGTGTTCCTGTCGTGACACAGAAACAAAAATAGGGTAAGATTTTACAACACTTTGTCTGGAAATGGAACTGACCTGGAGATGTAACGGTGGGAGTTTTCTCTCTGTCGCTGCATCTTCTACACCAGACAGTGAACTGGTGCTGCGGGGACACGCTCAAACCGCTGATCCAGACTGTGCAGAAGGCACGAGCCAGGTCCCCAAATAGCCCTGGAGTTTTAAAATCTGGGATACGTGGGTTGTACAATGATGGCTTTTCGAAATCGAAAGCCACTACAGTATTCATAATTAAAGGTCCATAAAACAGCGCCTAACAACAGCATTAGCATTACAAGGGTATTTTAGGAGATTGCAGCACAGCAGTATCTTTACATTTTCAGAAAGCTTATCATTTCCCTCGGTGCCAGTTTTGCCTGATCTGTGTGTTGATACAGCCAGAGCCAGCCATCGCTGCAGTGACACGTGGAGTCCCCTTGGGACGGACAGACAGACAGACAGACAGCTTCTCTGCCTGTCCCTGTTAACCTCGTGCCAACGTTTCTGTTAAGTTTTGCACTAATTTCAGAAACACAGCGAAATACTTGGAGCAGCAGAAATCGCAGGCAACACCTTGCACGCTGCCTGTGCGACGTCAGGCTCAATGGGGACATCCCGGGGCTTGGAAAGAAAGAAATGAGACCTTGCAGAGTCCCCCCAGACTCCCCAAACGTTTCAGACAAACGCCGTACCTCTGACCAGCCCAGTGAAGAGAGGGGAGCTGGGGCAAAGCAGCAGCAGCAGCAGCGCAGGAGTTCGGCCGGTCGGCTGTTCCCAACGTGTTCTGAGGAGAGGGTGTCCTAGGGGAAGGAGAAAAAGTCTGTATTTATTGATGGATCTGGGAAGAGAAACCCGTGGTTCCCGGTTCCCCAGGTCTCAGATGGCAAGGGCTGTGGCGCAAGCTTATGGAGGGCTGGCAACTCACCCCAGGGTTTATTTAATTAACAGCAAAACATTCAAAACAGGTTCTGAGCGCAGGCGAGGCCCTGGGTCGTATTACAAACCCTCCACTGCAGGCAGTAACATTCACTGAGCGCTCCGTAGCCACAGATAAGACACCTTCCCTCCCCACATAGTTTACAGTGTAGGTACCGTGTTTGTAACATCACAGCACCCTACCTTTGCAGGCTGCCTTTCATCTGAAAGGACTCCCACGTGCCCCCCAGCAGCCCCCCTGTGGGACGGGGTGGGATGGAGGGTCACTCTGCGACGCAGCACAGGGTCCCTTTACAACAGTGCTGGCAAAGCCACCCTTGTCCCTGCAGGGCAGGGGCACAGCCGCTGTGGACATGTCCCTGTAGCTGGCACGGGGCAGATGGGAGGGAGAGGGTCACGACGGAAGGATGGATGGTGATGAACTGAAAAGCCACCATCGAGGGTCCGCTGCTGACAGACGGCAAGGGTTGGAGGGAGGGGCTGGTTGTGGCTGTGGGGACACCAGTGCCATCTGTCCCCCTTGCCCATCACGGGATGCACGGGCCGTGGGCTGGCACAGGCTCCCCACCATCAGCTATCGCCACCGTAAATCCTCCCCGGGGTTAGACACCCCCGGAGCGCTGCCCCCCAGCCAGAGCTCCCGGCTCCTGCTCTGGCCTCGTCATGGCAGCTCTCAGGCGCTTCAGGAGATGAAAGGAACGCTCTCCTTCTCCTGGCAGCGCCTGCTCCTCTGCGCCTTCCGCTTTCAAAGCCGAGCTCGCTCCCGTTTGGACCCTTCAGAGGGGCTGCCCGCTCCTCCCGGGGCTGCCTCTGCCCCCGGGGGTGGGGGCGTTTGGGGCACGGGCTGCCGCCGGGGCACTTTGCTGCAGGTGGGCAGCCCCCTGCGGAGGACGCGGCCACCCCAGCAAGGCACCGAGCGGCAGAGGCCTGTCTGTCAGGTGTAGAGTTTTGCTGCAGCTCTGCGTTGTAGTTTCTCGTGGGGCACCCTTGCAGAAGGCACTCCCACCTCCTGCTCCTCCTCTTGTCTCCTTCCCCCTCCTGCCTCGGGGGTCTTTGGCTCCCGGCTCCTCGGGCTCGTGCCCCTTGCCCGCTCTCACCCCGGGGAACCTCCCCAGCAGCGCAGTCCCGGTCCTGGGGGAGCCAGGAGGAGGTCGTAGCTGGGAAAACTGTATAGGAAAATAAAGCGAAGGAAGGAGGAAAAGATCGATTTTCCTTAATTTTTCACACAAGTGTCTTTTTCTCCGCCCCATCACAGAAGAAGCTCACGCGGGAGTGCGTTTTCCGAGAGCAGTTTGAAGAGAACTGGTACAACACGTACGCCTCCACCCTCTACAAGCACCCCGACTCGGAGAGGCATTACTACGTGGCGCTGAACAAGGACGGCTCCCCCCGGGAGGGGTACAGGACTAAGAGACACCAGAAGTTCACTCATTTCCTACCCAGGCCTGTGGACCCCGCCAAAATACCTGCCGTGTACAGAGACCTCTTCCACTACAGGTGATGTTTCCTGCAGCTGCCCCCACAGTGTACATACTGGGGCTTCCAAGCTTTTCCCCAGAGCACTCTATTAATAGTCATTCCGTCGTTCCCGTTAAGCGTAGATGACGTAGGAAAGCACTTACATTGAATCCAGACACTGCTGTTCCTCCTTGTTTCGAGCGTTTATCGAAGCTGGGTTATTTATGGGGGTGGGGGGGGAACCCTACGTGTAATCTTTCATTTTCACTCACTTTCTTTACGCGGTTGCTACAAGAGAGGCCGGATATTCAATGTTATGGTCGCTTAAAGGAACAAGCAGGCGAGCAAACCTGATCACCGGGGAGGGGGGGGTGTGAAAAAATCCACCTAAAAATGAAGAGAAGGAAGAGAACAAAAGAGCACGGAACTGCTGCGGATGCTGCTGCTGAGCTGGGGGGTGTTACCTGCGCAGAAAAAGCCTTTGGAATGGCACCTGCTTAAGCAGCCCGGGAGTTTGCTACGTGGATGACGTTACGTGGACTGGACCTGTTGCGTGGGGTGTTTCCTGCTGTTGGGGTGGGAACGGGGCAAGGAACATTATTCAGATGTAAGCATGGATACTGTGCATAAGGACAAAACTATTTATAAAATGTATATGATATTTATTTTATATATTTATTTATTTCAAAATAATTTTATTTTTAATGAGAGATGCTATGACCGGATTTTCACCAGGAAGAATAAGGTCCTACTGAAACAGGAAAAAAAATGAGTTTTAAGAGCTTATCGGCAATAAAATTGTCTTTATATTGTCGTTTTCTTGCTAGCCCTTTTTTTTGGCACTCTTTAACAATTATCCCAGTATTTCCCCATCAATATGAATGTTAAGACCACCTCTAGAAAGGCTTTGTATGGTAAAGATAAATTACCTGAACCCCAAACTCTTCTACAAGGGTGACATCAGATTATACCTGGAACGGACCTTGGAAGTGGGACCCTCCTGAAACGAGCGGCTGGGGGTCTAATGAACTGTAAGTGCCAAGAACTGCAAATCCAGAGCCTTGTCCTCCTTTACTCTGAAACGGGCAAAATGTGTCCCCACACCTCGCCCGGCAGCAGGCACAGCTCGGCTTTCCTGGCCGTGGGATGGGATTGTCCAGGAATGTGCAGAGTGAATGGTGCTGTGAAGGGAGGAACTGGGCGGGCAGGTCGGCGTCCTCGGGCTGTCCCTCACCTCTGTGGTCCTGCACGAGCTCTCAGTTGGGCCATCAGTAGCTGAGTTGCTTTGGTACCTGACGGTGTGACACAGTAACAGTGTGACACAGTGACACCTCCGCTGTGGATTAACTGTCTGTCGAAAATCCAGCAGAGAAACAGTTGGAGCATCCGCTGAGTGCTTGGATGGACCCATCATTCCTGCAATAAAACTGCCACATCTCACCCAAGACTTGCCTTGAGTGCGTCATGGAAGATCAGTGGAGAAAAAATAGGAAGCAACAAAAGCAATTTAAAAAAAATCCCTCATTTTTAAGCAGTTAGGTTGGGCGAAGATCATCCCCGCAAGGACGTGGTGGGAGCAGGAGCGTGGTGGTGTCCAGGCGCTGTGCATCACACGTGGGACCTCGGTACGCAGTGTGCTCCCCCGCAGTGTGCAAAAATAAGGACAAATGCTGCTGCAGTGGCTTCAAGTTGGGGTTTTCTGTGTCACAGTTGCATTTTTCACAGTTATTTCTCAGCCTCCCCCTTGCAAAGCAATGGAGGTAAAATCTCAGCTTCTTCGGCTTCACTCCATGAATTCCCAGAACGATTTCACCGACCCAGGGACAATCCTCACCAGCTTCTTCTCCAGCTGCGCCGCTAACGGAGCGGCCGCCCTGGCTCCCGGCCACCTCTCGCCCTCTGCCACCTCCCGTGTCCCTTGGCTGTCCCAGCTGCTCCTGTGCCAGCCCAGCAGCCACCAGACAATGGGCTGCAGATAACATCGAGGAGATTACAGGAGCTTTACCTTGAATGAGCCAGACATGAAGGAATTTAATCCTGTGTTTGAAATAAAAAGTGGTTATTTACCGTCTTCCTCTGAGTCACTGCTGAAGCATCTCATCCTCAGCTGCCGTGCCGGGAGCACGATCGCTCAAGAAAAGTGTCCTAAAGTGTTCTTCTGACCTCTCCCCATGAGGAGGGAAATCCCTCAGCCCTTGAACTTCGCTGTGCCCCCCAGGATGATCTGCCTCTCTCTAGCCAGGGCTTTCCATTGAAGATAAATCTAGCAGTTAAGATCCTGCCTCCTCCTCTTCAAAATGAGGGTCAACCCCTGATCTCGGTGATGCCGAGCTCATTTTTCATGGGCTGGAAAGGGAGCTGATGTAGCTGGTGCAGGAAACATGATGGACTCGTTCATCTGATACCCAAATTGAAGAGCAGCCTCGGCAGAGCCTCCTGCCGCGAAGGGACAGGCGGGTGTGAGGGAGGGTGTAAAACACCTTTTCAGGATCTGGGTTCAAGAAAACCTTTACGTGCAAACAACAAAATCCACAAAGAATTCACTGGAAACCGCTTTGTAAAGCTTGTGGTTGTCTCCCAATGTGGGATGTTCTCTGAAGGGGGGGATTCTGCATTGCTAAATCCCACCCGAGTGGTGGCTTTCAGCAGGAATTTACCGGGTTTGGTTCTGGTGCAACAAAATACTTAAGAGTAATCAGACTGACCCG
Organism: Gallinago undulata; assembly: GCA_026546715.1. Classification (NCBI taxonomy): domain Eukaryota; kingdom Metazoa; phylum Chordata; class Aves; order Charadriiformes; family Scolopacidae; genus Gallinago; species Gallinago undulata. The sequence continues at coordinate 13,858,402 of JAOTQQ010000063.1, read as the reverse complement.
GAGCTTGGTAGCAGCGGGGCTCACCGCTCGCTGCAGGCTTCGGCTGCACCTCCTGTGTCTCGGGGAGCAGCCAGCGATGCCCAGCGGCCGTTTTCACGGGGACACTCGCCCCTCTTTGGCTCATCCCCACGGTGGAGCGGGGCTGTCCCCTCCTCCAGCCCCTGCTCTGCCCGGTGGCAAACAACCGGAGGCACCGACTGCTCCTTGGGCTGCGGGGCTTTGGCAGGGCTGGCCGATGGACCCTGTGGCCGGGGCAGCGGATGGGGCTCCAGCCAAGATGCATCTGCACCGGGGGCTCCCCCACTGCTACTACGGCAGTTTTAGAGGAAAATATGTTTGTGGTGCTTTAACCCGAGAGACTCTCTGGTAAATCTGCAAAAGGAAACACCAGTGTATGTTTGGATCTCAGCTCACATTGTTTCCGTGCGCTTCAAAGTTACAACGGCCGGCTGGAAAACTTCTCCCAAAGGGGAAGCAAAGGACCCTGCTGCCCCCCCAGTCCCCACTGCTGTTTTACACACAAAAGGCCACGGGTCTGCAAAGCCCAGAGTTAACAGGACAAAAGGCATCACTTTCAACCCTTCTCCTTCCACCCAAGGGGTGGGCATGTTGTAAGGGAAACGTTATCCCGGGAGCAGCTGTGCAAAGCAGGAGGGGGGAGGTCAGCGACAAAGAGCTGGGCCGTTTCTGGAGTCTCTCTACAGGCAGAAACCTTCTGCGTGAAGCCACCATGGTGCCGAGCACGTCACAGAACAAGCGCAGCAAATGTGTCCATCTCCCCACCTTTGGGGCATGATCTGAGGCTTAGGGATGGTCTCAGAGGGGACCTGAGAGACAGACCTACAAGCAGCAATGGACATGTGGCCTCAGGGACACCCCCATGGAGACCCTGCTGCCTGCGGGAACTCTCCTGAGTGGGACAGGTGGCTCAGGGCTCCTTTCTCCATCAGGGGAAGCAGTGGAGGCCTCAGAGACTTACCTTCCTCTGGAGAACGTGATGGAGAGCCCAAAACTGGAAAGGGAGTCCAGAAACAGGGACGTCCAAGAAGCAGGGAAGATGTCCGTCTGGTTGGGTGCTGAGATGCATCACGGCTGCCGGCCTGTGGCTGAGATGTTCCCAAAAGGGCGCCTGAGGATGGAGTATCCCTGAAGGAGAAGGGCTGAAATTCTTGTTGATGGTGAGACAGGAGACATCAGCACCCCTTGGCACAGCGCTGGTGGTGGAGGATGAGGCTGGGTACCTCATCCAAAGGACGATGCCCTCTCCTACAACCCAACAGCTGAAGTCAACTTGTACTTGGGGGTTTGGCTGAAACACCAACTATCCCGGCGGGGGGAGCGGTCTGCAGGGAAAAATCTGGCTTCAGCTCAATCCATAAAGTTTTATAACAACAAAGATGCGTGAGGAAATAAAGCGAGGTCACTGAGCACTCCCCCTAAGCCACAGAACACACAATACACCGGGGGCGATACCTGGGTTACCCGATATCTCTGTGTCAGGTATCAACCAGCAGATGCAGGTAAATTATTTTTCTGCTCTACAAATGCAGACCCTGATCCTGTTTTGAAGGTAAAGACAAAACGCAGCCGCAGTCAGGAGGGGAGAACAAGCAGCAGAACCCAGCACCAGAGCCTGTGATCCACACGCTGACTCAGCAGCCCAAACCGCAGAGTAACGTGGCGGGGGAGGAACTTAAACCCAGAGGACCAAGTCACACAGCAGGGAGCGTGAGACTTCATCAGGTCTTTCCCAAGCAAATAGCTGCTTCAGAGGGGTTACATTCTCATCATGGAAAACACCAAGGACCTGGTCTTGTGCCTGTGCTGGCTGGGGTGGAGTAAGAGACCGGCAAAGCCAACTCCACCGAGGAGCCTCGGGCTCTTCCCTCACGGCACCAGAAGGCATTTAGCACCGAGGTGCCCGTGACGGAGCGTGGCAGATCCTGACGGGCATCAGCAGGAACCCACAGAAACAGGCTTTGTGCAATTCCGTTATAAAAGGAGCTGTTGTCACTGGATTAAGCTTTGATTAATGCCCCAGGTATCAATTACCATTTCACATTCAGCGTCTCAAATAGCTTTTGTGCGTGCCTGTCATTAGACACAAAGCCAAGGTGCTGGTTAGATCAGACCTCGGGAGTGGCTGAGCGCAGACCTGAGGGGTGACCCCCTCCCCCGGGGCTCACCTTTCCCCGGAGCCCCCTGCCATTCTCCAGGGCAGTGTCCCCAGCCCCTTCCAAAGACCCCCCTTCGGTCACCACCTCCTCACCAGGCACAGCAGCTTCAGCAGCTGCAAACAGGTGAAAAGTGACTTTTTGCGTGGCTGCAGGCACGGAGTTGACCCCAGGTTCCGCACAGAGTCACAGAATAGTTTGGGATGGAAGGGACCTTAAAGCTCATCGAGTTCCAACTCCCCCACCATGGGTACGGACACCTTCCCCCAGACCAGGCTGCTCAAAGTTCCATCCACCCTGGCCTTGAACCACTCATCCTGCTGGCACACGGCAGACCTGGAGCTTCTCCAGAGCCTTGGCTGCAGAGCACCATCGCCGCAGATTTGTGGACACCTCCGAGACCCAAACCATCTCTGAAGCCCCAGGTTGCTGCTCTCAGCCTTGCACAGCAGCACAGCTCTCCCAAGGATGTACCGTGGGGAGTCCTGGCTACATCCCAGGCCAGGATACATCTCCAGGGTAGGTTCCACAGGTGCAGGTGGGGTTACTGCAGCACCCCAGCAGGTCTGGGAAGGGATACTCAGATGCTACGTGCTTACATGGCTGATGCTGCAACACCAACATTTTTCCAAACATCTCCAGCTGGGAATGTTTAGGACATTCCTGTTTCCATAGATATTGAAAATTTATCCAAAACTCTTTTTGCTTGAACTGATGGATTTACTTTCATTTACCCTGCCCAGAGTGGTTCTGGTGCTAAGGTTAAGACAAAAAAAACCCACTGGGTAGAAGCACTTTGCACCAGACACATCCAGTGTCAGCCCCTCACAGGCCTGTTCTCCACAGACCTCCCAGGGCCCCCTCAGCCCAACACAGCCAGCCAATATCCAGCCTCCACCAGGTGCACGAGCCCCCCGCTCCCCGCTATCCAAGTTTCTAATCAAGTTGAAAAGTTACAGGGATATTTAAAAGCACGTTGCCCCCACTGCCCCTTGTAGTGCAGTTCGATTATTTTCACACCAGACACGGTTTCTGCAGGACCTGCCTGTCCTCAGCGGCCATTGAGACCAGTGGCACCTCCCCATCCCGGGCTGTGACCTGCTGCAGAGCTGCCCAGGAGCCACAGAAAAGCTTCAAGTACAGGGAATGAGCACAGAGGCAGATTTACAACACAACTGTCATGTGATTTTTGTGTGCAGGAACGGTCCAACAGGTGGGATTTAGTAATTAAGAAAGAGAGAAGTACAATTACGAGGTTAAAAGGCGCAAGTAGGTTACCCTAATTTGACCAAGGAGAACTTCACCTCACTCTTAAACAATTTATCATCGCTGGGGGAGAACTCAGTGCTCATGTTTAACAGACAGATTGGCTACAGAATCTATTATTAATTCATATAATTAGAAAACCTGGACCACAACTACGTTCCCTGAGCAAAACGAAAGGCTACCTCCAGTACGGGTACCTCGCTGCAGAAAGTGAGAGAGCTCAGACTGCCAGCGCCGTTCTCGGACACCATCTCCGCCTGCAGCGTCAGCGCTGTACTGTGAATGTAGCACAAGGCACGTTGATGTATTTTGGTCACTTTATTAAATGAGATATTAAACAGTTTAAGTTTCAACTACTAAACAGCACTTTGAATGGTGAAAACACAGATAGTATATCGTCATACTTGAATGCTTCTTCTTTTTAAAAACACATTTCCAGTCCTTCTATATATTACAAAACAGCCTTATAGGAAGAGGTGACACCTTTTCTATAGTACTTAAGATATTTAATACAGAACTGAAAAGCCATCTAATAGAAACAAAGGCAAGTCTTCACAGCTGTATGATTTCAGCAGCCAAAGCTGGTTGATGGACCGAAACATTACTATACAACTGGGACAAAACATATACAATATCACAATACTAAGCAAAAACGCTTTACATCCAAAGGAATAAACAGGTTACAAAATGTGGAGAATTTAGCAGGCAAAACTGTATTACAAGCAACATTTTTATTCGTCATCTTAAGCCATTTCATCTAGTTAAAACATCTAAAACAAATATAAAAATGAGCCTTTTATTATCTTATTGATGTATGTTCTGTCTTTAAATATTTGTTAAAGCTTGATGTTATACTCAAAGCACATTGTTATGCAGCTAAAATGTTAAGTGAGAAACATGTATGCAAAGTGGTCCAAGTTTTATTTCAATGCTTATCTCTCATTTCTTCTTATGCGTTAGTCTTCTGTTGTCCATACTTTTGTCCAGAATGAAAAAAAATGTGCCTTTAAATGTTGCCTAAAACTTCCACATTTAAGTCTTTGAGTTACTATAAAACTCCATTGAACATTCCCAGGTTTGGTAGAAAGTTATTTCTCTTATTCACGACACGTAGGAATATTGGTGAGAGTTGCCCAGAGTACATTTGCCTTCAAATGTTTGTCTCAAAGTCTCACATTTTGTTTCTTCTAGTGTGAATATGTCTCTTTTTCCTCCCCTCCCCTCCAATTAAATTTAATTGTAGAGCTGGCAAAGCACTAGAACATACTGAGGTTCTTTTGTGGTATCTTGTAATAAAAGAGTCCAAGACAGCAACTTGTAAGCTGGTTTTGCAATAGATCAAACAAACTTTGTTCAGATCACAAACCAAGTTTCAATCGCAAAATGAAGTATCGCGTAAGATTTGCATATTTAGATGCAAAAACCACTTGTCCATTCAGGGCAAGAACTCAAACTCCTGCAAGGAACTTTCCAGAAACCAAACAGCTTTAGTTCATGTCAGCAAGTCAGAAGAGTCCAGCAAGATCTGGAGCAAATGCCTCCATCCATTCCTCGCTCCAGCGTGCTCCATAGTCGACACATCGTTGCCTCAAATGCTCCTGTCACTTACTTTTACCCCCAAATTACAATATTTTTTTTGGGGTGGTGGTGGTGGTGGTGGCGAAGAATCAACCAAACTATATTCAAATAAAAGCCCTATTTGTATTTAATTAGATCTTCACAAGCACAAAAAGTGTGGGTAAAGAGAGTGCTAATGATAAACCTGAAATTTATCTCTGGTCTACTTAAAAAAAACACCCCAAAATATATCAAGCTCTAAATACTAAATCATGTTTTCACACAAGAGAAAGGCAATGGGGAGGAGTGCATAACCAAAACTTTTATCTAATAGAGAAAAAGTTATTTCACTGTTCTGGCAGCTCTGGAAGTTGCTACAGCACTTTCTTTGTATCGATTTTGAATCAACAATGGTTCTGCCATTTTGAAGGTGTTTATATACAGGGTTTCACCCTGGCCACCATCACTATTTTAACCTCCAAAATACCAGGAATTTCATTTTCTTGGCCCGTCTCCCATTGCCGGCAATGGGAAAAGACAGTAGCACCAGCATTAAGGAGTTAACAGAAATGTGCTTTGTATTGGACTCCCCAGAGTAAATTAGCGTGTGAAGGAAAAACATCTCCAACTCCAAGATCACCATTTGTCATTCCATCACATAAAACTGAAAATAAAAAATGGCAGATGACTAGGGAAGAGCAATCCTCTTCCCCCAGTCACTAGTTAAGGCTGTATACACAGTTTGTATCTCACTGCATGACTCAAAAGTTTCAGAGCAGTAGTATTCAAGAATATTGCACTCAATTCTGTTTCAAAAAGTATTTTCAGTTTCTATGTTCCATTCCGCATAGATGATCTAGTACGAGTCCAGACCTCAGTCAAAAGGAAACTAGACTATTTCTGTTATAATAGTCCCAGTAATATAAAGAAATGGGTTAGCAGAAAAGTATTCCATAATTTGAGGAATCAACTCTAATCAAGAACTCAGCTGTTTACAATTCACATATGATATACTGAAACATACAGACCTGCAGTCCTTCCTAAGCTTCTCGAATCCGATGACAGCTTCGCAGCTACTGAAAGCAAGCGTAGGAGTTTAGACAGGAAACCTGTGGAGATGCTACTGTTACGGGAGGACCTGTTTTCACTGAAAACAACTTGTTATCTCCTGTACTCAACATATGTAAGAAGATTCTAGGCAACATCACTGACAACAGGGAAAACATCATGTCCTAGTCAAACAAAGCTGAAACACTAATATGGAACATGGCGTTTAAGGGGACCAACCAAACTATTCATTAATTTTTTAACTTTTTTTTTTTTTACAGTTGAGTTCTGTTAAGCCATTGATTCCTAAAAAAATAAAAGTTCTTCCTCTGATTTTAACAATCCTTTAGGCTTTTAGTGCAAAATCACATTGATTTCCCTTGGGAAGGCCCTGGATTTTTGCCTCTCATTGGGGGTGGTGCTCGTTGTAACGGCGGTGGCTGCATACCACCGGACACTGACTGATACATTCCTCTCATATCTATCTGTTGGTAGTTGGAAGGATTCATGATTAAATTTGGAGGCTTTGGCATCATGAGATGACTCATTGCTGCTTGCTGGTACGACATCTGCTGCTGCTGCTGCTGATTGTACTGCTGCTGGAGTCTCCTGTTCATCAGTATCCTCTGAACGCAACTGATCAACTGTGAAGGGAAAGCAGAGCGGTTATAACTGCACCACCCCTCTCAACGCTGCCAGTATCAGGTTCAGAGTTAAAATCAATTTGTCAGGGATAGCATGGCCCAAGGAAAAAAGTACCATTGTTATCGCCATCACTAATGTGAGGGTATTCACAAGCTGATTACTGTAGAAACCCTTTAGTAACACCACTTAGGGCTAAGTTCCCTTAATGACTTATTGTATCACGAGCAGCATTAGTGTGTGTTGCCGTAGCAACTTACCTAATACTGTGAAATTATTCCCAGGTATAAGTTACAACATTATCTGCCAGGTACCATTTATCGTTCCTTTGGAAGTCCTGCATGTCACTAAATATTTATTTGCTTAAAAGAAAACTCTTCCCATTGACATAATCTGGGCAACTTTCAGATTTTGCAGAATAATTCTAAGCTAAAAAAACGATTGCCAATACTTTCTAAGATGTGTGCTTCATAAGTTGTTTTCTAAGCTCTGAGAATCAGATTTCTCTTTAAGCCTCATGACCTTCAAACAAACTCCTTCAACAGAAAAACTGGGTATTTTTTTTAAATTAACTTCTCATGGAGTCTCCTTCACTGAGGCTGAGCAGTGCAAACTGACACACCACACGAGTCACCCAAACATGTACTACTATTTTGTGGACATGCGCACACATGCAAAGTCCGTACTCAACATCCCAGTTCAAACATGGACAGTTGATCAAATAAGTATTAGGTTTTTTACCATCTGTTGTTTAGTAAGGACATCGTTATAGATGGCTTCTCGGCGCTTGATGTCAAGCTCCTGGCTCGCCTGTCTGCTCAGTGCCAGGGCCTGGACCTGGCTCTCTGTGAGTGTCACATTTTCTTTCCACTGAAAAGGAGAAAATGAAAAACCTTCTTTGTATTGCTCATTTTAACAAAAGCCTAACGGTAACTGAGGTCTTGCATTATGTTCAGAGTTGCATCCAGAGTTAAAACACAGCCCGACTTCCAGTAAATGCAAAAATACACTTCACCAGAACCAGAGTTATTAGTTCTTCTAACTGCTAATTAAGGTCATACACCTCTAGATTACTAGAAGCAAGTGAGAAATACAGCAGCCCAAGATAGATGTAAGGACAAGGTATAGGAAATACATCTTATTTGTGTGTAATTATTATCTTACTTGTAGAAAATCAGCATTTTCAGAGCAGAGCAAAGAATTATGGATCTAAACTGCTAGTCTTCTAAGACTTTATGCCATCTAGATACCATCAAGGGTTACTGCAAGCTGCAGGGATAAAGGTCAATCCAAATTGGAAATTATATTAACAATGCAATTAACTAGCTGAATGGCCATATGCAATATTAATTTATTTGCCTGATAACATTTAACATTTTCCCAGCTCCTGAGCTAAACCTACAGTTAATCCACTTCACTCACTATGGTTGAAATGATGTCTTCAAGGGGCTGAATCCTTGCTGCAGTTACACTGTTGGTTGCTTCCACAACTTTCTCTCTTCCTTGATTAATAAGGTCCTGAGAAAACACCAGGAAATTAATTATAAAGCACAGATACAATTAACACATTTTTCTGCCAAACTTCTGTAAGTTTTCTTCATCTTTGCCTTGTGTACCCAGACATTAATTACTTTTTTCTCTCAATTTGTGCAAGTCAATGAGTCTAAGCTTCCACACAACTGAATTTCAGCATAGAGTAACCGAACAGCATGTATAAAACTGCCAATTTGTACAGTGGACAGTATTTATAAAAAACTGTATTTGTACCCAAAGGTTTTCAGCTCATCACGGGAGCGCTACATTTCTACCCAGGCACATCATCTGTGATACTGACTTTGATAACGTTACTGTCTCAACTCATTCTACGTGCTCAAAACATTAACTATTATGCTAAATTATCTATTTAGCATTATACTGGCATACATTGTTTGTTATTCCTCAAGCATATTCAACACAGGTCCCCCTGGTTTGAACACTTTGCTGGAGGTTGTTTAGCACAGACTCCTCACCAGACAGGAGGAGGTATCACGAGACAACTGTGCTTCAGCTCCCGTTACAGCCTGGCCTTTATCGGGAAGAAATGCCCTTGGCTACTCCTGCCAAGATGGCAAACCAAGACCTGGGATAACTGAGAAACTGAGCAGGCATCCCCCTCTCCCAGTCCTTCTCGGACAGAGGATAGACAGAGGGAGAAAGCTAGATGTGGTAATTAACGTCTGCAAAGAATATAGTTAATCTTCCCGGATCCTGAGATACTACCTGAGCATAGGTTTACACACACTCAAGTTAGACTTCCGTGTAACCACACACACTCACACAAAACCACCCTATTAAAAATAGGATACAATTACATAAATATCAAGGTATTTAAGAATGACATTAACCATCATTTGTGACAGAAAAATACATGCTTAGAGCAACAGTGAGACATTGCACTACCTGGATTGCTACTTACCTCCAGCTGTTGATTACTCATTGCTGATAGAGCACCCAAATTGAATGGAATATATGGTGTCTGAGAGTTGAAATTTGTAGGAAGCATATTGGTCCCAGTTGGCATGTTGAAACGCATAGTCAAGCCCTTAAAAAAACACAAAATGCATGTAATTTGAATAACTCTGATAATTCATGGTCTTCTATAACAACCCATGAAATAGCACATGTAGACACACCAGCCCTTTGAGAAGGTTATGAGCACGGTCCACTGCACGTGATGGCCAACCTGTCTCAGGAAGCCTCCATTCAAAGGACGTTTTAATCATGGAGGAACCTAAGTTTCAGCCTTGTATAATGCATGAGTTTAGCTTAATTATAATTACATGGTATACTAAGAAAAAAAAAAATAACCAAGGCTTATTAGTATATCTTAAGTGCTTCTTTTTATATTGCAAACTCACTACTTAGTATTGAGTTTGACCTGGATGGAATTAAATTTTGAAGAAGTGAAATGCATAATTTATTAGCGGGAATATACAGCTCATCTCCCACATGGATTTCTCATAGAGCCTACTGTATCATATCTTCTTATTTCTTCACTCTCACTAAACCTTTTCCCAATATTCCATTCCATTTTATTTGTCCTTTGTTCACTCAAAATGGTCAGTAGCAATTTATACATCCATTTTTCATACTTTCAGATTCCTGATCAGATCTGAATACTACACTTTGCCTTTCCAGGAATTTTCTGCTATTAGGCTCCCGTTGCACCAAGTTATCATATTCCTTTCACAGCAAAAAAATCCCAAACCTGTAGCCAATTTACAATTTCTTCATTTTACCACCTGCTTAAATATCAAATAAACAGGTCACAGGCAATAATAGAAAAAAAAGTAAGCTTTTAGGCCCTTTCTGGCAGATGCTTATATGTTTATAGGATCATGGCAAAAAATTTTGAAACCAACTGTATACCTTTAATGGAGCTAGAAATTTGCCTCAAATGGTAAAAGAGAGGTATCACACAAGATACCAGTTGAGTTTTATTATGAAATAGAAAAAAAATGCATGTGTAAAAAGAAGAAGTAAGTTTTAAATTAAAGTAACAAAGGAAAATACACAAAGGGCCAGCATCGAAAGAGCAAACAAGACACAATATCTCCATTTCCCCAGTGTTAAAATTTGCTTTACATAGCCATTTCTTGGCCTGTAAGAAAATTAATGCCCCCAAAACCAAACTGAATGGGTAAGTGGTACTTAAATCTGGAAAGATTATTATCATATATGTAAACCTGATATAGATAGCTTTACCTTCTTTTCTGCTTCATATTCTGCCCATGCTGCCTTCCTTTCTTCTTCAGTGAGTTCTTCTTCTTCCTTATGGTCCAGGAGTGAATCATGTTCGTGATATCCAACTATATACTCTTTATTGATTTGAAGCAATTCTGCTAGAATTGTATCCTGTTCAAATGAAGAGATGATAAAATGAGGAGTCACTCAGTAACTCTATTTTCTGTTTTTACTCTTTGTGCATGCTGAACTTACTGCTTTCACCCAATTTCACAAATACCAGCTCAGAGCACTTCACAGCAAAACAAAATTAAAAAATAATTTAGAAGTACAATTTTCCCTCAGAGGGAGGGTAATGGATTAACAATCTGTTGCAGAGATGACAGTCCAATCACTTAATGAACCACAGGAATGCACTCAGATTCCACAACAATAAATGCAGTTTAAGAACCTAAAAAGAATGGAATGTGCTCAATGATTTTTCCTTTGCTTAGGCTGGATACCTGAGAGGCCCTATCAATAATCTGCATCTATAATATATAAAGAGCACCTCTACTGGATTTAAAACACTAAGTAGTACTTTGGTCCATCAACTGTCCATCAACATTCAACAGAAAAGGCTGCTTTCTTAAAAGTGTTAAGATAAAAGTAGAGACAAATAGTCCCCCACCCACCTGCACTAAGAAAGGTCAAATCACAGCTATGAACCAGATTTGATCAGAGGGTTGCAATTTAGACCTCTGTATTCCACAGTATCACTAATGTTTGATTGCTTTTAAGGTTAACCAAAATATAATGGCAAACTCTTGTGAAGGTTTTGTTCATAGGCATACTAACATTTTACATATATATATATCTGTATTTTTATTTATATATATATATATATATAAAAGCAAGCTCCAATATACCTCAGGATTCAGTCTAAAATTTCTAATACAAAAAATTATACATAAAACCTATTAATGTTTTTTGAAATGTCAGGTTATCAGTATGTTGAATATTTCCTAGATAAAGTAAAAATGAAGTAGCTGGTAACTAAAATATTAGGTTGCTGCTGTCCTTGACTGGACTACAGATGCCACATTATGATAGATCATTATCTCAATTAAAAAGAGATATAAAAGTAGACGGAGAAAATGAATGTAAAAAGCGGTATTTCAAGGTAGGGAGTAATGGTTTTGCAATCCTCAGAGTCAACATTCCAGTCTCCACACTTTTTCTCTTTATGTTAGAATAAAAGTAATGCTGCAAAGGACAAAGAAAAACATGCACTATAAGACTATTACAAACTGCTCAGGCTGCACCACAGGAGTCTCCTTTTGGAGATAATTATTTAACATGAGGTGTTTTTTTTTAAATGCACTTGTATCACTGATGAGCTTGCCAAATTAAAAAGCTCCAATATACTTCAGCATTCAGTCTAAGATCTATAATACAAACCAAAAGAAATTCTCTCATGGAACTTTTGGACCACTCCTGAACTGAATTACAGCGAATGTACTCAATATACTTTTTGCAGCAGAGTTATATGAGTAATTCCTACAGACCCACTCCACATCATACCCTTATCCTGCTCAGCACTTGTACAAATGGGAATATAAACTGTCCTACCCTGATGTTTTACAATCTAGATAGAACAATGATTGGAAAGAATGGCTTGTACCCACTAGCAAACAGATTTTTGCAACAGTGGGATGTGCATGTGAAAGCCCCGACCAGTGGCTTTGTCACAACAGCTACAGAAAGTTGTTTCTGTGTGTGTTTAGAACTCAATTATGTTAACCAATGCTATAAAGCTGGTCTTTGTTTCAGCCTTCTACCTGGTCTCCCCAAATTTGAATCAATGCTTTCTTTGCCAGGTCCTCAACAAAATATTCAACATAATATCTGCATAACTAATGGACACAAGGAACAAATAATGGTATTTTTGGGGTGGTGGGAGAGAAAGAGATACAATAATAGGATATGATGAAAACATCTAGAGGAAGTGCGGGAAAAAGTAAAGAAGATACTGCAAAAGTAAGCTAACAGGATTAAAGTGCTCTCAGCATACCATAGCTGTACATCAGTGTGTGGAGGGTTCCTGGACATGCATATGCATTAATTTCCATGGTAACACTATTATTGAAAACAATACTGGAATATAATCCACACTCACTTAGCCAACACAGGCTTCAAAATGTGGTTTAAATTACATCCAACTGTGTGTTTGCGTTTCTTTGTTTAAACTTTATTTTGCATTAACTTTAATGATGGAGCTTGAAAACTGGGATATGGAACGTACTGCCATTTAGTTTGTTTAATTTTACAATGAAAAGTCACCTTAGACACAAAAAAACTATTAGAATAAACATTTCTTTTTATGTGTTTAGCTCATTGACAGAACAATGATTATCAATTTGTTTATAAGCCTTAAGATGAAATCCTGGTGATGAATGAAAAAATGAAGAGATAATGAAAACATTTTTAATTTTAAAAAAAGGTTTGTCTTTTTAAAATCCTGATGGAAATTAAACGCTATGGGGAGATAAACGTATTAGAAAGGTAATCTTCCATGAAGGAATGCAAGTTATGTTGTAATTCATAAATAAGATTTTCCTCAACCAGTTGAACATTTAATACCAAGGTTAAAAATAAGAATAAATTTAAATAAGCAGCAAATTTTTCTGATTCTGAGATCAGCAGCCTTCCAAAATTCACAAAACTGTCCTCTAGTACAGAACTACTGTAAAACACATGCCCTGGCTATGTCCTTAGGTAGTATAAAATAATGATATACTGAGTCCAGCTGAACCCGAACTATTATTTTAATCTGCTTTTCCAATCTGCATTACACGACCTCCACTGAGCCAAGTTTTCGTTTCACATGAAAACGTGTGCGACTCTAACCCACTGAACACGCTGATCTGGGGAAGAATAAGCAAGAAACGGAGGGGGCAACGGTGCCAGCTCCGAGGGACACACGGTGGCCCCCCATTTCATCTTTGTCCGGCTCCCACCTCACGTGTACAGCTCCGAGCTACGCACCGCGCTGCCCCAGGTAAGGCACACGCACTGCACTCATCTCTGAGTCCTGCTATCAGCACTTCTGGTGAAAAAAACTTTTTCCCGTTAGCTACGTATCAGCCAAGTCTACCCCAGGATACAGTCCTTCGGGAGCAGAGTGCTAAGAGGCTGTGAGAACCTACTTTAAAAAAACCCAAAACAATAGCCCAGCCATAAATCACACTGATTTAAAAACAGGCTCCAGATCCACTGTTAAATTCATGGCAAAGCAAAACGGAACACCCGAAATACAATCATAATACATTAAACAGAATTTTCTCACTTTACACTAACTTTTCCTTTTGAATTGCTACTCTGCAGAAATAATAACAAAACCTTCCCCCCCAATAACACTTCTTAAGAAAACTGGTCGTTGACTGAAACTTGGATTATTGCAAAACCAAAGTTCTCAAGGATGTATTTTAAAAATCAAGTATTATTTGTTTCTTCACTCACATAATGGCTTTACTCCTGATTTTTGAAACAATATAGAATGAATTCTCCTAACCCACCAGAAGCGAAAGAATTAAAAAGTTATTTCTTCTTCTCTTAGCCCAAAAGAAGTTGAAAAGCACATTAAAGGTAGGAGTTACAAGAAGAGCCCTAAAGCCCAGCTCTGAATCACTCCTCCTCAATGTACAGGACACCCGGCTGCATTCCTAAAGAACCCTCCTACCAGTGGGGTGCCACTGCAGTCACAAAGCTCTCCAACTTAGCAGACAGCCAGCAGAAAATCTATTATCCCTCTAGGTTTTTCCACATTCATGCTCAGATGGCCGGAGAAAAGATGGAAAACATTTCACCTGATCCCTATTCAGAATTCCTTCTAAAAAGCTTGCTTGGAAAGGGTCAATTCTAAAATGCGTGTTTTCAAACACCTCTGTACCCCTGTTCGGAGGAATCTCTTCTTTCAGAGCCCAGTGTATCTCCACGGAACACTCCTAGTGTATTTACATGTTTTTACTGTGAATTTCACAGCAATGCTAAGGATTACAAATGTAATCCCTCCCTCACTGTCCACACAACAGTAAAATTACACACCGAGATCACTGTTCAACAGACTGTGCTTTGAAGATGGAAAAGAGGCCTGAAGACAAAGAGAGACAATCATACACACAACCTGTAAGAGGCAGAACTAAAGCCTTCTTTTAGCCTAAATGCCTATTTTGCTTTGCTGGTAATTATAAAGGAACAGCTCAGGCTTTGTGAGCAAGGGGCAGCCAGCTCACGGAGGGCAGGGTAATGCAGGTAAAGTTCTCGTGGCCTTTGTCTCCAGCCGTGAGCTGCAGGGATCAGGCTGGGTCTGCTCAGCTTCCCGTGAACAAAGCTTCAGAACGTCGTGCAACATGATCTTAAGGAAAATTTTAATCTCCAAAGGCCAGGTAATTAATCAATGTTAGAATAAAATGTTTTCATAAGCATATCAATGGTCTTTTAAATCAACTTTTTTAAAGAATTGCCATAAGTGTGCTGTTAAATTCATTTATTTTTGAAGAAGTTTTTTAATTATAAAGCTGAATCATGCATCTCTCCTAAAATTATACTGAAATAAGGAATAGTTAACTTTGTGAACGAATAACCTTACACAATTACAAAGTAACATCACTGCAATACTTCCTTCCTTCCTAATACTTGCTTTTGAGTGTTTATGTAGGATTTTGGAGAATAGGATAGACCAAAAAAAGACAGAATAGAAAAGAAAACATAAAAGTTAATCATACGATATAAATAAGGCATGAGCCACAATTCAATTAAAGAAACCACAGGAATCAGGGAAGGAGTCACCGCAACTACTGGACTAGCTCAGTTTTGTGTGCAAAGTAAGAACCCAATTGCAGATAAAATGATAACAAAATATCCCAATCAGCTGAGCTATACAGGGAAGACAAGTGCAGCCAAAAATACTTTTTTTAAAAAATGGGATCATCAAAATAGTAAACATAAGTACCAAATGAAACCAAGTTCTTCTAATTTATACTTAAATTCCTTTGTGACAGTTTGCTACCTTGGCACTAAGCACTATTCACCCAGGGACAGGAGGTCAATGCGAGTGGTTAAAAGCTTGTATTTAACTTAACTTACACAAACCTTACAATGATGGTTGGAGGAAGGCAATTAATATGAAACAATATTTGAAACTGCATGATAAAGTAAGTTTGGAGTTTATAAACTTTCTCTTTTACATTACACTTCATTCATTAATTATTACTGTAAAAGAAAACAAGTCACTTTCAAAATATAATTATTGCACTGGACTGATTAAGGCTTTGAATAAACATACTCAGTTGCTTCATAGGTTTTCAACCTTTTTTTATTTTCTTAAAACTAAGTAGCAGCAGCAGCAAATGGTGATGCATTAACTATGAGTTTGTGGAAGCATAAATGCATATGGCATAAAATAACTAATTAATTCTAACCTAGAGGAAGATGTTTTAGGAGGTGCAAATAATGAATTTGCCAAAATAGATATGTACAACATAGTAAAAAAAACCTGAAAGTAGAATTTTCAGTTATCTACAATTTACTGCTTACAGTGAGAAACACTGGAATAAAAAGAGCTTAGATACAGTCATTAAAGTTTGTTTTCAAGGTTTTTAAAATGCATGTGTAGCAGCGACTAACACTTAAAGGGCTAACACTTCCTAAATCCCACCGGCAGCTGCACCAACGCTGTAGGTGGTCTGAGAGACCCTTTCAGAGAATGGCTTAACTATTAAGAATGCCAATGTGATGCCTGACCACGATTTATTATATTATAATGGTCTGCAGATAGTCTAGAATGGAAAACATACCATTTTTCCTTGGAAATTAATAGATTTACAAATCGGAAAACCTCCCTCCCCACACGCAGACACTGTGTAGTGACCTAAACACAGTAGTAACTCAGAAATTTAACCATTTAACTAACCGTGGGCCACACATTCATGTGTTGCTGTTCACTAGCTATTCACCTGGTAAGAAGCAAAGATAATTGCACAACAGATTAATGATGAATTAGTCTTCAGCAGACCACATAGGCAAAAAATATAAATCCAACAAAGTACAAAACAATCATAAATATGAACTGACTTGGAAACAAAGAACAAAGTAACTGAATCAGTTACTCTTTCCCCTGAAGTTTACTCCTGCCTGACTATAAAAGTCATAGTTTTCATTTTTAAATTCAGTTAGTAAATTTTTCCATTCCCTAAGTATCACATAGTATAGCAAACCACTACTACGCAGAGCAGTGACAATGAACCACTACTACACATGCTACATCCATTACAAAGAGATTTAGGCAGGCCTCAGTGAAAACAAACCAGTGCAATCCTAAAAGCTCATTTAACACCAAGTCAGAAAAAGGTTCTGACATCACTACTTCATATTATCTCAAAGTATAGAGTATCAGCATTCTCACTGAGTTGTGTAAATGATTGTCTAGAAAAATGTCACTGCCCTCTGCTAGTACTGGCAACACTGAAAATAGAATACAAAAATCTTAGCTTGTCCAATTTTCCTCACTTAAACAGTAAATAAGTGCAACTGTTTCCCTATCTCTACCATATCTCTATTAATGGTCCCTATGAGAAGAGTTAAACAATTAACTAAAACCCAAAAAGGCTTGGTGAAGGAGAACATGGATTAATTTGACTCTTAGAATGTCTTACCTAGGTAGGTAAAAACCAGACTGTGAAGTACAGTATCACCTCACAGGCTTGTTATCACCAATTGAGGTAGTGGTAGGTATTACCAGCACCCACTTAGATGTTAATTTGAACCTTGGCTTCCGCAGGTTCCTGCAGTAAAATTTTTACTCACTCAAATTATGTAAAAAAGTATTTTTGTTTGTTCTGATTTAAAAATTTTCTTTTATCTGAAGATCTTTTTCTTATACTGTCAACTACACTGAAGGGAAACTCATTATCTATCTCATTATACCATCCATTATATTAATTGTCTATTTTACTGTTTTACCTGCTATCCACCTCCATTCAAAGTGAACGATATTGCTCTAAAATGAAAATACGGCCCACTTCTTCTTCCAAGATCAAACAGCCCACGTCCTTAAACAGATGTAAAGTAGTGCTATAGCGTAGACTTCCTAGTGATGTGCATCAACTTACTTTTGGCAACATTGGTGTATCTCTCTTCTTTTTCTTTTCTGAATTAGGATCATCCAACAAATCTGGCTCAAAAGTGTACAACTCCGTAAGTTCATTCATAGTAAAATGACGTTCAACTTGCTGTTGATCGACAACCCGGAAAGACAATGACTGCTTTGTTACCTGACGATCATAGATCTTATCTTCCATCGTTCCCTAAAAAACGAAGACACTCACACAAATACTGGACCTTGTTGTCATATAGGAAAAAAATTTAATACTTATAAAATAGCTAGAATAACATCATAAGTGCTCCATTTTCCTCATTTCTTTGATCCCATATCTACAAAGTTACCTGAAAACACTGTTTACTGAGAAAATAATAATAAAAAAAAAACCCTGCTGGAAGCGAGCACAAATTAATATGAATTGTGTATGTGACATGTCACCTAGCTACTGACTAGAGTATGAAATGTATATTTTCAGTAGTGTTTTGGAGAGATCCGGTTTTGTTTCAATGCCCCAAAGTAGGATTTATAAAACAAACAAATGGCATTTTCTACAGTATGTACCTTATTGGGCTGCTTTGAGCAGCCTGTAAAAAGAGAAAACAGATACCATATCACTGGGGTGGAGAGCAGAGGGGAAGGGAAGCAGAGAAGCCTAATTCATCACAGCTGTGTATAAAAAAATTAGATCCTTGATTAAAAAAGGAAAAATTTTATTTTTTCTTTTTTTTTAAAAAAGATGATAACTATGACAAGTATGAGAACAGCACAGCCTGTTCTCAACATCTTAAAAAGGATATCAACAGTTCAAAAGTGCACACGGAAAACTACAAAAATAGACTGAAGGCTGAAGAAAAATCCTGTGTCTGACAGTTATGTGTTACAAGAAGTCATTTAGGTTGGCAAGAAAGTAGTGAGTTAAGTACTGTTACTGGGAAAAGGTATTCCATCTACTCTGTAACACCTGAAGAACAAGAATATGAAGCAAGAATATGGCATCACACTTTAAAAAAGCATGGATCAGTGACCATCAGAATTATTACACTTCTTTAGTATCTGTAGGGTGTGATTCAAGTTTCAAATCAAGACTGGACACCTTTTTATAAAGAATTCTTTAGCTCCCTATGTCTTCACTCCAGTTGGACCATCGGGGGTCAACTGAAGACAGCTACACTGAGCAAGCCTATTGCCTAACAACAACCATCCTCTATGCAGTCTATTAATTAAGAATTTTAGTGCTGTGCAAATCAAAAAAGCTGAGAACACTGTTCTGAGTCTGAATGTGTGAATCATTGCTGGAATTCCAAAATTTGTGTTACACAAAGAGTCGATGAGGTGGCTTAACACGAAATCATTTCAGTTGTTATTTATTCTACCAATCTCTCCTCCAAGAGGTTTTTCAGTGGCCAAATACTGCTCTCAGATTAGGTCTGGAAGATGACTGAATCGACGTGGACCACTATGGACTTCCCCACAAAGCCAAATCGTTAAAGTTTACCAATTTCACTGCAGGACCAGAATATCATAAAAATATCAGACAGAAACGTACCTGAGCCAAAAACCTGTACACAAACACAGGTTTGCTCTGCCCAAAGCGGTAAACCCTGAAAATACTCTGGATGTCATACGATGGGTTCCAAGAGGCATCAAAGATGATTACTCTATTAGCAGCCACGAGATTAATTCCGAGGGAACCTGCTTTAGTGGATATAATAAACAAGCGGCCTCTGGAACACAGAAAAGTTGCAAAATTTTAGTATTTTGGAAAACAATGATTGTTTCCACGTTGCTGTGTTACTATGGAGTTGTTCATACACTGAAGTAACTCAAAAACTTCATTAAAATACTGTACTAAGACTAAAACAGACACAGATTTTACAAGGACAACACCTTTAGCAAACCATACATTCCCAGAAGTACAGATCAGGGCCTTCTGCAAACCCAACTGCTAACAAAAGCTGGTGGGTAAGAAAAAATTTTTTGATCTGAATTTTCAAACTCTAATAAAATTAGTTATAGCAAATTAAACCATAATTTTAAACAGGCACATTCCATGCTATTGAAACTGTCGCCTGGCTAGTAAACTTTCAGGATAACTCTAGAACAGCACTGTCTCTTTGTTGTATCTGCTTTTTTTGAATACCATCTCACTTAGGCTCAACTAAAAATGAGATCAATTACCCGACAGAATAAACTATTTAAGAGTATTAACACTGAATTAGCTTACTTTGTTCCATTTAAGATTTTTCCCCCTGTACATTGGAAAACACTGCCACATAACCATGTATTTTATTTTTTAAACAAATCTAGTAAGGTGAAGTTCCTTAACTTTGTTAAACTTGTACAAGTTTGTATCTATCTACCTATCTAAATCAGACTTGAAAGTCCCAACTTGTATGAACCCTGGATGGCTGGGAGATTCTGGAGACGGTTGAGAGTCACAGGCTTCTGACCAGCCAAGTGACTGCTGTGTCCTGGCCAGACCCCACGGGCCTCTGACACTCCTAGGTCCTTATATTCTGTCTCTGATCCAAACTGCTTACACTCTAAACAAGAATGAAACACTGAGCAAGTATTAATCAGTACAAATGGAAGCAATCTCAGGAAATCAGAAACCTATTGCTATTGCACATTTTTTTGTGCAAGTTCTGCACCTGACAACATTGTGATATTTATTCACCTAGCCTTAAGAGGTCATTAAGCTAATACAACTAATGAAGAAATAAGGAAGAAAAGAAAGAGAAGGGGGGAAAATTAAGCACATGGATCAGAAGAGATCTCACCTCACATTAGTTTCATCATTAAATTCTTCAGCCCATTTCTTTCTTGACTGGGCTGTAGTTGAACCATCTAAGCGATAGTAATCAATGTTTCTGAACCATTTTCCTTCACCTATGAATATAATAGTCAAATTATTAAAATACTGATTGCATAAGAGACTGATAATACTAGATATACACAACTGTCTAGTCAAAGAACAAATATGGAACATGAAATGTATTATTTTTCATTTTAATTACCCTGTGAGTTATGGCTACTTCTTGTCAGATGGGAAAGTTAAATAATTACAGTTGACAGAATGTTTTCTTCTCTCCCCAATTCACAAGTAACCTTTCTTTTTTTAATTTGGCCATGAAGGTAAATGTACACAAAATGAACCCCACTCTGCCATCAATTATAAAGAAAATAGCATTTTTAGGAGACAGCACTGCTCAAAACAATAAATTATGAAAAAGAGATTGTTATGTCAGGAAGGTCTCTATATGGTGAATCTTGCTATATGATACGTAGTCTAATCACTTACCGAAAGAACTACCACAGAGGAAAAAAATCCACCCCTTAAAACATTTTCTCAGACTAAAGGCACAAACTCCACAAAATACAGACAGCTCATAGTATCTGAAGATGACAAATGTAAGGAAGCTGAGAAAGCAACTGCCAGAAATCTCAGAGAGACAGATAGTGGAGATCTTCATCTAACTATCATGTTGGTATTTCTAAGACACATTTATGCAACTGTTCAACATGTTTACACTTAGAAATAAGATATTTGAAAGGAATGGTGGATTCAAAGGAATTCTTCAATCAACACGTACTAGGAACCGAAATTTCACATGAAAATGAACTGCATCATCAGGAGCTCTGGAAGGATCTCACAGAGAGAACAGATGAAACATCCTATGCAGAGGACATGAGAAATTGAGAAATTTCTCACCATTTGAGAATCACTAGGATAATAATTAGGTCAATACTTTGCTCCCTTATGAAATCCATGAAACAATCTACTCCAGTACACATAAAGCCTAAATTCACATTTCGCATGTTCTACACACTGTTTTAAAGTAGTCTAATTTTCATTCATTATCTCTCTCCCAGTATGAAGGATCAGAATTTGCCATGCATCAGCATACAACATCACTTTTGCACAGAATTTAGCAAAATGCCTTCTCTCCTTTCAGATGATGAAAACTTACTCTGCTTAGACCATATTAAGCACAGACGATACAGAATGAAAACAGAAGCAAGAGCCCATAATGGCATAGCAGAGACCACCTGCAGAGGAGACCACAATCCTGTCAACTTCAGGAATAGTAAAGAGCATATGATACTTCTAATGAAAGCAATTATTTCAAATCCATTCCCTTTGGACTGAATAGAGGAAAGAGTTACTAGTGTTGCAAGTGTTCAAGGTGGCACTCACCTTTATAAATAGGAGGCTTGTCTTTGTCAGTTTTCTCCCTGTTGGCCAGCTCCAGAAAATCTTCTATCAAATCCAGAGATATTAGGGACTGGCTAAACACTAGGCTGAAAACAGGAACAGGGAGACACAAAATTCACTTCTGAGGTTATTTTAATTATTGTATTGCTTCGTTTTTCCTCTCTCCTCACTTTGATACTACATTTGAAACAGCCTTTTTAGACACAGAGAAAGACTGTGGTGAAGTACATGCATGTATGGAAAGACTCACTGATAAAAATGAATGTAACAGGCACGTTTGTTTCAGAAAACTGAGCTACAGCATCATGAAGACTGAAGAACACCGTCAGACTAACATACTTAGAAGGTTATTAAAAATATTTCTAGAACTGACTTACACTTTGTCTCCAAGCTCCTCTGCCATTCGAAGAATTTCAAAGAGAAGCACCATTTTCCCAGAATGCTCCAACACTTCAGCATCTGCATCAGTGACAAAATCTTTGTACCAATCTGGCGCTGGGCTATCAGGATTGGAAGAGGATGTAGCTTTGCCTATTAAAAAAAAAAAGTAAAAAAAAAAAGAAATTTAAGATAAGGCCATCATCTCCATTTAAATGCTTTGAAATATCTGAACTACAACATTTTTCCCTGTTTTTCGTCTTAACTGGTATGAAAAGAGTTAAACAGGCAAAGAAAAAAATAAGTGTTTGCAGTATAACGATTATCAGATTAGCAGTTATCAATAACAAAAATCATCAATAAGTCGCAAATCTCCTTTTGCAAAATGATGTTGAGTTGTATTTTTTTTACTTGTGTATTATACTCACCTTCATCTGACTTTGTAACAGATGGAGGGTTGTTTACAAGTTCTTCTGCATTTCCTTCTCCACCTCCACGAGATCTTGAATTCCAGACTTTAATAACTTCAACATCATTATCACTGCCACTTCCACCTGAGCTACACTCTTTCTTCACTTTTTTCCCCTTGGATTTTTTTTTCCTACAAAGGTAACATTTTACACCCCATTATTTTTTAAAAACTGTACTGTTAGAGAGCATATTTAATATAAATATATATATATATATAAAACAAACCAAAAAAGCATTCACTTTCATAGAAATCATAGAAAGTTTTGTTAGGGAAATAAATCCAATAAGCAACAACAAATAAAAGCTCAATTACTTTGCATAATCATCAGAACTTAAGCTCATTGAAGTTTCATCGGAATCCGAAGCTATGAACTCATCCATACTGTCTTCATCAAAATAGCCCTCAAAAGAGAAAAAAAAGATTTTAGTGAGTGTGCTCATCCAGACGCTTTTATTAAACCTTTAACCATCTGCTTATTCTTCATTTAAACAATGATCAGTTCTACAAAGGGTGGCCTTGCAAAATGTTTTAAGAATGACAACATAGCCAGAAACAACAATATGACAAAACCAGCAGCAAAATTACCCCACAGCAACAAAGATTTCCATTAATTTGACGAAACTTTACCTAGCATTTGGCAAAGCTTATTTGGAAAGTTCTCAATAGAGAGTATTTTGATATATCTAATTTACCTTATTTTCTTTGCTAATATAGTCCAGCTGCAAACACCAAGGGTGAGTCCAGATTCTGCTCAGCATCTGGAAATCCTGGAATAGCTTAGCTCCAGCTTTGCCTCTTCCACCTTCATTGCCACTACCTACACCTGACAATAAAGTTCAGGTTTTAGAATGAAACCTTGAATTAAGTGCCACATAGTGTTCCCCCTTTGAACAATCCGTTAACGCGGTACTGAGTGTTCTTTCCAGATGCACATCATATTGTAACGTTTCTTGTAAAAGAGGTCAAATTACTGAGTCACAGGCATTTTTTTCCTAGTTAAAGTTGTCAAAATTAGATTTTCCCCTTTTTCTTGATAATAAGAAACATGATTATATTATTACATAAAAGCACAGTTCTCCCCAGTATAGGAATGAATCCAAATCCCCTTAAAAAGACAGTCATGTCTATTTAGGTTTTGTAAAAGCAGCCCAAGGTAGAAAATACAAAATAAAATTTGCATTTAGGTTTTAATGAATTTCACTTACTATTTTGAGCTACCTTTATTTAATGATTTGTAATGTTGCAGTATTCTGTTACAACAAAGACACTAAAAAAAGGCCAGCCTATTTTTTCCATTGTCCAAGCACAAATTAGTGCAAAGTAGTACAATGTTCAGAGCGTTAAATTTCTTTTTGTAGTCTCAATTACTCATTAAGCAGCACATTAATTTTAGGTTCCTGAAACACATTTTTTTTCTATTTATTATATGCATAACTTAAGGCAAGAAAATAGTATTTATTGCATCACAATCATCAAAGGTCTATGGCAAAGCAGGCACAAAAGCTTATTCAGTGCATTTGCTCAATGCACAAGACAATCCCAGAAAACATCTAGAGAGTATAACTATTTTAACAAACAAGTTCTTGCTATGTTTTCATCATGCAACAGCTTGGAGCATCTTCCCATTTGTGCTCTCCTTTGACTTTGGGAAATGGAAGTGTAAGGACGACAGAAATTCTTAGATTTGACTTCCCTAAAGCTGAGCTAACAGTACAGAGAAACTCAATGTTAACAAGTTTCGAGTTAACAAGTCTTACAGACTTCTTAATTTTCTATGTTACAGAAGTGAAAGAAAACATGTATCAGTTTCATGAAACGACTGAAACACTGGGTAAAACTGCATGTAAAATGTAGAGTTTATGGCTGATACAATACACAGAAAAATGTAATTTTAAA
Source organism: Gallinago undulata (assembly GCA_026546715.1). Taxonomy (NCBI): domain Eukaryota; kingdom Metazoa; phylum Chordata; class Aves; order Charadriiformes; family Scolopacidae; genus Gallinago; species Gallinago undulata. Next base: position 13,833,890 of record JAOTQQ010000063.1, on the reverse strand, counting down.
AATGTAAAGATGAATGCAGCAATTTTCCAACTGTATTTATCTTCAGTAGCAAGACTCCCTTTTTTATTTAATGAAAATCAAAAAGCATGTTGTCTTCTTTTGAAATACAAAGTAATGCAAGGAATTGACGCAGGCTTCAGCAGCCAGCATGGAGATTTGCTCTGGAGACTGGAGCATTGGTCAGCTTTGACAACTTCTTCCCCTCTAAAAGGGCCACTTGTCTTTCCTCCCTCTTGTTTCCCCTCTTCTTTCCCACGTGGTGTCTGGCACAGACTGAGCTGACCAGGCTGGCAGGACATTAAGCCGAGATGAAGACAGAGAAAGGAGATAATGCCTTCCACTAGTTCAGGGAGTTGAAGAAGCCCACAAAGGGCTGGTAAGTCATGAAACAGTATAAACCCTATTGACAAATGCAAACTTAGCTAAACTCAAATAATTCTGTTGAGCCCTTAAAGTGTAGGCAGATTGACTGAACTACCTGTTAGGCAGTGCCTTTTCTTATAGTTACTTACACGCACCACCTGTTAAAACATTAATGGCTCCAACAGCATAGCAAATCTGGAGCTCGCTCTAACAGGCTTCTCGCCAGCGCAAACCTTATCCTTAATTTAACAGACACTGGACTAGGAGCTACTTCCTCCTATCTGCTGCCTACTTCATTTAAAAAGGAAGTATTGAAAGCCTTTGTATGTAAAGAATTCTGTAAAGAGTTAGAGAAAAACAGCTGTAAACATAAAGCACTAGCTCTTATGCTGGTCAGTGATGTGTAAAAGATTTACGCTGCCGTCTAAAAGCGCGGCAAGACCAACAAAGCCAGTGTTGGCAGAGTCTGGAATTACAGAACCAGCCCCGCTTGGTATTGGACATAGGCCAGAGATAAGCTACCAAACTACCATAACTGTTGTGATTTAAAAGTTCCTACGAAGAGCTAAAAAAGTTTAACCTAAATCGTTTCGATGCATGCCAGTAAATAGCTAACGCTTATCATTTTTAGGTTTCTAGCTTTGGCAAGGCATTTAGCGTGATGATGAACCAAAAACTGAAGGTGGACTACTGTTGAAGAGCTACAAATATTATTATTCCTTAAAAAAGTATTTTTATGTGCAACCAAATGTCTTGATACAATTCAATTTTCAGAGCTAATGTAAATCTTACAGGAAGCAGAAAAATACATCTGTAGAGCAAATAATACATATAAAAACCCACCAACCTACTAACTATGGCTATAAGTCCCTTATTAAATAACCATCAATCTTTTTACCTGACAGACTTGTAGGCACGTACCTGTCAAATGATCCAAGTAGTATTGGTAGAGTTTGCACTGAATAGGTGTCATTCGAACTTCTAGAACATACTCGTATTTTGGTGGGAGGAACTTTGTTAATGCTGTGTAATCTTTCCTCTGTAATTTTACAAACAGTACTTTAGTCATATAAACACGAAAACGACTGCTGAGAGCTTAAGAACTTCTGGCATCCTAAACGACAAAGCACCATACACAAATTACAAGGATTCAGATGCTTTCCAACCACAAAGGGAAAAAAATAGCCCACTAAATACAATCCAATTACAGGCACTGTCTGCAAAAGCCCATCTTACCTAGTAAACGTGGTTGTCTACTCAAAAGTGTATGACCTGTTAACCCCATGTCCCAGTTCCAAAGTTGACTGCAACTTCAGGAGCTGCTCTGGTAACTACTTTTGTGGGTGTTTTTTAAATATGAAAACCTTTTTTTTGTGAAACGTGGGTAAGTCAAGCAGCTAATATCAACGCTTGTTATCACAGATGAACTCACATTCAGGTTAACCACCTCCTGTTTTAGATTACATAGCTTCTGAATACTTGCTTGGGGCAATGAAAAATTTAGTTGTTTTCCTTTTTTTGTCTCTTAGTTTAGTCTACTTCTCTCTACCTACCCCTTCATCCAAACGGTGAATGGTGTCTTCATCCTGACCGAGAAACTGTTGCACATTTAGGAATTAAGTGACCTCACCAGAGCTAACCTGCCTGCGCTGTGCTGCATCAACTCCCTGGCTGCAGGATAACTGCAGCTCACTGCACTGGAGGAGCCTGCACTTGGTACTGCCCACCTACACGGCCTTCTGTTATCTAGAAGTACAGCAAGAAGCTCTCAAGAGAACATCTTCTAGGAACAGAAGACAACAGAACAGTTGTCTTCATCTCAAGGAAATTATGTAGTAGCTGGAATGATCAGAAGGGAGAGCTGCTGTCTACGGACAGGATCTGCTCTGTGCAGTACACTGTGAGAAAATTCATCCAGACTCCATCCGATGCTGCACAAACACGGGTGCTTAGCATCTCAAACATGTAAGATTTAATTCTATTTATGTTCCTTGTCATTCTTTTGGTTTGGGTTCCGGTACTGCTGTACAGATGTGTCAAAAATCATGTACACTATCCTTTCACCACTACTCGTATTTCCAAGATCATAACTTTATGATAGGAGTCCTTTACTAGTCTTACACACTGCCATAAAGCTTTTCATTTCTTTCCAGGACAAAGAAGTATCTGGTTGTGGGACTATCCCACTATGACCATTTCAACCAGCTCATGCCCTCTTGGACTATTTAATCAACTCCCAACAACCACACAGGCAGGAAGAGGCAATGGATGCCTACAGAGCACCACACCTGCCATCAGGCTGCCTGTGCTTGGGTTTATAAAACAAAAGAGCGGTAACACCATTCTGACAGCACAGAGGTGCCATACCATAGCAGCTCAATAGAAGAGCAAGGAACACAGCCCTCATGAAAACCCAGGCAGCCTTGGTTTTAGATCTAAGGTCTTTTAAGGTACCAAGTTCTTTACCCTTTTGGGCCTGACTAATCTTCCTTCTCTCCTCTTCCACATTGTTCTGATTCTCACAAATCAGAAAAAAATAGGAATTCAGATTCTCACAAATCAGAAAAAAATAGGAATTCAGAACTAAGTCGCAAACTATGGATCACCAGCTTTTTGTGCAGTTTTTAAGACAGTTGAGTTTTAAATGTGTATTCTCTAAATGTGTATATGGAACTAAGAGAATATTTCAAAGCTTACTGATGTCCTTACTCTACCATGTAAATTTCTAGTCTCCTGGCAGGAAAACAGCTGTATTCTCTACTATATGTATATATCCTGCTTAGGATACACTGACATTTGCATAAAAGTTATGAATTATTTTTTCTAAGTCTTTCTAGTCATGATAAATAATGCAGAGATGTGCTGATTTTGGCTGGGATAGAGTTAATTTTCTCCACAGTAGGTGGAATGGGCCTGTGTCTTGGATTTGTGCTGGAATCAGTGTTGATAACACAGGGATGCTTTAGTTAATGCTAAGCAGGGCTTGCCCAGAGTCAAGGTATTTTCTGCTCCTCACACCACCCCAACAGCAAGTGGGCTGGGGGGGCACAAGGAGTTGGGAGGGGACACAGCTAGGAAAGGTGACCCCAACTGGTCAAAGGGATATTCCATACCATACAACGTCATGCTCAGCATTAAAATTGGTGGGGCTGTTGGCCAGGGGCCTGCTGCTCAGAGACTGGCTGGGCATCAGTTGGTTGGTGGTAAGCAACTGTTTTCGTTTGCATCACTTGTCCTTCTTGGGTCTTACTTCTGTTATTTTACTTTTCATCATTATATTTCAATTATTAAACTGTTCATATCTCAACTCATGAGTTTTCTCGCTTCTATCCTTCCAATTCTCTTCCCTCCATCCTGCTGGGGATGGGGGTGAATGAGCAAGTGGCTGCACGGGGCTTAGTTGCCTGCTGGGTTTAAACCACAAGAGATCTAGTAATTAGTGAAAATATTTAAGTCAAAAGTAATAGCTGGATTCAACGGAGCTCTCAAATAGCAAGTTTACAGGCCTTTGAGTGCTTTTATGTGAACAAGATGAAATAAATCCTCCCCCTCCCTGCAGCTAATTCAAGTAATTTGTTATAGTAAAACTGGTCTCACCTGAACACATCCAGCCAACATCTCATAGAGAATATGTGCACGCTTCTTCATGACTCTGACATCTACCAGAGTAGAGTCTGCACACTGACCGTTCTGAATTGGATTTATAAATCGATTTCGGAATTCCTTAATCGAACCGAGCAAATTCTCCTTAATGAAGTTAACCATGCAGTGATCTAGGATTAAAAAAGCAGGTTTGAGTTGTTCAAAATGGAAAGTACAGTACTGGGATTAATTCTAACAGAAAATAAATGTGTCGTATCTAAAACAACCAACTTTCTGAAGAATAGAAAAACTCAAACTACCCCTTCTGGAAAGGGCACCTTAAATTGACATATTCTAGGCACAGAGAACTTCTACATTTAATGTCATATTGAAAACTACCTCATCGTGTTTGTTTCACAAATTTTGTAAGCTGCTGTGCACCAAAGCAATCATGTAACAAAATCATATTCATAAAGGTTTTTAAATAGATCCAAAAGCATATTAATCAATAGGAAAAAATGTTACACCATATTAACAAACAGAAGCAAAATTTACATGCTAGTTTAGAATGAAATTCTAAGGCAGTAAGCATCACTGTTTAGTAAGTTCACTAAGAACACTGCTCTACAATGGTTTAAAACTATTTAAATTGATGCTGCTGCAAGACCTGGTCCACCCATTTTCCCTCTGAACATTCTCAGCCTTCCCCTTTTGACATGCTGAGACTGATCTGGTCCTTTGGTCAGCCAGATCAAGGAACTGAACTGTCAAAAAGCTATTAACTTCTGCATTGTAATTTTTGGATACTCCTCATACAGGCTCCCAGAGGAACCAGATGTATATAAGGTCATGCCAAGAGAAAGGATGGAGCAGAGGCCACATTCCCAACAGCTTCACTTTAATTTAGTTTAAACCATCGTGGAACCACATCCTGAGACAATGATTTAATATGCACAATGCAAAAACAGATTGTTAGGGTATTTTTTAGATACAGAAACCTAGCAGACAGCTTCACCATATTAATTTTTTTTTCTTTTAATCAAGCTAAATCAGTCTGTATATTGCTGAAAGGCAATTGCATATTCAGGGAAATAAAACAATTCTTAAACCAGAAAAATACTCACATTCTATAAGATTGTTTTGCAGCGGTGTTCCTGTAAGAATTATTCTTCTCCTTGATCGAATAGAATTCATTGCCTTAGAAACAGCAGATGCTTCATTTTTTAGTATGTGCCCTTCATCACAAACAACAAAGTCGGGGCCTAGAAAGAAATAACATTAGATCTCTTCTATCTTTTATAACCACAAAGAAACTGGCAACCTAAAGAATCCAAAAAAGTTTCTACTAACGTTATTAAACTACTTTTCAATTTTGTGTGTGTTTGTGGTGGTTTTTTTACCACCATGAATGTTCTCAGCTTTTGCACAAGCATTCACAGTAGCTATTCTGTGGCTGTTGCTTGTAAAGTCTTCATGAAAAGGATTAAATACAGTCTTGCAATATATATTCCTATAAAAATTATTTATCCACACAGAATGTCTACATATACATTCACCCTGTCAAACAAAACTCGATAAAACTGTTTTCCTTAAATCCATCTTAGGCTGCCATCTACTGATCAATTCTAAAGAAAACCAAAAATCAGGTAACCGGTAATTTCTCATTTAGGCAACAGGTCAGTATCAATAGGGGTAAACAGTGCAATCAAAATCCTTATCTAAGATAAGACACGATCAAATCTGATCTGAATTACAGACAAGTGAATTGCCACCTTGTACCTGAAAGTCAACACAGAAATGTCCTCAGCTTTCTTCCATGAGATAAAACCAAGGATTCTATACTGCTATTTTAGCTGAGTTGCACAAGGAATATCAAAACCACACCGCAATACATTTCCACGGTATGCAAAGCAACTCTAACAGAATTATTAAGTGTTACAATTTGGGCTTTACAAAAAATAACATCAAACTTGGCAGAACAGACTTACACACCCTAACAGTTTTCAGATTTGGAGGAAATTTCTGGAAGCTCTTTTCTTGAAAGGAGAAGTAAAAGATATTCTAGGATCCAACTAGTAACTTAGAATGAATGTTTTACCAGATCTAAACCTGAACTCAATTCTAGTACTACCAATCACGAAGTCAGCTGAAGTCAAGTTTATGCACCTTTGAAAAATGCTACACAAAGCCATCAGTTGGGTTCATTCATCCAGCTTTAAAAAGTCTGATATTTGAGGTGGCAAAGAAGTATTTATGAACATGGACAATCTAATTTTTATAACTTACTAAGAATATTTTTTCCTCAGACTAAGCTTAAACTGCCTTGTAAAGAAGAAAATAAATTCTAGGACAGTGGTCAACAACAGAGAATCAATTACACCTTTGACTACTCCATGATTTAATGCCAGTGCCAGTCATCTTAATGATGCCATTTTAAGTGTCAAAAAGTGATTTGAATCTCACATGTGAAGAGAAAAGGTATCAAGATGTTTTTTTTCAAGCAGAAAAAAAAAAAGTCTTTTGAACGAAGTCTAGAAACCAATTATGAAAATCCTCATATGAATTCCAAACACACTTAGACTTGCCCAAGCCTACGTACTAATTTTCACACCTGCCACAGAACATTTCCTCATATTATTTCACAATTTTTGTACCTTCCCCTCTTTGGACAGCATGCAAAAGGCTGAGTGGCTATGTACAAAGCCCTCCTTTAGTTTTAGGCAAACATCTCCTAATGGTGACAGATCCTTTCTCTACTCCTCATTCTAGTATTTCCTGAAGGGTAAGGATCTTGCAAGCACGCTGCTCCTGCAGTGCACAGTGTCACTGAGATGGTCTTGAGCCACTCTTCAGAACTGAAGCCTTTGCAACATCTCCCCAGCTTCACCAGATGTGAAGCTTAATGACTGAATGTTAATAGATCACTCTCAGAAATAGATTTGGTCTGGTACTTTATGGTTACAATCAGAATCAAAGTACATTACAGAAGAAGTCTAAATGAAGTCTAAATGACAGATAGCAATCAAAATCGTGCAAATACTCCAGAAATCAGTTTCAGTAAAGACTGATTCATTAATATGAAGTGCTAAGTACACACCCACACCCCACACCCAAAAAACCCACCTCAAAAGCTGTTGTTTAGAGTAAGTGAATGATAGTAAAAATATGTAAAAACTATCTTAGTAAAGTTATTCATGGGTTGTTTTGGCAGGCGTGTAGTGTGTAGCATTAGTATCTTGAACAAACATCTTGGCTACAACTCAGTGGCAGGTATTTTTATAAATTTGTGGGTTTTTTCCTTGTTCTTAAAAAACATGAATGCAATTCATTATGGACAAACCATTTCTCAAAACATAATAAAGGAATGTAAAACTTAAAGGGACCTCAAGGGATCATTTAATCCATTTTCTTCATCTGAGATAAGAGTTATGAGAAAGGGACATAACCTCCCTGATCGAAGCAGAAAACTCCATGACCTCTATCTTTTTCTAAAACACTGTGCAATATTACTTAATTTAAATGTTCTCTGCTACAAATCAGAATAAATTCTGCCCTTTCTCCAACTGATGTAAAAAATAACTGATAACAGTCCTTTCATTAACCAGCTCTTACATGGTGGAAATTCATGAGTTTGTCTTTTTTCTAGGCTAAAAAGCCTTACTCCTTCAATCTTTCCTTAAGGATCATAGTCTTCATCTGCTTATCCTTCTTGCTATACTTGCACATTAATATATTGATATACATAAAACACACAGTGATATATAGATATACACACAATTCTGCTTTTCCTCTGAAGTCTATAAAAACTTAAATCTGCTTCATACAACTGCCAATTAAAGTGCAGTTTCCAAGTTAAACAGTAATGGAATTTTTATTAGTAGCAACAAGTAAAAAAATTGAAAAGTTATTGAAATGCTGCAAGCAAAGCACAACAGCTATCAATAAATCAAACAGCATTTCATCAGCTGCACACAGCATTATGGGAAACCATTTGTTGCTCTGCATGCATATATAATGCTGCTATTATTTCACGTAGCAGGCCTAGTTAATTAACGAAATCACTTCTCACACTACTTCTCCACCCATAAACTTTGGCTAAACCTTCTCTCTCTGGTCCCCTCTTCTGTAGTATACAGTACAATACAAGCTTCTACTATAGAATATGTCTACGCTAGCAGTATTCATTTTAACTAGACACATATCCTTAAATTATCGCTCAAATACCAAATTCGCAACTTTTAAAATTAAAAATGCTCCCAGAGGCAAAGACTTTCCTATTTACACGCACAGCAGTAAGCCAGCACAGAGCTTCATAACTCTTCCACTGGCAGCCTGCTGTATTGCCAGTGCTGTGATTCACAAAGAGCAAGAAACAAGTAATGGTTGCAAGATACTGCTCATCAATTTAGCCAATCCAAATGTCTCCAAGAACTAATGGATAACAACAGATGAACACTTCTGTCTTTTTTTAATTAGTTAAAAAAAGAGAAAGATCTAAAGCAACATAAAAATTATGGAGTTACCTCAAGGTTAGTTTTCTTAACGGTCTGATTCCATCCTATCAACCAACTAGTCCAAAAGGAACATGAAACAGTGGGTTCCACATTCGTATGAAATTATTCAAAACCTACAAGGCTAAATGTGCTGCAGTTTCTGAACTGGATTAAATCTACAAAAGCCAAACACCTAATCATAAACACTGCTCGATCATGTTGTCCTAAGCCGTCTGAAGAGGTTTGGAAGTAGAACAGAACCACACCTATAAGCAGGATGTAAAAGCCAAAAGATTCACAAGAAATGGGACAGAGAAAGTTACACAGGTGACTGTGTCTCCTCCATAAAACTGCGTGCCCAATGTGCCATCTCACTCCACAGTCAATATTTTTGAAGTTACATAAACACAAATCCATGAAGAAAGGTACAATATTACGAAAAAGACACATGGGTAACAACCCCTATGTTTAGCCTCCCATACACTTTTCACAAGGAAAAAATCCCACAAAAAGAAAAGCTATCACATTAAGAGTGTATAAAACTCTACTTCATTATTGCACCAGAACATGACCAACTGAATGCAAAGCTACTGTTCCATCAGGCTACTGTCCCATCACCACTAATTCAAGACAGCAGTTCACACCTTTTCTCCCTGCGACTTTTCTGGCAACATTCTCAACAAATGGAATATCCTGAGCAAATCAGATACAGACTAAGACTAAATAGCAGAGGGTTTCCCACCCCTCCTTTTTTTTGCCTTGTTTTTACTAACTGCATCATTAATAGGAGTCAAACCCACTGGCAAGAAGTACATTTTCTTCATTTCTTAAATAATGTGTGTGGATTGAACATGATCACAAAAATAGTTCATAAGCTATGGTACTGGAGCTCTTCTGACTCTATAACAATTATATGATTTAGTGAGTCAAACTGGCATAAAATTAATTAATGTTTTAGCTGCTCAAACAGGCTTTCTGCAGAGCTGAAGATGCCAATTCCAATTGGCCAATGCCAATAATCAAAAAGTTATTTTTTCCCATTACAAGAATGCCTTTGTTTGTTAGGACAAAATTCACAGCCCTACTCCTATTTGAAACTTCATAAAATCAAGCTCACAAAGTACAATTATAAACCAGACCAACCCTGCATTTCATCAATCAGGAGGAGGCAGGGGGTGGGGCAGCAATCAACCACAGGCTGTCAAGAAACCTAAAGTCCAGCCGGATAATTAAAACCCAAGAAAACCTACCTCCAGAATCAGAGAAGCCATTTCCTGCATCTACCATTTCACCATTCTCAGTTTGAAAAGAAATAGCAAGGTTACAGCAAATATGCCTTTTAAAAACAGTTTTTAAATTATACTGCATGCTGCATAACCATGAGTTGTTTTCGCATATCAGTTGCCAGTTCAGAATTTGTAGGAAAAATTTACTATTTTGGTGAAACTTGCTGATCCTGAAATTTTTATTTCTTTTTGGTGATCACATGGTAGATTGGTTGTATCAACTTGGAGTATTTTTAAGTGCTTATATACATGTTTACATAAGTTTGTCAGTTCAGAAAACCAGACATCCATTTCTTAGGCTGAAAAAATGAATTCTTTAAGGGCTTTATCTGCAATCAATTCATTAGCACTTGATTAATACTTCTTAGTTGACACTTCCAAGGTACATTCTCAACTATTTTTTATGTGTAGTTTCTCCCTTAATGGTAGATTTCTATCAAGGATAAACCAGCTTGTGGTTGTAACAAATTAGCAGATTAAAAAAACCTTAAATTTCCAACAGAATCACTTCAAATTAACTTGCAAAGAAAGCAATGCTAGCAAAAAAGACACCTATTAGGAAGAGTTTTCAGTTTATATTCTTGTGGTCACTTCTGTGTTTGATCTAACAGAAAAGATTGTTACAGAAGTCTATTTACAAAAGCAGATGGAGTAGTTTCTGAACAACTATTTCTGTAACTCAGCAAAAGCCAACAAAGAAAACGTGGTAAATCTTACTAACATTATTGTTTAAAATTATTTGCCCAACAGATTTCCATTTGCAAGATTACTTAGCTCATAGTACATAAACCAGAAAGTACAATATATATATAATGCATACTTGTATTAATTTTCACTTACCTGGATCAACTAAAGCTTTATTAAATATTTCTTTAAGTTTTCTACTCTTCACATTCCTGCCTTGTGCAAGATTACGATACATCTCATAGCCTATTATCATCACACCTCCTTCATCTTGCCAGCGCTGGAGCATATAGCTTCTCTCTTGAGGACGCTTCACAGTTGCTAATTCACAGACCTTTCAAAGAGGGAAAATTATGCTTCATTTTCTTTTAAAATACTGAAGTACCAGTGTAACTTTTAAATACCTAAGGCAAGTACATATCTCACATACATAAAGTGCATTCCTTAGTCTATATTTGAGTGGTGGAGTTTCCCAATTATGTAAACCATTCAGTTATTAATTTTTAAGAAGTCTTTTTAAGTCTCATACCTCTAGTCTTTCATCATCTTCTAAACCTTCTTGCCATTTTTCAAACTCATTCAACCAGTTCAAGGCAGTGTTCAGTGGACACACTACCAGAGCTGTCCGGAAATCCAGCTTGTCACACAGCAACACTGTGTGAAGAAAACTTACTACCTGCAAGAGGAAAAAACAGACAAAATGACAAATAAACCACTGAGTATTCAACACTAGAAAAGAAACAGATAAGTATATATTCGAATATAGAACTTACCAACAAAAGTCTTGTTCAAACATTCTTTTTCTGTTTGTTAAAAAACTCGCTGCTTAAAATTTAATACACATGTATCTTGAAGTCATACACTTAATGCTCTGTGCTCCACGGCTACATGCTTCCTGCACATACTGAGATACGCACAGTTTTGAATTGCGCCAGGTAGCTGAACCATTTCATAAATAAGGAACCCTCCCTTTACATTTCACCAATCCTTTTCATAAACTAAAAATTTCTATTAGGTCTTTTTTTTTCCCTTTCCAGTACTCACCCCAAACACTAAGTAAGTTCACCTCTTTGGACTTCACAAATGTATCAAATTTCTTGGAAGTGAACTTCAGTCTTAAATCAATGTTTTCCACATTTTTTCAACATATTGGCAAATTCTCTCAAAAGAGGTCTGAAGCAGGTTATTGAAATGCTTTCCAAGTATTCACCCTGTAGCCAGACTGGCTATATGTTGCAGATGGTAACACCTTCTTGAGGCTTGGGAAAGTAAGTTAAATCTTTTGATGTCACTCAGTGTTTCTGCTGGGCTGCCTGTTTCTGAGCAGCAGCAAAGAAATACAGGACTAGAGGTAACCTGTAAAAATCCAGGAGCTTAAGAGAGTCAGTGATCCCATGGCAGCTCCAGCTCTTGCATTAGACTTTTAATGGTGAAGTTAGCACTCTAATCCACGTCAGTGTACAACATTTGGAAAGTTCTTTCCAGATCAAATCCTGATATCTGGCAACTCTGATTTAATACACTGTTCAAAGTAATTTCAAACTGCATAACTATGCCTGAAATACTGGGCAACAAATTGCTTTTAGATGCTGCAATGCGAAAGGAATTACTAGTGGTTTTGCCATCGAGACAAAAGCATCTCATGTTCAGATGCAAAAACTACCCATGAAAACTCATCACAGAAGTCCTATGTCCTGGACAGTCAGCAAGTCCCTAATTGCTTTATTTCCCTGATCCTTTGCCCACATTCTTCTCTGCAGTTTGCAAAGTCTGTTAAAACTTATTGTAGATTTAACTCTTAAGAGAGAAACAACAAATGGCATTACAGAGCACAGTAGAAGGATGAACAAATGACGATGTAAGGCAAAAACCAACTACCTAAACTACAAATACTGGCCATAAAAATACTTGCTGCATATTTTTAACTATGGCTCTCTTTAAGTATCAAGAAGTTACAGCCAAAATGAATGTCATGAACACATCTGGACCATGTACAAAAATACTTTCTGCTGTGGAGTATTTAATCAAACTAAAATATATGGTGTATAAAGCATAGGTATACAAAGTCACCTAGACTGCACTGCTAAATTAAAGCACAATAGTTCGGCAAAACACTGCTGATCTCCAGTAAAAGGTGTATTTAATTCCGGAAGAACTGTAACTCCAAAGCTAGAATTAAGCATATAAAAGTATAATCTTCAAATGTGATTTTCAAAGTGTGCATGAAAGTCATCTTCTATAAGATCGTAGATTCTCAATATATTGTGTGTCAACCCAACTTCCATAAGCAAAGCAAAGCAATATACACTGCAGTTGCAGTCCTGACAAACACCCCGTGCACGTGCTGTGCACCACAACCAATCAAGACTGCAGCTCGCTTTACCTCGAGTAATCACATTCCCTCTGATCACCTACAGCTCTGTGTTACTCAAACCCCTGCAATCCCACAGAAATCCCCAAAATCAAAAAACTACAAAATCTAAGCTTGATTCCCTTGAGCCTGCAAAGCAGGGGATCTAAAGAATCTAAAGACATTGTGCCATCCAAAGCGCTCCATGACCACATCCTGCAATTCACAGGTCAAGAAAGAAAATTCTCAGTTTCCTGAAGTCCTAAATAACATTTCTCTGAATTAAGTCAGAGGACAGAAGAGCTGGGTATTTCTCATGTAACTTCACTTTTTGAAGAATCCTGGGTAGCAATGGTTCAAAAGAGAAGACAAGAATTGGAAGCCATCCGACCCACTAAGGCATAGCTAACGCTAGCAAAGAATAACAGGTACCTCCTGCTAGATTCTCTCAAAAGATCTTCTCTTGGACCACATTTTAAGTCTCTAAAAATAGTAACAGAAGACTTCAAGCCAGGTTGAGTCTGCTGCCTAGCAGTGTCCAGGTGTGCTGACTACACCAAACATCAAACAGCAAGGCAGCTGAGCACTACAGAGAGTAGAAACTACCGAGACACCTCATTCCAAACATACATGCGTCAAAGGCCAACTGCTTGTCAACAGGATCTTACAGCATTTTCTTTGTTATGTGACTAACAAGGCTGTAAAGCTGGCTGTTGTCACTGGCAGGGTATGAATCTAGCTACAGCACAAAAATGTCGAGACATCTTTCATACAGCTTGGAATTCCAGTACGTTGATATACTGACCTCTCTACGAATGAACAGATCTTGAGCTTTCGGGAAGCTGATAGGGCTTCCCAATCCAATGGGGAAGCTTCTACCACAACTGACCAAGATGGAAGAGGATGGTGAAATGGCATTTCCTCACAGACGCTTTGAGGACCCCATCCTCACTGTAGGAAGAAAATAACCTCTTTGAGAACCATCATCACCATGCTAAAGAGAGTGCACTCCAGGGAATAAGTAAATGCATCCATATTTGGAGCTTGTGAAGAAACAATTTAGAGTGAAGAGTTAAGCAAGTATTGGCTGCTAACATGATCTAGAGCTGCTGGTCACAAACTCAGCTGAGTTTACACCAGGCAGACACCAATCTATAAAGTCACTTTATAGCTAAGAACCACTCCCGACACAGGAAGGCCCTTGATTGATGCTGAGTTGAAAACAGTTCTAATCAATTCCAGTGTCTGCAGAAGCTGCAAGTTAGATTTATACTGGTTCAGCTCAAGCCAGAGATCAAAAAGATTCACAGCAATTCATGTCACTAGCCAGCTGCCCTAGTAAAGATAGGGCAGTATCTCCATCCATTGCTGTGTCCATCCAATGCACAGCATTCATGAAGGCCAATGACAGGGAGACCAATGTGGCCCTGCTTTTCCAAGGGCCTTGGCAAGCACAGATAAGGCTGTTACCCTCCTTTCTTCTTCAGAGTTCTCAAAAATTTCCCTTTCTCTTTCTTGGAATCAGAGGGAGAGGTTCTTTTATCAAATGACTTCTGCTAAAGGAATAATTGGGAACAGACCAGGCAGCAGAGCAGCAAGATGGCAACTCACCCCAGCTCTTTGCTCACAGGGTTTCTGGAGATGCTACATCTGGCTGAACGCAAACCCAAAATCTATGAAGATAGATCAATACTTGAATTCCAAGGAAACACTAAAGGAATTCAGCACTCCTGGCTACGAGGCACTAGCATAAATACTGAGATGCAGAGAATTCAAGAAAACTGTTTTTGATCTTTTATCTCTTTTGCAGGTCAAGCCCGTAAGCTTCTCCTAAGGTCTGCAATGATTATAAGAGGCCCAGGAAAAAGAGTTTGTTCCATTGTTTTACAGCAACTGCTTGGTTGATCAGTTTCAGAAGAAACATTTTAAGATGGGAATTGAGCTTCAGACTTTAAAGACTACTAGAAATGATAAGTTGCTCACTGTGCAACTTTTAATATGGCAGAAGAGCCACCTGTATCATGAAATATGGAAATGCTACAATGTTCTGTTTTAAAGATTTTTACAAAGCAGTCTTCAGCAGCATAAAGAAGGAACATGCGCTGAAGTGGCAAGGGATGCTTGAACCTGAAGATCTCAGGAAGCAAAGAATTGTAAAGCCAAAGAAAAGAAATAAAGTAGTGAAAAAATGGTTGAAAGTATGCCCTATAGTTAACTGCCAAGGCAACGAAAGCTTCTGGTCTTAACTGTTTGTGATGCACAAGGACTCAAAAACATGAACGTACATATGAATCATTTCTGAAATAGAAAACAAATGCCCCCTGTCCTTCAACCCAGAGAGTTTAAGTTATAGCAAAACATTGCTTATATTAAAATACAAAGCATCTGACTTTAGACACTAACAGTCTGGCATTAAAAACAAGAAACAAAACAACAACCTCAACAAAAAACCCTGATAAACTTCTACTTTATCAATGCAACAAATAAACCAAAACACTACTGAGGAAAATAAATAATTTAAGGAGCAATACATGAATGACAAAGGCAGTAAATAACACTATCTGCTTAAGATTATAAAACTGTCTTAGAAGCATAGGTTCCAGAAGCCTACTACTAGCTGTATTTTGTTCTTCTGAGTTGCAAAGGAGCTACACATCACTTACACTTAACTATGACCTTTTCACATGAATACCAATGACTACCTAATTTAAATTTTAGATATTTTAAAACTGGAGAAAGCACAAGCATGTACCAGAACTTTCGAAGCTGTGTACTACGAAACAGAACTTCTTTCTCATGACCTCTTTACAAAATGTTTTCCTTCACCAACACTCACTGAGTCACGGCCTAGGAAACAGTTTTACTATGTTCTGAAAGTCATTAAAATTGGCTTTTGCTGCATCAACTTTTGAGAGCAAGCTACAGACCAGAACACAAGATGACTTTTGTTTCTTACCTGTAACGTTTTCCCCAGACCCATACAGTGAGCAAGAATGCATCCAGAACCAGGAGATGTCTTTGTTTTTTTAACAGATTCACAACAGCAATCCCACATGAATTGAACACCTGAAGAAAATTATTGAAAAAATTCTTATTAAACATTCATTTTATTAACATTCACCTGATAAGAGATAGTTATGATCATTCTAAGATCATGATAACTCGTAGAATAGCAGTGTTCTGGATAATAACTGATTGATTTCTGTCCAATGTGTTGCGTGTGGGATGATCCTTGTCTTGAACTTAACTATATTCACAGTTTTCACTGAAGATGTGGCACCTGGGCTAGAAAATATTACTGTGTGGACTGCGGGTGACTGTGATCTTGGGAACAGGAAGAAAAGAGGAAACGGAACAAAAAGCCGCAAGGAGTTAATGAAAAGAGTTAAATGATCTCAGTAAAATTATCTGAAACCAACCAGAGAAAAAAAAAATCAAGTAAGAACTTGTGAAAGCTGAAAAAGGAAAGGAAATATATGCTACTATCAAAACACCTTAATGACATGAGGGTCTGCTGGGTCATTTTTTTTGTTCTTTGCAATGTATTTTTATTGGGGAGTTGTATTATGTACTCAGCACAGATGAGGCTTCAGCCTAACTGCTGTGACTAGTTCAGGGCACCTCCTTGTAAGAGTTGAAGCAAGTCCAGAAGTTTCTTACTAAACTGGAAAGGCTGTATTATGGACTTTGAGGAAAATTCAAAATAACAGTATGAACCGTGAAGAAAATTGTGATTCATTATTCTCCCTTTTGTCCTTCTTTGCTAGAAACAGAATACGGAAAGAAGTTGGCTTGATTTGCAGTCATGCCAGGTATCAGGAAAAAAAAAAAATGTGTTGAGAAAGCCAGGAAAATACTAGGAGAAAGCACTAAAAGAAAAATTACAAAAATAAAGCACTAAACCTGACACTCTGGCACTTGCCTGACAAGGAGTTTTTCTTGTGATTCTAATTCAGGTTGCCTAAAGTGTGTACCAGTAGAGAAAAAAAAAAATAAGAAAAGTTAAAATTCTCTTTCCTTACCATCTACTTGGTGTGGTTTCAGTCTAGTAACGATACTCCTGTGAACTTGCACTAATGGTTCTTTGGTTTCTTCATCTTCATCTAAAACTAGCTTAGTTGTAATAGGACATTTCAGAGGTGAAGCATCTTCTATCTCTATCACCTTTAAGCAGACACAAGGCAACACAAGAATACTTCACACGTGAGTAATACCAAGCATTTGACAGACACTAGCTTTAGCAAAATTGGAAGTCGTAATTTATTTAGTAAAGAGAAACCTTAAGTGCTTTACTATGCACTGCAACTTATAGTGGCAGAGTGGAAAAGTAAAGTAAAGCAGCAGGCAACTGAAATGGTTTTCTAAAGGTCTCAGAAGCCTTAAATAAAACTTACCAGTGTTAACCTGCAGGAAACTACAAATAAAACTTGTGGCTTACAAGGCTACATATAAGTACTTTTAAAACTACGTATCAAATTAAATTGAGATAGAAACATGTCTTTATCATTATCATCAATTCAACTTCTTAGCATTTTGCAAAGAAAACAGAACATACCTCTCTCAATTTTTCTCTCTCCCGTTCTCTTTCTGCTATACGTTTTCTTCTTTCTTCTTCTTCTTTAAGTGCATTTTGTGTTTCTGTTCTAAGCTTATCATCTTTAATAATTTTCCTGATTTTCTTCCTGCCTTTTCCAGGAGATTTTGAATCATCATTGTCCTCATCCTCAGAATTACTCTATTATAAATTAAATAAATTGTTAGCAAGAAAAATATGGCACAGACAATCAAGTCCTCCATTTTCGGACAAGGTCCCCAAAATTTTATATACATAGGTGGAGTTTAGCTCATAAAGATACTTTTTTTAAAAACAAGTCAGCCAGCATGACAAAAGAAGTACCACATTAACTGTAATGAATTCTAAGGTATCGAAGATAAGCCCAGCTGTGCAAAAGCAGTACTGAGGATACTGTTACCATTTGATAGTAACTAATGACTATTAATAAAGAACTGTTTTTCTGTTTTAGTGGTGCTAGATCAGATCGGCTATCACCTACTCCACCACAGAAAAAGAAAGCATAATGCTAGGAAAGCCTTAATCTACATTTAGTTTAAAAATTCCATTTACTTAAAAGACATCACACATCTTTATCAAGATCTAGACAGGAAACATCTTTAGTTAAATGCAATGTTTTTTCTCCATAACGGTGCCGTTTTACAAATTTTAGCACTGAATTAACATTGAGAAAACTTATGATTTTTTACTGCACTTTGTACAGAGCTGTTTGAGACACCCAAGTCCCTAAGCAGTTGGCAGAAGAGACAGGAACACCTTTTCCCATTTATTAATTCAAAACAATATAGTACCTTATTGTTGTTCTCACTTGAAGAATCCTCTTGAACCTTTATACGCCTTCGTTTCTTTTTCTGTTTGTAACTGCGCTGGTTTTCTTCCACCTCAGCTTTCTTGGCAGACCTATAAAAATTAAACAAAGGCAGTATTAGCGATTAACAATAATAATTCATTGCCTCACTGAAAAACAGTGATAAAAAAAAGTACACGAACTATGTTGCTAACTAATAGAATATATATTCCTTTTGTGCAATCAAGGGTTTAATTCCAAATACCTCCTTCCCCCTCAACTCACAGGATTCACATAGCAACAGCCTATTCCAGAGAACCCTGAAGAATCTCAGAATTGTTAAATACTAGTTTTCTACTGCAATCCACCATTCCTCAATTGAC
This sequence comes from Gallinago undulata, assembly GCA_026546715.1. NCBI lineage: Eukaryota > Metazoa > Chordata > Aves > Charadriiformes > Scolopacidae > Gallinago > Gallinago undulata. The sequence goes on along the minus strand of JAOTQQ010000063.1, from coordinate 13,815,389 downwards.
ATTGACATATCTGGCATAAAAATATTCAATTTTGGTTAACCTTTTTTTTTGCACCGGCTCATAAAATTGCTGTGTACCACATACTGTGGTATAAATTCAAAATTCTCACATCTGCTGCGAAGTTAATTAGGAGATATTGAATTAAAGACAAGTACCATAAAACATTTTAAGGACTGATCCAAGGTCTTTAACTTTCACTATCTCACTGTCTGAATTGCACTAGTAAAACCCAAAACACAAACACAAGATAAGCACAGTTAAATTCTATTTATACCTTGTTCTTGGACGTTGGTCATCTTCAGACTCACTGACTTCTTCACTAACTGCAGATTCGTGAAACTCAGAGTCATTTGAATCATCGCTGCTCACTTTAAAAATAAAGTATGATTTCACGTTGAATATTATCGCAAAGTTATCAACATTAAATATCTTGTAATTGTACAACAAACTGTTTAAGATCAATGAACACCATAAAAGTTCATTTCAGACAGTATCAGACCCATTAAACATACTAATAAGAAGCAACAGGAATATAAGGGGTACAGAGTAGAAAAGCTTAACATGTAAGCACTAGCTGAGTCCTGATAGTTGTCATATTACACCAACAAGACTTGAGGTCTTTATGGAGAATACATCTAAATATAAGTTTATAAGCAAATGACAGAAAGCATTATACTAGAAAGCACTGCATTTTAATGAGGAGGAGGGAACAAAATGGGGAACAGAACAGAACTTCAGAAAACAAAAGATGATTTTTAGTTAAACAGAAGCTTTTGTTTCAAATGTTTTAGATGGATCATACTTCACAATTCATGCAAACAACCCTTAATTACTAACAACATATGCAATTATATTACTGTATTTATGGCTTGAGGTATCTTCAGATAATGCAAGTTTAAAACTAATTCAAAAGATAACTGAAAATATACTTGAGCTAGCTAGCATCATTAGGTAATACTTCTGCAACTATGTTGGGGAGATACCACTGGCATTCACGGGCAGTTAGGACCAGCACCCTCATAATTTCAGTTTGCCCTTGAACACAGTGGAAAGCATAACCACTTCATGAATAACAAGACATAAAACAAGGATTGCTTTACATACATAGGGAAATGTAACAGTAATAACATAGGGCTAAAAAATGGTGAGCTGAAATATATTGTTCTATTTGAGATTAGTGAACTTAAAAGACACTGAAGAATCCTGGGAATTAGTCGGGCTGCATCTTATTTGCACGTTGCCACTGTAATTTACTATTACTTTTCTTGAAAGAAATGTTGCTGGTAGAGTTATAATTTCATAAGGGAGGAAAAGCACAAAGATACAGTCAGGTAAAGATGAGCATTTTCTTGAGGGAAAAAGATAAACAATTCACACTATACCTTTTAGTGTGGGAAATACCACGGAAGGCAGCCAGCGTTACTGCAACACTAACAAGAGGAAAGCACTATGCGCCCCTCCTGCCGCTGGCCACGAAACTCTATTAATGGACCAGGGTGGCAGCGGGCACTTATCACCATCCCTCTCCTCCTCTGCTCAAAATGATTAAATGCAGGGGGCTGACAGCCCCTTTGTTCTTGCATGCAACAATGAAAATGAAAAAGCCAAGTCAAGCATCGTTTCGCAGTGCCATCTGGTGTTCAACTAAAGCTCGCAACATTTAAATCCTAGGATGGAGACATTTCTGATGCAGAAGGTCCTACTAACAGTCCAAGTGAAAAATTATATAAAGGACAAGACTGTTTTTCACACGTAGGACATAGGCTTGCCAGTAAGTAACTTGGGTCAGTTAAGATTAATATTTAAAGACTCAACAAGATTAATCCAACTCAGAGGATACAGTAACTGGAGAGAGCCGCATTTGTAGTCAACATTTTAAAAAACTATCAAACACCGGTAACAGAATTCTGGATTTAATACACAAGGAATTATATACAGAGATTTTAAAATTAGAGAGTTTTGTATCTCCGATCAGACATGCTTCGGACTTATTTTATAGAAGCAAGTACTTTTTGGGACAAAAGAAGTTTGGATTATGTACCTTTCCTTCTATTTCTGCGCTTGCCTTCTTTTTTCTCTTTCGGTTTCACCTTTTTTTCTTCACCAGATTCTCCGTCACTCACTGTCAGCTTGTGCCTCAGCAGCCTGTGTCTGTATCTCGGCTTCTTCGATTCTTCTTCCTCTTCTTCTTCTTCTTCTTCCTCCTCTGAGTCCGATTCAGAATTATCTTCCTTTTCATTCTCTTCTGTCAGAGACAAGAGGCAGTACATCATGCACACTGGTCATTTTTTTCTTACTTAGATTTGGCAGGAATTAAAATCTGAATTAATTTAGGCTAAATTCTGTGCTTTTCCAGCATATCATTGTTCCCTCATATTTTACGTATTTTATGCTGCCTGAACACTTAGAATGTTTGTTCCAATGACTGTATACGTTAGTCAAGTCTCTCCCATGTGTTTGCACATCCTGCTGTTTTGTACAGACTATTCCTCACAAATCCATAGGGCTCCTGCATCAGCTAAAAAAATGACTATTAAACAAAAAAAAAAATTACACTTACAGAAGAGTAAAAGAGATAATCCTCAGGATCACGTACACTGGCCTCTATCTCTATCTGGCAACTACCTACCAATAGTGTTTTTTGTTGAAAACTGAAGAAGCTTTATTAATTATCATTTTCCCAAGTGACCTTTGAAAGTATGACAGGGGCTACAGCACCACTTTTTCCCAGATGCTTTTTGGTGCTCACCATCATCTCCCGTGTTTTCATTTTGCTTTCCAGTTTTCTTTTTCCCTTCATCCGATTCATCATCTGAAGATGCATCCTCATCAGAGGAAAGATTGGCTTTGATTTCTTCTAAAAGCATTTTCTTGGCAATTCTTTGAAGTAAAACAGAGAAAATTATTTATTCCATTGTTCAAGTAAATCTATGACCGATAAGCGTAATCCTATACCATTAAGAACTTAAAAAAAATGGTTGAAAGCTGAACAAAAAAAAGACGTGATGAAAAGTCACTGTAGTAGGATGGAATATATCAGCAAAAATCTCATGTTAAATGTAATGTGTTAGCTTGCTTGTAAGAAAGAAAATCTGTATAATGCTTCTTAAAAAAGAAGTTTCATTCTTTACAGCAACACTAGAGATAGCTATAAAACGTAGAAACCTAAACATTTCATTTTATTCATGGTCTATCTGGATGGACGCTTGTCAGTTCTGGGATAGGCATCTATAAGAACTAACTGTAACAAGAACATGAAGATGTTGCAGACCAAATCCTAATACTCAAATCACTCCCACCCAAAATGGTTATCGTGCTTACTCAATTTAAATCAATGCAATTAATTTCCTGAAGCACTGAATCTGCTTGACTAGTGCATATGTAAATAGTAATAGTTTAAAAACAGTGTCTCACTGAATGCATATTTTAAACAAGGAGAAAAAAAATATTGCAAATGCATTAACTCATAGGTTTATTAAAAAAAAAAAAAAATTTATTACCCTACCTCTATATAGCTTGCGTTCAATGGTGCTACCATTCTAACTGCCTGGGCCCCCACTCTTCTGCAAAAGGGATGCTGTAGTAATTGAAGCAACTCATGATGTCTCAAGATGAAGTGATATTAAATGCCTTGGGAAAAAGACCCAGGCTGAATGCCTCATGTAACTACAAGAACTTGCCTTACAGCAACTATAGCAAAAAAAACAAAAACTGTGTATGCACATATACACACAAAAAGTTTTATCAAACATTATAGGACCTGAACTTCAAATAAAAACCACTTTCTTTGAAAGTAATAAGAAAAAAAAAATCTTATTTTCTGTTCCCCAAACTGTTCACTCAGCTCCTCACAGTTTCATTTCAGCACAAGAATATTTTCAGCTAACATAAAAGAAGTTGCCATGGAAAAATGATTTCTTTACATGCTCTTGCAACATAAAAAATTCCTATATAAATCTATCCAGGGCAAAATATAAAATGGTATGTCAAAAGCAAAGGAAAATAGTGGACTTATCTACGAACTTGTAATTCCAGGGAAAAAAAAAATCCTGAAAGAATGAAACCAGACCTTCCTCATATAAATATCAGAAATGTTATAGTTTTCATTCCATGGTTGTCAATTTCAAATGATTTTTTTTTTCCCTAGGTCAAATCTGGTCTGTCTTGCCTTTCAGGAGAATTAATAGATACTGTATGCACATAGTTCAGAATGGAAAAGCTTTTATACCAATAAAAACAATAGTTCAAAACCCCCGAAACTGAACTACAATCTAGGCTTCACTTGGAAATGGCAAAGGAACCGTGATCTCTTAAGTACAGCTTCTTGTACATCAGAAAACTGTTAATTGTACATATCACTATAAAACAGGTTTTAAAGAATCATATGTTGGTTTTCAGCATGTAATGTGTCCCTAAAACAAAGGAACTTTTCAAAGGGAATTTTCCCAAGGTAACTTTCCTAACACTTCTTACGGTATTTTCTATTTTTGATTGGTAGTATGTTTACTAAAAAGATCCTACTGCTAATGTACATTTGGTTATTATTAAAAGATGGAAGTAAATGATTTAATAAATATTTAAGATTTTTCACTGAGTGAATGACATTCCATCAGCATTGCAAACACTCTCCCCTCTTTTGAGAAATAGTTTGTGAAGAAATAGTTGTTTAGAACTTTAAAATGCAGTACTCTCGGTAAGCTTTAATTCTATATTTACCAACAGACTACACTGTGAAACCAATGAAAACTTACTAAAGTCCATAAATAAGTAACATCCTTTTCCAAATGTTTTTTACATTAGGTCCTTGCAAAGGATTTGGAAAAGGGGCTTAGTTTTGTTGCTGCTGTTTGTTGTTGGTTTTTTCGGTTGCTTTTTTTTTTTTAAACCCACCACATCATGTATAACAGCAATGGGAGTAAGTAATTCCTTATGTAAGAAATTAAGACTCTATTTGTTCCATCACTTAATGATCATTCTTCAAACAAAACTGCTTGGAATATCACAGGTTGATGTTTTTAACATAAATTATTAACCTTCTTAGTCCTACTCCAGGAAATGCAGGCAACAGCAGTTTGGCTACTTTTATTGTTTAAAAAAAATAACAATATCATCAGTAAAGTTTTGCTTTGGAGGAGAAAAAGAAGTAGAAAAACTAAAAAGAACTGCAAAATTTTAAAATTCAACCCTGAAAGTACTGCCTATTAATACTGCCTTTGACTTATTTTGGATTGTCGTCAATTGCATTAGCAAAGTTAACACTATTTGTACATACATAACAATACTTACCTTTCATGCCTTTAAAGCTTTATTTATATATATTTTTAAACAATGGTTGACTTTGGTTCTTAATGAACGAAGACATACTTTTTAATTTGTTCTTTTAGGAAGTATATTTTAAAAGGGGAAGGAGAAAAACAATAAAGCAAATGCATCATACATTTAAAAATACCATGCACCAAATCTACTACCCATAAACAGAAGATAGTTTATCATTAACATAACCACCAACCAGATTGCGTAAACTTAACTAGTTTCTAATTAGTTATTTATAATGACATTAATAAGTTATTGCTTTTATACTCAGAAAATGAGACATTTTTTAGCTAAGATAAAGATTCAATCAATTTGACTCAAATTGAGATGGAACTGTTTGTTTAGTGAAAAAAGCTAAAATTTCTTCAATGCATTCTACTGGTATGATGTTAGGCTAAAAATATAAGACACTGTTGAGCTGATTAAGATTCCTATTTTAATAGAACTACATATCTGATAGGAATTTAAAAGTGTAAGCAGTATTAGAACCAAAAAGATTAAGCCTACACATCTAACAAATGACTGATGTAACAAATGACTTGCATGAATTGGAACAAATTGAATCCTGGACTCTTGAAACTAGTTTTAAATTAAATTACACGTGTTTGAGGATAATATATTGCATCCTATTTTAAGATATAAAACAATTTAAAGTGACCAAGTTTATAAGCTAAGAAACTTCATACGCTACCTTTAACATTTTAATATTTGCATTAACATTAAACTGCAACTACTGAGAAAAAGAAGCTATGACAATGTGAAACTCCCCATGTCACAGTCTTCCAGAAAAACCCACAAAACCAAAAAGATCCTGTAGTATTTACTTGGGTCAAGGACATAAAAGATATTCTTGGCCAAGCAGATTTAACGGTCGAACACTCTAAATAAGTCTAAAGAAGAAGCAGAAAGGCCCCCAGCACAGGACTTCAGAGAAGAAAAAAAAACAACCAACGAAAAAGCCTCTGCATTTCAGTCACTTCTGCCACTGATCTGCTGTGACCCTGAGCATGTCACCTTGCCTACCCTCACTCCATTTTAGCTAAACACATCGTCACATGTGTATAAAGAACATTTTCCCAATACTTATTTATACAGTGCCTTAAATAGTGAGACTGTAATTTCACCCAGGACATATAAAACCAACTCTACAGTAATGTAACAGTACATTTGTAGAATTTTATATAAATCAGGATTTAAATATATTCCACCTTTGTAAGAATGACACCAGCAATATACATTTATAAATAATGACTTGGTTACTATGTATTCTTTAACTTATGCTGAAAGTAAACATTTTTAAAAGAAATAGGCAAACTGAAAGTCACTCAGGAGTTGCTTACTCACAGTATAGGACTACTTTAAATAATCCTTCAGACATTTTGGCACAAGAAGAAATAGTAGGTGCAGCCTCTCATGATGTGGAATTAAGTCCACATGATAATTTGTACCATTCTTGTTCATGAATTTTAGACTGCCAATACAACGGACTCATTTAGAGATTGCCAAAAATCTTGGTGAGACAATGCTACAACTGCAAAAACATTTTTTCTTCTTAAGAAGTCATTAATTTGAAATGTCAGTTAATTATCATGACGTATTATTACCAATTAGATCAACTCACACGTAGTGTTCACAAATACCTACTAATTATATGTAGAAATAAGGTTGCCCATAACAAGCCTTTGGGGACGGGGAGGGGAAAGATTTTTATGTGGCTAATAAAAGCCTCCATTCTTCAGGCAGAGCACTACTGAATTAAATGGGCCTTTAGTATACTACTAAAAAAATTAGAACCATTTAAAATATATTATAAAAGCTGAATATTTGGATGAAGTGTCACACGTTTAAAAAAAAAAAGTAGTAAAAACTGCCAAACACCTTGTTCTAAATACTGTACTGTCTTTGTTGAAACAGTCTGATTTTCAAGCTGTCAGAGTTGTATTAAATTAAATGCTTAGACAAGAAAAACGTTTTTCAAAAATTTATTGCAACCATCAAATAATTCAAGGCATTCTGCATTAAATACACTATGAACTTCTTAATAAACAAAACTACTGCAAATATATTAAACAGTACCATTTAAAAGATCAGAAGGACCAATAATAGATAATTACACAACATAAGATGAAAGCATACAGCACTATATGTCATATTATGACCCACTTGGATATTGCACTTTGGCAAAGATGATTTCAAGACTATTAATATTCATGTCATGCACATCCAAAGGTATCCAAATAACAGAACATCTAAACTAGAAACTTGCAAACATGAGAGCTCCCACACTACAAATACCCGGTAGGTACTATGTACCCTCTTTGGCCTAGAAGAAAATAGGCAACTTATCTGAATAGTAGGTAAACTATTTAAACACTTTGTGTTGAGTAAACAGAAGAACAAGCTTTTAATTTCTTGAAATTTGTTCCATCTTTTTACATTTTATATATCTGATTTTGGTGCCAAGTACAACGCGTGATGTATGTAAAATTAGACTGCAATTACCAGTTAACATGTCTGAAGGTTGACAAAGCTGTTTATTAACAAAATATCCCCCCATCTCATAAACATATATTCAAAATATTCCCTAAATAAAAACTTCAACAAAGATTCAGCTTAAAAATGAAGTACAGAAACTGATTTTTAAACCTCAAATTCATATTACTAATGTATTTGTTACCAACTGGGTTAACTCATTCCCCGATATAGCTCTTAAACTAATAATTAAGATCTGTCAGTAACATTTGTATGGTAGTAACTGAACTTTGACAAAAGCACATTTGCTTAGTTATCAACTAGAAACAATAAACAAGCAAAAAAGAAGGGGGGAAAAATCAAAACAGGACTGAAATTAAAGCATCGTTTTAAAAAATTTTGTATTACCAATGTTTGTGTGTTCTGCTTATGACCCTGTGCTGTCAAGTCCCTATAGAGTATCTTTCTTTAGAAGCTGAATTATTTGATTAAATTTGATGACTGAAGAAAAGCAAGAACTATATCAGCAGCAACATTTTTATGCCAAACTGAGGTCCGTAAAGGATATAAAACAGTGTTTTTAAAATTCACTTCACTCACAGATCAAAACATGTAACTCTGTGATACGAAGATACCATATTCTAAACTAGTAAGGCTCAGAAGCAGAAAAAGATGCCATCAGTAACTGTGCAAAGCTATGAAGCTGGTCCCATACATGCTATATGGCAGAAAAAAATCAGTTTCTGAAATCCTGTATAGAATTTTGTTGAACAACTCTTTAGTCTAACTACAATAACTTCCAAAAAAAGAAACTGTGGCTCATAATTGAGCAATACTTTATGTTGTGCATTCACTCATTAGGAAATGAAAGCTTTTACGTTTTTCTAGCCAGGCTAATTTTGATAACTGATAGTTTGATAACTTAATAGTACTGGTAAAATATAACGTCTTAACTAACTATATCTTACATAGACTCATTTTTATTTGAGCTTGAAACAGAAGCAATACATATAAACCACAATTCTGAAAATATCTATGCAGACTTAAAATTTATATGTATAATTAGTCTCTGTGATACCAGTTAAGCCAATGCACAGTGCTTGTAGAATCAGGGCCTTAACTATCACACTAGTCACTTCAGGTATTCTTTAGTTGATTAAAACTCAGTTTAATTAACAACTGAGAATATCTAATACTGATTTCTCCACATTAGTGTCTTCTCTTTATTGAGAAAAGGTGTTTCAACTAAAAAGGTAAATTCTGTAACAATAATAACCAAGTTCAATCTGAAGATAATTTAGCATTGCATGTTGTACACATGCAAATTTTTACCTTCTATTCACATAACTAGCTGAAATTCACATTTAATCAGAATTAGGCTTTTACCTGCCTGAGTGAAATACACAGACCTCACACTTTCAATGGGAACATAAAATGGACATTGCTGCAGTGCATTTATAACACACCCTATGCAAGGTGTGTTAACTAACTAAATATTTGCTTTGCATTTCTGGATTTTGGCCTCTGCTTTCTGGCCCCTTTGTTCAAACTTGCGGGAAGCCCGTAACGAGTCTTTACAAGGCAGGCAGTCGTGGTTTTTACAACCTGCTTGCTCTTCCGTTGTGCCGGTTTGCGCCCACGCCTAGGGTGTGTTATAATCTTTTTTAAGTCCTTACGGATGGTATCATACCTATTCTCAGGATCGTCATCATCATCATCTTCCTCCTCCTCCATTGGAACAGGCCTTGATTTAGTCTCTCCCTCATCTCCTGGGGGAGGAAGGGGAAACAAAAAACCAGAAAACATGAACGCTTAGTACATGTAAATCAGCAATGAACACCACCACCACTTTTCTACTAGCAAACAAAAAAGCCAGTTACCTATCTTGACATATAAGAATAATTATTTTTATTAATACAAGTATCTAGCAGCACTTTTATCCGTGTTATGCTTGGTACTACACATAACTGGTAATTCTTTCCTTATTACATACTGTGAAATCTGTATTTTTACACCAAAAGAAAGGCTGAATACTCCACATAGATTCAGAAATTAAACTTCCTAAAAAGTTACTTGCTCCATTTCAGAAACTCCACTACTGAATTTGTGTAAACTGAAAAGAAGGCCCAAACAAATATATTACAGAATCACTTACCAAGCTTATGTGCTACCCTGCTGCCATTAGGAAGCACTCAAGAACAATAAACCTTGCCTATTTTTGCTTTCAGGGTATCAAATACAACGCATGTACATTTGTTGCATTTGTGTGAAGACTTCTGTTTTGATAACTACACGTGCCATCCTTACTGCAAATATCAAAATTCAGCTGCAGCACAGGTACACTGTCTCATACGGAAAGCACATCAACAGCATGGCACATGCAAGAGAGAAAGAACAGCACAGTACGATACCTGCCTCAGAAGCTCCTCTGCACTCTCCTGGCTGAACTGAGAAGAATTCACATTAATTCTGGCACGCTCCCAGGTCTTTCCCCTTTCTTTGCTCTCGTTTGTCTCACTCGCATATAAGTTAAGTCAAATCTACTAGTCAGTGAAACTAATCTTAGGAAAAGAGACCTAAAAATCCTCATGAACTGAGATCCCCTCATTCGTCATTTCTACTGTTCATTTTCTACCTGCAGGGAATGAACTAAATCTAGGCTGTGAGGGGCTTGCTCCAAGCAGTTTTAACATACTCTTGTCCTGGAATTACCACCAGCCAGATGCCTGACAGCACTGTGTAAGAGGTGATCACAGAAAGTCCCTCACTCTTAACCAACAGAAGTATCCTGTTGGTTAAACAATACTCTAAGTCTCAGTTAACCATCAACCTGCACAGCCTGTTCACAGTTAAAGACTCATTTATGTGCCTATTAAGCCAAAAGCAAACTGAAGAGAAAGGGCAAGTCTGCCTCCTCTTAAAATAATATAACAAAGGCAGATTCTCATAGAATCATACAATAACTAATGTTGGAAGGGACCTCTGGACATAATCTACTCCACCTCCACCCTCAACTCCAAGGTAAGGCCAGTTTTCTCAGGCCCTCGGCCAGTCAAGTTATGAGTATTTCCAAGGACAAGGATTTCAAAATTTGACAGGGAAACCAGTTTCAGGCTTTAGCCATCCTTAAGGTAAAGATTTTTTTCCTAGTATTTAATCAGAGTTTTCCTTGCCAAAACTTGTATCCACAGCCTCTCATCCTTTTGTCATGCATCTGCCTTGGCCTTCTCTATAACCACCCAGTAGGTGATTAGAAGACAGCAATTTTAGCATTCCCTCTCCAGGCTAAACCAACCCACTTCTCAGTCTAACTCTACTGGCAATCATGCCACATCAACATCTCATTTTTCATTTTGTATGCTGTTATCCATCTCTCCAATCCAACAATTTTCCAATCTTTCCACTTACGACTTGCAAATAAAACAAGCACTGCCACTGTCTCAGACACTTGCTGATATATTACAACCAACTTTTTCCTCCTTTTCAATACCAAATCTATGAATATACACTGTATATGAGCAATTTTATTTTTACAGTATTTTTCTGTGATGGTACAGTGATGCTGAGAATTGTTGCGTATGGGTTAGTCACTGCCTATCATCAACTGTCTATGGGGAGTGTTGTAACAGCCATGGCAGCTACCACATGCAAGACACTCGTCTATTACTATATAAAACATTCATTATTTGCAATTTTCCCCAGCAGTGGCATCACTGAGGAAAATATTGTTTTGGCAGCGATCAAGGAAAAGCCGTAAAAGTCCCAGTATTACATGCAGAGATGCAACTAAATTTATTTCAGAGGACCTTGAAAATCCAAAGCAGCACAGAACCTGTGAAAAGCAACCTTTGCACCCGCAAGATTAACAACTCTCTAGAAACTGAACTACAGGAAAACCTCAGGAGAACTGGGTGAGCAACAAGTTGGTAGGAAAAAGGAGGAACATTAGGTTTAATACAAAATCCACGTTTTGTTTGTTTGCGGGGTGGGTGGTTTGTGTGGTTTGATTTGTTTTTTTTTGTTTCTTTGGGTTTTGTTTGGGTTTTTTTTGTTTGTTTGTTAAGAAATCACAAATAACAATGATCTCATTTTGCATTTAGTGTCTGCCTACAAGGGCTTTTTGGGAAAGCCGAAATGCAACCATGTCCCTTCTGCTATCTTCATAAACATATTGCTGTTTTATTCATTTTTTGTTTACTTGCAGCTTTGCAAACTACTGTATCCAAGCCAATAGTTACAGTGAAATCATGTGCAGAATCTATGAAACATCATTAGAAGCAAACAAATAGGAAACAATTTACCTGTCACAGCAAATATATTTCACTTTTTCTAGCTGAAAAGTCATTTATTAAAATCACGTGTTCTGTCCGTGTAATGTCAAAATTACCCTTCTGTGTTAAGTTCTTTAAAACCAAGTGCTGGAATTCAGCAATTCTGAATTTCTTTCGAATTTCCTAAAGATATAAGACACTGATGAAGTATTTCTATCTGGTCAAGAGAAAGAATTATTACTGTTAAACCTGCAATGAAAACAATAAGCAGTGACAGATTTCTGTTAACTGACATTAGCTGCTCTAAGGTTACCTGGGTCTCATGAGGTACAAAGATCATCTACTTCATTTTTAGAAGCTATACTACAATGCCAGAAGTCTTCAGAGTCATCTCTAGTGCATAGCCACGAGCTGGCAAATTTGAGTTCACTAAATACCCACTGCTTAAAACCAGCTTCTGCTAACCTGGGCAGCCAAAAGAGGAACAGGCTTTTGAAAGCTGTGCTGCAAGGAATTATTTGCTGGAATTACAGACTACAGGTTCTCAAGCCTCTCGTTTAAATATGTATTGACCTACTTATGAATATTTTTAATTCTATATTATTAAATATTACCCAAATCTTACAAAATTCCTCTATTAGTATATTAATAATATGCGCAGGTGAACATCTTTCGCGCACCTGATGACTGACAAAATCCCGTATCAGCAGACAGCATTAAGTTTTCGGTCACTGGCATAATTTTCTGCTCATCACTGCTTCCATCACCTGTTGAATTCTGTTCATAATTTTCTTCCTTATCAGATGAGGAAGAAGAAGTGAAAGCTACCTTCTTTTTTAAGTTACTCTTTTTACTTTCTTTCATCGACCCTCTTTTAATCTTCTTCTTATTGTGTTCATAGGACTCTTCATCAGAAGAGGACGAGTCATTCTGTTCTTTCTTGGCGATTTTCTTTTTGTGACTTATTTTTTTCTTTTCTTTTGTTTCAGTTTGTTTTTTACTCCGTACGGTGTCTTCAGAAAAACTCTCCTCTTTCAGGGGAGATTTCTCAGCATCAGAGGATAAATCAAGCTGTACTCTTTTAGATACTCTCTCTCTCAAATTCCTCCTTTGCTTTTCTTTAACCATGGGTTCATTTTTAGTTTTGTCATTTTCAGAATTGCTACTTCCTTTCTCTGGGGATGACTTTTCAACATCAGAAGAGGAATCACCTTGTTCTTTCTTGTAACTTTTCTTTTTCAGTTTTTCAGATTTCTTCGTTTTGGTTTCTGATCCTTTTTTATTCTTGAATCTGTCTTTTGGAGAATCAAAATTATGCTCTTTCTTTACAGATTTCTCAGTACTCTCTGAAGAAGAATCTTCCTGTGGCTTTTTCTTTTTCAAATCCTTGCTCTTCTTAACTTCATTCAGCTTTTCACCTTTAGGACAACTCTCCTCTTTCTCCAGTAAAGACTTCTCAGCATCAGAAGACTCATCGTGCTCCCTCTTCACAGTTATTTCTTTTAAGTCTGTGTTTGTCCTTTCCTTAGCAGCTGACCCTTTACCAATTTTTTTATCTTTAGAAGAATGATTAATCTCCTTCTCTGGGGAAAGCTTTTCAGCATTGCCATCTGGAGAAGGCTTTTCAGCACCATCATCTTTGGAAGATTTATTTCTCTCTTTCTTCAAATCTTTCTTTCTCTTACTACTTACTTTTCTCCTCTGCTCTTCTTCAGAGGAATCATAACTATCTTCTTTCCGTGAGTATTTTTTCTTAGCTTTTTTTGCAGACTCAATTTTACTCAGGATTTTTATTTCTTTTTCTAACTCAGAATCATAGTTTGAAGAATCTGAATAGTTCTGTCGTTTCTTTTTAGCAGCAGCAGAATTTTTAGCCGATTTGCCTCTTTTAGCATCTAAATCTGAGCCAGAACTGGAGCTTTTTCTTTTTCGTTTTCCATTTTCATCCTTTACTGGTGAATTCTTTAGAAAATTTGAAGTCTTCTGATCATTTGTTGGTGCTTCACTATTGCTATCAATATCTGAAGAACTGTGACTCATCATAGCTACTTCTTTAAGAACAGCTGGCATCTCGTCAGAATCCGAGCTCTGATCTACTACATATGGCTTTTTTGATTTACAAAGTTTATTAGGGCTAGGACCATCAACAGTACTGTCAGATGAATTTCTTTTATCATTTTTCTTACTTGGTTGTTTGGAGGACTTTCTCTTACGTTTTTCATTACATGTGTCGTTGCTATCTTCTTCTGAATTTGATGTTAAAGGACTGATGTCCGCTTGGCGCCTCAGAGGTGTGGTCTTCACACGCGGTGATCTCCTGAGATCAGATTCCTCTGCAAGCGAGACAGTTTCATTCTCCGTGGAAAGTTCACTGCCAGCATTACGATTTTGTTTTACAGAATCACATTTTTCTGCTCTAGATACCTTACCAGTATCCTCACTTCCCTTCTCTAGATTTCCATCTTGATCTTCAGCTTTAACTGTAGACTCTGAAAGGGAAACAGGAGTCAATTTTACTATCAACTCTTTTGTTCCTTTAGCTGATGATTTTAACTTAGTACCACCTTTAGTATCTTTCATAGGAGTGTTCAATTTTGTATTTGGAGTCTCGTGATCTGTTCCTGTATTTCCACTGTCTGTCTCATCTGATGTAATCTGAATCTCCATAGCAGATTCTAAAGTCTCAAAAATATCTTCAGGAACAGATGAGGGAATGGACACTATATCCATGTCTAAAGCCTCTGTACTATTAGGTTCATACTGAGGTTCGTCATTTCTGCCAGAGCTTTTATCTTGACCAGAAGTACGTTTGTTATCTGCTTGTTCCACCGTTGGAACACTCTGATCCATGGGCTCACTGTCAGGCCGTTCCGATACAACTTTTTTCTGCGTCTTTACGGTGCCGTCCTCTTTTAATGCCACATGTTCCTTTCCTTCATCTTTTTTCACCTCATTTTTTTCTGATCTAACATCAGTTTTTTTCTCTTTGGTATTTTTATCTTTCATTTTAACACTCAAAGCTTGAATCTCCAGGTTCAGATCTTCTTCTAGTGCCAGATGAGTTTTTTTCAAGTCATTCAACACAGATTTAAAAGCTTTTAACTGACAAAGTTGCACAGCTGGGCTCATTTCTACCTTTTCTGCAGCATTTTTCAAAAAGCTTACAAAGCTAGAATTCAGATTTGCTGTAGTTTCAACCAGCTTTTTTGTTTTCTTAAGCAAGTCTTTTGGCACCATTAGTGCTTTGTAAGAATATGTTAGTGAACCTGAATGTGAATCATCTAGGTTTTTTTCTTCACCATTACAATTTGAATTATTTCTCTTTGGAGAAAACTTGATGGTATGGTCATATATTTTGCTTTTTTCACTGTCAACTTTAATCTTTTTTTTGTTTTGTTGTAGTAACTGTTCTAAATTTTCAAAGACACTGTCACATGCAGTGACCAAGTCCAACAAAGGCTCTGGATGGCAAATATAGCAGTGCCACTGGTTATTTTCATCCAGTATAGTCGACAGCTCCTTTCGACCCAGGTTGCGCAAAATGCACTTTTTACAGAAGGCGTTATGGCAGAAGTCACAGCAAATCAAATTTCCACCTTCAGCACACCACCTGAAATAAGACGTAAGAAATATAAGAGTTATCTGCTTATCAACAAGGTGGCAAATTCAAGAAGTTTACATATTTTTCACTGCTTGATAAAGAATTTGCTTTCCAAAAATTCAGGTGATAAACAGATGTCTGTTAATGGAAAAAACTATTAAAAGCATGACTGAAAAGCACTCAACTGACAAGTGGAAAATCGGAAAATTAAGGTATTAGATTAACACTTCACAAAGATGAAACAGTCAGTAATATCCAAACACAATTTCAGCACCCATTTAATTTTATTTTATTTTACAGTGAAAATAATTAGCTTAAGTCTTTCTAGCTTTAACTGGTATATTACTACTGCGGACAAATATGAAAAAAAGAAAAATATGGGGTTTGATCTATGCCTAGATTGCATAATCTTTGATAAAGACCTGAAAGCCAGGTGACAAGTAAGCTCACAAGCATCACAGACCACACAATTTTGACTGGATTACATATGTAGATATATGAGAAAAGAACAGAGAAGTACTTTAGTACTTCAAAAGTGGGAGATATATCTGAAAAAGTAAGTTTCTGTTGCTCACAAGGTTTAGATTCCTAACCTCACCTTTAAAGTATTTGTACGGTAGCATACTATTTAGTTAAAAATGTAATAACTTACAAGTGTTTACTACTGGATTACTTCATAAAATATTTTCCTGTTAATTACTAAAATAATAATCAAATATTCACAAAAAACCTTGGGTTAAGCATTTCTTTGTGAGAAACAACTGTTGACTAAGCTCTTATGTACTG
Organism: Gallinago undulata; assembly: GCA_026546715.1. NCBI lineage: Eukaryota > Metazoa > Chordata > Aves > Charadriiformes > Scolopacidae > Gallinago > Gallinago undulata. The sequence goes on along the minus strand of JAOTQQ010000063.1, from coordinate 13,798,946 downwards.
GTCTTTATCTGTCAATAATTTCACTATAGCAAGGGGAAAAAAAAGCAAAGACCCAAACCAGAAGACCTGTGGGTGTTATTTCAGTTTTTGTACCCTTACCTACACTGCTCATCCATCCCATCTGAATCACGGCTAATGTCATCGCTCATGTAATACTTGTAGCAAGTCTGTAAATAAAGAGAATGAACAAGGAATTTTTTATTAAAACACACCTGAACTTCAGTAATTCATATGATTTCAGCATGTATTAGAAGCCAGCCATTAAAAGCAGCAGCTGCAAGGTCTCCAGCATTCTAATGTTTTTACATTTGTACCAATCTAAAAACATCCTCCATAGACATAATAGGTCCAAAAACATTTTGATAGCTTCAAGGTTTGTTTAAAAATTAAGTACGCTGTTGTTTGATGGCTGTGTATTTGCATATTTTAAAACATTAGCTGAATGCTTCTCTTCAAATCTGAAAGTTTTTTTCCATCCACTTCCTACATAAACCAACACTACATCTTCCCTGACACAATTATTCCTACATAAATTAAAATTTTCAGCTGTATGCTCTTTATGTTAGCAATATCAATCCCGTAAGGCCTTAAATAAAAAGGTCTTCAGCATTTATCCTGATGATAATATCCAAGGCTTCGATTTCCAGATGCAAGCAAAGCATTTTCATGAAAAATTGGTAAAGCTAAGAAAAAAAACCCCACATCTCAGCTAGTAGTAGCAGTGGCTTCAGCTGCTAAATTCTGTAACCAAATTTTGAAGGTTTTTTTCCAGTTGCTAGTAAAGAAAGTTCTCCCAAACTCGCTAGTTTTACTTTGAATAGGGATTAATACAAGCTCTTAGCTAAATTCTGTCCGTTTACCCAGTGAATCAGTGAATTTAAAATCCAGAAAAGGCTTCAGCCCCTAAATTTAAAATGATGATGACCTTTTATCTGGAACAGTTATATGCCTGTTCAACTAAACAAAACAAACAAATAACAAACGGAAGAAAAAAAAAAAAGTAAAAACTTCTGTTTAGACACTTGAGGGAACATTTATAGTCAAAGGAAAACAGCTTCTCAAGTCTGGGACTGCTCACCTAAGCAGGAAAAAAAAGAAGGAAAGAACCAGGCACAAGAAAGTCATGGAATACATGGAATATGCAAATCAGGGACTTCTGCTTTTCTCTCTCACAGTAACACATTCAATTAAGTACAAATACAGAAAATTACAAATACAAGCAGCGATATAATTATCTAGCAGAGCTCACAGTCAAGGACTGCTATTGAATCCAACAACCTAAACAATTTTTGAAAACGAATCAGATTACATGTTCTCACGATGCATGCAAGTGAAGCTGCATGTTAAGGCTTTCCACATCTAGGAACAAGAGTTAAGACTCCCATAAAGGTTGAAAACAGTCGTCTTGCAAGCTGATTTTTCTAAAGCATATTTTATAAAAGAAACAAGCCAGAATGAACAGAAAAAATGAGCCAGAACATTAGATTAGACAGACACGCCTGAGATCGTATGTCCACTGAATATGTAACATTAATTGGGAATTGGAAGAGAAGCAGGAGGAGGTATGAGAAGGGCAATGCAAATTTTGTATTGTAACAGATCTGCATCTGTCTTTAGAGATACCTTTTAAAGTACAGTCTCTACAACTATGGAGATACGCAAGGCAAGTACCTCTGTATGTCTGAAAATTAAAAGAGGTCTCCAAAATGGGAGGAAGGGATGTTTCCTTCCTCCCCTGCTCCCCACCCTCTTCCCACTGTATGTAGCTTAGGGTCTAACTGAAGCCACTGTGAAACCATGTAGCTGAAGACCCAGATGCTGGTTTTGGGTTATAGACTGGACCATCGTGACAAAGGCTACCATAATTTATAACAGTCAAGGAGCTGTACACAAATGAAACTGAGATGGCTTTGAAGCTACTTCTCTGCTTTTTATCCCGCTGTTGTTTTACATACAATACTTTACCAGGAGATCCAGAATTGAATCTGCTCTTATAATACATTACAAGCAGGTAGAAATTCCAAACAGATCATTTAACATAAAAAATTCAGGATAATTATAGCATTAAAACTGTAAAAATACATTACAAAGAAACCACAAAAAGTTTAACTGAGGTATAAAAAAATAGGAATATATATTTGTAAGCTGTAATATAAATTTGTAAGCCTTACTTTGCCTTTTTGTTTCCTGCTTTTAGTTTTCTTAACTGTAACAGTTAATAACTGAAAAGTTTGACTAATAAACAAGAACTACTCCCACAGAAATCCCATCAATATGACATCTCAAACAAAACCAAACAGTAGAAACTGTAGAACTGTTTACCACATACCTTACAAATAAGAACTTTCAGTGTAGGATGTCTATAGATTGAATCCTTTTGAAAATGGTTCACCTGTTGCCCACAAGCTGTACAGCTTACAATTCCATGTAGTCCTTCCTCTATAGAGAGGATTATAAACCACATATTAATTTTTTCATTTTTATTTTTTTAAGAAATCTATATACACTTATTTCATTTTCTTACAATATTTTGGCCTGTTAGCTTTTTCATAAGCCTTTATTAATTTACCACCCAGCATGAGAAAAATCTTTCTGTAACTCGCCATTTAAAGACTGAAAGAATTTTCCTCTAAGTTCTATAGTCCATTTGGGGCCAAGAGACTTTTTCTTTGAGAGACTTAATTTGGATAAACTGGTCACCTGAGCAGAACACACCCAAATAAGAGCCATCACTAAAACTCTTTCAAAGCAGTCCTCATATTCTGTACAACCTTCCTCATTTAAAATGGTATTTTATGAACAAAGATTAATTCGTGTTTATATTACAGTGTTTCTTTTACATACATTTTTAGTAAAAATGGAAAAATATGGGACGCTGTTACAGAACATACATGAAATTCTTATAATAGCACCTGAAAAATATTTATTCACCTTTTTTCCCCTTCCTGATAGTAGGGTTTCTTGGGTTTTTTTTGGAAGTATAATTTTGCTATAATACCTATGTTCTCAGGACCTTGCAGACTGTTCCCAGTTTGGGTACCAGTCTGCTGCTGTACCCATTTCAGTCAAGGAATTGTTTCTTTAATGTCAATTCCCCAATTCACTATGAACGGTGGTAAACTTGGCGTTGGGAGGCTTACTACATGCCAGGCCGTTAAACTGATTAATTAATACCATAAGACCATTTTGTTTTCAGCAGCAGTGATGCTTTCAAGCAGGAAAATCATTTGTGAAAGACCAGTTCATACACTTTCAGAAACTTAATTTGGGATCAAGCAGATACATGTCTGATATTGGATCACTTAACTGTGACTTGTCCTTGCTGTCATGTTCACTAAGTAGTATAAGGAAATTAATTCAAATTAATTTAATGGTTACAGTCTGAGTACAGACTATATATATTTTTTTAAATAATCACTACCGCAGATTTAGAACCAAGCACCAACATCACAATGTTAAAGAACTGAATGAACATTCTCAAGACAAGCTGCTAGCAATTTGCTATTAAAGCACTATCTCAAATAGCCTACAGGCCAGTAAGAACAACCCCTACAGTACACAGCTACAGTTCAGTGCAAATGGCAAGTCTGAAGTTTTGAATAAAAGATTTGTTGTTTACAAATTAAATGCATGCATGATCCTATGTACTGTGTACTTGCAAAGCACTCTTCTGACCTCAAAAACAGCTCAAACACCTGCTGGTAAATCTCAAATAAACACATCCATCATATTGTACTACTTGGAAAAGACTACCACGTTCTGTTATATATACCAAGCAGCACAGAAGCCTACCCAGGCTTTGACAAACATCACAGCCCTTAAATGGGTGTAGGAATGACAGAGGGCAACAGCCAACTGAGGGAGAACACACTGTTCACTGTCAAGTCCCAAGCTGCTTTCCCCTTCTTTTTAAGGGGACGCCCTACTACCTCCTTCCTAAAATCTGCAAGTTGGCACGAGAAAAAAAAAAAAAAAAAGATTATTTATGAGGCAAACTGCTGTAAACCATGTTATTGCTACAAATGATGACAATCCAAAGAAATTAAACTACTAATTAATTAATATAAAGAAAATACTTATTTTAAAAACATTCCTAACTCTGAGTCTATTAGCAAAAATACAACCATTAGCACTCTGCAACACAAAACTTGAAAATGAGGACTGACACAACGCCTCTTACGGTCTTGGATAAGAGCATTTGGATGCTAGGAAGGCAAGAGTTTTATTACTACAACTATTTCTAATATAAACAGGACATACAGCTCGTAATAAGAATGAGAACATGCATTCCTCAAAGAACAATATATGGCATTTCTTATTTCACTGTTATTACTTATTTACTTGCACCGATTAAGTATAGAACTCGGGATCTCAAGTAGTTGGGACTACACGCTTACCTTCTTAAACCAGTAAAGCTTAACTTTGTATGTGCACAGATTCAGCTCCTCATTCTAGCAGCAAGCAAAAGGTGCCACTTCATCTAAGTAGACCTGATGCCTGCAGGTGTACAACAAATGGATCTGCTCTGCTTCTTCTGTGCATGTCACAAAACTAAACTGGTTTGATACATTCCAAATTCAACTGCTCTTGAGGGAGACTGCGGTCATGTCCCTTACCTGGCTACCTTTCCTGGTCTAGAAACGGGGACAACGCAGCTGCAGGCAGTACCTATTCCATTTCCCTCAAAGTTGACAGGAGCTTAACAAATGTACTGTACAGCATTAAAATCAAGTCAGAGATTGTCAGCACTGACACAGATATAGCTGAGCTTGCCCTGGACAAAGTTATGGCTTAAACAAACTCTTGATATCCCTTCCAAAATTTTTATTTTATGTCAGGCATCAGTACATGAGTAGCCAGTCCAAAGGAAGGCCTGCAAATTCCCTACGCATGGAGAAAGCAAGCTAGAAGGGCAGCGCACATGAATTGTCCCGGGGGTGCAGACCCAGGCCACAAAAAGAGTCCTATCTTTTCAACACTGTATCCCTGAAGATTTCTTTTGGACCTCTTGTAAAATTGTTGCAAACAGAAATGGAAAAAACATTCCTGTAGACTGAACAGGACATCTTGCATGAAGAGAACGGAACTGAGTTTCAAAGATTAATAATTTAGAGAAAACATCAGTTCTTGAAATGTGATTAAAGTCACACATGAGCCCATATCTATGCACAAGCACATTTCCACACAGCCCTTCAACCACAGATGAAGAAATAGCACTTATTAAATTACAGTAACACTTCAAAAGACAGCAAGGATCTCAAATGATACAACGGGAAGAATGAATAATGTGTACAACAGCTGTTTGTCTGAATATCCTGGGTAATGCTGTAGGTGTGTGAACTAAGATATTGCTAGTAGTATTAACAAAAATATCTGCCTTCTTATTGGCTACTACACTGTTTTGCTTTTTTGAAACAAATGAGATGAAATTCTGTTACCACTGCTGTCTACCTAACTTCTTGGTTTTAGCAGCAGCTATGGAAACCCAGCTGGCACAGCTGGTTAATAATCCCTAGAATGGGCCACTGGTAGGGAATTTCCCACAATTTAGAAACAAAACAAAAAAGCCTTTGAATTGCTAGAGGTTTAGGCTTCTTGATAGCTCACTGATTGATGATATGCCTCTACATGTCCCTGCTCAAATACGGTTGCTTTCTCGACGAGTCAGTGAATGTTCCCATATCAATGATGTTTCAATGTAACTCCTTAAAAAAAAGGGATACCTGTAACATCTCATCACAACCAAGCAACTGATCTGAATACAAATCGAGAACGGTCCATATGGAGTACCTAATGATGCATCCTATAGCTACTGAAAATGAGAAGTTTAATGAGAACTAATCTTAGCTTTCACTGCTGCATTGCAGGGGCAGCAGTGGAGGCTAATTTCAGCCAGCTAGAATCTTCCATGAACAAAAAGCCAGAAGAGTGGAGGCATTTTTAGGATAATTTATTAGAAATATGAAAAATTTTTAGATGTACCAAATGTGGTCATGAGCAACAATTTAAACCCGTTTTAATAAATGTTTTAAATTGTATTTACCTCCACGCTTTTTGGGAGCTTCAGGTTTCATTTTAACAGTATTTCTGCTTCTAAATTCAGGCCCTTTAAAATCATCTTTGTCTTCATTCAGCACTGGCTCAGGCTGTACAACCACTGTACCTAGAATAATTTTATTTAGAAATTGGAAACCATTACACATCCAAAAGAAGTGCAAAAGTCCTGTTTAAATAAAAGCCAACATAGTACCTTTAAAAAAAAGTGCAGTCTGTTGACTAAAACTCAACAAAGTTTTGAATGCACAGATGTTCACAGGAAAAAATAACCAAAAAAACCCAACCAAACAAAAAAAGTGAAACCAAAAATGATCACCACACACTTCAAACTATGTCTGTTTTGCAACTGTAGCACAGAAGCGAAAGACTGAGTGGGCAACAAGGAGCAAATTCTGCTCTCTTTGCCCTGATGTCATACGTGCGGAACAGGACTGTCATACTGCTGGGTGTGTGTAGTACAGGAATTTGTAGTGCAATGCTACAAATAACTAACTTTGGTTAGGCCACTTAAATCTATCAAAAGCCTTAGAGTAACTACTTTTTTCTCTCTCCTTCCCCCCTTCTATGCAGTTTCCCTCACTTGAAGTTATTTCATGAAAAAGCAATAGAGTAGAACCTCTTTTGTCTTTAACAAAATTCAGAAATTCACTTTTTTATTTAAATGAGAAGAGTACTAATCAAAATTATGTGAATGAAAAAAAATCTTTCCTACTGAAGAGCTCAATTTTCATATTTTTGTTGTGAGGACGCTGGAAACAATCTAACATTCTGAAAAAAAATAGTTTTAAAGTGACTGCCTTAACTACTGCTACTCATGCTGTAAACAGTAGCAGTCCCTCCAATTTTTTCTGTAACTTTCACAGGTAAGAAATGGAAGAGATTCTTAAAATTCACAATATAGTTATGAAGAGCAGGCTGTAGGCTTATAATATTAACTACTTTTAAAGGGTGCTTAAAAACAGATTCCCCTGCAGATTTAGTTTTGCTTCTGTTGATCTAATTGTTAATAATCTCAAAGACAAAACAGCATAATAAATGAGACTTACAAGTGACAGTTTGAGACTCAAAAAAAAAAAAATTATTTCCCGTTTCATGTTGGTTTTATACAGATGTCAGTAGACACTCGAAGTTAAGCAACCAGCACATCCTGGTGTACTCACAGATTAAAGTATGCTGGGTTGAAAACTAAAGGTGCTTGGTTTCCTCTTTTAAATGTGTGTACATGAGGCGTTTGTGTGTGTCTTTGTGCACAAGCTTGTGTGTTTATATATAAAGGCCAACAGGACCTAAGACAGGCATTTTACTAATATATGTGCATTCTACTTCATTATTTATGCTGCATCAAAATCTTGGCTAATTCGGTGGATTCAGAAACACAGACAGAGATGAACTACCTTTAGGCAAGCTTTTCATATCAACATCATTTTCCGAGTTTTCATTTGAAATATCTTCATTTACAGTTTCATCTAAGGTTTGTTCATCATCTGATCCAACATATTTTGTTACAACTGTAGGTTTCCTGCATAAACAGAAAAAAAAACATACCATAACAAATATTACATATTGCAATACATGCAAGTCTGGTGCTTTGTAAGCAAAACATGATATTAATTGAGGACACCAATGTTCTTCTTAAATTCATTTAAGACATTGTAAGATGGGATGCTCTGAGTTATTACAATAAGTAAGTTACAATTTCTTGTTAGGAACAGGAATTCTGCTCTTCTATGTAAAATAAAAAGATATATTACTGAAGTATTTTTGTTTCACAGCTTTGCTGTATTTTTTTTTTTTGTAAACTCAAGATTTGATGTGTTTTTAAGAAGGTATGCAGGAAAGTCACATTTTTAGGAAAAAAACCTAAAAAAGCCTATGTTATGAAACATAAGTGAATATTCACTCAGAAATTTTATACACCATTCCCAGTTTAACATGCAGCGCAAAGAGAACACACAGATATTAGCAAATGACAAAAGAGCTTGGCAAAAAATATGCTTGCAAGGAAATAAAGGCAATGCAGAAAGAAATAAAAAAGCTGACTGTTGAATAAAAAGACCAGTTGCCAGAATTTCACACAAACAAAACTGAATCCATTAAAATGAATGAATTTACCATGTCAAGGCAGGGAGGAAAAAAAAAGAAAAAAAGATAATATTGAGCATAATTTTCTGTAATAAACTACTGTAGGATACTGTTTTTGTCAGTATCAGACACAGCATGATAAACGTATGAGTGAAAATACCTTTATTGATAGCCAGGAAACAAAGAAGCGAGACAGTAAAAATAATATAAATTAAAAGAGTTCAGTGGAACACTGGATTCAGATGATAAGGGAGAAATTAAAGCCAAATATAAAACCACACTTGCAAATATGGAATCAAGACTAACAGAAATTATTTTTATTTTCCAAACCAACCTTTTTGAACGCGATGATCCTAAGGATTTGGATCTTTCTGAAGAACTACTGCCCTAAAACCAAGAAAAAAATTAAAAAGTCAACACATTTGTGACCAATTGACCTGTCAATAAAAGCAGTTTCTTACATTAACTACATCAACTGGAACACACTGCAGAAGTCACCAATGCTCTTACCAAAAAAAAAAAAAAAGGCAGGAAAATCATTAACAAAAAGTGACACACAATTTCAATAGTCATGCCAGTTCAGTTAAACTAAGTCTATGGAGCTTCAGGCTCTAAGAAGTCATTATTCCAATAAAAAAAAAAGTTTAAAAACCAGGTGTCACCAAACTCTAAGGTAAGTCACTCTCACTACCCTCCCTCCCTCTGCATATGTCTTAAAAGAAATTAAAGGAGGGCACTGTCATAATTTGAGACATTCAGAGAGAAACACTGCATGTATCTCAAGCACTGAGTTTTCATGAAATCGAGGATGTTCTTTCCTTGCAGTTCTCAACTTGCAGTACATACTGGAAGTTCTCTCAACTTTCTGAAGAATGGACTGAGAATGGCTCATGACCACTGGTCGGCCCTAACCACAAAGAACTCTGGGGTGTCCTGCTCTGTGTGTCTTCACTGTAATGTTAACTTGTGCAATGAGCACATGGAAGAACTGCCTAATTCACATATACCCACCTGCCTCTACGCTGCTGTGCATTTTCATTTTTTTTTTGCAATTCACTGGGATTCCTCACAGTACTTCGTGCTGCAGCAGCTTATGCAGGTCTATGAATGTCTTTCCCACTGTGTGAAGAAACCATCACCTTTTCTGACATAGATATGGAGGGGTTTTGAAGGCTGGGACTAGGGAGTTATCACCAGCAGGCACCCAAGAATTGCCAGCAGAATGCAGACACTTGTTATCTGGCTCATATGCCAGAAAGGGCTGATTGTCTTCACAGGAAAACTGATTTTTAGGATATGCATGCATTTATAACTAGATTTGGGCAGTATCAAATAAATGTCTGAATTTACTGCAATAAAGGCAAACTAAGGCAGGACACTGGCACTTGTGCTTCCTCTACATATTAACTTATTGTATACCAGAATGTTTCCAACAGAAGAGTAGGTATTACTAAGACACATCACATGATAAATGTCTGTGATGTATACAAAACACCACATAGAAAAAATTTGCTCATGCTTAATAAAGATCCTGTATCTCCATCTTTTTGTCCTTTTTAAAAATAGAAGCATATTTGCCTAAAAGGACAATTAAGTGCCTACTGTTACCTGAGTAAGAGGGTGTAAGTGTAAATATGAGGCAGAGAGCAATTCTTTTAAACCAAAAATAAGTAAGAGTCTGTTTACATGTGGGCCAAAGAACAGGATAAGGATAAAAGAATATTAACTGAATTTCTTTAAAAAGAAAAACTCACTTTGCAATATACTCAATCAACTAACAGTACTTCCATTTCTTAACAAAAATGCCATTGCGTACCTCAGGTAAGTAAAACCTAACTCTCTAAACTCTGTTAGAGACAGTTTTCCTGAGAATTATTGTGTGTCAGAGAGACAATGCACTTGTCTAAGTAAATTTGTGTATTTCAATAATTTAGAAATAAAGAAGGTGAGAGGGAGGGGAAGAAACAGGATTTCTTGCATACGCCTGAATCAAAGTGAGTTATCATTCAAAATTTCAAATTTAATTTAAAATATATTTTAAAATATCTTACAGCTAATGCTTCTACTCAGCAGACATGGTGACATTTACTGCATGGTTCTGAATATTCTTTAAGTATTTATTGTAAAAGCAAAGTGAACTCAGCATTTTCTATAGTAGCCATTCTGCACTAATATGCAACTAAAATCCAAAAGCATTTTTATTCCTACCTCTTCTCTATTGTTCTCCATTGAAGCTGGACTACTTCTAGGTTCTCTACTTTTACCTGTGGAGATAAATGAAAGAAATACAATAAAATGCAAGAAATATTAGAAGTTCTTCACATTTTATGTCATCACATTGTTTATGTTTCACCAGTGTGACTAAAGATGATTGTGACTTTCAGAGATGAACTATTACACAACAAACCATGAATGGTATGCATTTTAGAGAAATAATTTAGAAATCATTTTCAGTTAAGTTGCTGATAGGCTAAAAGACAGCCTTCCAAGTGGTGAAAAAATATTGAAGAAATGGAAATGTAACTGTATATGCAGAAATAATACAGTTAGCACATTTTTTTAAATCTCTAAGAGGTTACTTTAGGAATTTTCTCTTATACATCTTGACATTAATAACAGAATATTAAATCTGGGATCATGGAACCACAGATAAAAATCCCATTTGATGCAGGACATGACAGAGATTTCCCATTTCTCGATCTAGGGAACTGTGGAATATAAAACCTAAATACATGCAACCTCTTAATATCTGTTCCATCCGCAAGTCCAGGTAATGGAAGGGAAAGTTTCAAATCCAGTGATTCAATGATACATGTATAAAGTTGCTCAAAAGGCCTAGTTATAGTAGTATTTTAATAGATGCACTGCTGTGAAACACACAAGTAAAATGGTAATTACAGGACACGTATCATGATCATCGGTGATTTTAATATAAGATTGCTAGCACTGCAACTTACTATATCCTTACACTTCAGTTTTGGGAAACAAACAACTATTTTCTTTTAGAATCATAGAGTGGCTTGGGTTGGAAGGGACCTTAAAGATCATCTAGTTCCAAGTAACTGCCCACCAGAAAACCCACGTGTGTTTATTACTTAGGACAATAGGAGTTTGAAAATACATTCTGTAACACAGCCAACACGCTCTTATCCTCCTGCAATCCATCATTTCAGCACAACTTTTAGCTCATTAAACAGTAGAGGCTGAAAGGTTTTCCACCTGTATCCAGTGCTAGTTAAACCAGAAAACAGATTTAATCTACTTAAATTTGGAGACAAATTTTATTGAGTACTGTTATGAAATATTTTAACTTTCTTATGACTGTAATCAAAGTGAAATGTTTGAAATTTGTTACTTCTAACTTGTAAGTAAAAACTTCTAATACCAAATTTGACCTAGTGTACGACTTAAGATTTTTCAGAAGTATTATTTTCTTTTCAAAAGTTTTCAAATTACCTATAGAAATCTTTTTCAAATAATTATGAAAGCATAATCTCCAGAACTTTTTCCACAAATACAAGGACTGTAAAAGCTTAACATCAGCAGAAAAAATAAAGATACTAGCCTTACACATTCAGGAAATCTTAACAAGGCACCAAATACATGCATGTTTGCATCTCATGTTTCATAGAAGGTATATTATCAGTAAGAATTAGCTTTTTTCTCATTTAGAAAAGATTCAGAACTGAAAGAAATATTGTATCAAAGGCCTACTATGTATTTATTAAGATACTACCACTTAAATCAGATTAGGACTTTGCATAATTGCCCCAGTGAACTGTGATATAGTGAAGTAACAACACAAAGTTATCTGACTTTAGAATCATATTTACATTGAAAATTAAACAAATGTACTTTTACCTATGGTTTTGCTTTTAGATAATGCTGGAGGAGAGTTTGCGTCCTCTGATTCTTCTGATGATTGAGCCAGGAAGTCATGAAGTTTCTGCACCAATGTATTCAACTTGCTTTCACTGTTAAAATACAAATAAAACTTGAAGCTACTTATCTCACTCAAATTTAGCAAGCTTGAAAAAAAGTACGTTAAATCTTAATTAATAAATACCTAAAAAGAAACTCAGTTATTGCTTATTATTGCATTTGTTTCTGCAAGAGAACATTAAAGCAAATAAAAACCATACGATTTTGTTAAACTCTGAGTAGAAGAATAGATGCAGCCTTATTGACAAGAAAGCACTAAGGACTCTATTAACAGTAGTAACAAAAAGCTTATTTTAAATAGTTTCTACTATTTTAAATAGTTTTTGCTGTTTAAAATTATTTACAAAATTCAAGAAAGTCTGAGTAGTAATGCTGTTATGACATAGAGAGAGAAAAAAATTAATTTAGGATTCTACTCTCTCAGAAGTTGAACAGGCAAAAATAGTAAAATCTTTATTTTATTACCAGAAATTTAACCTTTCGGGATATAAAACACTAGAAATAGCAGAATTTCACTTACAACCTTAGAAACAAACAGGTCCATTGAGTGTGACAGATCTACACGCTTATGCAAAGCTTCTATTAAATTAGCCATGTACACTTATACTGGGTATTCTGCATTCATTTTGTCAAAAGCCAACCACATAGAATCAGATCATTTCTTGTTTGTGCAAGTATTCTTAATTAATTTGTAAAAAAAATATTACCCTGGGAATTTTCACTAGGTCGTGTTAGACAGCAGGAACTGTTAGTTTTGCCTTTTTACTGTAAGAGTATACATAGAACACCTTTATTCTATACTTTTGTTAAAAGGCTATATACTGCTTCATAACCTACATGTTATTCCCTCTCATTGTACATAGTTTATTTCAGATTTTCTCCTCCCAAAGCTTTTTACAGTTTCCTGAGATAAGTGCCTTTCCCCAGCTGCAGGGACACTGCCTGAGGCCAGAGGCAGGCAGGCTTTCAGACCCGGCTGTGTCCAGAGCTGTCACTCTCTGCTGTTTGTCACTGCTGCCCTCTGGACGCTATCAGTCCTCCAAAATCTGCCAGCTGATACGCCTGACTCATCACGCCTTATCTCTTACTACATATGGTTTTTCAAACTGCTGAACTATGCTACGCCCTTTGTAAATTAACCCAGTTAAAGGATACAGGCTTCTATCCTTTTCACTTTTTATCTCCCACTTACTTTCGAAAGTCTCCTGATAGCAAGAAGTAAGATTTTCTGTCCCTGTTTTACAGGTTGTCAGAACTTTTGAGTATTTATCAGAAGCTCAAGCCACTCACCTTTGCCATCTCTACTATTTCTCTGAACACACTGATTTATTAACTTCTAACTTTCAATTTAACTGTTATTGGTAAAAAAATGATTTCCTGTTTTATAAGAAGGACATGCAGGTGAGCGCTCTCTTGGGCAATGACTGAAAGATTATCACCACATTAATGCCAATTTCACTTAAACCAGTGAAAAAAAACACACATAGACCAGCATAAAAAACACCCATTTAAAGAAAAATAATCAAACCTGTAATTTTTTTAAATCCTCTGAAGTACTTAAAATAAGACAAAATAGCACTTTGTAATGGAAAGATTCTCTGCATGAGTAAAGGACGCTTTTCTTTTGAGACTACACACATACCATCACTCACTGGAGCCACTTTAAAGGAGTATAACAAAGCCTCTTTTACTCTCAAGTGTATCTTAAAATTTTTCTCTCAATCTGTTTAAAAGTCTTTCCCTCTAATTACTGGACTCACGCTGCTACACAACTGCCAGTCCTCTAAACTTGGGCTTTTCTTTGTCATGGGTGGAGGGCATCCTTGGAAAACATTACAGAAGATGATAATGGTACGCTTCAGTTTTAACAGATTGCACGCTCTACTTTAGAAAGGAGACTTAATTTACAACTTATTCACATTAAGTTAAAAAATTAAAGAACTGTTCAAAATTATTTAGTAGTAAAAGTACATAAAGAGATTTTATATCCATTCCAGATGGTCTGAAGAACTAATGCACATTTAAAAAGACTGCAAAAAAGTACATTTTTTTGTAGTAAAAAACCCACATGTGGAATTCTGCTCATTTAGTTTATAAATAACTTGTTTTGGTAACAACATTTTAGAAAAGCAAATGAGTTATAAAATTATTGTTCTCAATACAAAACAAATTCAGAATAGTACGCATGTGTCTTTGTGACTAACACTTGGAACATAATCTACTGCCATTTATTAACCCTTATACTAAATAGCCTAAAATTATCATTTTCAGATGAAAACGTTCATGCCGACAAACAACAACCAAAAAAATAATCTACAAAGTAATATTAAAAAGTCTTCTCAACTTGCTTTTCCTCTGGATGATTCAGCATTTTGCCTGTAATAAGGAATACCAGGTCAAATGTAAGTAACGGTGTTACACTTACTGTACTTCACCACAAAGACATTTAAATTTGGGGCAGTCTATTACCTGGTTTTGTACAAAAGTGATTTTATGTCATGCTTTTATAGTTGAAAATATATCATCTATAATATTTTTTAAAGCTTCTACTGCAAAATCTGTATTCTTCGTAATGTATTAACAGATTCACCCACTATTAAACTGATCACAACCTATAAAATGTGTATTTTTTTTAATAAAAACATAGAAGCCTAAAAATTTAGGACCATCTCAGAAGCATTAAGTGAAACAAGCAGTCTCCCTCTACTATATAGCAACAGTCCCTACACTGTTTACGTGAGTTTGCAGGCTTGCACATTCTAAGCAAATGGCTTCACCACCAGTCTAGAGCTATTTCAACACCGTTTAGCCTAATTAAAACAAGAAAGAAAGGTGTCCTACTATTATAGGTTTGGCCATGAACCTGATTTGTGACCTTGGGAAGCTATCTTGTAGGAACACTGTTTCTTACCTAAATTCAGAGCAAGTGCTGTAATCTTCAACAGCAAACGCCTGGCCCTTACTAGGATTAAAAAAAAGTACAGAATAGGCAAACCATGCTATTAGGTTAAATGATTCTACAAATCAATAGACTTTATAAGAAGAAACTGCCGGGACAGGCAGTGTTCTAATGTAGACACAACATACTTGATTCAATCTGGTTGTCAACTGCTGTTCCCTTCTACGTGTTTAACCCTATTAGGTTTACATGTCCAGGTTC
Source organism: Gallinago undulata (assembly GCA_026546715.1). Classification (NCBI taxonomy): domain Eukaryota; kingdom Metazoa; phylum Chordata; class Aves; order Charadriiformes; family Scolopacidae; genus Gallinago; species Gallinago undulata. The sequence continues at coordinate 13,783,705 of JAOTQQ010000063.1, read as the reverse complement.
TGGTAGCAGGGGAGCTACAGGGGTGAATTCTGTGAGAAGATGCCAGAAGCTTCTCCCATGTCCGACAGAGCCAGTGCCATCTGGCACCAAGACGAACCCACCACTCACCAAGCGATGGACCCACTGAGCCTATCAGCGACAGTAACCCCAGTGCCTCTGGGATAACACAGTTAAGAAGAGGTGGAAAAAAAAACACTGGGCAACAGCAGCCGGGAGAGAGGAGTGAGAACGTGAGAGAAACAACTCGGCAGACATCAAGGTCAGTGAAGGAGGGGGAGGAGGTGCTCCAGGCCCTGGAGCAAAGATTCCCCTGCACCTTGTGATGAAGACCATGGTGAGGCAGGCTATCACCCTGCAGCCTGTAGAGGTCCATGGTGGAGCAGAGATCCACCTGCAGTCCACAGAGGAACTCCCACTGGAGCAGGTGGATACTCGATGGAAGCTGTGACCCCGTGGAGAGTCAGTGCTGGAGCAAGCTCCCAGCAGGATCTGTGGACCCGTGAAGAGAAGAGCCCACGCTGGAGGAGGGTTGTTGGCAGGACCTGTGACCCCACTGGGGACCCATTCTGTTCCTGAAGGGACCCATGTTGAAGAAATTCATGGAAGACCGTCTCCTGTGGGAGGGACCCCACACTGGAGCAGAGGAAGAGAATGAGAAGAAAGGAGCAGCAGAGACATGTGATGAACTTAACACAGCTCCTGTTCCCGGTCCCCCTGTGCCACTCGGCAGGAGGAAGCAAAGAAATCAGGTGTGAAGTTGATCCCAGGAAGAATGGAGGGGTGGGAAGAAAGCATTCTAGTGTTTGGTTTTAATTCTCATTACCCTACAGTGATTTTATTGGCTATAAGTTAAATTAATTTGGAATTATACTGTTAAACAACATGAGAAAAACCTTGTTATTGCATTCAGATTCTATCTACTTTCTTCAGACACTTCAGAAACATAGGTGGTGGATGTCCTAGTTATTGTTAATATCTGGAAGAGCCGTTTTAAAACTGTATTTTCTTTAAAGAAATTAGTTTCTAATTCTTCCACAGGATCCTACCAACTTTTAGTCTAAATAAGTGCCCCTCATGTGAATTTAAAATGGCTCCTGAAAGTCAGTGAAACAGGAGTACTTTCCAGCTTTTCATCTCTGTAAATGTTGACAAATACACTTTTGCAAAATGTTAACCTTAAATACCTTGTTTTAGTTCAACACTCGCTTAATCTTTTTCTATGCTTAAAGTGTTATAATAGTTCAAGGGCACAAGTTTTTTATATTCATCTTTACGGTTGCTTCAAGTTAAGTCCCAATCACTTTTCACTTTTGAAGCTGAAATGAAATGCTGCAGAACAACAAGTATTAAGCAGACAAAATTAAACAACCCTTAGAAAAAAAAAATTAAAGAAAAATAAAACCAGATGTGCTTTTGAACTGCCAGTCTGTAGACTACTATCCTCTGCTTCAGACCATACTCCTATGCGAACGGCAGAAATCTGACAACTCACAGCAAAAGTCTGGGTATTTTAAATAAGGCAGTGGGAAGAGGAGGGGAAAGAAAAAGACTATGTCTACGTTAGAACACAGGAAGGTTCGGTGCTGATGACCCAATATCTATGCTACATGTTTTTCAATAAGTCAAACTAGATGTAGACTGGTTCTGCAGACTGAACAAGCACTAGCAGCTGAAGCACATCAAGACTGCTGAAGCGCATCTTTCAGCTTAGTCCCACCCAAAAGGAATCCAGTTCGTGCACTCCAAGCATGCCCTGCATTATCAACAAAACTAATAAGCAAGGACAATCTGGAGACTTCTTTCAAAAATGCACTTCTTAATTCAGATGCTAATACAGATGAACCCAAAGTTCTGAAGGAGACCACAACATATTTTTCCAAAGTATTTCTACGTCCACCGTGTTACAAATTTTATCATCTTTTACAATTACTGTATTTTAGTAAAAAATGTGAAATTGACACAATTTAATTAAACATACAATTTCAAAACTTGTACTAGGCATCCTTTTTTTCCTCAAAAAATGTGTAATTTCTTTTCGTACTACATAAGCTTTGATATAATCAGGCCAGTATTCTGTCACCTGCAAATCTTCACAGAAGTTTTTCCTGATGAAAAGGAAAGTATAAGACATTTTCTGCTCTCAGAAAAAGTATGTAACCAGAAAATAACATCAGCCTACCATTTTATCTGTTGAACAAGTGAAACAGAGTACTTCCTAGTGGCTGTTTTTAAACACAATAGTTTTCCAAGGGCAAAGCAACCTGATATTGTACAGCCCAATCAGATCAATATTTTATAAATTACATATACACCAATTACATGCCAAAATACGTAAGGCTTTACAATCATGATTCACCCAATCTGTTCAGGTTGGCATGAACCAGCTCTACTGCCAAAGGATGCAAATCCTCATACCCCGACACACACACCTGATGACACCCACACTCTCAGTTCTCTCCTTCCTCTTCTACTTCAATACAAGTATTTGTTTTGACCGATGCACGGAAGCTGATCCATATTAAAAGCAGGCATTTCTTCTACTAAATCTAGATAATTTCCCTAATCCAGGTCACTGCTCATTGGTATGAATGTTTCTGCAAGCACAGGTGATAACATCCTGAGCTGGGGAGGAAGGGACTGTAACTTCAGCGCCAGCAATACACTGTGTGAGCTTGAGCTATCCCACAGAAGAAAAATCAGTTGGTCAGGTAAATAACATCAAGAATCCCAGAATCATTTAGGTTGGAAGGAACCTCTGAAAACCCCCCAGAAAAAGCAGAGACAGCTACAGGAGGTCACCCAGAAATACATCCAGTCAGGTTCTGAATACCTTCACAGATGGAGATTCCACAACCTGTCTGGGTGATCAGCTCCATCGTTTGACCATTCTCACAGTAAAAAAGTTCTCTCATGTTTAGATGGAACTGCACCACATTACACTTATTAAATCAGATACAATCAGAAAGGACCTGAATACCCAAGCTCTGATGAAAAGAGATGCATGCATCTAGCACTTCATCAAAGATTCTATGCTTAACACTTCATTAACACAAATTCATTCTTTCACTTTGTTTAGAACTGACTTTAAATCCACAGAGGCTTAATCAAGTGATACCACCCAGTTAAAGACACTGGATGAAGTAATTTTGGAGCTTAAGTACAGCATAACAGGTTCAGACAAGTAAACAGAACTATTTTCCTCCAGACACACATGGGGAATGAAAATGCAATGGTTAAAAGTCACTAAGAGACCCTTTATTCTGTTCAAGAAAGATTACAGGTGTTTTATGTTGAGATGGTATCCAAACAACCATATCAGGATTCGGCTAGGAGTTACCATGCTTCACTAAAAAGTAAAAAATTCTTTGTTTTTTAATGTCTCTTTAATGGAAGCTTAAAAAAATTTCAAGAAAAATAATAATTAAAAAAAAGCTAAGACATAATCTCATTGTTAGGTTGGCTTGAATGCCACAAAGAAGTCTGTAACTTTGATGGCAAAATAATCTGGATACTGGTAAAGACTGATTGAAGCCAACCACTTGAAAATCTAAACAGCAGAAAACAGTATTTCACCTTCATTAAACAAAAATCATGGCTAAGTCACTACATTACTACAGTGATTCAGGAAAGGAAGCTCAAACTAGCATATATAACATTCAAACCAGAAAACTGCATTTAAACAGCTTAAAGATGCCTTGTTTAAAGGGAAAAAAGGGGTCTACGTCCAATAGCATCATGCCTCTCTAACTCTAAAACTGCCTTCTCTTTTGCTTCATTTGCCTTCTGCTTCCTGGAGTTCATCACAGATTCTCAATGAGACTTCATTCATTACAAACTCTGCCTAAGAATTAAAGCATGTCTGTCCCTTCAAGTCTCCCAGATATTTCCAATCAGGTTTGCTACAAGTTTTAAAGTTTGTCGTCCATCTGAAGCGCAGTTTTTTATTTTACATGAAAAAATCATGTCAGTTTGCTGCATTGTCAGTCCTAAATTTACTGTCAATTTTTTTTTATTTTGCTTTACACAATAGATGTATTTCCCCAACAAGGCTTCTACAGATGAATTTATTAAGGCCTACAGTTGGACAGACCTAATAAGATAGAAATTTCTACAACCATGCAGCTTTCAGACTTGCAAGTAAACTGCTTAAATGGTAATAAAGTTGACACTGGTCAACAACCTGCATAATCAAGTTCTTGATTTTTTTCAAGGTTTCACTCTTTTTCTAAATAAAAAAAAAAAAAAATCAACTTCAATCAATCCATCATCCATCTTGAATGACAACTGCCTTCTGGACTGATGTTATAACAAATTATGAAAGCTTTACACTCTTCCTTTAGTAAATCAGGGCACTTTAGCTACCATCCTTTAAAGTCATTATGAAACCTTCCCTCATATGTGCTACTGAATTTCTAAAATGTCTTCTTTCTCCTCCTGACTCCCCACTGGAATAACCTGCCAGTGACCCATCTGTGAACTGATCTACGTTTACAAATCACCTGCAGCCACAAGCTGAGCTTCAGTGATATGAAATGTGATTTCATGAGGTTCAGCAGTATCCTTAGGCTCTCCTGTTTATAAAAGGCCCATCTAGTGATCCAATCTAAAAATGTTATCTTTGTCATGTACTGCAGGCATTTGTTTTTATGGTGAACACAGCACATTTTAGTATTATTTTTGATATTTTCTTTTGGCGAGGTTTATCCATGTAAAAACCACTAACTTTTCTCCCCTTCAAGCAGAGGGTACGAGTGTTCATCCACAATGGTACTGGGAATTTCAAGTTGGTAAGACCATTGGTCTTAATTTCAATGGTAAGACCATTCTACTGCAGAATTTGTACTACACACCCCTTTGTGACAACAGATGATTTCATAGCAAATGAAGATACCTTCAGTCAAGCTCTACAGAGGCCCTGACACAAAGTTTACAAAACCCATACAGAAACAGTGTTCTCCTAAAACAGAAATAATGAAATCACTGCAGTAAGTTCCTCTCTCAAAGAATTTCATTTAATTCATGCAAACACATTGGCTCAGGGGCACATCTGGCACAGAAGACAACAGCCAGTCTAAAGTTTTGCTCTTTTAGGGGAAGAGTCAAAGAATCTGCTTATGCCCATTCCACATGACTGTGTGAAAGACAGCAAACTTACATTGTACCTTCAGAGCATATGGAAGATTGCTATTGACTTATTTCCAATTAGATTACTGTGGCAATAGACAACGTGCCTCAAACTCAAACAACCCTATAATGTAACTCGGAACAAAGACATTCAGGTGACTCAAAAATGCAGAAAATTTAACAAAAATATTAAGACCAAGTTGCCAAAATATCATACTGAAATTTGAAAAGTCTGAATCATTAAAAAAAAAGTTTATTTTGCCAACTTAAAAAAATCCAGTATCACAACATTAACTAGCAGATGGTTCAAGTGAGTAAGATTTAAAACTTGTTTTCTTTTTTTATTATTATGCTTATTTTCTATAATGAATGAACCGATTGGTAGGAACAGATTCCTCCACTTTAAAAAAAAAAAAAAGGTTTTTAGGCAAAAGTTGTAAAGAAATCTTTGTAAACATTTACAGAGGCAGAATCTTTTTTTAAAGGTTCTCAGTAAGTTACTCCACCTCTCATCATGTTTTTCAGCACTTCAAACTTCTCATCGTGGGTGTGGGATACTCCTAGGTTCTTCATATTAAAGTATTCCTTATAAAAAAAGTTTAAAACTTCATAGCCAACAGGCTATTATTGATTGATTACTTTCCTTTTAAACACTGTAAGTCTATATTCCAGAAATACTGGGAAAAGATTTTCCATCAACATACTACTGTTTGCATATCTTCCAAAGAATTCTAACAGCAATCTCCTAGCTTTATTTCTGTACACGTCTTACATGAGCAAAACTGCAGATAAGATGAAATGAATGCGCAGGGTGACAGAAATGCAGGCAGCTGACAGGCCAACATAACTTTTGGGAAATGGGAACAAAAGTAAGAGAGAGTGTCTGTGTGTGTTTTCCTTTTCTCTCTCATTCTCTCCAACTTTAAATAGAACTTGAAAATAAGAAAAACCCTCTGCAGTGGGATCCTCAGCTTATAAGCCTCAAACCATGGTACCCTACAATGTCATGCATTCTTCCTGGCAGGGAACTATTCTTGCAAAAAATAAAAACAAGCTGCTCAAGATGAGCTCTATATGGGATGAGAATTATAAAAAAATTATTAGACTGAATGAGAAATGAGTTCATGAAAAGAAGAAAAGTCTGGAGCACACAGAGAGGAAAAGAAATATTATGTCCACTTTCTTAAAAGTAGTTTGTCACAGGGCCTGCTTATGTGGGCCAGACCCAACTCAAAGACTACATACAACCTCAAATCTATTTTGCACATACTTTTTGATCTTCAAGATTGCAAATAAACTGAAAGAATCCAATTTACCTTTTTGTCTGCAGGTAATATGAAAAACTGCATGTAAAATGCAGCTTCTGTATCCTCTTCTACTGAAGCATCAACTAAAGAAACACTTTAGTAGTAACAGTAATTGTTGCACTAATGACAACCGAAGAATACGGAAAGAGTTAAGTACAAAACCTTCATAATGTAGACCAGGAACAAGTGGTTGAAAAAACAATGAAGCAGAATATGGAAAAATGAAGAACAAAATACAACAGTCATAGTAAAATAAAAAACAAAGTGGTCCAAATGGAAAAGCATTTTTCAGAATATGTCTTACTAATTATGACCATAAAACAGTCAATAATATTAGTACGCTGGATCTTTTCGCTATGCAAAAATCAAACTCTACCCTTGATTTTCAGGGACTGGTGAAGAAAAAGGAGAAAGTCCCTTAATCATTATTTCAACCTCTACACAAAATAATTGAACACGGAAGTGGTTTAACCTGTCAAAGTACTTTAAGAACACAGGAAAACGTGGGAATGAGAAAGGGGGAAGAGATGGGCAATCCCTATCTTACAGAATAAACAAGAAAACATATGTAGAATAAACTCCTAACTGTTGGGATGTCATGCACCAAATAATGTATATTTGCAATACTCATGACTTGCATCCAACATGTGATCAACATCAATAACGATGATAATATTTTAAAAATCTCTTTTTGTCAGAAGTAGGTAACATATGCATCACTTTCTCAGAAGTGTTAAGGCTTTAAAATTAAACAATACACAAGCGGAGTATACAAACTATATACAATACACAAAATACCATCCCTTTAACTTTTGACTGGAACTAAGTGTAAGTTATGAGTTACTCAAAATAAGTCTAAACCTGGGTGGTGAAGATACACAAATATGACCACAGAAAAAAAAAACAAACTTTACACAGGGCTCAGTAGTTAAAACAGCAAGATGCTTCCCTAACACTGATTTTGATGATATGTGCAACATTCGTGAGGGTCAAGCGACAATACTTTATTGTTTATATAGTGCCTCAGGCATTTGGAATATTTGCGGGTGATGGTCTGTTCATCAGAGCCCTTGAGATACCAATAAACTGAAAGCACACAAAGCCAACTATTGATTAATAGTTGAACATGGCGTCTTTCTTAACACTGACTTTACTCGGGTTTTTTGGTCAGCTTACTTACTTTACGCAGCAAAACAGGAGCCGTTCCTACTAATTAACACGGCGGGAGGCAACTCCTCAAGGGTAGAGGGAGATGTTTGTAAACCACCGTGAAAACAGGCCCCTCACGGGGGGGATCGGCGGGATGGCAGGACTTTTACTACAGCGCAAACACGTGGGGCGGGGGCGGACAAACGGAGGGCACATCCCCGCGGCGCGGGCACGGCGGGCGATGGCGGCGGGCGATGGCGGCCCCGCCCCTCGGGGCCTTCCCGCCGGAACGGGACGGAACAGCCCTACACGCCCCTCGGGCCCGACCCCGCCGGGCCCGGGGAGGAGGGGCGTGCGTGCCGCCGCTGGTCAAGCGCCGGGCCGCGACGAGGCGAGACCAACCGACCGCCGGGCCGCCGCCGTCCCTTCTTCCCCCTCCCCAACCCCGCGCTACACACCCGGGCCTCCCGCCGCCATCCCCGGCCACCCCGGGCCCGTCCCCGCCCCACCCCCGCCGCGGGCCGGGCCGGGCGGTGCAGCGGCGGAGGCCGCCCGCCGGCAGCGGCCGTCGCTCCCCCCCGCCAGGGGCGGTCTCTGGGCCGTACCTCACGGGCTCTGCGGTCATGTCTCCGTTGCCGCTGCTCGGTGCGGCCGGCCGGGCCGGAACCGGGCTCAGGCGCTGGAAGGAGACAAAGCCGTTATTGCCACCATCGCAAGCTCCGCCGCCATCTTATCGGAGGGAGGCTGAGGGAGACCTGCCTCCTGCCGCCTTCCTCCTTCGCCGACTCCCATTGGCTCCTCGCCGCCCCCAGCGATTTTCTAATTGGGCGGCTCCGACGGGGCCTGTTGCTAGGGTCGTTCACGTCACTGTCCTAACCTTCCCCTCTCCGATTGGCTGGAGGGAGGGTTACGTCACCAACAGGGACCTGACGTCACGCACCAAGTCTCGTGACATCATTTCAAAACAGTGTATTGACGACTTTGCGCAGCAGGGGGCCCCCGCCCACAGGTGTCCCCATGGCCTCCACCATGGCAGCGGGAGCTGAGCACAGGGTCAGGTCTCACCCCGTCCCCACCTGCCTCCTCAGGGGACTCCAGCTTCGGGCCATCCAACAGAGACCCAACCCGTGTCCAACATCATCAGGCGAATCACGGCCAGAGTAACACAGCGATGCCAGCCAAACGCTAACACCAGCATGGGAACAACCCTAACGACGGGCCACCCCCTCAAGCAGAGCAGGATGGAGCAAGCTGCCCAAGGACAGCAAGATACTAATAGATGTATTGAGGATGACCATGGTTGAACTTGTTGAACAGCACCCAAGTTACAGTGCTAGCTAGGGTGCCACTTCAGCCCAGCTCTGCCACTCTACTAGTGGCTTCTACATTCCTGTCACAGAATCGTTGGAGTTGGAAGGAACCTTCTAGAGATCATCTAGTCCAACTCCTTTGCCAAAGCAGGATTGCCCAGAGCACATCACTCAGAACTGCATCCAGGCGGGTCTTGAAGATCTCCAGAGAAGGAGACTCCACGATCTCCCTGGGCAGCCCGTTCAGTGCTCTGTTACCCTCACCGTAAAGAGGTTCTTCCTCATATTTGAATGGAACTTCCCACATTCCAGCTTCTGTCTGTCAGATGTTAAAATCTATAGGAAAAGAGGAAGACCGGAATATACCCCTATTCAGAGGGGAAGAAGCTACGCGAGAAGGCTCTCAAGCTCCCCTGGATGGCGTTTTCATGGAAACTTCCAATTCCTCACATGTCCGAAACAAAACCGATCACCACAACCAGCCCAAGGAATCTGAAACAGGTGGCACAAGTATTATTCACTTACGATAAAGAAAACCACTTTCAAAAATTAATACATTTTCCTGGAGAAACTAAAAAGTACCAACTCACCTGGTTTCATGAAGCAATGTGCAAAATAGGAGAAAAAAAAAATCATAGAGTGAGAGCCCTGTCATCTTAAGTACAACTATTTATATCTATTCCATTCTAAAAGGCAATGATAATAGAATAAATAGTATTTTCACACTTGGGCACATACAAGCTTACACATCCCAAGGAAATGCTACAAACTGGTCTAAACAGAATTTGCTTCAGAATTTTACCCAAGAACTGCATCCTATTTGCTGAATTTTAGTAATACCAAACAGCAAACTTAACAGCAGCTTTGTTAACAAATACTGTTAATGCTATACTTTTAAAAGACCAAAGCATCACCTGCCTTCTAACTAAATTTTAGAAGAAAAAAAAAAATCTGTTAACAGACTGCTACTAATTTCATTAAAAAATTTCAAAAAACCATTTATTTTTTTGCCACCAGACAAAGGAATTAAACCAGAAGCATCACCTATTCTTAGCTCTGCATCAGTAGTCCAATTGTATGATTAAAATAAGAAAATATTTATTTTACTCTTCAAGGCATTTAGTCTGCTTTATAGACTAATATCCTACTGATTTAGAGTAACTACACATACATACTTATTACTTTTACTCTGTAATATTTTTTTTATTATTTCCTTGGAAGATGGAAGAAGGTATTTGAAAGCAGTTTAAAAGCCCAAATTTAATTGCCTCCGACTAATAACTTTAGATACAAGTTGCACATGAAAAAGAAATTCTATTGGGAGAAAAAGTCAAAACAATGGAAGAAGGGTAAGGTTCCCATCTCCAGAAGACAAACCCTGATACCGCCATGAGGCTGTCAATAAACAGATTGTAGAAGCACACCAAAATATGTGTATGAGGGGACGCTGCGTGCATCCGTAGAGAAACACTCTGCACATCCAACACACTGACAGGTTGGCTTCCCCTGCACATGGGACCCCTTCCCCCAGCACTCTACTAACAGACACCGCTACCTGCTCCAATAAGTATATCTGGAAGAATGAGGATTCCAAGCTTAGTTTGCAGGACAACCCAAGGGCTGCTCTAGAGTCTCATTGCACTGATTTTTATTTTTTTTTCATAATGATAGTAATTAGTTTTCTTAAGTAGATATTAGCCTACTTTTAAGAAAAATTGCTGAAAGACATGTATAGCTATCAATTGACAAGAGACTATTTTAATAGCTTTATGTGCTCCTGACCTAGAAATACAAACTACATATACATCTTTTTCATATTATTGTCTGTGATAAAAGTAGCACAATTAATCCAGAACAATAAAACACAATGCTTAAATTCATTTTTTAGGAATGGTCAAGATCTGAGTTTTTAAATGGAACAGATTCTGTGCACTGAAACTCATTCTCTATTTGTCAGACAAAAATCATGATAAAAACTGAAAACAGATGACTGTTACTCAAGAGCCTGGGTTTGTTCTTTGTTTTGCTGTTACTCTATTCCCCTTAATAAAGCTCAAGATGATGGTATGCAATCAGTTGCATAGTGGCTTGTATTTGATAATTAAACCTTTTCAGCATGAGAAAGCAGTAAACAACAAGGTCCAATAAAGAAACAAAGTGCTTTTCCAAATCTTTTGTGAGAACTAATTTCTCATAGCAAATAAAAGCATTTTGAAACTTTGTTAAAAACTTTGTTTAACTTGGTTAAAAAAAATCTGATTTTGGCATAAGTGATTATCCGTTATCTTTTCTCATAATGAAGTTTGGCTACAAGGATGGCCAGGATCTAGCATAATCCAATGTCATAGAGAGCATATCCAAACAAGCGTAAGCTTTTCAGGTGTCTGATTTTCTTTGGATGTTCCAAGTATTTTAGAAGGTAAGCAATTGACTTTCTTCAGTAATTCCAAAACTTCTACTTTGTCAGGATGAAGACTAGGAATAAAAAGTCACTGTTACATGTACTTTTACACTTTTTTTTAACAAGGCTTGGAATAAACCTTGCATTAATTTAGTTAGATGTCCAATAGTTGTGACCACAAAAGCATCTACATTTTTCTAAAGCCTCTCAGCAGCCATCATCTCATCATGTTCCCCAGACCCTGACAGCTACCCCATTGCCTTCCAAAAAGTTTCACTTGTTCTTACCCTCATGTCTGAACATGTAGCTCAATCAGGCGATTGCATATGTACACTCAGCCACAGAGACATCACCAGCCATGAGATTAATTAAGATTATTTGCATGAGCACAAAGCCATACAAAGCAAATGCAGAGCTGAGCCCATTCTGCATCTCATTGAAGGACTAAGCAGTTCTGCCCCTGAAAAGCACGTGCTTCTAAAGCTTCTTGGTTAAAGGCTTAACTGCAGGAATGATCACTAGGCACCACCACTAAGAAACACATTCTGTGCTGACACTAGAATGAAGACAGGAGCTTCCAGTAAATAGGAGATAAACACAAAACATTGCCTCTTGAATTCAATTAGATTGACTGTCTTGCTTTGGGCTAAGCCCGGAGAGCTCCCTGAATTATTCCTAGCTATTTTCCCCCAAAAAAATTTTAAATACACCACAGTCCCTTCTCAAAAGCAGAAAAAGCAATAATCTTTGAGGCCAGCTACATTAACAAAACCACAGAGTCCATTTTCAGCTACAGAAAATACCATTTCCTCCTTTTATTACACTAAGTGTTCTCCAAGAGTTGAGCTTTTATAGTACTTCTGAGCTGTTTAATGACTCACTTTCTAAAGGAGATGGCCTCATCAGATTCCCAGTTTTAGCATACCAGTTCTCAAATACATTGCCTCTTCCACCTTTGTTCTACTGGTCCAGAACTGTATTATACTAACTAGTTAGCGAGATGCACGTGCTGATGGTCCCGAAGAGTCACTTCAGGTACCAATTATAGCTGGCCATTACCTCTCAACTGCTGCACAAGTCAAATCTTTCTAGAATTGCATCCTCTCTAAATCTGCTACAGGTCCTTGCAAGCACTCAACCTTCCTTTGCTTCACTATCACACTTGTTCCTTCCTCCATGCACTTCTGTTTCAGTCTAGAGAGCAGACAAACTGTTGGAAAAAGTAAGCATTTTCATTTCATATGTCAGCAAGGAAAAAGAGGAAAACCCCAAACTCTTAACATCTATAATACCTTAAGTGGAAAGCCAACATATCCCCACCATCTATCAGCACGATGTGCAACTGTTTAAAGTTAGTCAATATATTAATAGATGCTTTTTAGCGGGATAGAATAAAAGATGCACTATGTCAGAAAAATTAGAAACAAGTCTGAAAGTTTAAGAAAAAACATTTACTACTTTAGAACATGATTGTAAGCCGCTTTTACCTGCATTGCTAATGACAAGTACAACTAACCTAAAAGTTTTTTGGAAGCATTGTACCAAGAGGGCAGGAAAATAAGCAACAGGTACAGCAGTCCAGAGTTATTCCCGGCAAATCTATGGTGTTAACTTGATTCCACCTCCAGAAACGCTATTTAGTGGACCCATCTAGGACTCCAAGAAGCCAAGATGTTCACCTCAGGACAGCTGTCAAAAGACAAGTAAAAACCATGCAATCTTCATTATATTAGTTGGTTACACAAAAAGACCTCTAGTATCGACATTTTGGGCTGTAATTTCCCGCATAAACACAGATATGCTATTGACCCAATCTACTCAGCTGTACTCAGGTTATTTACTTTATACAGACATTTTTATTAACGCATCGAGGCAATAGTGGAAGAAAAGAGGTTTGTTTGTTTTGCTTCATGTTAAAGTTCAAAAGACACAGGAGCATGGATTAGACTAAAAAATTTTATTGAAACTTGTCCAAAATCCAGTCAGGCACACAATTTATCCATTCCACTAAGGCTTGTCATTCTGTATGGCATAGAAAAATGAATCTCCACAAGTTGAGACATCAAACAATTAGTGAAGTTAAGGCACTTGAGATGTGTTAATTTAGCAAAATTGCATAAGAATAACATTCTACTTTGAATGATACAGTCCTTTCTGAGATTCGATCTATAGCATCCAAATTCTATAAGCCCTTGAGACAGGGGAAAGGCAGAAGCAGGAGACAAAAGTCTCATGATATTTTCCTCTGACTAGTAACCTCCAAGGCTGCCACAGCCTATGGAAGGAAATATCACTGAATCACGCTGCAGATTTCCCGTAGTACAGGTGCTGAACTGCACAACAGTTTGGATTGAGGCACAGTGTTTTCCACTCATGAATCCTTGAGGCAAAGTATCTTTGTGAGACAAGAGAACAAAAGGAGAGAGCAAAAGGCACACACATTCAATTGTAAGGCTAACAAATCTTTCCAGGGCTAACATTTTTCCTGGGATTAAGTATTTCTGCCCATTCCCATATCCTCCTCCAGGATAAAAACTTGTAGAAAATAAATGGAGAATGCAAGAACTTACGTAGTATCCAAAAATCTGATACTTACCGGTTTGTCAGGGCTTTGAGCAGTAACTTGAAAGCCAGTTGGCAACCTTTAATTCATATTACAAATAGCTAGTTACCTTTGCAGTTTTGGTTTGTGGTTTTGAGAGTGTGTTGGTCAGTATATTTTTTTCAGCTCTGAGTGAACACTTAAATGTTGCAATTTCAGCATTTGGCAAAGAAAATTTTTAATGAATAATCAAATTAATAACTCTGTTCTACCTGTTGAAAATTTTCCCTTCATCTGTGAAACAACCTCTGGCATCATATAGCGGTTAAGTACTTTTCTCAAAAACGAGATATAGCTCTAGGATATGCACATTCCACACTGGAATTTGGAGTATGCTCCAAGGGTCGCACACAGATGGAAGGAAAAGATTTCCAAGTACACAAAGATGTTTTCTTAACCATGAAAACATATGACAGAGGAGCTATTGTCACCTGCTGTGCACAAAAAGGAAATAAAGTGATAAATATTTGAGGGGAAAAGAAACATAAGGAAAACAGGTTATCCAATTGAATTTAAAGTACTGTTTCTAGTTAGTCTACAGAAATATAGTTCTAAGCATTAAGTTCTGAATTTCACTAGAAGCAGAGTTGTTTAAGAAGATGTAAAGCTTATGAAAAAGAGATTGCATCTTAATACTCCATGTCCTTCAGAGCAAATTGCTTGTTACATTTAAGGCACTACATGTCGTCTTTGGTTCAGTGTTTAACTATCTCGTTCAGTGTAAAGAGAGGTAGCACGAACCACACGTATTTAGCTCTTCCATTCCATTACATGCCATTTCAGAGTCGCCATCTTTCTGATGTTAAAAATTCTGGAATCCTTTAACTCATTAGGAAACTGCAGGTACAAAATAACAAACATTCTTATTAATTTTATAAGAAGCAAAATGTGTGCAACTTTCCACTTAGCTTTCTTGTATCTTGAGAAAATCAAAATGAGTGAGAAAATCAGAATGAGAAACTGGGCCTGATGCAACTACAATAAGCAGCTGTGTAGAAGTCACTTGAAAGAGAGTCTTCTAGTTACTCAAAAGCCAAGACAACCACATCTTACCTACAACAAAGTTAGCAGAAGCATGTAAGACTATTGCATAGACCAGAATAAAAGCGGACCAGTTATTGCAGGGAATAAGTTCAGCTCTCTTCAGGTCTTGACAAAAGTGTTTATGAAATAACAAGTTTTATTGTTCAGATATTTTTAAAAAAAGAACTGACTTCTTATAGAAAGGGGATAATATTTGCCTATGGGATTAACCTTTCAGAAAATTAAACTCATTACAGAAGTTCAGATGGTTAGAAGCTGGTCCCTCAACATGTATTTATTCCTTTAAAAAGTGTAAAACCTAATAAAACCACATAAGATAATACATATATGATCAGTATAGGTAAGTCATCAATTAGTAGTGTTACAACTCTTTACACAAACTATCACAAAACATACACAGCTTTAAAGTATCAGCCATCCTCCTTGTTCCCACAAATAAGGATTAATAATCAAGATTTATGAGTATGGAGGAAAAGCAGAGGGGAAAAAAAAACCACTTGTTTTCAGTATAAATTGGCTGAGATATCACTATGAAAATAGAAGTATTTTATAATATGTGATGGCATGAAAAGGAGAGTACCAGAACCTTTCCTTTGGCCAGACTGAAAAATCATAATATCCACCAAATACCATTATTTCTAGTGATTATATTGACTGACATTGCCACTTGCTGAGAAGCAAGCGGAGCATTTTTAAAGGAATATTTCCCACCAAGTTAGATTTCAGAAATAGGTCCTTTGCCTATCTCTCCATTCTGGTTTAAACTAATATTACCAGACAAGGAAATAGCTATCAGCAGGAACAGATTTGTTCACAAGCATACAGTCCAGAATAACAAAACCCCTAAGTCTTCTAGTATCACTGGCAAGCTTTAAGCCCTCCTTTGTATTTACCTACTTGCTTCAAAAAAGTTTGTAGTGTTGTACCTATATTGCAAAGCACAGGAAAACAATGACAGAAGCAGCAAAGACAACATACCTGTATGGGTAGCCATGGTATTTGGATCTGAAGACAGACAGCAACCAGCTGAAGAACAGCACCACCAAGCCAATACCAGCAATACACATGACTGAAAGAGATGCAAAGTAAGATTCTGGTAATGTGACAGCTTTCCCCAAAAACACCACAGTAACTGGGGGTTTCAAGAGCGTTCTGTAGCATTTACAGATCAGGTCAGATGACACCTCTATTAGAGTCACTGAGAAGAAATAAATAACACCAATTTTCTTTCAAATTCCTAGTGTAAATCAATTTTATACCACTGCTTTAAGAGAAAGTAAGTCCCTTCTTCTCTCCCTTACTAGCAAAATGCTGCTAAACATCTTTGTATCTCCTCATTTCCCAAGAGAGCTTTGAGTTTATCTTGCAGTTTGCTAAGCAACTGCAAATGTTACCAAAAAGCCAAATGATTCACTTTTGCTTAGAGGTGGGAAGTGTACAAAAAACAACAGGGAAAAAGCATTTCTATTTAATGTGTATGAAAAATCTTTACTGAAATTGGCTTCTCTTAGAATGAAAAGTATTAGTACTTACTTTTTCTTTTCCCTACATCCATGTCAGAAGTAGCAGCTTCGTGGAGGAGTACCATTCCTAAAGTAACACCACCATCTATGAACACTGTTTAAGGCTAAATCAACAAAATACAATGACTCAATAGACTCACTTCTAATCTCGTAAATTCAGCTCTCACACCATACCTGGATCATTAAAACTCATTGGAAAAATTAAAGATTTCCCAGCCAAACAAGCAACCACAGGGGACTGAGGGGGGAAGCAAGTGAAAAGTATTAATAATGTCGACTTTTAAGAGACAATAAATACTAAGTTTTAATATAAACTAGAAATATAGTAGATCTTGACACAAAAATAAAACCACTTATTTATTATCTCAGCTTGTCATGAAACAGCATTCTTTCCCAGAGAGCTTGGTCCACTCCTACTACCGTTCTACTCCACTGCCAAATCCCAAAAGGAATTCAAATTTCACATTGTGCTCAGGTAATAGAATAAGATGCATGCAATATTTAATCTACAGGTTCTCTTTGAAGTAGCAGTATTTCAGTCTTTTCTAATTCTTCAATTAAAAAAAAAAATTAAAGCTTATGAAATTAAGGAATCACAGACAACTTAAAAAGCCTGACATTTGCAAAAAGTGAGTCATAGCAAAGCAAAATAGTGCATGTATTTCATTCCATTTCACTATAGATGTTCAATCCCAATCCTCCTCCTGAAAGGAGAAATACTTAGCATTGACTACAATGGGACCATTAAGATGTGCTGAAGGTAGACAGCAAGAGAATGACTTCAGCCTCCAGGAACCTCTCCAACTCCTACCATTTTAAATGTCTCCAGCAACTTGGAGACTGGGTCCATAATGTGATTCATTGCAATAACACAAATAAACATCAACAAAAAGTTTCTAGACTGAATTTGACTGAGTGCATCAGAAGCGCAGTAATGATTTTAAAAAGATAAGAAGTTCCTCTCCAAATGGATGTTTTAAGTTTAAAAAAAATCTTCTATAATGAATACACAGCAAGAGAGTAAAGTTTGTTTAACACCAGCATATTTAAACATCAATTGCTTACTTTATATTATTTTATTACAAATTCCCAATGCATCACTTGCTGAAATTTGGATTTTGAATACATAAAAAAAAGAAGAGAAAAGGGAGGAAATTAGCAGAAGTCACTCTGTTAAAGAGCAGAGTTGCAACTGAGAGACTTGTTAATCATTGTCAAATGATGTTGAGTGATGAGGACAGGCACTTTGAATGAAGTTTTGAAATAATGTGCCTGAAGTACGTCTGCTATTCTGCCATACTTGTGTACTATAAAATGTAAACAAATTGGGACTGAAGTTGCAAGAAATAAAAGACAGTATTAAATAAAATTTAAAATCCTGAATAAAAGGATAAAAGAATACACAGACTGCCGCAGGCGACGAGGCAAGAAAGAAAAGCTTGAGTCAGAGAGGACTGAAGTTGCAGATGATGGGTCAAAAACATACATGTGGAAACAGAAAAGAACACTTAATTTTTAGAGTATTCTTATGACTCCAAAGAAACATTTTTATACAACTAAGAAAGGCAGAAGCTCTCAACCTGCAAGTTTTTTTGCTTGCCTTTCTCAATGGTATAATACTGGCATGGAAGAATCCTGAATAGATAGCATGAATGACTGGTAAGATTAAAAGTAAAGAAGGTAAGCTAAGAAATAAAAGAAGAAAGATCAGTAATAGAGGAAAGAATTTAACAACAGAGCGACAACTAAGTAAGTCAGATTGAAAAGATAAGAGATGTGCATAGGGGAACAGGAATTATCCTGAGGAATCTTACAATTCCACAAAGATCCACATCTTTAATGCTGTATTCATTTCAGTCATTCAGCAAGGAAAAGGGTGGTGAAAAAGCAGTAAACATTCTTCTGTTCAAGTTAAAGCTCACCAGCATAGGAAAAGCATAGTTGTGGACACAGGAAGGCTCTACAAGCTGCTGTATCAGTACTGTGTGACAGTTACAAGCCTGACAAAGCAGTCTCACGGAGAAGGCAGCAGTCTAAGCTAACAAAAGTTGTCACTGACCACATGCTTCTCAGAAGGAAGGATACTGAACAGAAGAACAATGTGCGTTTCTGCCACAAACTGGGCTTGGCTGCTTCCATGGATATAGTTCTGTAAGAGACAGAGAGTAATTGAATTTAGAAGAGACTGTAGTCAACTTTGACACGATTACCAACATTTATAGAGCTTGGAACTGCATTTTGTAATGTCCCTTTCAGAAGACAGAATGGAAGTTGGAAGCCAAACGATTTCGCCTGTTGACTGTTGATTTTGAGGGGGAGCTGTGTCAGCATCAAAAATCCTTCTTCTATTAACATGCACTATCAGCCTAAAGTAGCATTCAGACTATAGTAAGTGCAAGTGCAGCTACAACCTTCATGCTCCAGATTCCCTGTTCAGCAGGACAAAATACCATAATTATGTCCTCCTGCACCCACCATGATCCAAGTCCAATCCATTCCCCAACTCAGATTCTTAGATTACATACGTTGCTCCTCTGCATGAACCCAACTCAGTAGGCTCCAGAATCAAGCATTTGAAGTCTTTTTCATGGCATACTAGGAAAAGGAACATCATTACCAATACAATTGAAGCTTTGCTCTTCAAAAAGGCTTGGGAATAATGTAAACAGAAGAAACTAAAATAAGTGTTTTCAAGCAAATGTTTAAAATATGAGAACTTCCTTTCAGTAAGTTGGCTTAGTTTTATTTACATTAATAGTAACCAACTGGGTTAACAGAAAATTTGAAAATTGTGCAAGAATACCATTTTTTCATCCCTTATAGGAAGCTCTAAATCACTATGGTTTTGATGTTATTTCTAAGTAGGGAAAAACAAAGTTTGATAAGCAGATCCTCATTTTTATGTAAAAATAGAAGGCTTGACCCACCTAACCAGGCACGAAAGGACATTTCACCAAATTAATTCCCTCCTGAGAAAAATACATGAAAAAAGCCAACACGTGATGTGCAAGGACATCAAGAGATGCAATGCTCGTGGTACACTCTGACTACTTTTACAGTGTAATCTCATTCTATATTATGTACAGAGCAGCACATTTCAAGTGATGTTCAAATCGATTTTTTCCCCAAGAACGAGATTTCATAAGTTTCAGATCACTAGACATTAATTTACTTGAAGAATCTCAAAGAAACATGTTTTTATATGGGGGTATGAACTAAAAACACCAAGTTTTTAGTTCATAGAACTAAAGATGAAATTCCCAGGCTCATTAATAGGACTGCTTAGCATGTAACACTCAAGGTAAACACCTTGATTTTGCTGTTAGCAATTTAGAACTATCATGTCTCTTCATCACTAGAGACACAATATATGTACAAGGTATCACAGGTAAATAAATGCTGAAAAGAAAACATGAAAACAAATAGGAATGGTTAAAAGACACATAGAAGATCAGAGAATCAGAAGAGATCAAGTAATTTAAAATAATCTAACCTCAGGATCTAAGCAAACCGCATTGTCATTATGCTTTTTCCAAAATGTATCACCTTTTTCCCTTTTACATTTTCAAGAGTTGGGGAACAACAAGAACAAGAGGAAAGCTGAAAGAAACGCTCACCTTAGGTTCTGAAACAAGAGGGAATTCCCTTCCTCCCCCCAAACCAAATAATTTTGATTACTCTGTATGTTGTCCTCTTCACCCTAGAACATTATTTTAGTACCTTCCTAGCTTTCTGTGACCACTAGAATAATCAAAGTTTCCACACACAAGAAGACCTTGAACTCTCTACACATTAACACAACAGAAATAAAGTCCAAGGCACCACTTCGGAACGAGGGTGACCTGGTTCCAGCAAAGTACTATCCATAGGACTGCCATCTAATGCTTTACTTCATGGAAAACACTTTATTATCTAGCCACATGTTCAGTTTCACATTAGGAACTGCTCAATCTTAATCTCTTGTCTGACTAAAAATCGCATTTCTTATTCTATCTCTTAAAAGCATATTACTGAGCATAGAAAGTAATACACCTAAAAAACCCCTATGCAAAGTTTTCCCTTACTCTTAGAACATCACAGAATTAACAAATCATTGAACACACAGGAATGACCTTCCTATCAAACTGGAATTCTAGGTAATGGTTGAAGTTATCACACAGCAATCACACAACAGAGTACTTTGTTTCAGATTAAGATCAGTAATTTGTGTGGTAAAGCACAAATTTGCAAGTTTCTTCTTTTATTTAAGCCAAGAAAAGGGGAAAGCTAATTGGAAGAAAATCTAAATCTTGACTGGAGCTCTAACACTCATGCTTCACACAAAACAAAATTCCTCTTTTACAGGCATATTTTTAAAAGACAACAGATTCTCTCTCAACTAATCAACAGCTCTCTAATTTGCCTTGCTCACTGCAGGAGAGGTTAGGCTCATGAAAAGCAGCCAAGAACAGGATTTGCACTTGTCCTGGTTTGAGCAACAGAAGACTAATTTATCTCCTAATGTTTGGGAAAACTGCACTTTTAGAAGACTCTAGTGTCTGAATTATGAAAATATTTACTTCATGGCCAGCCAGACTATGTGGGATTCAAGGTCTCGGTGTTTTCAAGCCTTGCCGGGTGCAGGGATGAGGTGGAGTGAGGTCTGGACACTGCCGTGTTGCAGGCTGGCCAACACTATTTCATACCTTGAGCGTCACATCCAATATAAATTAGAAAGTTTGCTGGGGAATTCTCTCTCTCCCTTGATGGCTGCCATCCTGAGGACTCCTTGGCCCAGTGCTGGACCCCTGAGCCCTTTCCTTTCTCCCAAAGCCACAGCATTCACAGTGTCTGACATTTGCTGTCCCCTGCTGGGAGCGTACAGCTTCCTGCTGATTGAATGGGCTGAGCATAATCATTGTACATTTTATATGGTACTGGGATCAATACAGATTCTTTAGTATTATTGCTAATTATTTAGTTTCATCCTGTTAAATCTATTTATATTTCAACCCTCATGTTTCCTTGTTTTCCTGGGTTCCCCTTCCCAGGTGGAGAAGGGTCATGCGTTGATAGAATAATCGCTGAAACAACAACAGATTGTTATGAGTTCTTCGAACCCTAACAGCACTCTGACTTGCTGCTTTTAGTATCAACCTTATTCTGTAGAAACAAACATGGTATGTAGAAAAAAAACACCAAACACAAAGAAAAGACATACCACTTGTCCTGTATGGGGATTCTTATGAGCATAGGGTGGACCTCTAATGTGGTTCCACATCTGGCCTGATGTCATTGCTAACACAAAACACTGAAAAAGAAGAAACACTATTTAATAAGGACTTTCAAAAATTATTTTTTTATCCAATTTCTTTTCACTTCATACCAAAACATACTGGTCTGGAATACAATCTCAGGCTACTACTTGTATAAAAGGCATTTGATCAAGCATTAACTCAGCTGAAAAGACCAAGATTGAATATTATCAGACTACCAAAAAGTAAAACTAAATGCATCTCATTTTCCTCTACCAGGTTTAAGCATTTTTAAACACAAAACTTCTAAACACTTGAATTGCTATAAAACTTATGACAACAGGCAGACATTTATAGTTATAATAGTTAAAGTTATAATTACTCACCAAAGCAGCAAATGCCCAACCAGTTTTGTTATAAAGAAAATCCAGGTTGCTTCCACGCAAATATACAAGGCCTCCGACAACAGCCAGCAGCAGTCCTAACATCAACGGTCCAGCATAGTTTGGTGGCCTTATCACACGAATCTAAACAGAGAACATTTAAATTCTTTTTCCTCAGTGGGATTATAAATTATACCCACACTCCTGCTAACAAAACCCATAATTTATTAGACCGGAGGGAAAAAAAAAAAAAAAGTATCAACACACACAGATTTTCTATATATCTGACTTGGGAAGTAAGTAATGATTCTTCCTCAATTACTGTAACAGTTTTATACACCTTTACTGTATCTAATAACTTAAGGACTGTTTTTCTTCCACAAGAACAGAAGAGGGAAAAGGAAGGGATTAGTTTTACCATCTTACCAAAATCAGAATTACACAAAAATATTATAACACAGAACTTAAGGAAATTTAAAGATGTCACGCACCCAAACTCGATTTTGTGGACAAGAACTATTTAGAATATCTGAGAATAGATCATCAGCCACAGAACACAACTGAGGTATTTCAGAGCTGGAATTACACAGTAAGGGAGTGCTGTAGGTGGTGCTAGGGAAAGCCTGTATGTACTTACATTGACATCAGTTCTGTCAGCCACCCAACGAGCAAGCTGTTCAGCTGCAAAGCCACGCACCTGAAGCTCATATGTGTCACCCCGTTTAGGCTTCCCTTTAGCAGGGAAGTTAATGAAGGTTGGAGCAGAATTCATGTTTAGCTGTATTTAGAAAATTCACAGAAGATACAGCACCATAAAAAGTCTACTTAGTAACACATTTCCATTTGTATCCTGCAATATCATTACTAAATTAATCGTAAAGAGTAACTATTCAATAAACAGATTTCGTTGAAAATGACTTAAAAAAAGACAGCACATAGTAGCTTGCATTTCTGTATTTCGTAGAAGTAATAGACGTAATTCTGCAATTTTCCTTCTGTGCTCCATGCTGTTTTCTGCTTTCAGCATTGAGGACATTTTTTAGCTCTGTCACTAGCTGTTCTGGCTGTCTTAGAAATAAATTATTACTTCTAAGCAGGCTTTTCTTTGTTGGTTTTTTGTTTGGTTTTTTTTTTTTAAACCATTGAGCATGCTTTCTAAAGTGATTGACATTTCTTTTTCAGCACTTGGATCTATAGCTACCAATTCAAAAGATTTGGACCAGCTTAGAGGAGATTATAGTAGGTAAATAAAAATAACTCCACTTCCCCAGCCCAAGGCCTTCCATTTAATAAAATACCATTGCCTAAATTGTGTGGCTTTTAAATAGAGATGAGTATCTCTTAAAAAAAAAAGTTAAGATTTAAAAAAAATGAATTATTAATGGAATCTACAACTGCAAGCATACATGGAATGTTCTTATACATTTGAGTAAAATTTGGTTACCTAATGTTAATAGAAGAGCGAAATTACTGAGTACTTGAAAAGAAGTTAAACCACACTGAAAGCCTAATCTATCATTCTCTAGCAATAGCTGTTCCTAACAACATTGGTGCTTTTTACCTTGCCTCTTCATGTATCATAGAAGATTTCTACTGAGAATTACACTGCAAGTTAATACAGGAGACAAACTCAGACAAAAGTCAGAGAAGGCAGTTCACTCCTAGCGCCTATTCCAGATTTGTAAGGTCTGTCAATATTACTGCCAACATGCTACTGCTCTCTGCTCTTCTCCTCATTTCTTCCAAGTGACAGTTTTTAACTTATCAATTATGTCTTTAACTATTTTAACACTAAATTTTGTATGCATCTTTGCCTTCTTGCCTTCAGTCTTCAAAACCCAAGTTAAAAATAATGTTAGAAAAAAAAAAAAAGAAAGACATTACCATCTGAAATACATCTGAGCCTTCATCAAAATCTACCATAGCAAAAAAAATCTTATTGGTAAATGCACTGGAATATCGCCAGGAGTTTGCCAGAATCTGGTATTCCTCATCAGCTTGCCTGTAAAACACACAAAGTGAGATGCTGTATCATATGTTTGTCATACAACACACTAAAACAGCTGAGGGAGCTGTAGTCCCCCACCCAATTAATGGGTGCATCCCACACACCCCTACGTTAATTTTCTAGTGTTAAAGAAACAGTTTAAGGGCAGACACTCATCCAACAATTAAGCAAAGTATTTGGCACTTGCAAGGGCAAGTTTTAGAGTCCATGAACACAAGCAGTCTTCAATTCTAATTGAAATATGAAATGGACCTCATGATTGAGCCGACAGAGCCCAGCAGCTCATGATTTGCTAGTTCATAAAGCATCAAAATGGGTATAGGTGTGCCCTCTCTTCCACATCAGAGGATGGGAAACCAATTAATTTCAACTAAGTAAAAAAAAAAAATCACCTTTCCAAACTTCTGCCACCTCTGGATTAACACAAGACAGCCATAATATGTCAAGGATCCAGCATGCTATAATTGTAAAGAAGTAAGTGCCAATCAACATATTAATTAGCAGGACTTTTATAAAACACTGGCAGCAGTAATTCTACAAACATTTCTTCAGCAGCTCGTGCCAGGAAACTTGAGTTTACACCCTACACCCTCTCTTTCTCCAAAAGCCTATCAGTGTGAATGCTGTTCCTGCAAAGCCACAATTATTCTAGGAAGGAGATAAATAATTAAGGGCTATATTGTTTCCTCACATGCATATTACACATATATTCCCACACATTTAATTTCAAAGATAAACCTACTGTCGTGTGCCCCAGTATATTCCTCCCATATACGTGTAAGTTTTATCCTGTTCTTAAATTTAATTTCTTAAAAGCATATGATAATTTAGTCCTAAATTAGAACTTGGAAGTTAAGTCCATACTTGCATACAACACACTGTCTGTGAGGCTGAAGAGCAGTGAACATCACAATCACTGAGTAATTTCGGGGTGGTGCCTTCACAAGGCGTCGAAATTTGTCTCCATTCATTCGAATAACAGATCTTTTACTAGCCCACTCCATCAGCTGGTTCACTTTTTCTGATAACACCATCTGAAAATAAAGTCAGAGGAACATTGATGATTTTTTGTTTTTTTCCTAGTCTCACAGCACAATCTTGAAGGTTTTTAGATTTGACACAACAAACAGTTGTACGTTGTTCATAAGAACACCAGCCACGTGATGTGATACTTCCTTAAGATTCTTGAAGGCATTCACAAATTCTTCTGACAGTCACATTAATATAATTACTTTGCTTTAAGCACTTAGTAATATACATGCTTTAAGCACTTAGTATAACACATGCTGGTGAAGACTGTCAGCTCACTAGTACTTTTTCATGTTGTTAATTGTAAGATTTATCTCAGATGTACACCATGGCCCAAATCACCCCCCAGTGTTTATCTGATAACACGCTCTGTTTCAGATTTCAAAACTCAGTAGAAGCAGAACCAGAGATACGAGCACTACGGAAGTGAGCTCAACATCTAATTTAAAAAAAGGATTCAGTAGATATATAGAGAAATGAAGAACACTCAACTCTAAGTTCTTCTTTACAAATGAGCCAACCAATTCTATAGCATTATACAAAGAAGTACTAGATAAGTGAAAACCCCCCAAATATCACCTTTATCATAAACTACTTCTCTACTCCTTATTAACACCATTCTGCAGATAAATACTTTAGGGTAAATAATACACTACTCTTCTTTGACTTAGAACTAACACGAGTATATATAGAGGGATCTTCTCAAACTCTAGGAGTAAAGTATATGGAAATAAGCGACACCTTTGTAATTATAACTAAAGGCAGCCAGTCCACCCACCCTCTCCCTCCACACTCCACTCATCAGGAAGACAGCACTCTTACGGTGCTTTTTACAAGAACATTAGAACCTAGAATTAAACACACTCGAAGATAAAAGAAAAATTAGACCCGTATGATTCTAAAAAGCCAACTGCTCCGCTCGGTCCCCAGGCGGGCCCGCGAGCTTCCCCTCAGGGCCTGGCCAGCGCCACCGGGGACGGCCAAGCCTCACGCAGAGGGAGGCCCAGGAACAACCCAAGGTGGGGCCAGGTCGTCCCAGCCCGCGACCCACCGGGACCCAGCCCGTCGGGGCTGACCAGCAGCACCTCACCTCTTTCCGCTTCTGCCCGGCGGCGGGCAACCCACCCCAGGCCAGCAGCAACAGCAGCGCCAGGCCCGGCAACGCCGCCATGACCGCCCCGCTCCACCGCCTCGCGCCCATTGGCGGGCGCCGACCCACCAGCAGCGCGGCCCCGCCCGCCCGCTTCCTATTGGCAGTGACGCCGGCCCGCGACTGGCTGCCAGTCTCCGATTCGTTAAACGTGCCTCCAGCACGGGCTGCCGCTAGCCTATAGGAGCGAGGCAAGCTGGAGCCGTGCGATTGGCGGAGGCCTGAGGGAGGGCGTGCCGTGCCGTGCAGCGCTGAGAAGGAATGGGACCCCCGGGAGACGGCGATGGCGGTACCGGTGGCGGGTCCCTTCGCGCCCGCCTTCAGGAGGGCGCTGCGATTGTCCTGCTACAGCAGCCCCTCACCTTCACGATAGACCCGGACTTTCCTTAGCACCTGCGGCTCTTCAAGTGTTGCAAACTGCTGCACAGCCACGGTGTGCTTGGGATCCCCGAGGGGGAGGCGGCGGCAACGCCGTGGGGGGGCAGGCCTCACATAAGCCGCGAGAAACCAAAATGGGAATCTAGAGTAAAACTCCAAGAAACTTGATCGGTAGCTCCGTCAAGTGTGTACACCTGCTTAATTTTATACGAAGCAAGGGCAACGAAGATGATCAGAGAGATGGAACACATCTTCTGTGAGGACATGCTCAGAGAGTTGGGGTTGTTCTGCCTGGAGAAGAGAAGGCTCTGGGGAGACCTTATAGCCCCTTCCAGGACCTAAAGGGGCTACAGGAAAGGTGGAGAGGGACTCTTGATCAGGGAGTGGAGCCATAGGATGATGGGTAACAGTTTAAAACTGAAAGAGGGCAGATTTAGATTAGATATTAGGAAGAAATTCTTTACTGTGAGGGTGGTGAGAACCTGGTCCAGGTTGCCCAGAGAAGTTGTGGATGCCCCATCCCTGGAGGGGTTCAGGGCCAGGCTGGGTGGGGCTTTGAGCAACCTGCTCTAGTGGGAGGGAGGTGGGAACTCGATGTTCTTTAAGGTGCCTTCCAATCCAAGCCATTCTGTGATTCTATACATGCAAGTATATTGCTGGGTTGTGTGTTAAAATGATTGTTAAAATTGTACTCGGGGGAATTCTCAGCTGATGGGTAGTGGCTTACAGGCTCTGGAACATAATTGCCACAGGTGGTTTTATTTATGCTTCTTATTTCTAAATTCTTTATTTGAGGGCGTGTGCATGATAGAAATTATTTCTAGCTCCGGGACCTCGCTGTAATTTCTATGTGTGCTAAAATGTCTGGCTAAAGCTCTTGCACAATTTGAACTCCCTCATGGGAAATTTTCTCATGGCGGAAAAAAGAAAAGTGGTGTCAGAAGTGGGATTCGAACCCACGCCTCCATACGGAGACCAGAACACCCAATCCGCTGCGGGAAGGCACGGAACGCCTTGAGTCTGGCGCCTTAGACCACTCGGCCATCCTGACACTCCGAACGCAACACCCGCCGGGAGCTTGTTAGCGCTTTCATCGCGGCCTCACCTGCCCCTCCCGGCCTCCGGCGGAGCGTTCCGAAGCTGTAGACGGGAGAGGTGTCCCTCTCTCCCCGCTACGGAGCTGCCCCCGCTCTCGCTCCGCCGAAACGAGGAGCCGCCTTTCCCCGCTGCTGCGCGGCCCCGTTACCCACAGGGCTCCGCTCGGTAGCGCGGCGCCTCGGCCACTTCCGGCGCGGCCATTTTGTTTTTCACCACTCGCCAAGGGTACCAGCGTCTCGCCGGCGCCTGGGCTGTACTCCGCCTGTCAGCATGTTCCCTGCAGCTAGGGCTGCTCTGAACCTCACCGGTAAGCAAGGAGTGGGGCTCTCTGGAGTGCAGAAGTGCTGGGGGTGTTTCTCGGGAGTAGGCGGTTTTGTCAGGGGGTCTCCCCACAGTGAGGTGCCTCCCCTGTGAGGACTGTCCCTGAACAGTCGTGAGGGCAGCTGAGGGGCTGTGGGCGACTCTCTCGTTGTCTTTAGTTTTCTGACTTTTTGTTCTTTCTTCGTTTTTTTCCTGCCCCTTTTATCTCCTGCTTGCTTTTACTTGAGCTGACCTTGGTGTTCCTTCCTCGGTGCTTTTCATCCTTGATGATAACTAGAGACACATCCAGGTCTTGTAACCTGAGGTGGCGAGGTGTAGTCAATGACCAGCCTTCAGACTCAAGGGTAAAATTACCTCTTCAGTGATTGTCTCCTCAGTGCTATAACCCGGCCCTCTCAAATCTGGTCTTCGTTCATGATGAGCTTACTCCGAGGTGCATGCACCTAAGATAAACGAGCTTAGCAGTGTTTATCTTGGTAGATATTCAAGCTTCGTTTTTCTGTTAATAAAAACCACACCAACAAACTTGTGCTGCCTCACAGCATGCTAGGGATGTAGTAGATCTTCTCTAGTCTTGTTTGGTTAAATGTGAACCATTGGCCTGATAGAAAATTATATTTTGTACTGTCTATTTTTATGCACAAATCACTGTCTTATCAAATGCTTTGTACACAACTACTAAACAATCTCTGTGTATTGAAGCTGGAGGTTTGATTCTTAACCCTGTCTTCTTAATAGTAGACCTTTCATAGTGTACATTTATAGCGTACATTCATACATCCTGTCATCTGAATATATCCTTCTATATTTCCTTCTCTATTATTTATCTCATGCAAAGGCCCACAGTTATTTCCATTTCCTTTTTCACCTCCCTCCTCTCCCTTCAAAAATCTCGAAGGAATGAAAAAGGTGTTACCCATAATCACTGTCCTCAACTGCTTAATCTGATGGTGAGCTTCATCCTGAAAATGCTTGTATTACAGATACATACTGACAATATAGGTACTTACATGCAGAAATCTGAAACTTTTAATTATTAAAAGAAATATTTTATTATAGAAATCGTAATACTTAAAAGTGTACTTGAATCTCCACATGGAAGGCCCAAAGAAAACATCTTAATAAAAAAGGTAACTTAGAGAATTTTCTTACTGGAATTAGACTTCAGGAGTAACTTTATATAAAGAGAAATTGGGAGACCTGAAACAACATGCAAGACTTTCTGTATATCCTGTGTTTTGGAATCACTCCAGATCTCCAAGTCCAAAAGATCAATTGGTTTTTTTTCAGTATTTTGTAAAGTGTTTCACTGCTTATGCTTGCCTCTCCATTGGTGGAAGATGAGGCTTGTGAATGGTTTGAATGTATATTTTAGTTGATTTCTGTACTTCTAATTCTCTTTAACGTTCATTAGCTCGTAGCATTCGGCATACTGCAGTAAGACAAGCTCATCGCAAACATGAGCCTGACTTCCATGATAAATATGGAAACCTGGTACTCCTTGGTGGGGCCGTAGCTTTTACTGCTGTCTGGGGATATGTAAGTCATCCTTTTTTTCCACCACTCTTGTTGTGACTGTAGCTGTAAACTTCCAAGCTAAGTTTCACAAGGGCCTACTTGTTTGAAATAACTTAAGTGGTCAGAATTTAGGAGTTTTTTATGTAAGTCAATAGTAATGTGATAGAGGTAAAAGTTGTGTTAGTTAATATTTTAATGTTGAGTTGTTTAATGTTGATATGTTTCTGTGTCTATTGCTTGATTTTAAAATGCAGTAGAAACATAAGTGTTCTCTATTTTATATGGGATCTCTAAGTTGTAGAGGTTTTAGCGGAAACATTTCTAGATTAAAACAAGTGTGGTGATGGGGTTTTACATTTCAGATTCTTTGTTCGAAAGCAAGAGATTTTGAAATAGAAAGCAGAGTATTTAAATACTATTCAATATATTTATATCCCATGTGCTTCATTAGAAGATGACTGAGATATCCCATTCTAATGCAAGAAATCTAAACCAAAAGCAATAGACGTAGCCCTCTATCTGAAGGCTTCTGTGATTTCCGCGTTAATAATCTTGATTTTTATCCTCCTACAGGTGTTAACACAAGCTGGAATTGAGTGGGGCTTCTCACCCGTGGGCAGAATCACTCCAAAGGAATGGAGGGAGTAATAGCCTGTGCTTCTAATAAACTGCTCTGAACTTTCACTGAAAAAAATCACTATGTAATGGTATTTGTTCTCTGATTACCACTTGTAAAGTGGCATTCCTGGTCTAATAAATATACTTAAAAACCTCTCTCCTCTTCTAGTTTTCCTCAATGCTCCATATCTGTTGAAGTGTAAGGAATAGTGTAAAAACTCAAACCAGTAGAATCCTACAGCCGGTGGTCCCAGCTGTTGCTGTGAGGGTGTGTAAGGGACAGACCCCAAACATTGTATGGCCGTCTGTTCAGCCAGATGTGTGTGCTGAAATGAACCTCACCTGCGTTCCCGCCACAGCGTTCATGGATAATGGCAACCTTTGTGTTTTCCGTTGAGACCCCATTTTTTTGCAGTATTTTTACCACTGGAATCACCGCAAATGAGTTGCTCCTCCGGGGCCGGTGAGAGCCGGGAAGTTTCCCGACTGAAGCGAGTTTCCGAGCCGCTCCCCGCAGCAGGCGGTGTCCCCGCTCGGCCCATCGCCGATGTTGACGGAAACGGGACTTTTCCGCTTCATTTTCGTGTCTTCCGGCCGGCGTCACGTGCCCTGCGGCGCCGCCCCGCTCCTGTCACGTGAGCGGGCGGGGAGAGGCGCGCGCCCCGGTCACGTGACGGCGCGCTCCCGGCGGGGCGGCCCGCTCGCGTGGGGCAAAGTGCCAGGCGCCGCCCCGCAGCGGGGAGAGGCCGCCGGAGCCGCCCGCAGCCTTCGGTGAGTGCGGACAGGGCCGGTGTCACCGCGTCCCGGGAAGGGGGGTGGGAGGGCTGCGGGGAGGGGGTTTACTCCGCTACGTGTCCCTTCGGCGCGGTGGGAGGGGCAGGTCCCGCCGCTTGAGGCGCGGCGGCGGAGCGGAGCGGCCCGCCCCTCATGCCCCGCAGGGGGGCCGGTACCGAAGCGAGCAGCCCGGGTGAGGGTCTCCCCGCACCCCGCTGCGGAGGGGCGAGGAAGGGTGGCAAGGCCCCTCCGGCTCCTAGGGGAACCGTGGCGTGGTGGCTCGTCCCGTGGGGTGTGGCGTGGGTCTTCGGGGGGCGAGCAGGGGGTGACTGGGCGTTTCAGCAGCAGACAGACCGACCCGAACCCCTGACGGTGCTTCCTGCTGGGCCGCTTCCCTCTGCAAACTGCTCCCGCCTTCGGGACTTTTTCCATCGCTCGGCACACAGCGGTGCGGGAGTCGCACCAGCGCGTCTCTGGCTTCTTCCTTGGGATAAAGCCAGCGCCCGCGGGCCGGGCAGTGCCAGGCTGCCCGGGGGAAGCACCGCAGGCACCCGCGCCCCGGAGGGGGCTCCTCGCCTCCTTCCTGCTCCCCA
Organism: Gallinago undulata; assembly: GCA_026546715.1. Classification (NCBI taxonomy): domain Eukaryota; kingdom Metazoa; phylum Chordata; class Aves; order Charadriiformes; family Scolopacidae; genus Gallinago; species Gallinago undulata. The sequence continues at coordinate 13,752,141 of JAOTQQ010000063.1, read as the reverse complement.
GTAAGTGCGGGGGACCTGAGGAGGTACCTCTTCTGCCGCTGGCGATCCTCAGAGAAAGGCTCGTGATGGATTTGAATGCCTAAATTAGTGAGCCTCTTCCCCAGGGCCTTCTCCCTTTTTGTTTGTTTGGGTTTTGGTGTTGTTTTTTTTTTCCTAATCTGCTGCTTAACTTGTACCTCTGAAACACTTAAACGAGCAACAGCAAACCCAGCTGAACTGTTGCTTCTCTATATGCGTGTGCTGGAAACTGCATGAAATTGTTGTTAGTGAAAAGTTCCTTAAAACCTTTTATACAGTTGCCAAAGATTGCATTTCTGTACTTAAATACTCGTTGAATTGTATTTGTGGATGTAAATAGACCAAGGAGTAATTTTTCTGTTTGGTAATGTGGAAGTATCTATGCTGTGTGTATGTATGTTGTATGTATGTATGCTGTGTGAGCACGAACTATTTGATTAGAAATTGATAATTATAATGTATTTTATTGTAGAGAAAAGACTTGATTCTTTTTTTGTCCTTCCCAAGTGGCGGACTGGGAAAGTAAAAGCACATTATGTGTCATTTACCGTTTTATTCTTCTTACTCACTTGTATAGTGTATTCCACAGTGTTCTGCCCTGTATTTTGAGGCTAAACTCAAGAATAAGGAGCCTCAGTTGGCTTTAGTATGCTCATATAACAAGGGAGGGTTTATAAGTTATATTCTGTCCTAATATTTGCTATGATTATTTCAGGGGTACATTTGCGTTCTCCAGAAATCAGACTCTGAGAGGTAGTGGAAGGACACAAACAAGCACAAGGATTTGCTAAGAATTTGTTTCAAGTATTGTAAAACTCTTGTTAGAAGTGGAGTGGTTTCAAGGTACACTTTTCCCCCCACCCAGATTGTATAGAAATCAAGTCCCTCATAGCAGTTTCCATAGCCTGCTGACCAAGCACAGCTTGTTAAAATCTTGAGCAACATGAATTACAACCTTCTTAGAATATCATACAGCTGTCTGTGGCAGGTATTTATTATAGATGTGCAGTTTTTCCCTTGGTAATTAAGCCTCATCTAGCCATACTTGTAAATGTAACTGTTTGCCAATGAGTGTAATAAAACCTTGTTCCTTTGTATTGGACCAGATCTCCTGTAACCCATTCTCCAACGCTTTTGTAAGCCCAAGGGTGGAACGGTACTGCTTCGTCATTTCATCCTGTCCTTTGCTCTTTCTTGTATGTCTTTGCAGAGTTTTAGGACAGGTACCTTTCTTCCATTTAATATAATTCATAAATTATCTTTCTGCTGCCGTAAATAAAGCAAGCTATTGAGCAGGACTCAGCCATTTAGAAAATTATTAAAGTCCAAAGGCTGTAGTTAAATCTGCAGCTATAAATTCAAGATAATTATATATAGAAAACTTTGGTGAAAACTGAAGTCGTGCACTCAGCCAGAGATGCTGTGAGCTTCCCAGTTGAGCATCCTTCTGGTCTCGGAACAGGCACAAAGCATGTTTTTGGTGCATGGGGCTTTGTCACACTGTGGTGCCTGGCTTAGCTCGGATACTGGAAGCACAAAAGTGTTTTTAGGGGGTAAGGTGAGAGTGTGGGGTTTTGCCAGTGTTTTAACTTTGCTCACACTGCGCATATTTTTTTCTTCTTTTTTTTTTTTTTTTTTGCTAGTGTGAGGTTGTGAACAACTTAACTTAGCAATTCTTATCTTGCTTCAGATATTTTACTTACAAAGACTGTATAAGCACATCAAAAAGAAATGATTCAGAGAGATGAATTTGAGTTTTTGAGTTTCTCAGTCACCTTGTGCCTGACCACTGGTTAATTTCCCTTTCTATCAGCAGCAATTGCTGTTGACAGCAGACCTTATTTCTTTCTGTTGTTTTCGTTCACTTAATAGAAACACTAGTTGACTTTCCTCAACAAAATGAAGTATTTGGATTTGAACTTGTGCTCGGGCAACACAAGCATTAAGCCTAAAATAGTACTGGATAAAAACATGCAAGGACTTACGACTATCCTCAGACATGGTTTTGGTTTTAATTATCCTTTGTATGCCTCCTGATCTGCTGCTGAGCGTTGCTCCGTCACACGTAGCCCGCCGTGTTGGCTCTCGCTATTGCGGAGCCAGATCATTTCAATGGCTCTGCTACTTCATTGACGGTCTTAATATACAAACAAGGAAGTACTACTGGCTTGTGTACTGAAAGAGAATAGAAAATGGGAGTTCCCAAAGGTATTCAGCAGTAAATAGTATAGTAGGGAATACAGCAAGCTTTTACAAAGTTTGTTCAAAGCCAGGGCACTTCCTAAGGTGAAGCTGCTTTAGGTGATATTCCAAAACAGCAGTAGTGGGATTGAAGCCTTTTGGTTTCTTGTATTCTAAATTCATAGCTGTCAGATAGACGGAGGAGGGGTGCCATTTGTTTGCGTTGTCAAATCCTAAAATTATTTACAAATTGATGATGAAAGTATTTTATAGATGGATTGCAATGCATTGGTTAAGAATAAAACCATTATTGTTCGCTAAAACAACATGATCCACATCAAGTTGATCGTGTATCTGAAGTGCTTGTAAATTCACTTCTATCCAAACCTTACCAGAGCATAGATTGACTCTGTCTGTGATACACTATTGTGTGTCCCTTCAGTTAGTTGGATGTGTCGGGTTGTGCTCGCACAACACGCTGTAACTCAAGTACTTTTGGAAACTTTATCTGTACTCGACCTCATGGGAGTATTCATTGCTCCTGACTGGGGAGTTACAGTTGTGTCTTTGTTTGCTCTCTATGGACTGAGCATTCTGTGGGGAAGAGCTAAGGTAGTCAGTAAGGATCGTATTTCAATATGACGACACGAAAGCGGGTATTTTATTGGGTAGCTTTATAGTGTTTTTGAAAAATATCTTCCATCTCTGAGTATGCAGATGAGCCCAAGAAGGGACATGCCGTGTGTAGCTTGCTTAAAATACACTCTTCTGCTTTTTTTGTAATTCTCTTGTGTGTCAGGTGACAGTTTTATATTTCTGTAACGCGTGAATATTTACATACAAATGTTTATGTGTGATTCTAATAATTCAGATCTTGTAAGAATACGTGAGAAGTGAGATCTGTAATAACTCTTAGGGTGGACTTGTCTTTTTTCTGTTCTTAGCAGGGATGAGTTACTGTTGCTGTTTTCTACTGACTATAGTGCATTTAAAATCAACTTCTCAGAGTATCTTCCAAGTTGTTTACATAGTTAAACTGTATTTTTCTTTTTTTGACCTAGAAATGATAGTTAAATTCTCCCACAAGGTATTGGCTGACAGAAATTTGTGATGTGTTCCTGGCTTTTCACACGAAATGCAGTTAAAGGAAAAATATGTTTTTCGTCTGTTGGAAGTTTCACTAATTCAGAGGTTTACACTGTCTTTACTTCTTGTTGATTAAGCTTCAGCATTTAGTTTTGTGCATCAGAGTGGGGTTTCTATGATGAAACATCCTTGTATTCTTGCACACTTTCTAGCATGTCTCAAAGCAAAACCAGAAACTTTCAGACCTTCTGTAACAGGGAAGAGTTCTGAAATGTCACCAAGGAGCAAGCAAATTAATGTTATTAAACATTGTTAATGCTTAATGTAATTTAGTTTTCCCAGGTAGGTCCCCAGGGTGAAAAAACAAGTTACACACGTTTAACTTTAGCTGTTGTTGCCTCCACTGCAGCCAAACATTAAGCATTTGGCTGTGATCATTTTCCTAGTCGCTGACCTCTCTGTCATTGGAAAAAATAATGTGAATTTTCAGAAGGTTAAAAAAGTATCTGGAAATCACTTATTTTCCCCTCTGCTACTTAACAGCTTATGCACTGAACAAAAAAAGTCCTACAAATTAATTTGATTTGGGTTCAATCCCTTTTTTTCTGTACTACTTTTTTATGAGCAAAAATAATAACAGCAATCTTCAGAGGAGCAATATTAGGCTTTCCTAAATGAGATGTGGAAAAAGGTTTGATTTGCTTCCTAGGGCTAATTTCAGTGTCACTTGCTTTTGCCAGCGTAGGATGATATATGAGATGTAAACGTAGGAAAACATGATCATCACCTGTGCCGCTGTGACTTACTTGCTGTCCTTTATTGTTCTAGTATTCTAAGACCTATTCATAGGAATAAATACCTAAAGTTCTCCTTCCTGTTCAGCTTTGCTCAGATTTTGACATCTGCTAGAGTTACGTGTGGCCAAGTACATCATCTGTTAAATGACTGTTTTGATTTAAATCTTTGTGAAATTATTTGAAAACAGATGTCTTACTTGTTTTTGGCCAACAGCAATGAGAAGACTTGAGTAGAATTTCACAATGGAGGCAAAATCCATAGTCATCGGTGTGGAGGGGATGACGTGCAATTCCTGTGTTCAAACCATTGAACAGCATGTTGGGAAGATGAACGGTATCCATAACATTAAAGTAAGTAACACTATCACTAGTTATTACAAAGCTTTGTTCTTATATGTGAAACCATGATAAAGGAAGAGTATATTCTATATGTTTCGTGGGCAGCTGGTGTTAGAAGTGCATTCATGTATTTCTGGTATAAGAGAAAAACAAGTGATTACTTCACTGCAGTGGGAGCTAAGGCATTATCTGTTTTTTTATTCTTAAATAATTTTTTGCCTTACGATTAATTCAGTATTGTGAACTAATGAGAAAAAAGGCTGGGGGGGGAGAGGGGCAAGAACAGGAAACTTTTAAATAAGATAAAGCAAAAGCCCTAGAACTTACACTGGTACAAAAAGCAATCTGTCCTTGTCCCTTTTGCTGAATAAATGTCAGTATTTGCTCAGAAGCCTCCAGCTCCTTTCTTTCAAACCAATGATGAGGTCCCTTGCATGGGTTCAGAAGCATTTGTGGGCTTGAGGTGCCCTGTTAATCATGTGGTAGTTGACTCACCATGAAAAATAATGCTGTTCTGTTGTGGCTTATGAAGAGTGGCAGGTAATTCAAGGGACAAAGGAAAGTCTTGTTATCCCCTGCAAGAATTAGAAGTTTCTGTTCTTTTTTACTGTCTAAGAGGAAGTGAGAGAATGAGCAGCAGAACTGTATTCTTGAACTATTAACAGAGCTACTCTATTTGCCCTTAATCCAGAATTCCTTGATCTGACTTGATTTTAACTTTTTTTTTCCTAACTCAGAGGAGTTCAGTTGTGATATTTTGACAGTATTTTTTCTGTCATGGGCAAAATATTGGACTTTAGAGTATTCTAGGGTGAGTTGATTATTCCTACACGATACATCATTTTACAGGAGTTTTGAAAATGGAACAAGTTAAAAGCTGGGAGATTCCTATCAGTTTTATGACCTAACTTGTGCTAGAAACAACAGTCCCAACAATAGCAGCAACAGAAAATTGTGACGTTTGATTACTCAGTATCTAGGATCTGAAATCATGCTGTAACATTCTGTACTGGTTATTTCACTCTAACGAAAATAATATTTTCCTGGTTTCATCAAAATCATCAAAAAGGTAATTTCTATATAGTGGATACATCTTAGGTTGAACACTTTCCTTCCCAGAAAAGGGTATGCTGTGTTAATTTGGCAGGCATGCGATTGTTACCTCTAGCTGATTTTGAAGGGCTCATACTGTTGGACTCAATCATCTTAAAAGGTTTTTTCCAACCTAAATGATTCTACAGTTGTAGCGCAGCGTTCTGTACAGAGGCAAATGATGCACCAGTTGATACTTTGCCTGCAGTTCACGTACATGCACTGAGATTCTGGTGAATGACAGCAGTATTTACAAGGCACATAATATTTTATCTTCCTTCAACTTTCATGGAGCTGTAACGTCACAGGAGGCTGTACTCTGACACCAGAACCTTGGATCACCAAACAGAGTGGTTTAGAAATAGGGATACCACTGTTCACATCTGTGACATGGTATGGTCAGGTAAATCAGTAGGTGTCTGTGAGTGTCAAGTCAAATGAAGGCTAAAAGCAACCTGGAAAATAACATCCCCAAATAACCTGGCTTCAGAAGCCTCCCGTTCTCCCTTATTCAAGTTAAAGATTTAATCTTGTCAACCTTGCTTTTTTTGTTTCACCTAATTTCTGAGAACATACGGGTGACTTGAGATAGGAGGAAAGATTCATACTTTAACTTGGTTGAAGACAATGTGCATCCCATAATGTCTTTTGCATAAGGAATGAAGCAGATATTTAAAAGGACAGCACTAAGAGTTTTATATTTAGGTTTAAGGTAAATACCGTATGCCAAAGCTGAATGCTGTTTCTAAAACTACTTTTGGCAAGAAAATATATCACAAAAACTTAGTCTGAGTAGAACAGGACTATTTTAGTAATTATTCTCATTATAGCATCAGAACTTCAATTTAGCTAGATCATTTGTTTCAGAAGAATCTGTGAGAATAACAAAACAAGGTTTTGTTTAGTGATTATGAATTAGGTCAGCAAGGGGAATGGATGTTGGATGGCTAATACAAACACACAGAGCTGCATTTTGGTTATTTTGCCTCCAGCTGCAATGAAACCAATAAATGTCCATGTTGCTAGATCTGCTAAGGCCCGTAATTGGGATAGAAATGAAGAAAGGTGGTCCTTAAAACAATTTAACTGGTTTAATTTAATCATGACTGTGGCCTTTAGGTTATACTTTTGCCCAGAGGAAAGATAGAATTGAATGATAATGTGTTGGGCCTCTGGCAGGCATTGGTTTTCCATTTTGGAAACTGCAATAATTGCATTTGATATATCATCAGTTGGGAGTAAATTACATTTAGGATATTTGTACCATCTGATGTGAAAGGTTAGTACCAAATCAGGGTGTCTCTGGATCACCAAAATGTACAGAGGGAGGAAAACCAGCTTCTTTAATGTTTGTCATATATCAAATTTTGAAACTGAATTTTGTTCTGAGAGGTCTGATGTCCTGTATTTCTCATGGCAAGTTTACAGCCTGTGCCCAAGATGCCTAGAAATACTGGAGTCCTTTCACTGCTGCTTAAATCTGTGGGTCTTTTCAAAGAGTGTTCTGTTATGTCCTTGTAGCCTGAGGGTAATTACTACTAACTGAGAATTGTACCTGTGATTAGAATTTTTTCTGTGGGCTGTTTTGCTTTTAGGATTGGATTGGGTTAGTCATCCTAATTCAAGAGAGTTTGGCTCTGGAAATTTCATTAAATGTGTTGGTGCTGTCTGGGTGTTGTAAGTCTAAGTGCCCAGACATACTTCTAAAAGATTCTGAAACTGGTGGGGGAGGCAGAAAATAATCTGTTCTTTCTAGCCATGTTCTTGCACAGATGAGCAGAAGGTGCTTTATGGTGGTTGTAGGTATGGTTTTGCTCTTCAAGGTGAGTAGTGATAAAATTTTACTGCACAAGTATACATACAAGTAAAAGCTATTTCAAGTCCCAAGTAGGATATTAGTTCTCATCTCTTAATACTGCAGTTTGCTAAATTGTTTTTTCTTTTTCCCATGCAAGGTATCTCTAGAGGATAAGAATGCAGTCATCATGTATGACTCAAAACTGCAGACTCCAGCAACACTGCAGGAAGCGATATACGACATGGGATTTGAAGCTACATTAGCTGATGCAAACCCACAACCTGTTTTACCTGATACTATTTTTTTTACTATTCCTACTCAGTCAGCTCTAACATCTCAACAGATTTGCAATATGCTACTACAGAACAAAGGTATCGTGGATGTTAAAATGTCCCCTGATCAAAAAACTGCAGTGGTGACTTTCATTTCTTCCATTATAAATGGCAAGCAGATCATCCAAATGGTCCCCGGAGTAGATTATAATATCTCTGCACCAGAGGTAACGCCTGGAACTTGTGAAGATTCCAGCTGGTCTCAAGCAAGTAGCGTTGTGCTGCGCCTAAAGGTAGAGGGGATGACCTGTCATTCCTGCACCAGCACCATTGAGGGGAGGATTGCCAAATTGCAAGGGATTCAGCGGATTAAAGGTAAAACCTTAGTGTATTTTTATATAAATTGAAGTTGACCAGGCTGTTCTGTGATGGTGTTGTGGAGATATCTTGGATTTAGATGAGACATTTTAGTGTGACACTTACTCTTCTGATACCAGGTGTTTACTTACATGTTTAATTTGGACTAGAAGTGAAAAATGGCACCCAAATTGTGGTGAGGCTGTTGCTGTTACACGTGTGACAGTATTCAGTGGTTGCTTTTGATTTTGTTTGGGAGCCTGGAGTAGTCGTGTTCTGTAACTTTATTGCCAGTTAGAGAAATCTCTAATACCAGGTGTCTTTTTATGTACTGTAATTTATATTGGTTTATATTTTGTTCAATTAATATTGGCATATATGTCTAAAAGGCAAATTATTGGTATAAACAGCTTTGGCATAAACATATTGCAACAGTTTATGCCACACATTTTATCCTTGATAAAAGGATAAATTTAGTAACAAATAGTAACGCTATTTGTGAAAGTCCTAGGCAAAGAGCAAATAATTGAGGAAAGGAGTTGAAAATTGTTGTAGTACTAGACAAAAAATGTTTGAAGAACTAAATTGTGTGATAGTTACCAAACCAATTAAATCTCCTTTCCATTTCAGTTATATCCCTGAGCATTTAAAGCATTCTTGGAAAGCTTTGACAAATGCTCTTGGGGCAACATGCTGCTCATGCTTACGGCGGTAATCCACACATTTTTATTGATTCATTTTCAGTGTCCCTGGACAATCAGGAAGCTGTTGTTGTTTACCAGCCTCATCTAATTGCAGCAGAAGAAATAAAACATCAAATTGAAGTTGCAGGTTTCGGAGCATCTTTCAAAAAGCATCCTAAACCCCTCAAGCTCAGCACCATTGACCTGGAAAGGCTGAGGAACCCTCAGACCAAGGACTCTGAGACAGCACTGAAAGAAATCTCCAATGTGAATGATACAAAGACAGTTGTGTTAAGAATTGATGGCATGCACTGCAGTTCGTGTGTCCTCAATATTCAGAGTACCATATCAGCACTCCCATCAGTAGCAAGTATAGTTGTTTCATTAGAGAAGAAATCTGCTATTATAAACTATAACCCAGACTTAATTAGCATAGAGGTACTGAGAAAAGCCATAGAGGCAGTGTCTCCAGAGACATTTAAAGTCAGCCTTGCTGACAAATATGAAAATGTAGCGCTTTTCCCCACTCTGTCATCTCCGCTGAAGTCTCATACAGCTTTGAAGGACACCAGCCAGCCACTTACTCAAGTTGTTGTGATAAATATTGAAGGAATGACTTGCAACTCCTGTGTGCAGTCCATTGAGAGAGTCATATCCCAAAAGGCAGGTGTAAAATCTATCCATGTCTCTCTCTCAAATCGTAATGGGACTATTGAATATGACCCTCTGCAAACGTGCCCAGAAGACTTGCGATCCTCAATAGAGGATATGGGATTCAATGCATCTTTATCAGGTAATGACATATTAAACTTCTAAATTTAAAAGGATTGTGCAATTCTGTTTAGGATTTGGTACCACCCAAAATGAAATTTGGCAGTTAATTTATACTTTGTGCTTGCCAAGAGAAGATTTAGATCTTCATTGTCAATGAAATAATTAAATATATGTACCTTTCCTTTAATACATCTGATTTATTGAAAGTGATTGAGATATCTGCAGGTGTAAATACATCAGATAAATAGTGATGTTTGAATGGCACTCTAGTTTGCTACTGTATAATATTCATGGCATGAATATGGAATCAGAGCTTTGCTAGCTGCAAAGACTATTAGGGATTGCTGTGCTGAAGTTTCTTTAATGGCAAATTATCAAAGACTTGGCTCCTGTGGAGTAACTAGTGAAGGGATATTTAACCAGACTGAGGGGTGACAAGTATCTGCAGAGTGTGGCCATCAATGAGGAGGTTAAAACGATGCTGTTGTGAGATAACCCTGGTAGGCAGCTACATAGCACCCTGCCACTCACTCACTCCCCCTTGGTGGGATGGGGAAGAGAAGGGTAAAAGAGCAAAAACTTGTGGATTGATAGTAAAGCAAAGTGTGATAGTGTGTGCAAGCAAAGTAAGGAATTAATTCCTGTTGGGAATTAAACTTCCCCTTGGCAGGCAGATGTTTAGCCATCTGCAAGAAAGCAAAGTTTCATCATGCATAATAGTTACTTGGCAAGACAAATGCCATCGTTGTGAACATCCTCCTTTCCTCCTCCTTCCCCCAGTTTTATTGCTGAGCTTGACGTCACATGGTATGGAATATCCCTTTGAACAGTTGGGATCACCTCTCCCAGCTGTGTCCCTTCCCAACTCCTTGTAGCCCCCCCAGCCCACTTGCTGGTGGGGTGATGTGAGGAGCAGAAAAGACCTTGACTGTGTGTAAGCCCTGCTTGGCAATAGTGAAGACATCAGTGTATTCCCAGCACTGTTTGGTCACAGATCCAAAAGATAACACTATATGAACTACTATGAAGATAATTGACTGTGGCCCAGCCAAAACCAGTACAGATGCTTACTGTGATGACTGGCACCCTAAAAGTAATTGCACAGTAGGAGCAGATGGCTAGATAGTAGAGCACAGAAGACTTAACCTTGAGAATACAGACGAATATGAATAAGAAGAGAGGCTTCCTGAGGGGACAGGGGAGCTCCATTTCTTGATTCAGTAAGATTCAATTTTGAGAAATACAGTACGTGAACTATTTTATGGCAATAAATGAAGAAGAGATCAGGTGCTCCCACTTAATTCCTTTCATACTGCTCCTGCGTAAACACAGCATCTCCTGAATTGCTGTAAGATGCAGTTCTCTGTAGTCTGGAAGCCCGTCTCTAAGGTCAAAAGCACTGACTTTGCTTATGAAACATGAACTTGCTTACAAATTTGGTGTTGTACCCCAGGTGGAGTCAACAGAATTGTGCCTTAAATTAAGGTTGCAATGCAGAGATTGAACTTACAGCCTACAGAAGAGGACAAAAGATATGCAACAGAAGAGACAAATACAGTGAGGGAAGGCAAAAGGAAAAATAGTAACAAAACAGTCTGTAAGTTAATCAGTGGACCAACCCTTTGCCTTGTTTTCTTTTGCTTACTCTGAATTGACAGACAGATGGATTAATCTGATTGATCGTCAAGGGATGTGCAATTACCATTTTTTGGTCTAAATTTACCGCAGCATGTATTTCTGGCTGGTGTAGTACCAGCTCATACCTCGCTGCAATGGCTATTGGTAACGTGGTGAATTACATTCTCCTTTTCAGCACAGGCAGAACAGCCTGTGGCAATAGCTCAGCCCTCACCCGAAGTGCAACTGGAATCTCACAAAACTGAGCCGTCCTCCAAGGTGTCCCCAGCCCGCCTTGCTAGACAAGAGACAAAGACTATATCAAAGTGCTATGTCCAGGTCACGGGAATGACATGCGCTTCATGTGTAGCCAACATCGAGAGAAACTTGAGAAGAGAAGATGGTAAGATACACGTCAGTGTAACTGGTTGAATCGCTAAGCCTGTCTTTCAGAGAATCCATCTAGCTTTTGCACAGCATTTTTAATGTGTGGGTTGTTAGGAGAAGTACCTTTGCTGGTGCATTTCGTGGGTGAGAACACAGGCTGCTCGCTGTTGGTTCACAGGGTGAAAGCAATGTCCTTCCTGCTGCTGTGTGGGCGTGCTGGCTGGAGACTGGAGCACCCCAACTCCTGCCTTGTGAAGACAAAGAGAATATAGGCATCAAATACGGATCCTTTTGAAAATAAACCAGATCTTTTCTACTAGAGGGGCATGCCCAGGTCTGCAACCTCAAGGCAGGGATGTTGTATTAGAGAGGGACAATATTAATATGGATTAAAGATACATAAGTTAATTTTAGCTCTGTGAGTCAGGACAGCTATGGCCATCTTCTGTCAATGTGATGATTATATTTGCAGAAATAAATAGTTGCATGACTGTGATGTACTGAAGAGTCAGTAACGTAGACTGTGTTTAATTATTGTAATGAAGATGGATGTGTCCCAAGTTAACCTGGAATTTAATTTATTTTTATTTAATCTTAGAAAATTGATAAATCTAAATCCTTTTCACTTAGCATACAGCAGGATTGCGCATTTTAGATCTGCCTTTTCTCATACATGTTCTGTCTTAAAGAAGAGGCTTTTAGAAATGGTAAATGCAGATCAGAAAAGTATACAGAACTGTATTTTGGAAGAACTTCTTTTAAGTAAAAATAGATTGTCTTTTTATATAGCATAGATTAAATGTTTGTAATTAGACTGTTTAAAAACATGCAACTCTTGTGGAGTAATACTTTGGTCTGTCACACCTATACTGTGGTGCTTTTGTAGCTTTGTTGGTGTATCTTCCAAAGCAATGGTGTTTTTCTTTGTGTACCTGCAATATGTTAGCTTGCCTCAGTAAATGGCTGTTGTGCCATGATATTACCATGTTTTTCTTAAACATGATCTACTATTTCCACATTTTGTTTCCTAGGAATACATTCGATACTTGTGGCCCTAATGGCAGGAAAGGCAGAAGTGAGGTATAATCCTGCTGTCATACACCCTTCAGCTATTGCAGAGCTCATACGGGAACTGGGATTTGGAGCTACCGTGATGGAAAACTGTGGTGAAGGAGATGGAATTCTGGAACTTGTTGTAAGCTAGTAATTAAGACCAAACACCCTGGTCTTTATTACTTTTATCTATTGGGTGTTCTTGTGGAAGCATCTGCTTCCTGAAGTGTAAATCCATAGAATAGAGCTTAATTTACAAAAAATAAAATATAAGACTATGCATCAGGTACATATCAAAAGCTGTGTCTTGTCCTGCAGACAGTACTGGCTCACCGCTACACTGAAGCCGGAGCTACAGCAGTGGGGTTTGTTTTTTGTTTTTTTTTTGGGGGTGGGGTGGGGTGGTTGTTGTTGTTTTTTTTGTACCTGAGTCTAACTCAGTGTAGCCCAGCTCTGAGCTTGAAGAGCAGCAGAGATTTACCTTGTCTCTGTGCTCTGTTTCTTCTGTATCGCTCTTATCCTTAACTAGAGAGCCCCATCTCACTCCTTCAAACCTCAGAAATATGCAGTAAATAACTCAGGATAGTCATGAGCACTCTTTCTTTTCCTACTTTTTAAGATGCATTTACTGAGTAACCACTGGTGGTTTTGATAACAGGAAGGAACCTTTATTTTACAGGTGAGAGGAATGACATGTGCTTCTTGTGTACACAAAATAGAATCCACCCTCATGAAGACTAATGGTGTTTTATACTGCTCAGTAGCCCTTGCAACCAACAAAGCACATATTAAATATGATCCTGAGATTATAGGTCCTCGAGATGTTATACAAGTGGTAAAGGTAAGTTTCATGAAGACACAAAGTCTCATAAAATATCCAGTGTCCTTTGAAGAGTTACATACAGAAGAGAAAGGAAGACTATTAAAGGAAAAAAGAAAAAAATCTGCCTCTTCTATTTGCTGTTGTCTTAGTGCAGGTTTCTGTAGCTAATATGTGTGCTCTGGCACAGAAGCAATGCTCTATTATGACTTTGCCTAAGTTTTTTAATAGAAATACTAGGAAAGCTGGGCTGTGGTAGAGTTGAAGATATCAGCTGTAGGGTTGGAGAAAAATAAAGCCCATCTATCAGTACTGTACCAGGAGAGAGGTGAAATAAGTTTCTTGGCTTTCTCCCTCGATCTCTCTACTTCTGGAATTCAGGAATAACCATTTTGGAAAGCAACATTTTAGAGTAGCATTTTAATGTTCTAGAAAATCTGATGTGGAAATCGCCCTGCTTTTCTCCCTTTGCAAGGTAACTAAAAATTAGTAACAATCATATCAGAAGTGTTAATAAAGTAAATGAACTGTAAGGCTGGCACCATCAATAATCTGGCAATATCTTTATATGGCATAAAGTGCCTTTAAAAATTGACTGTTCTCTTTTTTATCATTATGCTTTTTTCCCTAGGATTTAGGTTTCACCACGTCATTAGTCAAAAAAGATAGAACTGCTAGTCATCTAGATCACAAACAGGAAATAAGGCAGTAAGTATTCCTGAACATATTCAGATACTATAACATCTAAGTCTTCTTTTTTTGTCAACAGTAAAGCTTTTTTGTTGTTTGGTTGGGGGTTTTTTTTGTGACTCTGTAGACTTGCTTAGCCTAGTACTTGACTGCAAAACAATTCTTTTTTTCTTTTTTCTTTTTTCTTTTTTTAAATCCGAGGTGGAAAAGGTCTTTTGTTGTGAGTCTCGTTTTCTGTGTTCCTGTCATGGGGCTGATGATTTACATGATGGTTATGGACAGTCAGCTTGCAGATGCTCAGGCACATCACAACATGAGCAACAAGAAAATGGAGGCCCTTCACTCCTCTATGGTCCTGGAATACCAGCTCCTGCCAGGATTGTCCGTTATGAATTTTCTGTCGTTTTTACTCTGTGTGCCTGTACAGGTAAGCGGGAATGTGACAACCCCTTGAGTGCTTAAGCCAAAGCAACAAAACGGAAGGTGATGAAGAAATTGAAGTTGAAAAGTGACTGTAATTATGCTGATACAAATATACAAAATGCTTTTGAGGTTGTGGTGTGCTGCCGCTCTTGCCAAAATCTGCGGTCACGGGCAGGCCAGGCAGCGTGGAGATGCCGCGCTGCACTGGTGGGCACAGGGAGGAGCTGGTGAGACTACGTGGAGGTGAGAAGACCTGCGAGTACTATGGCAGAGATCCTAGCTCTCAGCTAGAGCTGGGATTTTGTTTGGGAAGAGATGGAGAAGGCAAAGAACACAAATAAAATGGGTGTCTCCCCTCTCCTATGGAGATGCTGCTACTGTATATTAGGAATGTGTGTATAACATAGACTGATGCTCTCGTTACAGATGTTTGGAGGCTGGCACTTCTATATCCAGGCATACAAAGCCCTGAAACACAAAACTGCAAATATGGATGTGCTCATTGTTCTGGCGACCACCATTGCATTTGCCTACTCCTTCGTTATTCTCCTGGTTGCAATGGCTGAGAAAGCAAAAGTAAACCCTGTGACGTTCTTTGACACACCTCCTATGCTGTTTGTGTTCATCTCCTTGGGCCGGTGGCTAGAGCATGTTGCGAAGGTAAGGAAAATAAAAGCCCATGATATCTACAAGCTGCAGGACACTAAGAATCATTTTGGAACTTTGTGTACCTTTAATAGGATTTTTTTGTGTGTGTGTTAAAAAGCTTTGTTTAGGTTCTTTTAATGTTCTTTCATCTTCATCATCTTCAGTAACTGCACTCGTAAAAATATGAAATGACTTAATGTAAGTCTGTTTGCAGAAGGTATTTTCTTAATAGGGTAAATTGCAACATATGTAGTTGTCATTTACCCAGCAATTTTTTTCAATAGCATAGTCAGAAAAATATGAAAATTATTATTCTAGGGTAAAACATCAGAAGCACTGGCAAGACTAATTTCATTACAAGCTACTGAAGCTACTATTGTTACCTTGGGCCCTGATAACGTTCTTTTAAGGTATCTTGCTTTGTCATTTGCTTTTACTGTTGTTCCTTTTTTTTTGTTGTTAATGCGCTTAGTTCACAGAAAAATGTTACCATTCTATAGAACTATGAAGCAATTAATTTCAGATTTCCTGGCAGATTTGCCAGATACAAATGTTAAAATGCAGAAAAAAATAACACTGCTCTGATTTGTTGTATTGGAATCTTGCTAATCTTTGCTGTGATAAGAAAATTAGTGTATTTTCTCAAGTGGAAAGTAAATAAAATAATGATAAACTAATAGTAGTGCTCTTTAAAATGGCTTTTCTTGTGACATTTTTTGTATACGTTAAGTGTCAACCAGTGGGGTTATGCTTTGTGTATAGTGACAACTCCTTTTGCCTGGGTAACTTCAGTTAACAATCTCTTATTACAAACACTGTACATCATTGTAGTGAAGAGCAAGTTGATGTCGAACTGGTTCAACGAGGTGACATTGTCAAAGTGATCCCAGGAGGCAAATTCCCAGTGGATGGTCGTGTTATTGAGGGACACTCTATGGTAGACGAATCTCTTATCACAGGTAAGCATTTGCTTCTTGCAAGTGGAAAAAATGTTTTTCCTTAAACATATATGAAAGAGGGAAGTTGAAGCTGATGTTCTTACTCTTCTGATTGCATGTTAGGAGTTGTTATAATATTGCTGAAAAATAAACTTAGTATCTGTTGTTGACCTTTCCTCAGGTGAAGCGATGCCTGTGACTAAAAAACCTGGCAATACAGTTATTGCAGGTTCTATTAATCAGAATGGATCACTACTGATTTCAGCAACCCATGTGGGAGCTGATACAACTCTTTCCCAGATTGTTAAACTTGTGGAGGAGGCCCAGACCTCAAAGGTAGAGCGTTATTAAATTAAGCATATGAGTTCTGTTATCATTTAGGCTTCAGTATACCAAATCAGTTGAAGAGCAATTAAGATTGTTTAGATTTCAATTGCAGTTGCATAATGAAATGCCTTGCTGAATAAGGACTTTGATATAGTCTACTTCTCCAAGTCTCATCGTCTTCTTAAGTAAATGTGTAATTATAAAGTGTGGTGTGCCAAATGTGCTGCAACAGAAGCTGTGATTATGTCTGAAGGCATAAAAGAGAGTAAGCACAATGTTGCTAGAGCTGACGTGCATTTCTCTGTCCTAGGCTCCTATCCAGCAATTTGCAGACAAACTTAGTGGCTACTTCGTTCCTTCTATTGTGGCTGTCTCTGTGGTTACGCTTTTTGCCTGGATTATAATTGGATTCGTGGATTTTGAAATAGTAGAGAAATACTTTCTGGTAAGTAAGTCTTCTTAAACACCTGAAATATTTAAAAAATAGTTAGCCTACAAGTCTATTGGACTGAGTGGTTCCCTTTCTGAATTATCCTTGCTGTCTGTTTCTGACTATAGGTATTACATTAGCAGTAGTAGTATTTTATTTTTCATATTTTATTTTTTTACACTCTATTACTGTTACATTTATGCTTAAAGAGAATCTGCAGTAATTAATCAACCCCTGAAGTTAGTATTAAAAAAAAAAAAGTTATAAAAAAAGTAAATATTTAACATCAAAATCTCCTGGTTTCCATTCCCTCTCTGTCCTTTGGGTTACAAGCTCCAGTTCTAGTTTTGTTAGCACAGCTCTGTGTAAATTCATCTTTGAAATCAGTGGAATTCATATTCATTACAGGTGCCAGAGGAGGATCAGGATCCTAACTTGTACCTTAGGGTTGCTTCGCTCACAGACTTCTTGGTTCATGACTATTTCTGATTAGAATTTATTAGTTTCCAGGAAAGCAATCTACATATTCTCTTCCTTTGTTACTGGATATATTATTCACAGAGTATCTTTATTACATTGCAACATAAAGGAGTAGTTATACTGTGTGGTACCTTATTTAGAAAAATGTCCTACAAATAAAGCAGATCGCAGGCATATGTGGTATAGAACAGAACTTAGGCATTAATTAGTCATTGATCTTAGCTTTTGTATAATTTGCCTGTGCTTTAGTTTTTAATACTTTAGCTTATCTATTTGCTGATTTATTTTTTTTTTAACAACAAAGGCAAGGTGCAGTTGAATAGATTGTTTCTGCTGTTCAACAACAACTATTACTAAAATAAACTTCCGTCCCCAGGGTTACAATAAGAGCATTTCTGCAGCCGAGGTGATAATCCGCTTTGCTTTCCAAGCCTCCATCACAGTCCTGTGCATTGCCTGTCCCTGCTCTCTGGGATTAGCCACCCCGACAGCTGTGATGGTTGGTACAGGGGTAGGAGCTCAGAACGGCATCCTGATCAAAGGAGGAGAGCCGCTGGAGATGGCACATAAGGTAAAAGGTGTGGGTTATTGTGACACGAGCTTTAATGGTTGGTCTCGGTGGTATTTTGCCAGCTGCTGCCTGAGGAGCTGGTTACATGCACATCAGTGATGTATGATTGGTACACGGTAGCAAGTTTGGTTAAATTGGGTGGTTTTCTGAGGAAGCTATACTTTAAAGCTTTGCTGGTTGAATGAAGTCTTCCTGTTTTGCTGCAGGTGAAGGTGGTTGTATTTGACAAGACAGGAACTATTACTCATGGGACTCCAGAAGTGACACAGGTGAAGTTTCTAGTAGAGGGTAACCAGCTACCACATCGTAAAATGCTGGCCATAGTGGGGACTGCAGAGAGTAATAGCGAGCATCCTCTTGGAGTAGCAATAACAAAATACTGCAAAAAGGTAAGTTATTTATACAGGAAAGGAGTAGTTTGTGTTACGGAAGATCTCTCTTGCAGCACTTAATATGTATGAATAGCTATTTATAAAGTAATTGATGTATTCAGTTAGGAAAGCTGAAAATTGCGGAGCCACATAAATCACTTGATGCCATACTACCTGTGCTGGACACTCAATGTTTTGATGATTGGTTGAATATTCCTCTGCTCTACTAGAGTTAGTTTGACTGCACTTTATTTTGTGAGGTTTGTAAATATGGCATGCTTTTCATACCTTTCAAAACTTTCTCAGTTTGCGTCCCTTTTTCTTTAGGAACTGGACTCGGAAACCCTTGGGACGTGTACAGATTTTCAGGTGGTTCCAGGCTGCGGAATTAGTTGTAAAGTCACCAATATTGAAGTGTTACTCTACAGGACAAATATAATGGTCGAAGAAAACAATATTAAAAATGTGACACTTGTGAAGATTGAGGAAAATACAGATGAATTAGTGCAGCCTGCTTTGATTATGGATGCTGAACCGCCAAGTAAGCTAATTCCAGTTTATAGAATAAAATGGATAATTTTTGCTGTTGTATCTTTGGGATCCTTAAGAATGAGGTCACTTTTTTCTGCCCTGGAGAACTGGGCTTGCATCAAGGCACACCGGAAATAGTTGGTCATTAGTTTATTTAATACTCACACATCACTCGGGATGTTTTGATTAAATGCAGTTCAAAGTTACGTGTTGAATATGGGGCTGGAAAATCATATAGGAATTCTCTTTCATCTTGCTTTGTTTTTACTTTGCTTCATCCCAAGTTATCATTTACTAGCCAAAACTGTGGATATTTGCACAACTCAGTGGTTTTCAATCAAGAACAACTCATTGTTAGAACTGTCAACTATATTGGGCTGTTGCATGTAAATTAGAAGCACTGAGAAAGGGACTTGGTCCTTTGCTGTCTTTTGACCTGTGATTCTTGGTCCAGTGATGTGTTAACTACCCATTGCTGAAGAAATGTTAGTGTCTGTCTTGTCAAGAACATGTGAAACGATTGGTGGGGCAGAAGATATTGAGAAAGACCTTCTTTCTTTTTTGGATTCTCTGTAATGATGTTTCTGCACATCCTGGGAGAATCTGGATGGGATTAGCTGGAGGGAACCTTCCTGGTTCCATATGATGCCAGAATTGTATCTTCTTCCTTCAGCTCCTCTGACTTCTAAGAAATACTCTGTTCTCATTGGGAACCGGGAGTGGATGAATAGAAATGGCCTCCTTGTTACAAATGAAGTTGATAAAGCCATGATGGAACACGAGCGGAGAGGTCACACAGCGGTTCTAGCAGCTGTTGATGGTAAGTTCAGTGATGTCTCTTTTTTTTTTTTTTTATTCAGAGGTTGATTTGTAACTATTTAAACAGAAAGCAACAAGTATTAATGTCATAACAGCTAATACCTGAAGCAGAATAATAGGATGAAAAGAGATGATTAACTAGTTTTATAACGCTTTCAAATGAGAAAGACATCTTCCTGGCTTGTTTTAGTTGACAGGAGAATTGGCCGTAATGCAAAGACTTCAAAGAGAGCAAAGGAAGGAAGGATATTGTTGTTGCTGGACAGTCCATGCTTTGTATTGCCTTAAACGTTAGTGCCCTGATAACTATCTCATTCTGCTTTTTACTGCCGATATTACTGTTTCTGGAATTGGTCTTAGTAGGGAAAATAAAAAGTTATATTTTCTTCCTAAAGCAATAAAGATCTTTATGCCGAACACATTCTTTCTTTCTGCTCTTTTAGGAGTGCTTTGTGGCTTGATAGCTATTGCTGATACTGTGAAACCAGAAGCTGAGCTGGCAGTCCACACTTTGAAGGGTATGGGATTAGAAGTTGTCCTAATGACTGGTGACAACAGCAAAACAGCAAGATCTATTGCCTCTCAGGTAAGCTGTTATATGTTGTTATGGGTTGAGGAACCCACAACAATGTATTGTTGTTTTGGCAATTATTATATCACCCAATGACCCTTCTCCATCTGGGAAGGGGAACCCGGAAAAACAAAGAAACACGAGGGTTGAAATATAAATAGATTTAATAGGATAAGAATAAATAATTAAGAATAATACTAAAGAACGTGTATTTATCCCAGTATCATATAAAATGTACAATGATTATGCTCAGCCCATTCAATCAGCAGGAAGCTGTACGCTCCCAGCAGGGGACAGCAAATGTCAGACACTGTGAATGCTGTGGCTTTGGGAGAAAGGAAAGGGCTCAGGGGTCCAGCACTGGGCCAAGGAGTCCTCAGGATGGCAGCCATCAAGGGAGAGAGAGAATCCCCCAGCAAACTTTCTAATTTATACTGGATGTGACGCTCAAGGTATGAAATAATTGTATTGGCCAGCCCACATAAAAAGAGACATGCTGTGTCATGTTGATATTGCTTGTGGCCAGCATAGAACTGGTTTATTGTGAAAAATGGTAATGTAAACAAATTCTGAGTAAGGGGGGATTTAAAGAAGCCTTTTTGAATGGAAACAGCATCAACTTTGAATTCAGAGGTATTTTCATATTAGCTGGGTTTGGTCTTTAGCTCATGAGTGATAACACAGGTTTCAACCTTCTTAGTCCCAGAGGCGGAAGCTTTGATAGCTGGTAGAAAACCCATAAGGCAGTTTTGTGCTTCTCTCTCTTTAGGTTGGCATCACCAAAGTGTTCGCAGAGGTTCTTCCCTCCCACAAAGTAGCCAAAGTGAAACAATTACAAGACGAAGGGAAACGGGTGGCCATGGTTGGAGATGGCATCAATGACTCCCCAGCTCTTGCCATGGCCAATGTGGGAATTGCTATTGGCACGGGTACTGATGTAGCCATTGAGGCAGCTGATGTGGTTCTTATTAAGGTAAGAAATAAGAGTACTTTGTTAAAATAAGGAGTTTAGAAGGTCCAGGATATCTTGAGTGATTCGGAGCACTGCTGAGGTGTACAGCCTTCATAAGCCAGGAGAACTGGAGCACAGAATTGTCTTTATCAGGTTTCTTTTAGTGTGTTAGTAATTATCCTATGAAGAAAACTTTCCCATTTTCTGGGTACTACAGATTTTGGGGTAATGCAAGTCTGAGAGTGGGCAAAGGAGGAAAAAGTGACCCGACTTCAGCAAACATAAATTATATTCTGGTAACATACCGCAGTGCCTCTGAGGTTATAGTCACTTCTTACACATCAATGTCACCTTGACAGAAGCTGTGGTTAGTGTCCAGAGCTGTCCTGTGGGTGCTCTATATATCCTTTGGATGATGATGACATCTGGAATAAGATTGGTGCTGATTGCATGGGCTCTAGGCAGACAAACCAGAGCAGCCTACAGCATACGTACTGTGTGTAGTCTGTTACATCCAGTGTGCAGTAGGTAGCTTTAACTTAGGGGTATGATGATGCTATGTGTATGCTTTTTTGCCTCTCTTTGACTTCTCCAGTAAATGTATTAATTTGCAGGATGACTTGATGGATGTGGTAGCAAGTATAGATTTATCAAGGAAAACTGTAAAAAGGATACGGATCAACTTTGTCTTTGCTCTAATTTATAATCTCATTGGAGTCCCCATAGCTGCAGGTATGTGACTGTTTCCCTGCGTTATGAGGTTGTGCTCTGCAAGCAGAGGATTGCAGTGATTTGCTATTGTGTGTAACAATGTCCGTTTTCTTTATTTCTGACTGTCTCTGTCTGGGAATGTTGCAGTGGTGTATTTGTCAGCTGTCCTCCTCCCACATGATGGCTATTATGGATCTGCTAAGCACATGAAAATAACTTCTAAGCTAAAAGGTTTATTGAATGAGACTGGTTCTGTGAACAAGAACTAAATTAAAATCCTATTTACTAACATATTGAAATGCAATTTCACATGGACTGTCTAATTTTACTTGTATGTGCAATTTGTGCTCCTGCTCTGAACTTGTTGCTATTTTCTTTTTCTAGGTGTCTTCCTGCCCATTGGTTTGGTTTTGCAGCCCTGGATGGGATCTGCAGCAATGGCCGCCTCCTCTGTTTCTGTTGTGCTTTCTTCTTTGCTGTTAAAGATGTGAGTATAAACAACTTTGTGATTTGTTATTTAGGTTTGAAGCTGAGGTCTTTTGCTTTGAGTGGCAGAAGGTAAGTGTTGGGACTATGACAGATTTCAGAGTTTTTTGAAGAATGGTTCAGGCAGGTCTGTGTTCAGCAGCAGTTGCTTTTATTCTTGCTCAAGGAATCAGTTGGTCCAAAGCGCTTCAGACAGTAGTGTTTGAAATAAAAGAAAAAGCCACGTCATTTCTGATGGGAAATGTTCAAATCAGAAGTGAGTTCAGAATAGAAAATTCCTTTGTCTATTTGTGAGGAATCTTGTCAGGACATGCTGGCTTCTGAGACAATGTGGCTGTAAACGCCACACTGACACTGAGGATCGTTGCAGTAGGTGAACTGCGTTTGCTGCCGTGTTTGTCACTGCGTTCTCGTTCCTCACCCCGCAGGCAGGAGCAGTGTAGCACTGCGGTGGGAATGATACCTTTTGCTATTTAGCTCACACACGATGGTTCAGAAGAAGGAGAGTGGAAGATTTGGTAAATGAATGGAGTGGTCCGCTCTCATTTGGTACATTTAGCCAGTGTGTTTTGGGGATGCTCAGCACCACCAAAGCAGTTACATGAGGAGTGAGGTGGGTCAGCTCCTACCTGTTCTTCCGCATCCTGGCCAAAAAGCCCCGAATTAGTTTCTGGTTGCATAGTAGCTTTGCAAAATCTGAAACTTTCATCACCGTATCATTGATCAAATTATAAATGTCTCTGGCTTGTGCATGATCACAGCACGTAGGCTAGTTTCTTTCCATAATTTAGTGTACTTTACTTCAACCCGAGATGCATTGTCATCTCTTGTTTTTTCCTTCCTTAGGTACCAGAAACCAAGTGCTGAGAAACTCGAGTTCCGGGCTCGTGGCCAAATGAGGCACAAGAGCCCATCGGAAATCAGTGTCCACATTGGAATCGATGAGACTGGGACAGGCTCTCCTAAACTGAGCTTAATGGATCGAATCATCAATTACAGTAGAGCCTCTATAAATTCTCTTTTTTCAGACAAGCGTTCAGTGAACAGCATTGTTCTTAACGAGCCAGATAAGCATTCACTTTTGGTGGGAGATTTTGGAGATGATGATGACACAGCATTATGAGAGACTTGTCCCTCCCACCCCGGCCAAGCAAAAAAAAACAACCCTGAAGCAAAATGACAAAACAACCAAAACATCTGTCTAGAAGTCTGTGTGTGTACTGATTGTTTCTGGAGTTCTTTTCAGATGTATTTCTTCTTTAATGTAGAAAGTTAGTTTTTGCAGTGACTTTCCGGGGTTGTCTTTTTTTTTTTTTAAAAAAAACTAGACTTACCAAAAAACT
Source organism: Gallinago undulata (assembly GCA_026546715.1). Taxonomy (NCBI): domain Eukaryota; kingdom Metazoa; phylum Chordata; class Aves; order Charadriiformes; family Scolopacidae; genus Gallinago; species Gallinago undulata. The sequence goes on along the minus strand of JAOTQQ010000063.1, from coordinate 13,728,576 downwards.
GGTGCAGGGGCTGTTAACGCTTGCAAACAGGGCTGTGTTACTATTCCATGAAACTTGCAGTGTAGCATTCTTTTTGGCAAAATGTCAAAATATGATTAAGGAAACTAAGGAACCAGAAACCTATTTCCCAGCCTTAATAATAGGCTACTTTGTGCATAGTCAAAGTTAGTACTGTGTTAAAAAAATCATAAATTACTGCATCTGCAAAACAGTGAAGGTTCTGTGCAGATAGACGTGCCTTACTTCAAAACTTCCAGGACCCTCTTGTTGCCATGGCCTGTGGCTGCCTTCTACCACAAATGGCTCCTCTCAAATGCCTTTTCTTCTTACAAATATCTGGTTCCAGCTCTTCACACTTCTGACTCAAATCATCTCACTATTTGTCATCTGGATTCCTGTGAGGCAGGAATGGGAGCTTTTAGGTTTGCTTTTTTAACAGCATTACCCGTGTTTAAGTCTCTCTATCCGTGCTCTGGTACACTCCTGCTACTCTCATTGTCTGCTTGAATGAGTTGGGAGATTTGCACATTCTCAATCTCTCCTGTGCCAAGAACTCCTGCGACATCTGAATATGATATGAATGTGATGTGGTATTAGCCAAAATGTTTAGCTTTTAAGAAGGCAGCGATGTAGTTAGTGCTCACTACCAATATTTACTAACACTCCTTAAATGAACCAGAACAGTCTGGACTGACACGTGGACTGCCATTAAAATCTTTACAGTTCAGTCTCTGCAGATATCAGACATCATCACAGAATTGTGTCAGATACTGCACTACCACTAGTAAGTAAAGGTAAGTCAACTGTCTATAGGACTGACCAGGAATGGCCCAGAGTCCACTCCATAGATTGATCCAAACCTCCTTTTATTGGAATGTTCAGATCCAGGCTTTGGGATTAAGGCAGACTTCATTTGTTACTGAACTGAAATACCAAAATGAAGGTTTTGATCATTAAATCATGAATATTCTCAATGAGAAATAAAGGTGTCCATTGCCCAATAGGTAGCTACCTGTTTGTTACTTAATAAACCTTGTTTTTTAAATACTCTGCTGAGACAGCTTTCTGAAGCAATTACTAGGTTCAGTTGAATTACAATATGAAATACGGTCCATGGTGTAAATGTGCAATTCCAGTTTGTGTTTGTAGAGGAGAAATACTCACTCTGGAGTATGATAAAGAGATCTCTATAATGTTCTAGTTTTTAATATGAAATCTGATGTCAGTGCATAGATTGTGTATGTAAAAAGTCTTAAGTAAATAGCTTTTGCATTTTATCTGAGAACTACCAGAAAAATAGCAATGTATGGAAACAGAAGAGTTGTGCTATGGAATATGTTGTTAGTAAATCAGTGTACTGGCTGTGTTGCAGTGAGGAGAACAACGTAATTTGTTGCTGCCGCTAGTTTAAGAAACAAAATATTTATGTTGCAGGATTTATGTTCTTAATATCTCTACATCAATACAGATTATTTTTTTAAATTAGATTATATGCTATATAGCTATATGTATATATTGTAGTGTTAAGAAAAGCCGAGATACGTTTCTGCAAAGCCATTCCTTAAGATGTTTTTCTTGGTTTTCAGTGACAAAGCTGTTTCTTACAAAGCAGATGGTTACCTAAAAACTGTTTGATCATATTATGATGGGTTTTTAGTGCTTCACAACCATGCAGACTGTTTCCAAAGATTTCAGTTTTCTTGTCTGTGCACTGTCATTCTTGGTGGTGTTCTTGGCAAGATTCTGCATATGAAGGGGAAGTATTTTACTTTTTTTTTTTTTTTTTTTTTTTTTTGTCTGGATGGTGCTGGCGGGTTTGTGCTTTGAAGACATGAGGCATGCTCCCAGGCGGAAGTTTCACTACTGTAGGTTGCGGTTAGGGTATGTATCGCTGGAAAAGACAGATCATGCTCTTACTGCAGGAAATAGAGTAATTTAGGATCAAATTCCTGGTTGGGAGATAAAGCAGCATGAAGAATTTGTTAAATTCTTTCCAAACAGATTTCCAGAGCACTTGGCTTTGACCTTTTATTGTCCAAATTCTAGGTTGAATGTTTACAGTGGAATGCTGGCTTGAGCACCAGCTCTTTCCCAATATACGTGTTTTTTCTAGGCTTTTCCATTTTCTGTGAAACCCAGCACTTGATCCAGTTACAGCAAAAGAAGGCTACTTTTCAAAAGTAGGTTTGATACTTTATGAGGTACAGAGGTGGTTATTGGGGAATAAGGAACAACACTGGCTTAGAGTGGATAGCAGCTTCTGAGTGCAGTCAGAGGATCAAACTCTAGAGAGAAGAGGTAACTAAGCTGAAGACCACTGTTAGCCCAAGAACGAATGGGTATAAGGTGGCTGTGATAAATGTAGGCTTCAATTCAGATGAAGCTTTTTAACTCCAACAGCTGTTATGTTTTGGGACAGCTTCTATCAGAGCTGCTGCAGGTGGAAAGCAGATTGCGAGGCTTGTATGAAGTGAGTCCAAGAAAAGCAGTGCTCAGGGTTTACTGACCCAGGAAGTCCCTTTCAACCCACTTTTCCTCTTCAGGAAAATCTGTCTGGACTTGTCTTTTGAACTTGAATTTCGTACACAGTGTGTTTGGGTAACACATAGCTGATCAAGAAATTCAGAGTCCAGATCTTCGAAAATAGGTTGTCTGTCCAACACCCACCCCAATAGTGTGCTATTGACTTACAGAATGTTTATCATGTGATTAAAATACTCTACAAGGTGCTCTATGTTGAAGAACCAAAATATTTTTAAGTTTGAATGTGCAGCGCAAGTGAAATAATGTGGGAACTAAACATTTTCGCAAGTATAAATGTTTTAATATGTAAATATCTTACTCCTGTTGGAGACAGTTTGAATTCAGGAATTTAAAGTATCACTTGGAAACACAAAGTTACAAATGAAATTATATACTACTAGTTTGTCTATTTTATTGTTCTCTGTAACTAGCTATTTATAAAAGCTGTGCTCTATTTAAAAAACAAAGTACATACGCTCAAGGCTTTAAAAAATGTTCTTTGAATCTTACCAATAAACTTTTAGAAGAATAGACACTTGAAATTTTATATAAAAAAGAATGTGAAGCTGAAAAAAACAATGGAAGCGAGCAAGCATTTTTATTTATTAAAAGTTATGTTTATTTTTTGCTTAAAACAGAACTTCCAACAAAATGTTTTAAACTTCAGATTTTTTTATTAGAGTTTTGGTATGAAGAATAGAGAAATTAATGCTGTTGTGGAATGTTAAGTCAGTGGTTTTACATTTCTTTACATCTAGAAATGTGTAGTCTCACTTCCTATTCTTTTAAGACTGTGCCTCCATCATTGTAATGACAATTATAGGCTATATAATAAAATATAACATCCAAAAACTGTTTTAAATCACGTTCCATTATGTCCTTTAAATACTCCTTTTGTTGACTTAACAGATTTTTTTAATTTTTTTTTATTGTGAGCTATGCAGAGTCTTCCCTCGTTCCTTCCCTGGCACTGTTCAATTAAAAGGCTGAAGTCAGCCCCTTGGGGAGGGGACGCTGTGGGGTGGCAGGGCAGGAGCCCCAGATGGATGGGGGTTCTGAAAGCAGCTTTGGGCGTCATGTGCACTTCATCATCTTTCCTGGGTAAGAGCGCTCTGAGTGAAATGGGGAAGGTAGAGCACTGTTGCTTTTTGCTTTTCGCTTTTCAGGGTTTCTTATGTGTTTCCAGCTCTACTAAACTGGGTGGCCTTGAGGAAGACACTCGGCCTACATGAAACTGTAGGGCTGTTGGCAAGTGGTGCTGTGATAGTTGGGAAACTCTGAAATAATCCTCATGTGAAGGGCATCGCTGTGTTACAGACTGGTGGAGCAAGCTGAGGCTGGAAGAGACTGCTGGAGGTCATGTAGTTGAAACCTGACAAAGCAGGTGAGCTACAGGACTGACACTTTTAATACCTCTGCAGCCTCTCCGGGGACTCTGTTCCAGCGGTCAGTCACTCTCACAGTAAAACAGTATTTTCTTACATTAGGATGAAATTTCCTGTGTTTCAATTTGTGCCCCTTGCCTCTTGTTCTTTCACTGGGCATTGCTGAGGTGAGAAGAGTGGCTGAAGTACAGTGGTTTATGTGGCCACTTTATGTCCCAAAGAAAAGAGCCAAGCATTGAGTGGGGAGAATTCCATGTGAGTGTTCCTGTGTTGTTCTCCTGGAGATGACCAGGCCAGGCCCCAGTAATCATTTGGGAGAAAATCTGGCTCATATCTCCTGCCAAAACCTAGATACTATCCTGGACTGTGTTTGAAGCAATGAGGAGCAGTAACAGGAGGAGATTCTCTTCTCAGCTCCCCAGCTGAGCTTGTTAGAAGAGGTCCTGGCAGCCTGACTGGTCCCTGGGCTGTGGTCTGTGACGGCCAGTGTGTCTCCAGAGGCTTTCTACCTTCAGTTTTTTAGGATAGGTAAAAGGCGTGAAACCACAACAGGGTGTATATTTTTGAGTTTTCTAGAAGCATCTCTCAAGCATTTTAAGTAAATGATGATTAAATGCTCCAGTATGCCTTTCAGCTGGTTTTCTTATTTATATTTCAATAAATAAATAAACAACACAACCCCTGCTCTATCCAGAACACTTCTTGTTCCCTGTGTTTGCCAGGCTCCTCTCCTGGCAAACTCCTCTCCTCTGTGCCTTATACCTGTACCCAGGTAGATGGGCCACACTGGCTTCTGGAGTCTCATGGTGCCATTTTCATTGTATTGCCAAAAGAATACTTCCTTTTTTTATTTTTCTGGATTGTCCTGCGAAGATCTGTTCCCTCCCTCGGGGCCTCAGCTCATCTCTGTTTGGGGCCGAGTTGGTCTCACTTGGAGACGGTGCAGGGGTTTTTAGTGTGATGAAGCATGATGAAGCCCCCCCTTGCCTGGGGCTGTCTCCTTCCATGTCTGAGGTGACTCTGCTTGGCTAGAGGTGGATGGGCAGATCCTGCTGCTCTAGGAAAGAGGCTGAGAGAGCGTCCACGAGACTGCACTGCCCGGGAGTGTGAACAAGGAGGTGAGTGTCTGAGGCCAGCTCTAAATGAGCAAAGCATGGGAGATCCCACAGGCTCTACAGACATGCTTAGTGACCACTAATTTTAGGCAGAATGAGTTTTGTTTTCACTTTCCAAGATGAAGAATTTAGCTTTCAATCAAAACACAACCATGTAATTTCACCATCTTGGACTGACTCTCTGTGGCCTAATGTGTCCCAACAGGTTTGGAGACCTACAGCTTTTAGAACTTGCAGTTTTGAAAATACAGGCTTGTTGCACAGAAATAGTAACCAAAACATTCAGGTTTGTTTAATTTAGGCCTTTAGTTATTTTGGATTAAGAACGCATGTGAGCCTTCTTGTTTCAAACTGAACAGTATTTTTAGCTATGACTGAATTTAAAAATAAAAATTCACTAGAGCTTTTTTTTTTTTGCATATATATATATATATATATATATCTCCAGCTAGAGTTTTGCAGCAGACTGTTCAGTGAAGTGGGTCCAAAGCACCTTAGTCTGCAGCCTCAGGCTTCTGACGCTGTGCACAGGATGGATCCGTATTTGCCATGTATCTTGTGTAAGGAAAGTTGGACTAAAGCCACAGAGAGTCTCCCAAGGTACAAAACACATCTCAGCCTCAGTTAGAATAAGAACTGAACAATTGTTTTCTAATAGCTTTTGTTTTTCAGCAGCTTTATAGCCACAAGCTAAAATGGAATAAAGTAGGCTAAGTGAAAGTGTGCTTTGAGATCTGGGAAATTATTATATTTTGAATCTCATAGAAAACAGTTCATTTTCATGAGTCAATCCAGACTGGTCAACCAAGCTGCAGAGTCACGGTAAGGTATCACGCATCAGCAAATCAGGCCTTTATACCTACTGCAGGGAACACAGCTGTATACCTAAATTACCCGATGTCACTGGTAGTGCTAAATATCTTCCAAATTTAAAGTTTTTTGTCTAACACGCAATAGCATTTCTGGTATCTTGGCATGAGAAATACCCAAGCCAAATAGTTCCCCTGATGTGAAGCTGCACAACCTCTCTGAACAGAAACCTCACCAGATGAACACATCTGGATTTTAAGATTATCTCAACTGATGGTTCTATAGTTTCAGGTAAAACCACTGATTAATCTGGAGGACCCTAATCTGGATTCACTGAAATATTTTATTTATGGCAACCTGTATTTGAAAACAAAAACCAAAACCAACCAAACAAACAAAAAAAATCCCTAACCAACCAAACAAATAAAAAGCTCATAAATTCCTGACCCTGTGTCAAATACTCCTGGGAACAAGATGTGATACAAAAATCTCTGCATTCACCCGGCCAATATACATCATCTGTGACTCAAGTGCATTGTACACGTATGTGCTCAGATGCAAGTAAAAAGAGACAGTGTGCACAGAGTAGGATTCTTTACCATTTTCAGTTTAACCCCCCATCCAATTTTATACTTAGGCAGTCCCAAAGCCCTGCATTCCCGGCTAATGTCAGAAATGAGATTGCATACGATTTTTGCCAACCTGCTGATGTTAGGCAGGTGATGGGAGCAGCCATGAGACATACAGTGGGAGGGAAGCTTAGAACTTTGTCCATGCTTCAGGCATTTTTTTTCACAGTGCCAGACTGGCTGCTCAAACTCCCTATCCCAATAGATGATTAAAAGGAAAAACTGGGAAGGATTACAAAAACCAGACAAAGCTGGAGCTGGTGGGAATATATGGGTTTTGTGTTCATGTAGACTTTAATCTTCAGAGCAGTAGTAAGTTTGAGGCTATAAATCTTAATATTTTTACCTAATTTGTCATTAAATTCCAATGCTCCTACCCGATAATGCTCACAGTGCAGTGAGTGCTTTATAATCAGACATGGAGGCAGAGGCCTTGCCTTGCCCTGGAGGGCAGAGAAGTTTGCCAGGAGGTAACTCCACCTTTTATTTGGGATAAAAAGGCGAAACATAACCTGGTGCATGCACACTGTAACAAATCCTTTGTAATGTCTCTACCTTTCAGTCTTTGCTAATTCCACAGAGCCACAGCTGGCTGATAGTTCTCAGAGTACATAAACGAATGCTCCCTGCTGTAAAATACTCAAGTTCAAAGTAGGTACGGTCACCTACGGAGGTGAACTCAGTAGACATCTGTAGCAAACGCACAATAGCCTGAAAATAACGACATCTCCTGAATCAGTGCTTCCTCTTGTCTCCTCTCTTGTACTTGGTGCTGGCAGAGCTTTTCAGTGGGGTGTAACTCTACAGCCTGCCTAGCCCAGAGCACCTGAACTTTGGTTTGTGCTGTAAGGAACTGCCCTCATTAAGGTGGCATGAGAGAAACTGATGAGAAAAAGACAAGATCTGCTTATTCCTCCAGTACTCAGTGGTTTGGGAACCAAGCGAATTACAAATTAATCAAAGCAGACTTGTAAGTTCCAAAGTTTAAAATAAGCGCAATTAAAGAAATACACTTAAACACGACAAAGTGAAAAGGTAACTGGAAATAAAGAACACAGAAAGAGAATCTGGCAGGGTTTGGGGGAAGAATTTTCTTGCTGAGAGGCAGAAAAAAACCCCTTCCATTGCACCTTGTAAGAACCATGAAACCACAGGAAAATATGGGTAGCACCCACCTTCCCCTAGAGGGCCCTGTTTATTAAAAACTCCAGAAACAGCATCCGCTTCGCTCCCCAAACCACTCTCACCTGTGGTTTAGTCTGTTCACTGAATACACAGTTTAACAGCAAATCTATCAGGAAGCTATAACTGGGGATTTAACTTTTTATGAGTTGGTGATTATTGTTAGACTAATTTGTTACCCATTTTTTAAGTATTAGAAGTCTAAAGCAAAAGATAGGAGCCGATTGCATTAAATATAAATATGGACTTTAGATTGGTGAGGGGAGTATGTCTGATATTTATATTGAATATCAAAATACATGTCCCAAATACCATCAGCTTTGATTATCTAAGCAAATTTTTACTAGGTCTTAAATAATATTTTATTTTAAAAATCTTATTTTTTAAACTGTGGTATTAAAATCCCACAGTGAAATAGTGATGTGTGTAAAAGCCTTAATACTTCGTCTTGCTCTAGACTTATTCAGTGATGCTCTATTCCTGAAATCTAGGTGCATAAGGTTGAAAGTGAGCATTTGAAAAAAAAAAAAGCAACGCTATTTCTTAGTCTCCCTCCCGAACTTCCATCTCTCTCTCAAGAATGCTCTCTTATCTTTCCTACAAGATATGCGTGCTTGAATATTGCACTGCTGCAAGGAGAAAAAACTTAGAACTTGTGATGAAGATGAAGCCTGTTTTTAAGTAGAAGCTTAAAATGCAGAGGGTGGTTATAAAAGCAGGGAGTTTCTGAAGACTGGGTCGTATGACCCAGATAAAGATGCAGCTTATTGGTCTCCAAATCTCAGCCCTTCCATTTGATTCATATAAATATGCAGGCCAGTGCACGACAGCCCATGATCTGTCTCAACTTGCCACAATCCCATTCCTTTTGGGTAAATGAAGCAGGCAGGATCATGCAGGTGATGGCTATGTCAGTCTAAAGTACAGCTTCTGTTTTGTATTCCTAGAAATTACTTCCCAGGATGGTCACAGGTTTTAACGCCAGGTCCTGGGTTTTTTTTCATTACCAGCCCTTTGCCCTCCTGGCTTTGTTGTCCTGGTTAATTTAAAAGTACAGGTTTTGAACTGTTTGCATGGCCTTTTTTTTGTTTCAATATTTGCAGTATATTCTAAATATTTCACAACAGGAGGGAAAGACAGAAAGGTGACTCAAACGTGGTAATGAGCTTCAAGTCTCGAACACGTGTCTGTATTACTTCTCTTTTCCTTATAACTTCTTCATAATGCACAAATTCCGGTGTCCTGGCCATATCCCATCTGCAATTATGTTCTGCCACTGCAAGTTCTCATGTGACTTTCTCCCTATTCTCCTATTTCATCTTCTTCACCAAAAAATGGAGAAAAAGCAAGCAAGCATAAAACCAGAGTACGCCTTATGAACTATGGCTGCAGTTCTGCCCAAAACAATAGATTCTTGTAACTGTACTAAGTTTTTAATTTCAGATGACTAGACTTCTTATACAATACTCTACTAGCCTATTTTATCATATAGTTGTAGTGGAGTTAGTCCTATTGAGTGTTCTTGGTTGTTAGAACTTACTTGTTTTTATTTATGGCTTGTTCAGTCTTTTATTCCTGAATGCCCTCTTCTAACTGGGAATTAGCAACTGTCCCCTCTCCTCAGGCAGCTGTGGTATCTTACATTACTGTGGCTGCTCAAGTTACTGTGTTCATGCCACGCACACATTTCTCCTCCAGAGTTTTTTACCCCTCTGAGGTGGCACGCAAGCTTTTAAAAATAAAGCCTTGTGTTAATGAATGAATCCATTTACCAGGGAAAGTAATAGGTGATGCAAGGATGTGGTTGAGGACTGCAGCTGAAAAGAGCCTCACTGTCTGAGTCAGCATCAAGGAATTTAACCGTTGCCTTTGAAGAAAGCAGCGTAACATGAAGTTAAATGGGGAGAAGGAAACAAATTAATTTCAGAACAGTAAAGCAGTTACAGCTCCTGTGGATCTCGAGTATCCCTTCCTTACCCAGAGTTCTTTAATGTGTTTGTTCACCTGCTGTTGTTTGTGCTTCAGGCTCTACGGGTAAAAGTGGCTCTTAGCAGCCGTGCGTGTGTACAGGCAATCCCTGCTCCTGAGAGAGTTTTTTTGCTGATCTAACCCTGGAACAGGATCAAAAAATAGAGCACCCCCAGACTCTGGGAAGGATGGATTCAGGACCAGTTTAGGATTTGACTCCTGAAGCTTGGGGGATGTTGTATCAGCATCAATACTCCCAGATGTCCCTGGCCACTGGTGATATTGCAAGTGCTGTCCAGATCCTCCGGTTTACAGGGACCCTGCTGGCTATTGCAAGTTCAGGGCTGGTCTGCTAATTTGCAGGAGGGGCCCTTGGATATACTCCAGATTTACTCTGCAGTCAATACTGAGATCATTACTGGACCTAATTTAATTTGATGTATATCCATCTATAGATAATAAACTCGGGTGACACGCACTGATACACTAAGGTGAGGCTTGCCTGGTCTTCTCCATCCAGATGACACCTAATAGGTGATCACCTGTTAGTTACCACTTGTGTCATTTCAGCTTTTATTGCTGTTGGGATTGCCATAAAACTTGTGTAAACTGATGTCTCTAACCTGTCTTGGAGGCCCATCCAGGTTTTTCCAAGCCTTCTGACGAGTCTTGAGGTAGGATGCTCCTGCTTTTCTGCCCCAGAGCCCACACAGGCTGGATGTTTTCGTCTATGTGCGAGCAAAGCATTAGTTTGGCTCTCTGCATGTCTTTGTACTTTGTTTCCTCAAAGTGCACGCTTGTTTTCTTTTGTTTTGCCTGCACTTTGTTTGCCTGTTGTAGGCTGTTCCTCTAAGTTTGGCTTTCCTGTCAGAAAAAAAAAAGATTTTGTCAGGCACTCAGCTTGCCATCACCATTTTCTCAGCAATGTCTGTATATTTAGTGAGTGTGGCAAAAAAGTAAATATGCAAGCAAACAGAAAGGCCTAGCTGTCCTACAGGTAAAAGTCAAAAGACCATAAGATCTTTTTTCATACAACATACAGGCCACTGCATTGCATTATAGACTAGGCATACGTATACATACATTTGGCTAGGCAATTTTTTTACAAACCATACTTCTGGAAAGTGTATCCATTTAAACAGTTGGTTTTTTACCCCAGTTGTCTTGAAAAATATGCCTCTATCTGGGTCATTTAAATACATCCTGGGTGTTGTCTTTTAGTTGAGATGCCAGATGCATGTATTGGCTCTGCAGGCGTCTGTCCTTCAAGGGATCCCCACAGATGGACAGATATCCAATGTTTATGGGTAATTTACTCTCAGATAAGACCCAGAGCTATTAATTTGGATCACAAAATCATAGAATCATTTTGATTGGAAGGGACCTTTAAGATCACTGAGTCCAACCATTAACCTAACACTGCCAAAACCACCACTAAACCATGTCCCTCAGCACCATGCCTACCCATCTTTTAAATACCCCCAGGGATGGTGACTCAACCACTTCCCTGGGCAGCCTGTTGCCTGACAACCCTCTTGGTGAACAAATTTTTCCTAATATCCAATCTAAACCTCCCCTGCCACAATTTGAGGCCATTTCCTCTTTTCCTATTGCTTGTTACTGGTGAGAAGAGACCGCCCTTCACCCGGCTACAGCCTGGTTGTAGAGAGTGATAAGGTCTCCCCTCAGCCTCCTTTTCTCCAGCCTGAACCCCCCCAGCTCCCTCAGCCTCTCCTCACAAGGCCTGTGCTCCAGACCCCTCATCGGCTTCCCTGCCCTTCTCTGGACATGCTTGTCTAGAAACTGGAAACAAAAGACGATTAATTTCAGTGAAATCAGATCCAGTACTCATGGAGGAGACAACACAAATATCTGATTATTTCCAAAAGCTGAAAGAAGTGTATTGCTGTGGGATTGGGCAGGTTCCCATTACCTGCAGGAACTGCTGCGCTGTGTTTTCCAGAAAGACCATTTTCTATAACGCGCTTGCCGATTTATTTTTAATTCTTCAGTCAAATACATTTTTAAATTGGTGCGGGATCTGTGGCTGCCCGGGCCCCGGCAGCACTCTGAGGGCCTGTTCCCGCCCCAGCGCCTCTGAGACGGCAGGCGGCTCCGTGCGGGACGTGACCGGGCCTCGGAGGGGGCGGGCAGGCCGCCGACGGGCAGGCAGATCGACCAATAGCAATGCGCGGCGGGCGACTCGGCCCAATCGTTGAAGGGCAGGGGCGGGGCGGACTGGGTGCCGGCGGCGCTGGCGGTTGCTGCGGCAGATCGCGGGTGGAGGCGGAAGAGAGCGGAGCGTGGATCAGTCTGAGCCGGGAGCAGCCATGTCTCTCTCCAACAAACTCACCCTCGACAAGGTGGATGTGAAGGGCAAGCGGGTCGTCATGAGGTGAGGAGCTGGGGTCCGGCGCGCGTTGAAGGGAGGAACAGCCCGTCTCGGTCGTTCCCGGGGCCGCCGCCCCTGGTGCCCTTGTCCGCGGGGGCGGCCCTCAGCACTGGCCGGGCCCCGTGCGAGAGCGAGAGGCCGTGGGGGTGGAAGGTTGTCTCCCGGGGATGGAGAGGGGTGGGGGGCCCCGGTGGGCCTGACCTGTGCCTTCCCCCCGCGCTGGTTCCGGGCGGGCCTTCCTGCAAATCCAGAGCGCCTTACAGTGAAAAACTGAAAATGCGGCTCTGATCGGTTGCCCAAATAGAACAGTAATTCTTTTTGCAATAAGAGTTGAATCGCGGGTATTCAGCGCGTCTGGTGTAAAGCCCTAAAATAGGAACTCGTGGCTTATTTACGAAACATCAAGGTCTACTGAAAGCCTGGTGTTGGAATTGCTACCAGATGCTGGAAGATAAGGGCACATCCTGCTCGAAATACTCTTATTGTGGGATTCTTTGTCCAAGGTCACCGTAATGTGACTAGTAAGTGGCTGTTACCTTGCTCGGTGAGTAAGTAGTTCCCTAGAAATTTGATTACCAGAAACTAGCTACCATAATGAGTATTGAAGAAGCTAGCTTAGAATTTGCATGCACTTCCTAAATCTGGTACAAAAAAAGATCTTTTTATCTTTGTAACAATTGTGAGGTTTTTGCCCTCTGACTTTTTTTTTTTCCTTTTCTGAGTTGTATTACGGTCCTGTGTTGGCAGCAGATGGGTTAGCCAGCTCTTAGTCTCTGATAGTTTAATGGACGGATCTGCCTTTGCGGTTCTGTGGTGGCCTACTGAAACCGAGTGAAACAGCAGATGACGTGCCAATCTTTGTGTTTCCCGCCTGCATCTCATTGTCTTGAAAAGAGTCACCATGTGCTCTCAGTACTAATAAAATCAATACTTTTTTTTTTTTCCCCCTCATATTCATCATAATTTTGGCATACTCATAACCTGCTTATCTTCCAGTCCTAATGCTGAAGCTTCAAGAAAAATTGGGAATGGGGAGGAGAAAGGATTCAAGGGGGGCTCAGATTTCAGTTGTCGTGCAATGGGGAAGAAGGGTGAGCAGGGTTTTTCTTTTGTAGCTTTGATGCCTCTGTAAAGCAAACTATTCTTTTTTTTTTTTCCTCTCATTTTAGAATAATAGCACGATAATGGAGCTCTTCTTTCGGCTTTCTAGAGTTAGTCCACTGTACTAGGAGGCTGCCAGTTCAATTTCTTTCTGCTCAGCTACTCCTGTTCTGCTGGCAGCTTTTGTCATTCTTTCCATCTGTTTCTCGTGCTGAGCAGGCAACAAGAGAACTCAAGCAACTTCCTGAATTGTGTTGCTCTTTAATATAGTTACAGAATGATGAAGGTTAAACTGTAACGCCATATTTTACTTTCCTCACTCTGATACGCTGTTACAGTTGGTTAGATGTTCCCTCCAGTAATTCTGTGAGTAATTTCTGCCTTTGCTGTTACGCAACACAGCTTCCCGTTGCTACTTGTCAGCACATGGGCACAAGGTATGCTGGTGAGAAATGGCTGATGAAACTCCTCCCTTCCATCCCTTCATCCAGCAGGAGTAGGGAAGTTAGTTCTAGATCCTCCTTAGGTCTTCCATTGGGAATGTGGTAAAGCTACAGCACTGGGCTACAGAGGCATTAGAGCTGCAGAGAGCGGAAATTTGAAGTTGTAGGCAACAATTGGAGAGCTTCCTTGAGCCTGCTTGCTTGCCATAGCAGTCCAAGTATTTTAGAGGCCTCATTAGAGAATGTGATGTTCACGTTCATTGTTTGCCTCCCTTCCCTTGGAAGCTCCTAGTTGTAATCTGAGAGCATGTTGCTTAAAATGAAAAGGTTGTGGGGAGCTTGTTCAGCCTCAATTTTATTTCCTGCTTCAACATCATTGCTACTACAGTCATGAGCATTAGGATGTATTGGTGGCACAGCTTTACTAAGTTATTCAGCCGATGTTTGTTCTCCATTTGTGTTCTGTTATTACAAGCAGAAATGGCTAATAATACACTGATTTCAAAACGGAGCTTATGTATAAGACAGCTAAAAATGTTACAGTAATCGTAATGTTGCTTTTCTACCTAGCACCTTTACTGGCAGGTTCCCTCACTCTTTGTAAAAAAAGTCATTGATTTTTTTTTTTTTTTTTTAGGGTTGACTTCAATGTTCCAATGAAGGATCACAAAATAACCAACAATCAAAGGTAAGCCATAATTTCCATTCCAGGTGGAAGCCCCAAAGTATGTTCTTGCTCTGATTTTAGCCCAATTGTGTAAACAGTACCGGCAGTGCTGCCATGATGAAGCTGTCATTGCTTGTACCAGAATACTAAAGGTATCTCAAAGAAAGTCCAGCAATTGTTAATTAAAATCCTGTAGCTATTAGCAAACTACACTATCTACAAGGCTGCTTCTCACCATAGCTGCAAGTTCCTTAATTGTGCAGATTCTAAACTTCATTACTTAAATGTGGATGAAGTGTTATGACCGTTTCACAATCCCATCTCTTTGGCTGTGTGTGAAAACTTGCTATATTTGTTGTAGTATACAAAAGACTTTACCTTCTGGTTACCCTGTGGTTGTGTGAACTTGTTGGCTAATGTTAGAATAATTGTTCTAGTGCAGCATACAAAGACACAGGGTTTAGAAAGTGATATCAAATATCTTGTCTTGCTTGTCTATCGCTTGCAGGCAGATGCCAGTTTTGTTCACCACAATATACTCACTGCTCAACATTCCCATCACCTCTTTGTTGGTTCAGGATCACAGACTAAACCAGGAAGCCTGGTAATCTTCGTGTGTCCTGGCATTTCTTAGCTACAAGATCTTAGATTACAAAATGCATTTTACTTCTGTGTTCTACAGAACACTATCTCAGGGAAGAAAACAGTGAAATATATGAAAAAATGCTGGGATGGAGAATTTCGCTGAAGCTTTCTGGACCGTGCTTCAGGATTGTCACAGTCCCTAGGAGAGGAGTAGGTTGGGTTAGCTCTGCAGGGAAAGCTGTGCTCTGTGGGATGTGGTTGTCTCCCAGACATTCGCTCTAGCAAGGATAGGTTGCTAAAAAGCCCAGTCTCCCTTTTGGAGACTTACTGGTGGTGATGCCCTGCTGTCTTCTGATGAGAGGGAGGCTGAAATGTGAATGCCAGAAGTAGGATGGACTTCTTAAGTAATTGTTCTGCCCAGCTTCTGTGCTTCATTTCTTTTGTCATTTTTGATGAACAGCTCCAGGGCTCTTGTGTACGTGGTTGCTAACTCTTTTTGCCTGGTAAGCTCTGCTTGAATCCTTTGTAATTTGTTCTTCTCTGCCATTTACAGAATCAAGGCAGCGGTTCCTACCATCAAGCACTGCTTGGATCATGGAGCCAAGTCAGTAGTTTTGATGAGTCACCTGGGTCGCCCAGATGGTGTTCCCATGCCTGAAAAGTTCTCTCTGGCCCCAGTAGCTGTGGAGCTTAAAGCACTCATGGGCAGGTGAGGTAGAAGAGCAGTCCAGTGTGCACCAGGCTCTCTCTGTCGGGAGACCTGGATGCTTTCCTGTCTGAAAGGAAGAGTCACTGGTGGGCTGACAGTGCATATCCTGTATTTGCAGGGAGGTCTTGTTCCTGAAGGATTGTGTTGGTCCTGAGGTGGAGAAGGCCTGTGCTAATCCTGCAGCTGGCTCCATTATCCTGCTAGAGAACCTCCGATTCCATGTAGAAGAAGAAGGAAAAGGGAAGGATGCTTCAGGGAACAAGGTGAAAATTCAAGTCTAGCTTTTGTGCATCCCGTTCCGGTTGTACTGCTTATTTGCTGCAGATTGCCAAGGAGCCAGCAGCCTAAAATGCTGCTTATTTGCTTTCAGAGGATGGAGATCTTTAGTTCAACATGTCTGATCATTTGTACAATCACAGAATCACGGAAATGCTTTGCAAAAGTTCAAGTCAATTGCATTGAATTTCCAAGATGAAACAGCTTAAGTGAAAGGCTATAGATGACTCTGCTAAAGGTGGTGTAGTATGTAAAAGAAGGAAAAAGGAGCAAAACAGGGCTGTACAGGAAGTTGGTTGCTGCTTATTAGGCTTTATTTTGGGATGTCCAAAGCAAAAACCAAGCTCTTTTGGAGACAGTATCTTGCTGCTGGGGCCATAAGAATGACACATCCTGATTATTTGGCTAATGTTTTAATATAATGTTTAAATATCCTGCAGTCTTTTATAAGACTGTCTGGTCTTATGAGTAGTGATCTAGAACCAGGCTGCCTTGCACCTCTGACATTTTCTTGAAGGTCAGGAAGAGTGCTTGCTCTAGACAGCTGCTTTTCTTAGCAATGGTGACCCCATTGAGTACACAGGCCTTGGCTTTTTTCAGATTCAGTGCATGGAGTGGAATGCTGACATCGTGTTGTGCCCTTTATGGGCTGACACAGGATGCCTCTAGCTTAGAAAACTAGCCCAGAGAACTAGTAAGCCTTTGCAGATGGCAGTGAGAAATTGAGCAAGCCCGGAATTATTCACTACTAGAATTGTCTGTCACTGAAAGCTGGTGTGGTAGGAGGGAGAAGAATGGGGCAAGAATTTAGTTTGCTTTGGGAAACAGTCCCCTGGTTTTGTGCGTTTCTGTAATTCTCAGGTTATTTAGCTGGGTGTATGCATGTGGAAGCATGCACTGCAGTTGAGGACAACAGGAGAGTGTTATTAATGGACCTCTTTCTCATCCTCATAGAGGTGAAAGTCAGTGCTGTGGAACTAGTGATGTATTACAAGACTGCAGATTACTAACTGGTGCTTAGAAACTCTGGTTTTCCAAAGCAGGTCAAATGGTAGCTGTTCCTTCATTCAGAGCCTCTTCTGTTCTGCTTACAGATGTTACTGTTTTAACAGGAGTACTTAATCTCTTTGTGTAAAGCCAGGCAATTTACCAAGTGAAGGAGCAGTTGACAGCATTGTTCTAGAATCTGTATAGTCCTTTTGGCTTGTCTTCTGCTCAGGCTGTGTAAATAAAAGGGCATCCAAAGCTGATACCTGTCTGATATATGTATATTTGAATACCTTACTGCAGTCATCCCTATGCTGTTACATCTAGGTGCTAGCAGAGGCCTCACATGGGCTGGTGGGCTGATAAAGTAGAAAGGCACTCAGAGAGGTGATGGCTTGACTGCCAGTCTGGGCTGTTGTTTACAGCTGCTTGCTCTTAAAGTAGGCCTGAGCAGTCACTTACTGGCAAAGTGAGCTCTATTGTCTTTCCATGGCAGGAAAGAAAACTGAACTACATGACCTATCCCATGAGGACATTGTAGGATGCTTGGAGGATGGAGAATAAGTCTTTTAAAGGAAATGCCCCTGTTCCTGCCCACTACACACTAAGCTTATCTCCAGGTTTCTCATATTGGCTGCTTTCACTGTGGCCTCCAGTTTCTAAGTCAGTCCTTCAGAAGTTTGTCCTTTTGCCTGTGGCACTTGGAGAGCACCCTTTCTTTGTTCAGTAAGCGAGCATGAGTTCGTTTACTCTCATCTCAGCATTGCATGGTCTATACACACTAATTCTGTTACCTGTGTTCACCACATAAAACTAGAACTCTTGGAGAGAAACTGAAAGGTTGGTAGTGCTGGAGTTCATTCCATCTCTGTTGATGGACTAGAAAATTGAAGTGGGAACAGTCCTCAGGCCTGTAATAGCAGTCTCAGGGAGTTCTGACGGGGAGTTTAAACCTTTTTGTTGCTCTTACTGGACTGAGGGACTGGAAAAGAGCATGAAGTCCAGTGACCCACAGGATGAACTGATGATTTTTCTGTAGCTGACCTTTCTTTGCTTTGTGTTTACAAGTCAAATTGCTCTCTTTGACTCTAATCATTCTTTCTCTTTTTAGATCAAGGCTGATGCTGGAAAGGTGGAGGCTTTCAGAGCCTCTCTTTCTAAACTGGGAGATGTCTATGTCAATGATGCTTTTGGAACTGCCCACCGAGCTCACAGGTGTGTATTCGTTTTCCTTCCTCAGGCTGAACTGTGGAACGATGTCTGCCATGCAAACACATACAGTTTTGCCCCCAATGAGTTAACTTCTTTTTGGGTTTATTCCATTATCATTCTGTTGCGTTTCTCCTGAGTAATACATTAGTGGAGATAGTTGTCAATAGCGTGTGCCTTTTCAAGTCTGCCCCTGGGAACAGGAGACAGCTGAACTCTTAGGATTTGAGTTGACTTTTTAGGCTTTGAAGATACAAAAAATTACTTGCTTAGGATTTGTATAAATTGTCCTGCAATTACAGTGGATTTCTTTTCCAGAAGATTAATAGCTCCGGATTGATTATTCTGATGGAGTGTGTTTAGATATCTGTACTAGCAAGCGGTACTGGTCCTCTTTGAGTTTTATCTCTGCTCTTGCTACACTTATTTCTCCCTCAGCATTTTGGATCACTAATTAGCACTATATGTTTTTGTACAGACATATCGATATGTAAGACGATCTCAGAAAATAAGTGTGTGCAGCCATCTTATCAAACTAGGAAAACAAAACCTTTGTGTTTGTTTTCATGCAGGTAGTAGCTATTCTTATTGCTGCAGCTGACTAAATGATTTACTTTACAATGCTGTGAGATACAGGGATGTTTCGACCTGTACTGATAGAAAATTTTTCCTTTCCTCACTCCTACTTTATTCTGCAGCTCCATGGTAGGTGTCAATCTGCCTCAGAAGGCTGCTGGCTTCCTGATGAAGAAAGAACTGGATTATTTTGCTAAGGCACTAGAGAGTCCGGAGAGACCCTTCTTAGCAATTCTTGGAGGGTAAGACTCAAGAACATATTGACTCCAAATTTCTCTTGAACTCCTTTGTAAGAAATGAAAAGTTATTTTGGCTTGGTTCGAACAAGTGCTTTCCTTTGGACTGTACCTACAGTTCAGATTTGTAAGTAAGTCCTGAGATGTCTGAGATGTGGATTAGAGAGGAGCTAACTGATATCTGTATCATCACAAGAGGCAACATATCCTGACCTCTTACATTCCCCAAATTGAGATAGCGGAGTCCGTGCCTCCCATGCCACAGACTAAGTGGTGAAGCGGAGACGTTTTTTGTTTCACTTTTCCAGCATATATAGTTTCTGTCTTTTGATCATGCATTGTGTCTTTACGCAGATAGGTTACAAGTAGATGTCCATACACCATTTTGTGAGCAATACAATTGGCTACATTTAAATGTTTATCCTGCCTAGCTAACAAAACATTACTATTTCGGTACACTGCTGTTCACAACACACACACATCAACATATAAGGACATTGTTTTACTGATCTCAAGGCCTCCTTCCCATCAACACAAGAAAACCTGCCGAGCTCTTGCTCAGCAGTGCCTCTCCAACTTTCTCGTTCTTCTCAATAGTCCACAGCAGTTTGTTATACAGATGAATCAGAAGAGCCGATAGATACACACGATGGCCCTGAAACATTGTCAGTGACCTTTCCTCCATGGTTCAGAGTACAAGCATCCTGCCAGCTCAGCACTGAAAGCTGACACGATCTGTCATTATGCAATGGTGACCTACTGTAACTGGATGGGCCTCTGCTCTTCCACAGCAGCTAGCGTGCAAAGAAACTTGAAGGTACAAACCCAAGTGACTGCTTGTGTGTAGAAATAATTTCCCATTGCTGCCAATTCTTGTCATGTATACCCAGTTTAGCACTGTAGTTCTATGACACTATTTCAGTTCATCAGGTGAATTAAAATACTTTAAGTAACACAAAGTTTGGACACTGTTACATTCATGTGTTCTTGATAAAAGTACATGGTTTATTCTTGCTTTTTGCACCCATAAATGTGTTTTTTAAGAATTCAGTTCTCACATAAAGTTTTAAACTTCTATGACCTTGGTTATACTGAACAATGCTTTTTTTCTTTTTATTAGTACCCTTCCAAGGTTTACAGCTGCAGGTGATCCATCAATAAGTGCTATACACTCCTCATTGCCTTTGATGGAAGTTGCAGGTATATCACCAAGGGAAAGCTTGTTAGTTACCTTGCCAGGTGTTCGAGTTAGAGCAGCAACTAGGATGGCCAGAATGTTAAAATACCAGGCCTGTTAGTACAATCTGGAAGTGTCATAAATCCAGGGAGAACAAAATAACCTTTTTTGAGAGATGCATAACAAGGGTGACCAGCACGTCTAAGAGCCTGATACTGAACTTACTGAGCCAATGAATGTAGACTGCATCTTAGTGAGTTATGGGAGGAACCCTGAGAGCAGTTCAGAGCCAGAAAATGCCTTCATCTATTTGAAAGCACCACCATTCCACTGGTGGCGCAGCTGGTTCCGAGGGGGGACAGCAGATTGAGCAACTCTTGCTCGATTGTACCAAAGGGAAGTCACACTTGAAAGCTGCAGGTTTGTTTCTGCTTATATGTAACAAAATTTGGGCATAGAAGATGAACTGAGAATGACAGTTCTAACAAGTAAAGTGGAAATTAAATGTGTTGGCAAAGAAAGACCATGTGCAGGAAAGTAATTCAGTACCAAGCGCAGGGTAAGTGCAAGGGAAAGAAACAGAAATCTCATTCACCTTCACATCTCTTTTTGCCTGGAGCTGCACATGGCAAGGTGGGCCCTGCGGGGTTTTGCTGTGGCTCTGTCCCATCCCATCAACGCTTCTTTACCAGTTCAGCTCCCGCAGTGTACGAACATTAGCAACTTCACAGCTTAAACTGGGGTGGTGGCCAGTTCATGCCAGAGCTCTCCATTGCCACGAAGGTTGGATTTGTAGAGGCAATAGATAACTCCTTATGGTTATGTCCAAAAACATTTTATTAATGGAATTCCTGTCATTTTCCCTGTTCTAGAGATGGGAAAAATGAAGCAAGAAGAAGAAATGGTCTTGTCTAACGTCACTAAGCAGAGCATGGTCAAACTAAGACTATACTGCAAGTTTCCTAAGTGCCAGCCTAGGTTTAGCTCAGGGTTTTTTCCTAAGGTCTTTTATGAAGCTTGCTTTTAGATAACAAAAAAAATAATCCATACATAGCATTAAGGAGGGAGGCTTATGTCTATTTACTGACAGAAGACTTATGTCTATTTACTGCCTCTTCTACCATTCCTATATAAAGTAAGAATGTCCTTGTGAGGCTTCATGCTGTCTTAGCTAAAGATTACTAGAGATTAAGTTCCATCTGAGGAGTTTTGCGCACTGGCTACATTATTCTTTTTCCTTTTCTCTCTTGCCAGAGCCAAAGTTCAGGATAAGATCCAGCTGATCAGTAACATGTTGGATAAGGTCAATGAGATGATCATTGGTGGTGGAATGGCCTTCACCTTCCTGAAAGTGATCAACAACATGGAGGTATGAAAATGTGTCTGCTCCTCCTAAAGAATATGGTCAGAATGTCCCTTAATATATTGTGATATTGAGAACTGGCTGTCTTGACTCTCTGAAAAAGTAGGGAATGCTGAGAAGTTACGTAAGAACCACTTTACAAAAATCGGATTGCTGCCAGCGTCTAGCAATGTGCTTTAAGAAAACAGTCTTTCCGGAATTTCTGTCTGAGCAGTTTGGCCTGACTGTTGCTTTTTACTTCTGTAACGACCAGTAGCTAAACAAACACGTCTCTCTTACTTTTTCCCAAACAATTTCTCTAGATTGGCAACTCTCTGTTTGATGAAGAGGGATCAAAAATTGTCAAGGACCTGATGGCCAAGGCAGAGAAGAATGGTGTGAAGATTACTCTGCCTGTTGACTTTGTCACTGCAGACAAATTTGATGAGAATGCACAGACTGGGGAAGCTACAGTGGCTTCAGGCATTCCTGCTGGCTGGATGGTAGGTTTTAATAGGCAAGGGACTAAGAGAAATAGTAGGCAGCAGTGGGGTGGGAAGGACACGTCTTAAAGGAGTATAAAGAGTAATTGTGATCCTTTGCAAATGTTTCTGAAGGCAGTCAAGCTGTGTAGAGTACGTTGGTTTAATGAAATTGAAGCCGTGTTGTTTGTTCTGAATTTTTAAGTCTAAAGTAGCTTTTGTGATATTTGGATTAAAACAGCAAAGAAGAATTCTCAAACCTTCAGATCTGAATGCAGGAGAAATCCCTTTTATTTGACCGGAATTTAAGTCAAGTTGGCAAAAGTTTCTAACCAAGGCTTCAAGCATCTGACACCGATTTAAAAATTACTTATTCACAGATAAATACCATGACAGACTCTACCCTATTGCAGCAGCTGCTGGCAAATCTTTCTGTTCCTCAGGATTCAGTGCACACCAAGAATGTCTTGCTTCATACCTGGGGGTTAGGGGTGGGCTTCTGAGGATCCCAGCTAGACATTGGTGATTTGAGATGAGAATTGGCAATAAGTATATCTGTGGCTTCTCTTACTTGTCTTAGGGCTTGGACTGTGGCCCTGAAAGTGTGAAGAAGTTTGTCGAAGTTGTGGGAAGGGCGAAACAAATTGTGTGGAATGGTCCAGTTGGTGTCTTTGAATGGGACAAGTTTGCCAAAGGAACCAAAGCCCTGATGGACAAAGTGGTAGAAGTAACTGGAAAGGGCAGCATCACCATTATTGGTAAGTAGTTGCACGTGTGTTCTTGTCTTTCTAGCTTCAACAAGGAAGCTTCTGCTTGCCATACCCCGTGTTAAAAATACTTGTAAAATTGTTTTTCTTTCCTCGTGTTTTCATCTGTTCTTCACCGTGAAGATAAGGCTTTAAAAACTGCTGTATGCTCACATGCTAAACATTTGTGAGCAGTACCAGCCTGTAGCAAGGCTGTGGCCCTTAAACTGAACAAAATGTAAGTTTCTTGTGTGTGTCATTGATTTTTGTTTGTACCACAGGTGGTGGAGATACAGCTACTTGCTGTGCAAAGTGGAACACTGAGGATAAAGTTAGCCATGTCAGCACAGGAGGTGGCGCCAGCCTGGAACTGCTAGAGGGTAACTGCTCTTTTATCTTAACTTGTTTGAGCAAATTGGGGAGTTCCCTGTGCTTTACCATGCGTTGATTCAAGAAAGCACAACAATAGGATTAATGTCTCTTCTATTCCACCATGTGGAGTTGCAGTAGATTTTGAGCAATGAGAAGGTCGTTGCTCTTTTGTATTCCTCCCAGAGGGAGAGAGGAAAGAAAATGGAGTATTCTTGCAAATAGCACAGTCAGAAAGCAAAAATGCTGGAATAGAAGATAAAACGGCCTTGAGAGTGGGCTGTCTTTTGTAGATTATCCCCTAAGGCATGCTAACCAAGCTATTTAAAATGCCCAGTTTCTCTTAGGAGAATCTCATCAGAATAGTCCCGAATTTTTGCCCAAAGTCTCCTTTTGAGCACATTGTTTGCAATTCCCTGGTTTTGGGGAGCCCTCTAGTGATCACTTATGAATCTGCACAGGGTGCTTTGAATTCAAAATGGTGAGAATCTACAGGATTCTTTTAATGAGTTACATTGTACTCTAAATGAGTTTTCATTTCCTCTGGTAATTAGCTGTTTCCCAATATGGGTAAATTATCTAATGCTGTCAACTTCTCTGTAGAAGAGAAACTGCAATAAACTGCATTGCAGCTGTTGGTTTCCAGCAGTTACATGCGAGACAGAGCTTTTGTTTCTGTTGCCTAGGAAGTGAGGGGAAAGGGAAAGAATGCAGATGGCTAGAAGGAAACACTGTGCAACCAATTTATTCAAAAGGCAAACTTGTCTAAGTTTTGGCCCAAAATGTGGGTTTGTGTGTGATCTTTTAAAAGTAACGGAAGTCTAGTTAATTAGAAAACCTTCTGAAGATGAAAAAAAAAAAGGCCAAAAAAACCCCCTAAGCCCCCAGCAAACTAGTGTATTGTGAACAGTGTTAAAATTCAGTACTGCCACACAGCTTGAGTATTAGAAGGGAGGTTTTCTGAAAAAAAAAAACACAGCACCAAAACCAGAATGATCTTTCTTCGTTCCTAAGGTACAAAAAGCTAAAAATGCTTTAGAAAATATTGCATTTTAATAATCTGGGTTCTCATACTCAAAGATGAGCATATTCCTTGTTTCCATCAGTTGGAATGAGCCATGTAAATAGCTAGACCTCAATGTATTAGTGAAAAACTTGAGATTTGTAGGGGGCTTTGTTTCTTAATTCATTCTTAAAATTTCCACCACACACTCCAAAATTCTATTTATGCACCACTAGGGATTGAAGAAAGAATGCAGCAACTCTCTAGATCCAATCAAAAATCTGTTTGCCATCAAACTTAATGGAAAAAGACCATAGGTGTTTGGATCTGACCCGAGCAGAGACTTGGATAGAAATTTACCATTATTGTTAATTGAGAATTGATGACTGTAGTATGTTAAGAATCTGTCTGCTGACATAGTAGTGCAGCGGTGAGCTGTGTACTCACTCCAGCCCTACAAGGTATTTACTGTGCAGAACAGTTTTAAGTGTAACACATATGCCTTAAGAGCCACATTTGTCAATGGGGAGTGTGTGTAGAACCAAGCTCTTCCATATTTAACCTACAGTTTCTGATTTTTTTTTTTTAATATATGTTTAAATGTTGCTGTTGCGAGTGTAAAACTAAGTTGTTTGAGGGCAGAGGGGTTCTTAACTTCATTGGTATTTTTTAACTGCTAACAGGTAAGGTTCTTCCTGGCGTGGATGCCTTGAGCAACGTGTAGAGAACAGAGTATCGCCCCACTTCCCGGTCCTGTGCACAGCCCCTGAGATTCAACACTTCAGCGCTTCTGTATTTCAGCTCTGCGACAGGCAGATCACAGAATGTAAACCAAAACCGGACAGGGTTTGAGGAGAAGATAGCAGAGATATTTTACGACTGCAGTTTACATGATGTGGATTTGTCCACCGTTACCCCACTTGAATTAACGTAGTGAGTTTAAACTGTTGTTGTGAATTTAGAGTGTATATATTTATATTTTGCCTTTTCAAAAAGATTAATCCCTGTTAGACATGTCTGTTTCTCAGAAGGGAGTGCACTGTGTAGCTTCAATGTTCTTAGTAGGCATTTTCATCACTTGACACGGTTCAGAAACAAGAGGGGACTCCAGTTTTTTGGAGGCTGATTGTAATAGCTGCTGAATAAACATATTTAAAGTGCTCCCGGTTTGCATATCATTCTTCTTTCTGATTTTTAGAATGGTCCACATGAAAATATCTTCTTCCTAGCATCAGGAGTTGGAGGTATTTTTCCTTTTTGCACTACTTATATTATTTGTAAATATCCTTTTATTTGTTGGCAAGGAAGTGAATATTGAAACTTCCATGCCATCAAGTAATAAAGATGAAATTTTGAATGTGGAAGCCTAGTTTAAAACATGCAAATTTGAAAGTATCTAATCTGAATACAAGGCAAAGTGTGAAGACAGAGGCAGGTAAAACTGAGTCGCAGGCAAAGAGAACCGCAATGCGCCATTTCTCAGATTTGGGGTCTTAAAGCACTAAAACTAGCACAGTAAAACCACACATTTGGACAATTGTGTGTGTGTGTGGTTTAAGCACGTTGCAGAACCACAAGTGGTGTCAGTGGAGGACCACCAGCATGGTGCAAACGTATAAAGTTGGGATTTCCATTTTGAGGGCCAGCCATTGGCTGCTGTGCTTGCTGCAGGACCCAAATGTGAGCACAGGGTGGATCTAAACCAAACCCAGGACTATGCCAAACTCAGACTGGCTCTGAGCATCCAAAAATGTGTTCTGGGTTATGTCAGCAATCACGGTTCTGCTTGTTAGAACCACAAGAAGATACAGTGCTCCAACAGAACTGCTTGTGTATCTTCATGCTGGATCAGAGAAAAGTGATGTAAAACCAGCGATTGCCTGGTTTTATTCCTTGTGAATTCCCAGTGGTATTATTAGGATGCTTCCCAGGAGGTTTTGTGTGGCCTGAATAGTATAAAGCAGCCAGGGCGAACCATGGAGAGAATTGTTGAGGTAAGCAGTAAGCCACAACACAGAATATGCTTTTAAGTTAATTTCCATGCATGTATATAATACCAAAACAAAATGAAAGCATGTGTTATAAACAGACACAGCCTATTTGCCAAATTTTACTTGGTCATGGTGGGACGTGAATTAAAAGCCAGTAACACTGAAGTGTGTGGAATATATGGTCATTACATTTTAAAGCTGAAAGTGACTATTGCAAAGAAACTAGAAATAATGCAAATGATGGCAGCACTCTGGTTTTCTCCTCCTCCTCCCCTCCTTTGTAAATCTCCCAAGCATTGTCTGATTACGCATGAATGATGCAGATTTTTGCTAGGATTGCTTGCTCGCTGTTGCTCGTGTTTTCCAGGCAGGGGTGCAGACCTCCGACAGCTGCAGTAACGAGGCAAAGAAAGGAGTGAGCTTGTCGGCCACAAAAAGACTGTGGATTCTGGAAATCCAGTGCTACAAAAACAAACATTCCACCATGTTTTATAACAGATCATTCTTGTCTGGCTCTGGCAAACAAGGCCCCATGACAGCATAGCCCATTTTAATGTCACTCTTATACCCCTGTGTTGCTGGATTCCCATGGAGCAACAACAGACTCTCCCTCCACAGCTTCTTTCTTGGTGTTTACAGTGAAAGGTTGGTGTGTGGCCACAACCTCTGCCGGGGTTTCTCCCCTCTTCATTGAAAGCAGCAAAACGGAGCTATCTGTAATCAGATAGGACAAGGAGTAGTAATGCCCTGTGAACACTTATAAATGTACTTACAAACATTTTTTCTATTTTTCCACCTGGGTTTGGACTTTGCTACTCACATCTTCAAAATGTTCTTTTGTTTCCACAGGGCTTGTTTTAACTAATGCGATGTTCAGGTCTGTGTGCTCGATACAGCAAACCTTGTACAGCAAAGGCCAGAGATACTCAGCTTTATGGGTTGTGCAGAAAAATGGATGAAACTTCTCAACGTGAGGCAGCAGGAGCTGTACACTTGATGACCAGCAGCTGATAACTTGAGTGACAGTTTCCAGATTGTGGGGGTTTTTTTTAAGCTTTCCCTATTACTATTTTTTAGCACCTGGCTATTGCAGCGATAAAGTACTCTTAAGGCACCTAGAGGTTCCTTCTCACTAAATTTGACATCCTCTGGAGTCACACTTGTCTTCCTAGATTATTTTTGCATGTGTTCTGACAACTTTTCTAGACACATGGTTCTGCTTTTACATTTTTACTGCTTTTGTTGAGTGTTTTTTGGGCAAGGAACACTGATAGAAATATTGTGCAAGATATTAGAAACAAAGCTGTTGCAGAAAGCTCATGATGTTATGAAGGTAAAAGATTTAGCACTTAAATGTACTGATAATAAGAGACAGGTAAGATAAAAAGCGAAGAGCTTAAATTATAAAAAACTTCAACATGAAAGCTTTCAAATTTGTTATCAACAAAATAAGCTCCTCTTAGGCCAAAATAAATGAGGTCTCATACTGGCATCTCCCTGTATAATTTAGAATCTACTACTAACTGCAGGAGCTACAGAAAGTGTTTCCGTGACATAAAATGTGCCATCAATGGTGCTTGAAAAAATTGTCAAAATGGCAGTCACCCCACAGCACTAGTGACTTGGTCACACACAGGGATGTCAGCCATGATGTGGAAGAGGGCACCCAGGGCTTCCTTAATATTTGCATCCTAAATATTTTCAGATCTGGTTGTTCTTAAAACATCAAAACTCTTCGCTACAGCTCTGCCTTTGTGAGGAAGGGGCCCTCCTGTGGGCAGCGGCCATTTTGTGACGATGGGGAAGGCATCCCTGTCTCTTGGAGGGAAGGATGAATGCCTCCCTCCCCTCTTTTTCCGTGTGTTCCCCTTGATGCCTGCCTTCTCGGTGTGCCTCACCACCCAGACAGTGTTTCACAGAGGACTTTTGTGCCCTTAGTCCCCTGTGTGGCCCAGGCCTGCTGGAGCAGAGCTGCCTCCATGGAGCACCCGCCTGGGCCACCTCTCCTCCGTCGGCCGAGACGTGGGGACTTAAAGGAGGCGGCTCCCTCCTGACCCAGGGCCGACCAGCGAGAGCTGTGCTTCCTCTCAGAACCCGGGCGGTGAGGCCCGGCTCGGTGAGGCGGCGGCGGGGCGGGAGGACTACACTTCCCGGCCGCCTTTGCCGGCGCCGGCCCAGCGGGGGATGCCGGGTGCCGTAGTTGCAGCCGCCTGGTGAAAGTTAATAACTGAATCTGGGGTAGGCGCTTCCCAGAGCTCCTCGGTGTCTCTCATTGCCATGCCGGCTTTGTCACTTCGGAGGGAAGAGGAGCAAGATGGATGAGCGGGCGGCCGCTGGGGCAGGCGCCCGCGGGGTAAGGAGCCGGGTGCGGAGGGTGGGGAGGCTCGGGCCGCCGCTGTGAGGCCGGCTGGGTGAGGGGAGCGCGGCTGGTTGCTGTCCCGCCGGTCCCCTGCGACGGGGAGGGGGCCGCGGCCGCCCTGCCCGGCCGGCCGGGATGCCGGGCTCCGGGGGCAGGTGCAGCGGGGAGCGGCGCGGGGCTTCCCCCGCTGGAAGGGCTGCTGAGGCGGGGTCGCGCCGCGCCGGCTCCCGCCGAACGGCCGCGGTGGCCCCGGCCCTCCCTTCGGCTCCTTCCTGAAGGAAATGCTGGCCCACTCCCCGCGCTGCCCAAGCCTCGCACCTCCCGGGTGGCGGGGGTCCCTCCTCAGAGCCCGGGGAAAGGGCTCCCGTCTCTCTCCGCCGCCCTGACGGAGACGTTCTCTTTCCCCGGGCGAGGCGGGCGGGTGTGGGGCAGTTGTGGGGCTCAGCCCCGCAAACCCCGGGCCCGCGTCTGGCGTTTGGGGATCGCCGCGGGCACTCCTTGTGGTCCCAGGGAAGGCTTCTCGTGGGCAAGCAGCAAGGCGAGGAGAAGGCTGTGAGGGCTTGTGGTGGGGACTGTTTGATGGGTGTTGTAGTGCGGACAGAGGGGTCAGTGTGAAGGAGAGAGCAGAGTGTCCCGTGCCTTCCCAGGTCCGTTTTCAAGTCTAGGTAACAAAGGGCATGTTTTGCTACCTGTAGTCCTGCAGAGGAGGTCCAGGGCCCCAAGAGATGGTGCCTGCTCTGATCTCCTCTTCCCTCCATAGTCCCCATTCTCACCGGCCCCAAATACCCACTGGATCTGATCCATCTCTGCCCAAACTCTGAATTAAGCAGAAGTGACCCCAAATCCTCCTGCTTTTATCTCTGAGAGAACAAGATGCCAATCTGTGGGTGATAACCCCAAAAGGATTAAACGTTTTGTGTTTGCATCCTTTCCTGGCAGAGAGTGGAGATCCCACCAGCCCCTTGAGGCTCTGGGTCAGAAGGCCCTCAGGTCAGAAGATTATGCCTTTTGTTAACAGACTGATTCAGGTAGGGCCATAAATATTCACTGTGAGATTTACTATGGTTGAAACAGAAGCATAAATCCCATCTGTCTCAGTTCCAGGGTACTTTTTGAGGAAGGTGAGGGCTGGAAGGCCAAATCTTTACTGTGGAGAAGCTGTGGTGGACACAGGAACTCGGGTGACCTTAAACACCCATTGCTTTTGCTTGATGCTGTAAATAGCCAAGAACTTCCTGAGTCGCCAGCATTCCTGTCTGGAATCTCCCATTGTGAGATGCATTAAGAAGATCCCCATTCTGTTTTCAAGTTAAAATTTTCAGTGTTGCCTCTGATAAATTGTCCTCAATTCATCCCTAATGCAGTATAAAATAGCAAATTAATTTTAGCTCACTTTTCATTTTTATTCCACTTTTTAATGATAATTTTTCATTAAGTATCTAATCCTGTCCTAGTATTTCTCATCAGTAAGGCTCAAGGTGCTTTACAAAAGAGGTAAAAATATAATTATTCCAATTATCCTTATTAAGGCTTCAGTTTTAGGTAGCTTCTGCAGATAATATAGGTCATAAATAATTAAGAGTACAATCTAATTAAAATAAATCCCCAGTTGTAAACCACAGTGCCACACTGAAGAAGCCAGTCTTCAAAGGCATGGCCTTGTAACCTAATCTCCCTGATAGAACAGCATCCCATTAACCCGCAAATCTCCCCTCTCCTGACCTATCTGCCCCAGCAGCAGGTACTTCCATGTGCCTGTACAGGACACAAGGGGGGGATAAGGTTGGGCAGTATCAGTGACCAAAAGTAGTCTGGAAAGTGTTCTCCTATTAAAGTTGCTTATCATGTCATTTGAATAAAGGTCACATGTTTGGAGGCTTACCAAAATGTACAGCCTGAACCAAGCAAGGTTAGGCGTAGAACTAATCTAATTTTTTAGCAGAAATAGTTATTGGAGTCCAGAAGATGCAAAGAAGGTTGTGGTTTGAATCCAGTTTGTACATGACCTAAATAGAATTCTGACCCCAAAACTTGCTCTAAATACTTTGTTGAATTTCATCAGTTGGATGTGAACTTTCAAGTTTGGGAGTTAAGGCTCTAGATTGCTAGTGCTAAGCTGTGTCTGTGTATCCTGACATCTGCATGTCCCCACTGGAAGCTGACTATCCCAGGACTGCTGTTTATCTACATAATTCAGCAGTAGGGCTACGTAGATGAAATCCTTGTTCTCATTCCAAATACCTGCTGTCACTTATTACTTATTCTGTGGGAATGTTTTTGCTCCGATTTGTGGTTACGCAGTGTTCAGCGATGACCTAAATACAACATTCTCATTAGGAAAAGAAATTTCTGAGTTTGGCTTTATAGTTCACCTTCTCAGTAAGTACATCGTTGCTCCATAACACCATCTACCATCAGCGCTGTGTCTTTAGCCCAATGTTTTATGAGGGATCACAAAGCACTTTGAAGCATGTGTATCTACAACAGCTTCTCACACTTTACCATTGTAAAGTCTAACTTAGCTCAGAGCAAACATAGACCATCTTGTCAATGAAAATGCTTGAATCTGGTGACCTATAGTAGCTTTCTTACCATGAAAGAAACTGCACCTGATGTTAGTTTGGTGCTGGGTAACTTCCTTGAGAAGTTGGTGATATACAACCAGCTACAAGTAAAGCTGAAAAAGGCCAGACTGCCTTTCTGACTGTCTTGTGATGAGACTTAATCTTGGCCTGGGAATGCTGGTGTAATTTTCAAATGTAACTCAAATGGATGTTGATTGCAAGTTATATTAAAATGAGTCCCTAAGTCCCTTAGGGTCTTGGAGAGACCTATATCTTGATCTATCTGCACCATAATTTCTTCATTTGTATTGTGATAAACTGCAATTCAGTCTCGTATGCTGGATGCTTTGACTAGTAGGGCATGACTGGAGCTCCAAGTAATGCTAGTGGTACTGGAAATGTACTATAAATGACAGAGGGGAACCTACAGGAATAAGGAAGCAGGGAGCACAGACATTTTCAGCAGGAGAAAGAGGGAAGGTGAGTGCAGAAGAAACGGAGAAGGGACAAAGGAAGGAAAAATATTAAAAGAAAAAGCAGGACCAAAACTAAAACACCACAGTTGAAGGTGACGAGCAGTGTGGGTGAAGCTTTGCAATTGAACCAAATTTCCCTAAGAACATTATCATATGCCACTTACGGGAGGGAGGAGAAGGGGAGACAGTTCCTGAAGAAGTGCATATCCACACAATGAAGCCTTTGGTTTCTTCCCTTGCGCATTTGTAGAGCACTCACGTTTTTCCCTTACCCCGGGAGACATTCCCATTTCCTTTCACTTACCAGTGTTTGAAAGGCGGAAGGAGATGAGGCACTGTTGGGTTCCCTTATTAACTTAATCTGTGGGAAGCCCTACATAAATCATTGAATTTCCTAGTCTTGATAGAACGAGATATTTGTACAGCAAAGTCAAACAGAAGATGGAGGTTCCTGCACAGGGAGGCTTTCACGCTGTTCCAGTCCTGTGCCTGTGACTCTTAACGCGTGCATTTCTTTGAAGTCTGAAGCTTAGGAGCCTGCATTAATGATCAAGGGACAGAGCTGAATACAGAATTCCTATGGTACAAAGGTAAAGGTGTGGGTATGAATGTGGGAAGAGAATATTTAAGAGCAGTCTGGCATGTGCAGTTAATAATATTAAAAAAAAAAGTAATCATCATCTTAATTTCCTATGGTTACTCAAGTTCTCGAGGCTTTTAGCATCTTCTCATTCCTTGTAGATCAATGATTTCTTACTGGGTCCTGTCATGTCCAAAATATGAACCTCCTTGAAAAGTGGAGAACTTCAAGTTTGAAACCTTTTGTCCTTTTCTACAGTGGGAAATGTGCTCAAATCCCTGTTCCTCATGCAGTGTTTTAGAGCTGTGCTTGGCATTTGGCTGTTACTCTGTTCCACTCAGCCAAGTGTCGGTGATCCCTGAATGCTTAAAAAGTTCCTTGGGACTCTGCAGATGTGAAGCTCTTCTGAAGCTGAGATTTGTCAGGAGCAGAATGCATTAGGACAATTATTTCTGATTTTGACTTACGACTATGCTAAAACTCTTTTTTTTTTTTTTTTTTTTACCACTGTGGGTGTTCCTTTTCAGGCTCATAACTGTTTCTCTAGTTCATGAGCTGTTCTTTCCATTTTTTACTTCATGAAGTAAAATGCTGTGTGTCTTGCTACGCTTAATATACAGTTATCTACTGACTGAAACAGTGAAATAGGCAGTGGTTTTCAATTTCTGACCTGCTATTTTAACTGCTTTTTCCAGAACTCCACCCTAATTGCTGCTTTTTGTCGATTGAGCAGCAAATCAGTTCCCCTCTACGTCCCAGGATTACTAAAATTCAGATTTTTCTGAAGAAGCAAATGTCAGATTTTCAAGATGCAGCTTGTATTTAGGGACCTTGTGAAAGCAGATCCTAAGGTGGTATTTATGTCCTACCAGATACAGAGCTGCTTTCAAAATACTGGCCCAAGGCACTAGGGAATTTGCAGTTGTGCTCTGGATGTCTCCCATGTGGTGAAGGGGTGTAGAGCTACCACAGGGCTTTGGGAGCAGGGGGCTCTCGCTGACACTGCTCACGCTCCCACATCATTTAATTCAGCCATCATTTATTTCAGCCATGGCTGCGTACTCCACCTGATGAGAGGGTTGACTGTGCTCCTCAAGTGGAAAAACTGGAGACCCCAGGCCTCTCGCCATGAATGACTGGGACCCCTTTCTCCAATCTGACATCACTGCTGTAAACTGAATCTCTTCAGTACACCGAATGCTTTGAAGCCACCCTCATTAACAAGTTTCTGAGTGCCTTGCAGGCACTGAAAGGGAGGGATGGCAGGTCCAGCCCCAGCAACGCAGAGCTGAGGTGGGGCAGCAGCTTGGAGCTTGGCAGCCGTTCTCCAGTAATGGCTTTACCCAGTCTCAAATTAGTTGCTCTATGAAGTCTGGTGTATTTTTTTTTTAAACATTGGATTTCTTAATGTATTTAATACCATGGTGTAAATTAATATTTATAAAAGTGTCTGAGGTCTTTGGATCAGATACGTCATATTAAGTTCTGATCCAAAGCCCACTGTAGCCCAGCTGAAAAAACCCATCTCTGACATTGTTCTCCGCTCTTGCCCTCGGGGAATTAAAAAGACAAATTATTTTAAGCAGTTCAACATGTACTGAGCTTTAGTTTGTTAGCTAAGAAAGAGTATAATGTCTTTCCAGGACTATGTTCAAAACTAAAGAACAAAAAGCTACCTTGAAAAATGGCCATTGGGAAGCAGACCTGCAAAAGCCAAGAAACTTGAGCCCTTGCTAATGAATACTCTGTCCTTAACTCACATTGTCTCTTTTGTTTCCCACACTTTCATGAGCTGCACATGGATTCAATTTGCCGGTCTTTAACCCTTCTTACTGATGCTTGGTCTATGCATAGTTTGGAAACTGGGACAGCTGTCACTTCGGTATTTTATTTTTTTTTGCTGCTGATCTGTTTGTCCCTGTGCAGTCTCTGGCTCAGATGCGGCACAGTGATCCACGAGGGGTGTGGACAAGGCTTGGGTGCAAGCTGAGGAGAGGGAGTCAGAGCTTTTCCAGCTTCCTGGCAAAGGGTGTAGCAGGGACAGGGCTGGGAGCAGGTTTGCTTTGATTAAACATAGTAGCATTTCCACTGTGACTACCATAGGGGAAGATGTTGGTGATGTTGTTATACTAGGACTTTTTTTTAAGAAGAGCTTGGCGAAGCTCTAAAATTGATGGAAAGTCAGGGTGGAGCCCAGGGATTTGGCACCATTGAAACTTCTCATACCAGCTTGTCTTTGTGCTACAGCACAGCAGAAGTGCTATCAGCAGAGAAAAGCATTAAACATCAGATGTTTATTTGCAACAGTGAAATTTATTCAAGTGAATGATGGTTGCCCATAGTAAATATACTTCTTAGTAATGATTGTATCATTTCAAAAAACATAACTAGCTCCTAGAGTTGCTGCTTGCTAAATTGATAGGGATCTAATTAATCATCCATTTAAAATAAAAAATGGCATTCCATTTCAAAAACTTAATGCATTTTCATTCCTCACTTTTCCCCTAGGTAACTAATGAATAAAGATCACCAGCAGAGAGTGCTAGTGCTCTTCTAGAATGTGGCAGCACCTGAAATTGATTGTAAAATCTAATCAGACTTTGTTCCATAATTCTATTTTTAGTTTTTCATTTCTGTGCAGATGAAATGTTAATCAATTGTCTGTAACTTGACATCTTGCTGTTTCTAATTATCAATCTTTTTGTAGTTTATTACAGGAGAAAGAGCATTTTTAGGAGCACAACTATGTGCTCAGAAAAATTATAATTGTCACCTTTTGAAGCAATTATGTAACAGAATTTCATATATTTTTTTCCAATACATTTGACTTTTTTTGTACGTAATATAAATGAAAGGACAAATAATGTTCTTTAATTTCATGTCAAAATAATCTGTTTATTATTCAGTACATCTTCTATGTAGCGGGGGAGGATAGCCCTGCTCCTAGAATTAGCAGAGCTCTAGCATCTATATGGCACTCATTGTTTCACTGAGACCATACTTTTAATTTTCCCAGGCCAGAGAAGGTTGCTTCCAGCCCAAGGTTACTTTTGGTTGGGCCTCTTTCATTTCTCAGTTCTGAGTCTGATTCTGACATCAGTATTAAAAATGAGTTGCAAAAGCTTTAAATCAAAAAGCACCCGCTCTCCTCTATCCTCATGTCAATACAGTTGACAAAATCAATACAGTTTCACCATTGTAAGCCCTGGAGACTTTGAAGAGGCTTTTTGGTTTCAAATCAGCCATGGTTTTCCCCTCGTAATCATTGGTCATTGAAATACCAGCATTCTCAAATCTGCTTTTTGCTGCAGAACCTTGCTGTACATCTTGCCCTTGTGATTTCATACATTCTTTAGTCATCGAGAGCAAACAAAGACTGTGTTGAAGTGCAGGGCCTCCATGCCTTACTCTTAGAGTGCATTCTGATCCAAATCCATAGAAAGTTGAGGGAATCTTTTAACTCATTTTAGCAGATTTTGAAGAGACATTTCTTTTAAAGAGACCTGAGAGGCAAAAGTGCAGAGAAACAAGGGAGGTGATCAACTTTCATATATATCAAGGTTCTTACCATACAATAGACATCAGCTAAAGGCTCACAGGCCC
This sequence comes from Gallinago undulata, assembly GCA_026546715.1. NCBI lineage: Eukaryota > Metazoa > Chordata > Aves > Charadriiformes > Scolopacidae > Gallinago > Gallinago undulata. The sequence goes on along the minus strand of JAOTQQ010000063.1, from coordinate 13,693,091 downwards.
TTCTTTGGGAGAAGAATGGTGTCTTGTAAGGAAAACCCTTTGTCAAGACTAACCCTGCTGCCCTCATTTTGCCAAAACTGCATTTAAGTCTAAGGGACTGGGATGTGAATGTGTTTAGAGCAAAGCTGAAGCACTTAATTTGTTCGTCCATAGTTGTCAGTTTATCCCTCTTCTGATTACACAGCTTTCTTCTGAAATTCTGCATAAAGAGGGGCCAAGGTTCAGCAGTGAGAATAACTCTCTTTACAGGTGGTACCTGATCAATCAACTCATGGGTAACACATCACTGCTGACCTCTAGATTGCGTTTCACTGTGGTAAGCTGTTCCTTTTCTCCCCCTTCCTCTGTGGGGCCTTTCCTCGCCCAAGGAGCAATGCTGAACTTGAGTTACACTCCATGAGAGGTACCATCCAGACTGACATACTTTTAAAAATCACGCACAGTAGCATATAAAACCTTAGATGAGCTGGAGCTATGTTACAGTGTAAATCACAATAGAGACAGGACATGAAGTTGGCTGTGCAAAAGTCTCTAGCAGTTACTTCCCTCCCAGAAGTTACGTCATCAAAGTTTCATTATATAGAATTGGTAGCATTTGATTGATTTTGTTTTTCTTCAGAAATCATGTCTCCAGCTGTGCCCAATGGCAGAAACTGAGGGAGCCTTTCAGGGTTTATTACAGCTCAGGGCTGGATATAGCAACAACATCAAATCCTCTAAATACAGCTTAAAAATGGCCACGACCACGCTGAAGGCCCTGAGTGCTGACCACCCTGGTGGTGCAATGCTTTACATCCAGGTTCACCATACGTTTGGGCAGCAAGGCAGGTCCTGTGGCTCTCAGAAACTCTACAAGCCTAGACTGAACTCCTAGTATGACTCTGGACAAAGCACTTAACCCTCCTGTACCTCGGTGCTTTCTCCACACATTTCTTGTGATTATTATGCAGTTCTCAAATCTTCTAATCTTGTTTTGATCTGTATCCCCTAATGTATTTGTTCATTTACTTCCTTTTCTTCAATAAATATATTTGTCAAGCTATTTGGCTTCTGTGGTAAGAAAGATGAAGTAATATCCCTTATCAGAATTACCTGTTCCTTGCTTCTGCTCACTAGTAAGCTTGGACTCATCTCCTCTTAGTTTTTTTTTTTACTATTGCTTACATTATTCTTCATTTACTGTAGGACCATTATTTCACCCAACAGCGTATTTACAGACTAGACGAACCCCTGGCTTTCGTGGTGGTGGGGATGTACTATCTGGTCCCAAGAGCTAAATGGCTATTAACAGTTTATTTTTATGTGCAAGAAGAAAAGCTCTGTTAAACTGGCCCGAGATCAGAGATCCATGGAAATTAATTTACACTCCTCTCAGCTGCACTGAATGGACGCAGAACTGAGCGGTGATTTCTCTCTGTACAGGAGGGATAATATCAGCAGCTTCCTGAGCTCCAGCTGCTGTGGACAAAGGACGGCAGAGTTACAGCGATTCCTGGAGGGAGGAACTTTAAGATGGAGGAATTTTAAAGAATGTGAAGGACAACCTCTTAAAAAATTGTAGGTGGAGCAATTTGAGGTCATCCAAACACTTCCAAAGCGCAAGATTTATTTTCCTACTTTGAACTAGTTGCTGTTGTGGCGTTTATCTTTTGTGCTTTTTAACACATCGACTGTGATCTTTGTATGATTGCATAAATTGGCCCGAGTCTGCTGGAACAGTTATTAGGAACCCCTTTCTTGTGTTGTTTCCTGAATTCCCACATTGTGGCGTGATGTGTGTATGGAAACTGCTTGCTTCCTCCGCTGGCAGCTGTTCAGATGTGCTGGAGCTCCTGAGGACTGGGCTGGGCGGGGAGCCGGGTGAAGGGAGGATGCAGGGGGAGAATATTTTAAGGAAAAGAATGTGGATTTCGTACATCTTTGTTCTTTTCCAGTTCCGATAAAGCTGTTATCTCCGGTTGTGTGGGTTAAACATGAACGGTGCTAGTGCTCTGTAGAATAAACAGCGGCAGATGAGTTGAGGTTAGTATGCCTCGGGCAAGGCTAGCTGCTTTTCAGTGTCTGCATTAAGCAATATTTTTACTTTCCTGGTGAACTCTACCTTCTCTCTTTACTCCTCACTATTTTCTTTTAGTGTGTGGGAGGGAGACAGGATGTGTGATCGAAGCGTAGTTTATAACTCTTTAATGCACTGTAGCTATATATTTCCCTTACAACTCCACCCCACAGCATCTAGCAAATATGTGCTTCATTAACTTGTTCTGCGTTGTCTTTTTTTGCATATGCAAACTGTAAGGTTATGGGATGTTAATGAACTGTTTACATGTGTTTCTGCATTTGTTCCACTGAAATGTTCCAATGAATGAATGTCAGTTAGGAGGGGAAAAAAAAAGATGTTTATATATGCTGCATTTGGGATTTCTGAAATTTGACTTCCTGAATTTTTTTGCCGGATCTTTCTTTTCAACGTTAACAGTTGGGAGTGTTGGAAAGGATTTGTTTGCTTAGAGCAATTAAAAGGTAAAGGGCTGAATTGTGTTATGTCTTCTCACACGAAGAGCCCTAATGAACTCCAGTGGGCCAAGTTTCACAGTGCAATGATTTGACATGTAGCCAGTTTTTGCACATTTAGTACTATTGGAAACTGATGTCATTTTATGGCCAAACCTTACCAAACTGGGAACATTTGCATGGTCAGGCCTTAGCGTATTGTCAGGCACAGACACACCGTAACAGCTTCTCTTATTTTTTTTGTTTTGCTCTTTCTTGAAGTTACAAATTGGCGTACGGCGCCAGGAAACAAGTCGAAGCTGTCGCTCAGAGTTCACAGACAGGAGTGACCTCGCCGGGGGAGGATTTGAGTGCATTGTATGCCAAAGCCAGAGGAGGAGGTGGGTGGTGGGAGAGGCAAAGTACTGTTGTTTGTACACAAATACGTCCCTATTGAAGGACCATTTTGTTATCTGGGGCCTTGTTTAGAGGGGGCACTTGCCCCCCCACTGGCATCAGACTAGGAGAAGGTAAAGTTGTTTGCCCCATTTCAGAACCCTGTGAAAGGTTGGTGCCGCTGCAGTGATGACTGCATTATTGCTGTTACCGACTGCTGATAGGCCTTCCAGAACAGGGAGAGTAGCTTCACCCTTTCTTTTTATCAACATTTTGGGATCCTTCGACTGGACTTCTTTGAAGGAGAGACATGCAGAAAGGTGGTATGTTCATGCTTTTCTTTAAAGGTTGTTAGGTGTTTAAAGCCAAACTATTTTTTAAGTTGAAATTCTACACCGTGACTCCAGGTGCTAAAGCCTTTGAACAAAAAACACCTCTGAATGTGTTACCATCTTTTATCATGTGGTAAAATAAGAAAGCGCAGTAAAATGGAGCCCCCAATGTAAGAAGGACATGGACCTGTTGGAGCAAGTCCAGAGAAGGGTGATCAGAGGGCTGGAGCACCTCTCATATGAGGACATGCTCAGAGAGGTGGGGTTGTTCAGCCTGGAGAAGAGAAGGCTCCAGGGGGATCTTATAGCCCCTTCCAGTACCTGCAGGGGCTACAGGAGAGATGTGAAGGGACTCTTGATCAGGGAGGGAGTGGAGCAATAGGATGAAGGGTAACAGTTTAAAGCTGAAAGTGAATTTGGATTAGATATTAGGAAGAAATTCTTTACCTTGAGGGTGGTGAGACCCAGGCCCAGGTTGCCCAGAGAAGCTGTGGATGCCTTATCCCTGGAGGGGTTCAAGGCCAGGCTGGATGGGGCTTTGAGCAACCTGGTCTAGTGGGAGGTGTGCCTGCCCAGGGCAGGGGGGTTGGAATGAGGTGATCTTTAAGGTCCTTTCCAACTATGGTTCTGTGAAAATCGTGGTGGCATCTGGGGTAAATACCAAAGCCTCTTCCATCTCCTCTTTCCACACCAGCCACTAGACCCAGCTGTGTCAGGGCAGTAGAGGCCAGGGGATGGTTACTGTTGTGATAGGCTGAGCCTCGGAAGACTCTGTGATGCGTATTTTAATTTTAAGCAGAGCACTATAGAGAGGGAACTCCTTTAATATCTGGCTTATACGCAGCGAGGCGCCGTCCGTTCTTGCCACGCGTTCGGTCACTTCCAGCGTTTGGCCAGCGGGAGAGCGGGACCCTCGGCCGGGGTGCGCTGGTTACGGGCCGCTTCAACCCCGCGGGTTTAGCGGGACGCTTTGGAGCCCCGGGCGCCGACCCCCGCCAGGGCTTCCGCCGCTGCCCCGGCGACTCGCTGTGCGAAGCCCCGCCGGCTCCTCGGGGCGGGGCCGGCGGCGGGGGGCGGTCTCCGGGCGGGGGCGGGGCGGTGCTTCCTGCCCGACCCGGCGGAGCCCCGTCCCGCGGGCCGCCAGCGCCGCAGAGCCCGGCGGAAGGAGGCGGAGGGGGGAGCGGAGCTGCCCGGCCCTGCCCTGCCCTGCCCGGTGTGAGCCCGCCGCCGCGGGGAGCCTGTGCCCGGGGGACGCCGTCGCCGCCCCAGCCCCGCGTCCGGCCCCGCGGGGCTCCTCCGGCCTCGCCTCGCACAGGTAACCGCGGAGAAGGAGGCGCGGAGCGGCGCGGAGCAGAGCCGTCTCCCCCGGCTGCGATGCTGAGGGCCGCCCTTCCCTGCCGGGGCCGCGGGAGCTGCCGCTGACAGCGGAGGCTGCGCCGGGCCACCTCCACCGGGACGCTGACTTTCCCTTCTTTTTGTTTATTCTGCCATTCTTGAGATACCGCTATCCTCCTTCCAAGCACTGCGGGCACCTCCTGCCTCACCGTGCCGGATTTTTACCCATCTGTCTTTATTTTTAATAAAAGAAAAAGTGGAGCCACAAATCCAGTTGATACCACATTCCCCGCTCTGTGGAGTCCAGTTTATTTCTGCAGTTTAAAAAGTTTACTTCCCCCCCTCCAGTTTTATTGACACTGAGGATGAAGAAGGATTTGCAAGTGAAAGCGCCTTGAAATACAACATCTTTTAGAGAGAGCTCTGCAGTTCGCCTGTTAAGTCTCGAATTCCACCCTTTGCCCTTGCTGAATCCACTGTTCTGCCCTTTACTCTCTGGGGTAAAAAACTAAACAACAGAAACCCGAGGGGAAAAAAATACCTTTGGCAGCAGGGAAGCTTTGTGTGACTGACCCAACGAGCTACAAGTGTCCAGTTTCTGAAAAGAAGAAAACCCTTTTGTCTTCAGCAGATCAGTAGGTAAGAGACGTGCCATGGCACAAGGGACTCGGCGTTCATTCTTGCAGCCTAAACCTGGAAGTTAGATTGGCTGCATTCTCTGTCAGCTTTTGCCCATCGCTCGCTCTCTGTCCTGTAAAGATTACTCTTCATCTTGCAGAATTCTTGCCAAAAAAAAAGCACAACACACTTGTTCACCCATTTCACGATTGGCTGTAAATAGCCAAAATTAATAGTGATGTACTTGTGTGTAATTGGATAAAGTAAAGTCGCTGAAGTGGGTTTCTGTCGGGCTGTGTTTGAAAGCAGCCGCGTTTCTTGGGGTGCTTTTTTCTTTTGAGGAAATAATCACAGTCATTGTGCTTGTAATCCACGTGTCAAGATTGTCTTTGCTCGTCATGCTCCACAGAGAAGCACGTATGTGCATTACGTATGCACGTGTGCAAACAGGGCTTCCACAGGCAGTTGAGATTTCTTGTTTCACACTGGAATTTGTTTTACATTAGAGTGTTTTACTACTGTGTCACAAGGTGTAAAAGTGTCGAACCCATAGTTAACATGCTTTAACAGATTAATGAACATGGCTAGGAACATGCTTGGCACTGTACAGCGTGAGTACGAGGATATGTTTTCTTTGTTTTGAGATTTTTTTTTTCTAAAATAAAATAAAACAAAACACAGCAGGGACATGTGCACATAATAACTGGATGGAGGCCCAGTCTCTGTGCAGGGAAACATATTTTGTAGCATACTTCTTTCTCTAGGGGCCAAGTGCTGAATGTGTGCTGTTTTACAAGTGATAATACTGCTGGGAATTTCTAATTTTACTTCTCCTCCAGCTCTGTACCCACATACACACTTCCCACAGCCAGAGTTTCATTGCTACCAGCCTTTTGTGCAAAGGAAGGACCTGTGGAATTCCATGTTGCTGGTAGTAGGACTCCTCCTTGCAGGAAGGATTATATTTTCCATGTGGAAACACAGAGCATCCCCCAGTAGGAGGATCTGGCTGTTTCTGTGGTGAAACCAGCCTTGACATCATGCTCTTCCCCACTGCGTGGGTTTTTCCTGTAGATGATGCAGGAACTGCTAAATATTGGTCTGTTGTGATCTTTCTTTCCCCTACCCTCTCTTGGAGGGATTTCTGTGGGGTAAAAAGGTGGAAAAGGTGTCTCATTTGTCCCTTAGAGGGGGGCAGCAAGTCAGGGTGCTTTGAGCTTACGGACCCTTAGAGAACTGAGGGTGTCTCAGTCTCTGCTGAGGTGTAACAGCCAGCAGGGTAGCTTGTGATGTGACTGGCCAGGATCCATCCTGGGGGAGAAGACATGGCATAGGTTTTGGTTGCTGTCTCACTTTTTTCTGCTACCTGTGACTTTTTTCTGGGCACTGAGCTTTTCTGCCAAATCAGGGTGGGAACACACAAACCATCTTGAGCTTGTCCTATGCCCTTATGCTGCTCCTGTGTGAGTGATGGGCAGCAGCATCACATTTTTTTCAGGGCTGATATAAAAACATGGACTCTACTGTCAAGACCATGACCCTGTTAAATCTTTGGGTCAGACTTTCACCAGGGTTACCTCAGTGACTGCTTCTCCTAGGAGTAGGGTCATGAGCTGACCCTGGAAGAATTTGTTCCATAGTTGGAGTTGCAGGTTCATGTGGGACACTTGGTCTCCCTCTCTTTTTCTCCAGGACACTTACTTGCCCCTGTCCTTAAAGCATTCCTGGGAGCCACAAACAACACAGAATGGTTTGTTTCTGCTCTAGCGCTTTCTTGAGGAAAGAGTAGGAATTCTAGGAGAAGGCAAAGGGGCGTCTGCTCTTGCCTCAAGCTCCTTGCCTTTCTGATTCTGGAGAAGTTTTGCAGGCAGCACTGCCTGTCCTGGGGAGGAGGCTGGAGGCAGAAAGGAAGCTGCGCAGTGTGGAGTGGGCAGAATGGGCCATACAGTGGGACATAGGCACTGCCACCTCGTAATTGTGGTATTGTTTGGCATGACATATATTTAAATTGTGATGGCTGGTTAATATACTGATAGCATGGTTCATCTTTCTACCTATTTATGGTGACGCATGACATCAGATTGTGCCATAAACGTGGGAGAATCAAAGCATTGCTTTCTCCTGAAGCATGCTTGAGTGACTTTGGGCTAGTATGCTTTGTAGCACAGAATGCCATGTCTGGGTCAGAAGTTTTTTTGTATGCCTGTAGTACAAATATATAAAAATTCTCTGTAGTCTGCAGTACAGCTCAAAGGGCAGCTGATTTAGATGTGCTTGAGTGTTAAGGTCAGGAGATCACATTCCACAGGTTTCTAGATGAAAGTGCTTGAAGACGGTGTAACATAAATATTTAATTCATATAGAAGGCATTGCTGCAAATCCTTTTGTCCCTTCTCCAAAGATGTTCTGTAGGCAAGGTGCTGTTAGGAGAAAAAAACCACCAAACAACAGAAAACTTGTAACTTCTTTGTGCTAGAGGAAGTAGGACAGTAACATAATGTATTATTGTTGAATTCCACTAAAATTCTTCTCATGCGATACGCCATCTTCAGGAATAGCTAAAAGAACTAATGTTTTTAAATGCAAAATGACTCATAATGCATGGGCTCTTGAAGTTGGGTTTAACATTGTATGCAAACATTGCCAGCTGGTGGGGATCTTTCTGGATAAATAAGAACTATATTTGTACAAGAAAGCTTGAATGATGTATTTCAGATGCATTCTGATTAGCATAAGCCATTCACTTTGCAAAAGAATAGCAAGAATCCCAGAAGTGTTGATAATTTAATAGTTCTCTTGTTCTCTTTATCCTGTCTTTCATCAGCAGACAGACCAATCTTTTTGTTTATTTAGAAATGAGGTTGCATTGCTTTACTGCCACATTTTCCTAACCATGACAGTGAAATTGAGCATTTGCAACCCCCAAGTTCCCAAAACGAACATAAATGCTTCTCCCTCTTCCATCCCATCCTTTTATCTCCAGTTGAGTGCAATGTGACTTTTTTGGGGGTGTGTGTGGGTTTTTTGATGGAACAGCTTGCACCGTTTAATTCTGCGTAGCACCCAGGAGAATGATATGTTGGTTCCATGTCTAAGGCTCACTGTTTCTACAGTAAATAAACAGCTGAAATAAAATTTCAGCTCGTTAAAGGCTTTATTGCATTAACGTGGAGCAAAATCTGATGTTGGTTCAGGTTGTTGCTGTATTAATGTATATACAGAGATAAGTCTTTAATTCCAGAATTATCAACAGTCCAAGTGTATGTTAATGTATAAATACTTTTAGATGTGAGTGAATTTGTCTGTTCGTATCTCTTTTGGGGCAGAACTCTGTTTTGTGATTCTTGCTTCATTCTTACCGCTTTTAAAGAGCTGCAGAACTGTAACCCCAATGGAAAGACAAAGCCCAGTATAAGAAAGTTCTTGCATGTTAAGAGTTTGTATTAAACTGAAACCTGGCTCCAAACACCTGTAAATTATGAGATTCTCTGTTCAGGGCAGAATGTGGTATGTGTTAGGTTCTGTTCTGAATTAAAAAGAAAACTTTGACCTTGTTCTTGGCAAAAAGTTCTTGGATTATTGGATGTTCCCACTTTGGACTGAAGTGTAAATGCTTTCAAAGTAAGATGCTTGTTTTCCCCCATCTTAACTGTTGTTGCACATTCCCATATTTCAAGGTATGTTCTGACACTCCCTTTTGAAGAAGTTGTCTCAAAGGTTTCCTAATTGAAACAGCCTTATGGATTTATTTTTTTTTTCTCCTTGCTATTGTGGACGATATAGTGGGAGTGGAATGTCCTTGGTTGCCAATGTTTGCTGCTAGGTATCCCCCTTCCATGGATACCAAATGTTTATAATAGCGTGAGAACAGCCATTCTTGGTGATTGGCAATGAGGTTGAAGGCTCTCTTTCTCTCCTTCTATCCACTGAAATACAAGAGAGGACTTGGATCTCTTGGTTCTTCGGAGAAGTGTTCCAAATTGCCTATTGCTGGGGCTATAAAGTTTCAGGAAGCACTAGAGGATTTGTCAAAATGATTTAGTCCATTGTGTTGAATCTGGGCCACAACCAATTTCTGTAAGCTCATTTTCTGCTTTCAGGAATTCTTTGCTTGTCTTACTTTCTGTTGAGAAGTTACTTCCTAGATTAGACATTCATCTACCTTTTGTGCCTGATCTTCTCTGTGTATGTGCCCCATATACGATATCATCGTATTGTAGGCTTTAAAACATTGTCTTTATGAAAGAACAGGCACATAGCTCCCTTATGAGTCCGGTTTGGCTGCAGGAGCTTCTCAGTTGTTAAGCCTTTTTAGACAAGAGAGAGTGTATTTGCAAACAGCTCTGGAATGCAGTGCTGACCACAGGAAGAATTGCATACTGCAGACTCCATGCCACGGCCATACCTTCAGCTTTTGCAAAAGTATTTGGTTCACGTTTTGAACAGTTCTGATGCTGAAATGGTATCCATGTGAAAATACTACACTGTATGGGGAACTCTGAAGTCAGCAAATATCCCAATCTTGCATATTACTTGGCTCTCCAGAGTAGCCTTGAAATGTAATCTTCAAGACAGAAAAAAAAATCTCAACAACTTTGGGGAATAATAGTGAACGGAGCTCCTAGGAGCAATTAATTTAATATATGCAATATAATATTTGTCTTACTTGCTTACTATGCCTGTAAGTGAAAGGCGTTTTTCAGAGTTGATGAAATTTGTGTTTACTTAGACACTTGGATGTAATTTTTCAAGTAAGAATATATTTCAAACTTACCTGTGCATAAATGGCCATTCAGAGCAAATCAAACATTTGATGTAAGGGGGAGATTGGTGAATGAGAAATGAATAGGAGTAGATGAATGAATAGGAATGGAAAAGAAAAAGTCCTGGAAAAAACAAAAAACCTGAGATTAAAACTGAAAGGCCTGTGGAAACAGAGTTCTTAAAGCCTTAATAAAATCCTGTCTTAGTAGAGTAGTGGTTATGCGAAGTGCTTAGCTTAAGTGAAGGAAGAACGTGTGTTGGAGTCTCCTGTAGCGCCTGGGGATCATGAGTTGTGGTCATCCTTCATATGATGGTTGCTCGATGTGTCATGCTTTGTTGTGAGCAGCTCCCCTGTTCCTGGTTTAGCGCTGGGAAAGCGAGTGCTCTCTCCTGTTTCTAATAGCTGAATCGTCTCATATTTTACTGGCATGCAGTCTGCATTCTTGGTCCTGCAGAAGGGGCTCAGAGATAAATACTGCCATTCATACTTGATGCTTTTTTACTTTTTCATCCTCTCTCAGAATGACTGTTGTCTAATTTGGTTGTGTCTAGGCTTAAAATAACCTTTTATTTTTTAAATACTAAATATTTGAAAATCTTTGGGAGTTTGGAGAGGTCTTTGGTCATTTTTGTTGATAACTGTTGTTGGACTCTATAAGTTCATCACTATTGGGTAGAATAGAGAACCAAGATTTTGTTTAAACCATAAAAAAGTTCACTGATCTAATAAAATTGGTTTTTAAAGGCCTTGCTATTATTTGTATTAGCAAAGCATTTACAGTGTCTAACTGCAGACAAGAGGTTGTTGAGCAGTTCTCTTATATGAATGTCTATGAATTAAGCCAATTTAAGTTTTTGTTTAATGAATTAACATTTGTAAGACCTTGTCTAAGAGTTGTATCACAGTAATGTTTGTTTGCTTTAAAATGCTACACAACTTGTTTTTTGAAAGAATTTCTTAATTTCTTAGCATTATTTACTGTAGCCCTCAAGGAAAGTAATTCCACATTTCAGTGACTTTGTTCACTTCGGGGTTTGGTGGACTTTTCCTGCTGTTCTAATTTGGGTGGTTCTGTGTCCAGTTGAAGCAAATTTTATTGCTTCATAGTAAGGCTAGCCCATCTTGTTGTGGGGTTTGGGAAAAACAGGGTGGGAAAACATATCTTCCTAGTTTTCACATTGTCTTCTTGAAAAGAAATAAAGCTGAAGCCTCCTCCCTATTTCTGGGGACACAAAACATAAAACCAGTGTGAGATAGCCTGTGGAGGTTCACGAGGAATTGGTAATCTGTAGCTGACTGAAATCATCACAACTGAATGCTGTATGCTCAAATTAGGTAAAAACAAATTTGAAAGACTTTTTACTGCAGCATGATAAAGGTTGAAGAGACTGAGAGTAATTACATCGTCTATTTGACCCTTCCTCTGGGTAAGATCAGGGAACTGTAGAGAGCAGGCAGAAAAGTTAAGGGGAAAAAAACAGTTTTTGCTGTTGCCAAGTTGGGATTGGGTGTAGAGCACTCAGATCTTGTTTAAAGAAACAAAACGTAATAAAAAAATCTTAGTACTGGTGAGGCCACACCTTAAGTATTGTGTCCAGTTTTGGGCACCCCAAAACAAGAAAGACATCGGGGTGCTGGAGCGGGTGCAGAGGAGGGCAACGAAGGTGATGAAGGGCCTGGAGAACAAATCGTATGAAGAGTGTCTGAGGCAGTTGGGACTGTTTAGTTTGAGGAAGACAAGACTGAGGGGAGACCTCATCACTCTCTACAGCTACTTGAAAGGACACTGTAGAGAGGTTGGTGCTGGTCCCTTCTCACAGGTAATTAGCAATAGAACAAGAGGGAATGGCTTCAAGCTCCAACAAGGTAGGTTTAGACTGGACATTAGGAAACAATTCTTTACAGAAAGAGTGGTCAGACACTGGAATAGGCTGCCTGGGGAGGTGGTTGAGTCACCATCCTTGGATGTGTTTTAAGAGTTGTTTATATGTGGTGTTGGGGGATATGGTATAAGACAGAACTTTGTAGAGTAGGGTTGATGGTTGGACTCGATGATCCCAAGGGTCTTTTCCAACCTGAATGATTCTGTGATTTACCACCTGGTGAACGACCAGTGCATTTCCGATTATGGGAGGTAGGGATGGCAAGAGAAAATGTGTGTGGGAGGCTGCTGGCCACATCCCGAGCTGCTCAGGTTGCTTTTGGAGGGGACGTTTTGATGGAGCCGTGTCAGAAAGCTGAAATGGAGATCAGGGCCCCAGCTGGTGCTTGTGGGAGGCAGATGACATGGAGGGAGCCCTTCAGCTGCCTGTTGCCTTGCGAGACACAGGAAGGCGGGTTTTCCAGCCCAGATCTATGCTGAACGTTTTTGCTGCTCCAGTTACTGTGGAAATTCTTTCTAGTAGTGTTGAAGTTTATATTAGCAAGGAAGAAGTTTTTCTGGTATGGTTTACACAAGGTTTCTGAAGTAATATACCTAAAAACAATTATTTCCTAGTGTAACTGCCTCTGCTTTAGAGTGGTTGCTGGAATAGTTACATTGAAAGAAATCAATTCCCCAAGTGACATAGTTGTGGCAACAAAAACATAAATGTAGGCTAGGATTTAGCCAATCAGTGCTGCACTGTAACAAACCTAGTAATATCTTCCTCTCAGTGTGGTGGTGAGGCTTAATTAATCATCTTACAAGTAATTAAAGGTTTTTACAAGGTGCACATGAAAAATCCAGGTGGTTATGATAAAAGTGGTTTTGGTGGTATTCTTTTATAACATCTTTGCTTTCTAAAAATTTGGTGGTCTGGATCTTCTGTTGGGTTTTACTTTAAAAAAAAAAGAAAAAAGCAGATCCATCTTTTTAACCCATGCTACCTATTGAGATCACAAAATGGGCTTGCTTCGTGGTACTGGGTTGTCCCAGTACTGCGTGAGCTTTGTTCCCTTCCTTGAGCCGCAGCATCTCAGAATGTGCATTGCCAGCTCTGTTAGACTGACTGGCAACTGGTAAGTTAACTGTTTCTTTCTAAAAAGGAAAAAAAAAAAAAAGCAGCCCTTTGAAAAAAGGAGGGCCTATGTTTGTGACAAGTCCTGTTAAATTCTGTAACACTGCTTTGTGAAATAAGAAGGTCTCCTCCATATGGGGGCTTAAGTATTTTAAATTGTGGTAATGCTAGAAAAAGCCAGAAAAGTCCATGCTAAAGTTAGGCCATAGTGATTGTTTTCTTCTCTATACCTTTCTCCACCTGCGGTTTTTATTTGTGTCAAGTTATGATACAAATATTCAGGATGCCACAACTGAGGTATGAGGAAAAATTAACTTAAGGTGGCATAAAGCGGATATATCTTTTGGGGGAGTGTGTTTCCATTGTTTTCAGGACTTAAGCTTTTAGGTTCAAATTTTTACTTTCTTTTTAATGTAGATGGTGATTCTAATCTTTTTTTTATCTCACCAGCAATTAAAACAGCCTGATCCTATCGGTAGGGACAAATGATGCACTGTCAACGTTTTGCTCCCTTCTGATAATGCACATGAAACTTTTTTGCGTGTTTGAAGATTACATTTTACTCTCACATGGTTTTCATTATCTGAGAGCCCCGAGGAGAGGCCTGGACTAAATCAGTGAAGGAATGGAGAAACCACACAATGCAATGAAAATGGTGCTGGGGCATACTTGGGATAGTTGTGGGACTGGGGCTGCTGACGACAGAAGCAGGGCGCTGCCTGAGTGCTAGCAGCAGCAAGAAGTGGAGCATTCTTAACAGAGAAAACAAAGCTTGATGTCGAGTTGAAATTGCGGCTTAGGTTTACGACAGTTCCCCAATTCTACAAGGATAATTACTGGAAATCTGTGAAGTTCGAAGCAGATGAATGTTGCTCGGCATGTGCTGGGAGGCAGTCCTCTGAAAGGAGACCTGATGTGACAAAACCTGTGTAAGCTTGATCTGGTTTTAGAAGACTTCTAAGACATCTAAAAGGTGAGATCTTGGCCTTTACGAAGTTAGCAGCGGAGCTCCCATCGCCTCTGCTGGAATTAGTGTTTCATTAAATATGCAGAAGTTGCAGTACATGGCACTAAAAGGTTGCCTCTCTGCAGATGTGTGCGTAGTGCTTGGTGGTGCTGCATAACAGATTCTAAGGAACTGAATGGCATGATGTGTTCATATAGAAGTATTCCTGGTAAGAACAGCTGGATGTGTTGTCCTAGGCTGCTTTTACTATTAGACCAGTATATTCAGAATAAATCCTCTTGCCCTCTGGCTTTTGAAATTTTATGGGGGAACTTGAAATTCCATAGCGTTCTTATCAAAATGCTTAAAAGCCATGAAGCATTCCTGTTTATACCAGGCTTTGTAAGTGTTTATTCTTCTCTTTTTTTTTTCTTCCCTTTGTAATATAAAACCTAAATTATGTTGGTGAAGATTATAGGTACTTCCCTCTGAAGAAATTGATACTTTAAAGTGAGGGAGCAGTCTTTCAAAGGTCAAATAAGGTCTTTTCATTTTTTTCCTTAGACACATCATTTAGAGGGGGTCTTCCTATGTGGATGCCTTGACTTACTTATCACAAGCCAGACCAGCAAACCTGCTGCTTTTTCTTCAGGCCTGGTAGGCTTTTCTGTGCTATTCTGTGCCCAAATCCCAATACAATGAGCGAGTGTTTCAGGAGAATGGTTAGTGGCTCCCGGCGAGGCAGTCTGGTCCTTGCTGACGGTGAACTCGATTTGGCCCAGAGAGGAGTTAGAACCCAGTGATCAGTCTTCAGGTGTTCTGGTGGCCTTGCTATAATTGCCAGCAGATCTAATGGAATGGGTATGTGTATTATTTGCACCCCTCCGGCTGACATTGTTCTTGTTTTCAGTTAAAAGAAGGAAGTTTTTCTTGTTTGCCCAGTGACTCTGTCCTTCTGGTATGAAGATGAGTAATGTTGGCGCTGCTCCATGCACCTGCTCAGTGCCACCCTCTAAGATCACCTGAGCCACCTCAGCAGATAGAGGCAAGCAGGGACGGGGAGGTTGAATGAAAGCTGGGGAAGTGTTTATGGTTGGAGTCTGAAACCCACTTTTGGTTAGGAGCTGGTGCTAAAACACTATCACATGCTGGGGTTCATTGTGTGCCGCCTTGCAGGCTTGGGTGTTGGCACCAGACGTTGGGAACTTTTATTCTTGAGGACTGTCTTGGTGTGTATTCTCTCCCTTCCTCCTTCTTGGGTAGGGCTGAAATGAAGAGCATTCAGTGATAACCTGCACTATTCATTAAATAATTCTGGACCTCGCCCTTGTGTGTCTGGTGCTCCTAGCCACTTCAAAGTGAGTGTGTGTGCAGAACAGCCATGTTCCCAGTGGTCTTATAGACACTCATGTTAAGAGAATTTTGCAGGATCGGGCAATCAGCCTGCTGGGTTTTGCAGAAGCCATGTAGCAAAGGCATATTTCTATTAAACACTGGGTGACTCAGCATGTGAGCTGCTCTCTGTGATTGCCCAGGGACTTCACAGCCAGTCCTTTCTACGTTATCTCTGTCCTGTGTTCCCCCTCTTCTATTACAGTGTGCAGGTATGTCTGAAGATAACTCTGCACCTAAAAAACCAACCTAACACTTCATCTGAGTGATAGCATCCCATCACCTGTTGCCAGCCTGGATAAGCAGTGTCACATGCACATCCTTTAAGAAAAACACAGAATTACTTAGTGAAACTTACTGCTTGCATTTGAAGCCTGACAGTGTCACTGGATTGTTTTGTGTGTGTGACACAAAATTTAGCAGTAAAACTGAAAGTGCTTAACTGTACTGGAGCCTTTTTGAGGTGGTGAACCTGTTCCCATCCCACCTGATGTGTAAGCTAATTAGCTTCTTGGCTAAGCAGTAATTCTGGACAAGTATATACAGGCTGTCCTCACAGGGACTCTTGCATTCCTCTTAGTTTCACAAGCTAAAGAAAGATGCTTCTCTTTGCTTGTGAGGTTATTATTGCTCCATGCAGGTTAATTGAGCTATAACATTATAGCCACTCATCAAACAGTGGTGAGTAGCTCACTTGTCTAAGCTTGTTTATTTTTATAATGCCGAAAAATATTTGCATGCTGTACAGAAATGTGCTGCTTTGGTTGCTTACAGCCTAGCAGTATTATCATTTTAAATTCTTCATTAATCTTTCTTCCTCACGAGGGACTGGCAAGGTTCCTGTGCATAATTACACGATATTTAAGACAGAAGCCTCAGCTACTGAGTTTTTACACAGTGCCCTGCAAATATGGGTCTTTTCTTCCTTAAATAGCACCTATGCTACCTCCCTTTTTATGCCCATTCTTGATCTCAGCATGGTTACATGCAATGCTATTTGCAATCCTGACTTTGTTCTACCAGTTCTAGGCTCTGATGTTTCGCTCAAGAACACACAACTGTAAAGAGACCATGAATAATTTCAGACTAGAAGTTAGAATAAGGTAGTAAGATGACAGAGCTACAGTGCTCAGGAACAAACTGTAAAATGGGTTCAGCCTGGGAAATCTACCTCACAGTGGTTCCCTGGAACAGAATTCGTCTAAACCAGAATTTTCCACTTGAAACGCAAGGCGTTTCTAGGCTTTGTGGTTATGAAGAGTGCACTATCCAGTCCATAAGCAAGTACCGTTTTGCAAAGTTGTTGAAGGTCTGAATTCAGCCATATGCATTGTAATAGATTTGGGCTTAAATCCCCAAATATGCCTGTTTAAAATGTCTACAGAACCTATTCCAATTTCCTTCCAGCTGTATCATAACAACTTTTGCAGTGCACCTCGCTAATTTCCATCTTTGGCACGCTGACAACTGAAATTGCTGGAAGAGCCTAACACAAATACAATTTGGTGTCCAAATACATAACACATGACCTTCAGTACCGATTGTACTCTTCATTTTTGTGTTTCATTACATAAAAAACATTAACTCACTGGTTCTGCCATGAGTTTCCAGCTTGCTCAGAAAGCAGATGCCAGGAATGCTGCCATCTAAATTAGTTGCACAAGATTTTCTTTGTTAATTGAAAATAATGGGATAAAACTGGAAAAAAATAAGCTTAATGCTAACAGTTGGTATTTAAAGAAAGTGGATTTGTTTGCCAGAATATCTTCATATTGTATTTCAGTCCACCTTTTGTTTTTGATTTCTAGGCTAATTCCTAGTTTACATCTACATTAAAATTAGTAGTATTCAGTTCCAGCAAATACTTCCACTGTGAACTGTGCCCTCCCTTCATCAGATCAGCAGAATAAGCTTGTATTGCTGTGGAGTGAAACTCTGTGTGTGAAATGGTTGCACACAGAATTACTTCCTTGAACGTTTGAAGGAGTTAAACATGCACAGATTGAAATTGTCTGTTGAGAAAATCTTTAAGGCAGAGAGGCAGAATCTCAAGCTGGGTTGTATCTTTGTATTAAAAAAATAAACAACACCCCCTGCCCCCCCTTAGATTTTTCCAGTTGAGACAAAAGAAATCTTTGGGTGGAAAGGCAGCATCATATTGCATAATAAAAGCCTTTTAATACTCTACTAAAAAGGGTTGCTTAGGGCAACTTTGTTTAAAAAAAAAAAAAAAAAGTCAGTGATGATACTGGTATGAGGGGGACAAGGAATCCTCAACTTCTGTTGTGCAACACTGGGAAAAGAGGCTAGAAATTGCTGTAGTTATCTGCTATCTTAATGCCTGGTTTAAAGGTTCTTTACTGCTTATTTGCTGGCAGCTGTTTTCAATATATCCCTCTCGAGCTAAGTCACCAGTTAAGAATTTGACATTAGATGTTTTTTTCAACCACCATCTTGAAGTACCATACCACACAACACAGCCTTGTTCTCTAGTTAGATATTGTTCATGTGCCTCGAAATTGCTGTTGACACCTCAAGTATTTAACTTGCAGATCTGAGATAATTTTTGTTGGGTGTGGATGTGTGCCATAATAAGACAGAGACAGAAGTATCCACGTCTGCATTCCTTCACTACATCTGTTCACTTTATTTTTTTTGCAACATTGCAGGAAATTAAGTTAAACTATACATCTCAATGAATATTTTTTAATTTCACTTGTTCTGTTTTAATTCCCTGCCCTCTAAGTACAAGCACACCAAGTGCACAAGTAAGTTTCACTTCTGCGTTGTTTGCTTTTTTCTTTAGGGCACCTTCAGTAATAGATTTAGCTACCTTTTGAATAACATGCCTAAATACATATTTTTTTGTGTTCTCTTGGTTCTCCCCTCAATAGTTAAAAGTTTTTTTAGAGCTTTATATTCTGAAAGGGAAAATTAACATAATTAAAGAATGTTTTGGGATTTAGAGCTGTGCTCTGCAATATATTTTTGGCATATACTTTGTCAGTGTCCTTTTCTTCCCCTCACTTTCCCAGCCTCTGAAATAAAGCTAATATTCATACGCTGATCATTCCCGTAATCATTTCTGAGGCATAATTTGTGGAAGTTTACCATACCGCCTTTCATCAAAGGATTTCTGCTGATACAGTTTGAAACACACAGCACCACTGGAAAAGGAGCCATAAGCACAGGGTATTCATCATCTGTGCTGCAGGTTTCGTTCTTAGCAAAAAATAAAACAATGGAGTTAAAGAATTAGCAGGTTTTAATCACTGTTTCACTTGGAGGCACAGATGGGACAGAGCATTACTTGGCAACATTTAATCTTGGAGCAGAAATTGTCATGATTAAAGCAGCAGCTGGAGTAGATTGCTAAGGACAGGGGGGTTGATTCATCCTAAAGGGATCAAAATTGTTGGGTTCTGGGAGAAAACAAGAAGCTACAAAAGAAAAATCCAAAATATGGGCCAAGGTTTGTTATTTCTAGGGTCTCATCTGCTGATTAAAATGATGTTTTCAATGCTTTCCTCAGAATTATTTTGGAAGCGAGGAGAGTATCAAGTGATCTGGCCTACTGAAGAGGAGACTGAAGCCATCTCTGAGTGGAGATTTTGGACTTGCGGGAAGGCTGTGTGTGTGTCCCACATGTAGCAGAACTGCTCCTCCTTACCAAGGAACTCAAAGTGAAGGAAATAGGTATGTGCTACTTCAAATAGGCTTTCAGAAGAATCATGTTCCAGGCCATTTAACATGGCCTGAATTCCTAGTTTGGTGAGGCAGTGTGGAATGAGAGGTGATTTTAACTTTCTCTCCATTAAGGTTTGCAGGAAGGTTCTGTCTGCCCGGTATCTCCAGGCCTTGTGTTACAGGGGTAGACTCCTGTGGTAAGATGGCCTGAGGGAGGAAACTGGGTGGTTGTGGAAACACATAACAAAGCAGACCCTTCAGGTCTTCTGACTCCTACAGTCAGTCTGTGGTTCTGCCATGGAACAAACTGTTGGGAATAAGTTACCTTTTGCTAAGGGACAGTGTTATATAGTAAAAAGGTGTCAAAATAAATTGCTAGAATACTAACGTGTGTTCTGCTGTCAGGGCAGAGCCACAGCTTAGCCTACAAGTAAAGCCTACTCTCTATTCTGAACTGTTCTATCTCAAAAGTAGCTCTGCTTTTAGTTAAGTGTCTCAAAGGTATCATTAACTTTGGATATTTCAACTCCTGCAAGGCCAACGGGCTTGAGTTTCCATGACAAATTCCTGAGTCCACTGGGAGACTGAGTGAAGTGTAATCACTGTTGGTCACTGACTTAATCTGTGCTTAGGATGTGCTTGACATTGGCTCTTTGTGTTTCTCTCATTGGTACACAGTGTTTTTTCCTGCCACTCAGAGGTCTTTTCTGTTCCTTAGATCAGACAACTCTTTTTCCTCCTGCATTTTCATGCGTTCAGCTGATGGTATTTAGATGTGTGAAGATTTGGTTGCCTTTGTATAGCAGGAAGTTAGAAGAGTCCTCACTTGCACCAGTACGTGGTGTTTTCTGCAGCAGGGAGACTAGGTGCTCATCTCACTCTGGGTATTTCATAACTCTAAAAACCTGCTGGCTAACGAGGTATTCATTAATTGCTTTAAGCGATCTAAGCTAAGAGATTTCTTTACTTCCTTTGAACCTTAGACTATCTTAATGGGCCTCTTTTTTTTTTTTTCCTCCCCTAAAACTGACAAATTGCTGATTTCACCCTTTAGTCCTTGTCTGCCTGCAAATATGGGAAATGTATTTCACTGTTGGTAGCCCTAAGTGTAAAGCAAACAGGTCTTAGACGTTTTTACCATCATCCTGTGAATTATAGGTCTCCTTTCCACCTGAAAGCGGCTTTGCTGTCTGAGGTATTTGGCATGCATCCCTACAGCTTGCAGTCGATTGATATTCCTATAAATTTGCAAGTCACCTTTCATCACCTTGCAAGGCTTTGCCCCCTGGCATGCAAGTCCTTCTTAGGTCAAGGGCCTTAATGACCCCCATTGTTATGGGAACCTTTGGTAATCTAACCTGCTTTTTTTCTGTATTTCAAGCCATTGCTCTTAAATGTCTCTTGCTTGATCCACTCAGGCGCTAATAACCGTGTCTCCTTTCCTTAGGTCAAGGGCAGCTTTTACATTCCACCCAAAAGGCACCACAGTTTGAGATGAGGAATTCAGAAGAGCAAGCAGCTACGACAGTTTTACAGCGCCTGCTGCAGGAGCAGCTCCGATACGGAAACCCAAATGACAACCGTAACCTTCTTGCCTTACACCAGCAAGCCACAGGAAATGCCCCCCCTTTCAACAGCACTGGGAGTCCAGCATCTCAGAACGAAGGGCTGAGCTCCCAGGACCACCAGCTTGTGACTCATGCTGCCCGTCAGGAGCCCCAGGGCCAGGAGATACAGGTGGACAACAGCATCATGGAGAAGCAGCTCTCCCCGCGACTTCAGAACAGCGAGGATCTCCCGACCTATGAGGAAGCCAAAGTCCAGTCGCAGTATTTCAGGGGCCAGCCACATGCGAGTGTCGGGGCAGCGTTCTATGTAACAGGGGTCACCAACCAAAAGATGAGGACTGAAGGGCGGCCCACGGTTCAGCGGGTGAGCCCAGGGAAGGTCCACCAGGATGAAGGACTTAAGGACCTCAAGCAAGGGCACGTCCGCTCCTTGAGTGAGAGGCTGATGCAGCTGTCCTTGGCCACCAGCGGTGTCAAGGCCCACGCGCCTGTCACGAGCGCGCCACTCTCCCCTCTCTCTCCACTCTCTCCTCAGCAGTCCAGTGACCCTTATAAAAATTCTGGCTCCAATGAGTTCTACAAGAACTCAGTGCAGCCCCCTTCCCAGCCCAATATGAAAGGAATGGAGCAGCGGGGTCCTCCTCCAGAGTATCCTTACAAAAACGTGTCCACCCCATCTATGAACTGCAAACCTCAGGACTCGGGACATTTCTATAGTGATCATCGCATGAGCCAGCAGGGAAGATCTGATGGGGCTATGATGAGGTATCAGCATCCCCCTGAGTATGGGTCAGTCAGGTAAGCAAGATCTTCAAACAACCTCCATGACAGCCACAGGAAAGACAGTATAAAACTCTGTCCATTGTCCTCACTCCTGAGGCACGTTTTCTTTCAGCAAAGATCCCATCTTTATTATGTGAGACAACATACTGTATCTGGAAGGACTGTAACCTGTTTTAGTAGCTTTCCTAGAGAGCCCTGAATCTTTTTTAAAAAAGCCTACAAACGAAGAAAAAAAACCACCAAAAACTAAATAAGCCAGCTTGATTTTATGGCATGGGGAAGTTTAGTGCTGAGGCTTCAGAGCCTTACAAAGGGGTTGCTGCAAAAGCCAAAGTTACGGTGTGATTCATTGTAGAAACTTGCAGTTACTTATTGCAAGACTTAAGCTGCTCTTTAATTACATCTGGCCAGACAAAAGATTTTTTTAGACTGTATCTAAATGCTAAGTAGGAAAGGAGAAAATGAATTGAAGCAACAATGGTGCAGGTAACAAAAATCACCTGAGCTTCCTTTAGAGTTTTTCAAATTTTATTTTCAGTGGACTGAAGTGAAGGAGTGGAAAATGGAGCGTGCTTTGTGGCTTATCCCAGAGTTGCTTGTTTAGCTTTTGCTAATTTTCCTTGCATCATTTGGAATGTCAGCCTGTTCTGGTTTCCTCTAGTTAAGGAGCTAAATTTGGCTTGAGCCAAACACTGATGTCCGTGTGGGTGAAGATGAAGTTTTATTCAGGTGGGCTCAAAAATACAGCTTTACTTTACCTGTTTCCTTACCATCTCATCTCTGTCCAAGACCAGGTGGGATTTGGTATAATAATTTTGGCCCCATTTTGAAGCTAAAAGTGTAATACAGAGGAGCTACATAAGTAACTGGTGAGGTCTCTATGCATTTGTTTTTGCACATACTGTGTTGTGTTTGAGGGGAGCACGAAGAAGAAACGGCTCTGTATTTGGGAACAAAGTCTGAGCTTTGGGGAATTTGAATCTGCTCAGAACCTTCCTAGTCCTATGGGGAGCTATTTTCAGAGTTTGTCCACCATTGTTTGTGATCTGAAATGACTTCAGCAGCACACAAGCCTGATGAAAAGGCCCTTTGATCTGGCTAAATAAATAATAAAGAGGCCAGGAAAAGGGGAAGTAAAGGGTTTAGGAGGGGTAATGATTGTAGAAGTTCATTGCAAATGTATTTGAAAATTCAAAGGCCTCAAATCTCTGTGCACACAGGAAAGGGAAACAGATCCTTGATGGTTATGCTGCATCAGAAATACTCAATATTATATGTAGTGAATCTGAGATGTAGCCTGCTTGCTGTTTAAGGGAGAGGTATTTGAAAACACGCCAACAGTCAGCTCCTCTAGACAGGGTGATTTTTGTCTGTATTGGATGGATCCTGGCTGCTTTGAAAGAACATGGCAGGGGAAGGGGGGGAGGAGAAAGGTTCAGCTGGCAAGGTTTCCAGTAGGGGAAGCAACTGAAATTTTTCTTCAAAGCATTGGGAATCTAATGAGGTTACTTTTTAACCTAAATAGCTGCACAGAGGAGAGGTTTCCTTTGCAAGCTAACGCTGAAGCAGTAGAACAATTGCAAGACTAATCCATAAATTACAGAGCAGCATAGCAAAGGAAGGGAGCGAGTCCTCTATTCCCCTCCCTCTCCCACACGCTTTAAGAGAAACTGTCATTTAGACAAGAAACCTTCTGTGTTACTAAAGGTGCAGCTGGGTAATGGTGTGAGGGTTTTAAAGGCATACAGCTTTTGGGAGTGCGTTCGCCTCACACCAGGCAGCGCTAACGAGTGTCTTTGCAGCTTCCCTGGAATGATAAAGTATTTTCAGGTTCTCCAGTTTTCCTGTGCTGCAGCTCTGTTTATCGGGATTAATTTGGATCGGTAAATGTGTGCATTTTTTGAACTGTGCGTCAGGGAAACAAAGCCCCTTCTCTCTGCTCGTGAAGCCACACCCTTTTCTGCGGGTTTTTCCCCTCATTGTTCGGGGGAATTTGAGGGTGACCTAACGATGCGGTTAAATAAAACTCGTTGAGCAAGATAAACATTGGAGAATTCACAGCATTCTCATGCTTCACCCTCCCCAGTCTGGGAAAGGAATGGGCTGTGTGGTAAGTTTAAACCAGTCTGCAAACAGTTTGCCTCACCTGCTCCTGGGCGGTGTAAGTTTGGGAACACGTATGTGTTCCTAATGATGTTGGTTTAATGTAAATACTGGGCATGCCGGAGGCATCTGTGCTGTTATTTAGAAATTTTAAAGAAAGTTCAGAAGAGGGCTGGCGGCATGTGAAGCTCCAAAATCCTATTCTCTCCCTAATGCCTCAACTGTGCTTTAGCTCTGGCAATGAAAACAAACCTGCAGGCCTAAGAGGGGAAGACAAGTGTCCTGCAGGGTTGCACGGTCTCCTGAAGAACGGGCTGGTGTTGGTAGAATTTTGGGTGCAGAGGAAGCTCGCTGTCTCTCTGATTCAACCGCCATCCTCTGTTCGGAGCCCAAATGACTGAGCTCCTGCTGTGGTGATTAATCCCTTTGACTTCACAGAAACTTTTTGAGAAGGAGGTCTGCAGAATTTGTCCCATAATTAGTAAATCACTTCTGCGCAGTGCGTTCCCCTAGGCAGTATCAAAGTGGGGGATAATCAGGTATGACTAGGAAGCAGAACAAAAATGCATCAGTTTGGTTTTAGCTGTCTAATGAAGCAGAGTCTGCTCCCTCCCACAGTCAGCATTTCCCAGTTTGCTGCAGGAGGGCTGTGGAAGAGAGGGAAGCTGTAGCTTCTTGAACATGAAACAGGCAGGAGGAGCTGGGAAGGCAGAAAAAAATGTTAACGAGCCAGAGACCTTTCCTGATCTCTTCGTTCTTCTGCCCTCCCCACTTTGTTGCTCTACCCGCAGATCTTCTGCGTGACTTGATGTTTGCAATCCTGGCAGCCCCAGGACTCCTCATGGCTGGGGTTGCTTGCAGAGCTGCCCTTACTCCATACCTCTGTCTTCATGACTTAAAAGCTAAGTGACCCTTGTAGTTGCAGAACCATAAATCCAGGTTTGTATTTGGCCCACGTGGTGTGTTTCTCCAATACGTGCCAGGGACTGTAAGGGAAGCAGAGATTCTTGCAATATACAGTCTTCAGAATGAAGTGGCCCTTAAAGTTATGCTTTCAAACTTAAACACTTGTGGGAATTATTGCTCTGAGGTTTTTTCCTTTGTTTGGGGTTTTCAGGTCTTTATGACACTGAGACAAATGGAAGGAGATTGTGTAATTTTGTTCTCCATGTGTTTTGAGAGTCTTTCTGGATTTTTGCATGAAGTGGTTAATTAAGATACAATTCTGATTACTACTGCAGGGTTACCCAAGGACTGATTCTGTCATGCAGGGAAGTTTCTACTACTATTCTTTCAGCAATTCTGTTAGGTAACCCCCAGTAGTGAATTGTACCTTAAAATTTTGTAGTCTGGCTTAAAAGTCTTGAAAAGTCCAATTGTATTCATTTAGCTTTCTGAATCTCTCAATTCAAAACTGGTTTCCCAGAGAAATAAATTCTGCAATTCTTATTTAAATCTCATTTTAATCTCATAGCCAGGTATTTTGAACTCAAGAAATATATAGAAATATTTTATAAGAAAAAAATTAAAAGCAGTGGGGATGCTAAAACATGTATACATGCTTGAACATGTATATAAAAGTTTGCCTACAAGATCTTAAAAGGTCTAGTTGTCACTGTGAGGTTACTAAGATTTTTATTTTTAAAGATAAGATGTATTGCCCTAGTTGTATTATCTCATTTTGCTAGGAATATAAATGCAGGTGTGACATTTTGGAAGCTCTAATGCTGTTGGTAATGCAACAGAACTAAAGGCTTCCAGCTCTCATATTTTAGCTTGAACCCGCAAGATTGGTATAATTTCAAGATTAAGAGATGCTTCAGCTGCGAGTGCCAAAATGCTGGAAATCTTGGAAATGTATCTTGTTTACAAAAATACTCAGCCACAATTTCCTAGAGTTGTTCTTTACAATAGCTTTAATGAAAAAAAAGTCATTACCACACGTGTCAGTACAAAGGCTGTCCCTTCGGAATTTAAGATGCTGCTGCTGTTAGTCTTTGGTCAACTTTGTGTTCCTATTATTAGTGCAGAAATGGCAAGATTCTGTGTCTCTGGCAGAATAATGAGATGCTTTTAGTCAAATAGCTCAAATTGTTAACACTGGGATCTAAATAGGTCTCATTAGGCTTGTAGTATTAACACACTGTGATCAGCGTAGTCAGTCTTTCTGAGTAACTGCTTCAGGTTGTTTTCAGACTGGAAGAGAGTATTTTGTAGGTTCAAAATTGGAAAGGTGATTTTTTCCATCCATGAGGCAGACCGGCAACATATCTCTTCTGATCTAACCTCTGTAGGTCATCATGGATTAAATGTCACAGCAAGGTTATTCCCCAGTTGATTATAACACCAAAACAGAGGTGCGTGCTGTTAGGTAAAGAGTCAGTTCAAGGAGGCAAGTGGTTTCTGAAGATGCAAATTTTTAACTCTGCACATAACTGGGTGAGCTAAGAAAGGAGCTGGAAACCACCTGAGACAAACCAGGTGACCTTGAACATGGCATGTGACAGTTTTGCCTCATTCTTCATTATGAGAACTGGCAAATAAAGGTAATTGAATAAATGCAACGATAAGTAGAGCTGATGTCCCAGAGGGAAGGAATCAAATTGCTGCCACTAAACTGAACATTCCTGAGGAAATTAATTGGACATCTTTCTTTTGCATGACCCCTGAGATCCTCATAGTGCATATGATCATTTCTGGGGAAATACAGCTTCTGAAATGATGTTGCTGGCAGGGACCACTGTCACCTGAGTGTGAGAGAGAGAGAAACAGTAACTAGAACAGTCATTATTTGCTTTTTTTCTAAGTGTCAAAGACTAGATTTATTTTTCTGTTAAGGAATTTGAGCATCAGCTTGGAGGTTCTATGCACCTTCTCTGCTGGAAAGCCAGGAAAATGAGGCATAAGATGCATGATATTGAAATAACAAACCCCGTGCTGGGCTGAGAACGTACGAACTCCTACACTCGCTGCCAGCCAGATGTGAGTAATGCAGACGTTTCCTCTCTGGACGTGTATGAAGAGTTGATGAGTTCTTTCTGCAGAGAACAGGAAGGATGATGCCAAGTGTTTGCACATCGACTGAGGAGCCCATTGTGTAACCCTTTAGTTCCCAGTTCAGCTTCGTGCTTACTGTTGTCGGTTGACATGCCATTAATGCTCCTGGTGTGGTGGGAGAACTATGCTGCGGGCTGTCTTGTACTCCCAGGCACATAGGGTCCTTCTAAATGCAGTCAACCATGGGGGTATTCTGTAGCAGCTGTGGCCAGGTAGATCAACAGTGTGTACCTTGCCAGCTGCAGGGTTTCCACCTTTCCCAAAAGGTGGAAAATTTTATCAGAAGAACAGGAGTGTTTCAGAACAAGTTGAACTGCCAGACAGGGTCTGCAGCAGGCTGAGGTCTGTGCTTAAGAAGCAACTGGCTGCAGCATGGAGAGGGAAAAACTTCAACTGTTAGAATAAAGAACATCCAGAGAAGTTAAAGGTTGAATGTCTTTGGAGGACGAAGCAAAACCTGCCTCCTGAGGTCATCCAAGCGTGATAAATCCGCACAAACTTCTAAGAGAGATTTCTTACTTGGCCAGTGTAGCAGAAGTTGAGCTGGGGATCTCCAGCTCCTGGGAAATGTGAGCTCCTGCTGCTGCTTGGAGTTAGTTTTATGATAGAATCAAGCATGTTCTAGATTGCTAGATCTGTCTTTAATGTGCTATAGAGATTATTGTTAGGAGCAGCAAATGTACCTACTGCATAGAACTGAGGGTCGTTCTGAATCAGAATGCTGCTTCTGACTCTTAGGCTGGTTTTCAGGACAGAACAAATGAGCATGTTCCTAACAGTCCTCAGTTTAGCTGTTTTATCCACAAAGTGTGTGGAAGTTATAAAAATTATTTTGGTCAGTAGCTGTTGATGCAGTTTCTCTTAGTGTTTTTGTACAAAATAGACTTAAGAACTTTGTACACTTAGAATATATTTTCTAATAATGTTTTGACTTTTAAGCATTTTTTAGGAGTAAACTTACAAAAATGAAGAAAACCTTCACATGACTCTTATATGTGGGAAGACCTGTGCTTAGGAGCTGCACAGGTCATCCCACGCCTTGTCACTGGGTTTGTGCACCATCTTCTGCATGACTTTGATGGATTTTCTGCTCTTTGTTTTCCAGGCAGAACCCAGATGTGCAGCTGCAGTTACAACAGAGACCACCTCACCACCACAGCCCAACTTCTTCCTTGACATCCCTGGGATCTTTGACTTTGCTTCAGTCTCCGCCACCATCCAGGCTGTCCCCATCCCAGCATCAGCAACCTCTGACTCCAAGCCAGGGAGATCCTGGCATTCTGCCACGGACCCAGCAGCCATTCTTATCGAACCAAGTCCATCAGGGAGATTTGTACCGACTATGCCAGCCCTTCCTAGGTCCACAGCAGCAGCAAGGCGATTCCTATTCAGTAATGTCCCGAGCTCAGCAGATACCTTCCCCATATCAGCAGATGCAAGTAGATCCTTTTGCCATAGTTTCCAGGGCCCAGCAGATGGTGGAAATCCTGTCAGAAGAGAACCGGTCTCTACGACAGGAGCTGGATGGGTGCTATGAGAAAGTAGCCCGGCTGCAGAAGGTGGGTATTTTTGGATGTCAGGCACTCTCCTATGTCCAGTATCATCCCTAATTGAATCATCTAATCTGCAACTGTTACATTCCTTGCTTAAGGGACTGATTATCTACTTTAGAGTTTTTCACATGCAGATTGATTAGTCTGTATCTTGTCCCTTTGGGCAGCAGCTTAACTTTGTCAGGAGATAGAATCAAAGCCTTCAGTTTTATTCTGACAGTTTATTGACCATGCTCAAAAGAGCATCCTCATCAGCTGTCTTGAAGAGGCTGACTGTTTGGCTGGCTTGGTTAAATTAAAATTAGTATTCTTAAGTCCAGGATAGCAGCAGGATTCATTTTCCCATCAGTCTAAAAGACTTTAGAAGCTGCAGGAAGGGCCTTTTCAGAGTGACATGAGACCATAGTCACCCAAGGAGGCAATAGGGGACATTGCTACAAAACTGGTTGGCAGGACAGTGTGCAAGGCAAGTACTGCTGCTATGGCTACGTTAAAGACATTTGGACTGCAGGGCTGAAACTAACACTTTTTTTGCCACTCTCTCAATACCACACAACTTCCATGAAAACTTAGTATTTTGGTTTGCATCAGTCTCTGGCTTTATTTGAAACAAGTAGCATAAGTGATGATAAAATGGTTTAAAAAAATATCCCAGTGAGACCTATCATTAACGTGCATGTGTAGAGGTATTTTGATTGAAGCCTCATAGAAATAACTTCTTGATGACCAGGGACTTAAAGCTGTGCAGCAGGTCAGCTTTCCTTTTGCCTTGCAGCTGTGGAAAGGCTGATGCTACTTGTAATTTAGGACTTTGTGGACCTTGCTGTGGTCTTTGCACTGAGCAGTCTCGAGGGCCATAAAAATGCGTGGCCTCTTAAAACACTTGTTTGAGTTCAGGTGACCAGTGTGGTTTCCACACTCATTTGTTTTCTGCGTTACCTCTTTCCAGGGACATATGTTCGTTTGTTGTATTTTTTTTGGAAGGTTCCTGGCCAGGAAATGCTTTAGAGAAATGTTTGACAGCTTCCTGATAATGAAAGAAGCATAAAAATGCACTTCCCTCCACCTCACTGTTGATTACTTGCTGTAGACACTGTTGATGGGATTTGCTATTATATGGATCCATACTTCCTTAGCAATGCAAGCCATGCCTAGTAAGGAGAGTTAAAAGTGAATCTCCTTCTCCTCTGGATGATCAGAGAAGCTTTACACTGAAGGCTAGAAGAAAGGATAAAGCATATTTTACTGCAAATGTTTCCCTCCCCCATTTAATAGATTGAATATTTAGAAGCACAACTAATTTGAGAAGTGTAAACATAGAACATCAGGAGGTTTTACTGTGAATTTTGGACCATAACAATTATGGATCTGTACAGTTCATCACTAATTCAAGATCTGCCATTAGCAATTTTTTTAGCATAGTTTTGTCTGCCTTTCTTGTTTTATTTTACTACTCAACTTGATATCGCATTATCTATTTATATATATTTTATATATATATTTATATTTATATATATATATATATTTGTAGGCTTTTTACCTAAAACTAGGAGCAGTGCCAAGCTGCCCCAGTCTTAGAAAGAAAAAAAAAAAAAAAAGATATTTGCACTTCTTCAGTTTCCTGTATCTATGCTCTGATCATCATGGGGAAACAGAGCTAGAGCCTGGAAGAAGAGTCCAGATCTTCATTTCAACATTGGTATTCTTTGTACAGAAGGATCCATCACAAACTTGAGACTCTGCCAGTTTACTTAATACATAGGTGTATGTTTCTTTAAATAAAGGAAACTTGAGAGAAAGTGATCTCCTTTCTGAGAGTGAAAGAAAAGAATTGTTAGTGATAAAATTGTAAGTGCTCATTTTCCCTTCCACTGCAGCTGGAAACAGAAATTCAGCAAGTTTCAGAGGCGTACAAAAACCTGGAGAAATCATCCTCTAAGAGAGATGCCCTGGAAAAGGCCATGAGAAACAAGCTGGAAGGAGAAATTCGTAGACTTCATGATTTCAACAGGGATCTAAGAGGTGAATGAAGTAAAAGTTCTTTTCTTCTGTGCTGGGTTGGTTTTTTATTGTTGTACTTACTTGGCAGGGCAGTGTTTTGCTGCAGAATTCACTGTGTCTGACACAATTAGAATATGACAGGATACTCAAGTATATTCAGTACTCTCAGATCTTAAGTGCTTGCTGGGAGTATGGAAAAGACAGGTTTAGGAGAGGGCTGTAGTCTCTCATTTCCAGCCTGTTTCTTATTGAGAAGAAACATGTGATAAGCCAAATGCCATAAACCAGATGCAAGCCTGGAATTCAGTCTTGTCTTATATCCTAGACACAATTTGTACAATTTGTTCAGTTTATACAAATGGAAAGATGTTTTGCTGACGGCCTAATCCTACACCAGGCATGTTCACTTTATTTCCTGTCCAGTGACCCTTTTGCACTGACATACAAACTGCAGACTGTCTGTTCTTCCTGAAGGTCTTGTCATTCCTTATCACTGTAGGCATCTGGTTTTTTGGATCTCCCTTCCTTTTCCAGAGTGAGATGTCATTAGCGTCTGGTTCTTGCAAAGCAGCTGAGGCAGTACGATGGCTAGGAGTGGAGAGTGATGTTGAATGGTATTTGACCTTAGCATGGGTCAAAGTTTAAGCATTAGTTTGAAAGGTGAAAAACATCTGCAATTTGAGGTGTTTCAAGGTGCACAGTCAGTCTTTTCAACTGTAAGTTTAATTTTTTTATGAAAGCCTTCTGATTGTCCTACATCACTGCCCCATGTTTCTTACTAAGACTGTGTTCCCAGAAATTTTTTTGCACCCAAGAAGTAAGGCCATACAGTGTCCAGTGCTATCAAGGACAGTACACAACGTCTTGTATTAAATAATCTTTTTCATAATAAAACATAGCATAAACATTTCATTCTTATTTTCATAGACCGATATAAAATTCTAGCAGCCTGCAGCAGTGAAACTGTCAGGCTGTCCTTAGGGTTTTACACTTTTTCCTGAAGTCAGGGAAATGGACAGCAGTGATTTAATCTTCTAACTATTGAGATTTAGTGGAGAATTATGAGGGAATCTTTTAATTGCATAATGAAACTAATTTGGGTGGAAATAATAAGCAGCCTTAGTATTTGTAAAAATTGAAAAAGTAAACTTTTATGTGTTATAATTATTTAAAGTAATTTCTTTGGAACTTTATTTTAACCTGTTTTGTCTCATTGAGAATATTTTCTCAAGGACATAATTAGAACCATTTCAAAAGGGAGTGCCAGGCTTTTTACTTTCAGCTGTGTAGAATTAGGAGATCCATTCCCCTAGCTTGCATTAGAAACGTCTTGAGCAGACGTGATTTAATGCTTGAAAGTTTTTAATTATTTAGTGTTCTTTTTATTGAAAAATTTTTCAGAACGTATGGAGACAGCCAACAAGCAGCTTGCAGAGAAGGAATTTGAGGGGTCTGAAGACAATCGGAAAACCATCTCTCAACTCTTTGCACAAAGTGAGTTACACAATCATTGTGGGTCAGTAGAAACGCTCCAGTCATCCTGGGAAGGAAAACAATGCAGCAGGTTAGCGTAGTTCAGCTCTGATGGTTTTCTACCAGGACAGAAATCAGGGTAGTGACAGTTCAAAACTGGCAGTGGAGAAAGGAGGAGGGATTCAAGAATTCCTTTTCTGTCATTATCTAAAGTCCATCTGATGGCATTTATTAGAGATTTTGGAGCAAAAGTAGTTTGCGGTTAAACTGTAAAATTAGTGTTTACCCTATATGGGATATTTTGTCCACTTATTTCATCCCTTGAAAACTTCAGAATTAAACCAGGCTGACAAGCATCATGAGTTAAGGCCAGCGGAACTGGAACCTGGTAGGTCTGCTATCTCTTTCCTCTTTAATTTGTCACTGCCCTATCCAGTTCAGCAAAACGGGATGAGCACTGCCTGCAGTGTGGGTCATGAATTCTGTCCACAGCAGTGGATTTATCACACAGCAAACCAAAATGACGGATGTAAAATGCTGCTTTTCCTTTGTACTGAAATGTCTTGAGGCCGATGGCAGTGAGCCAGCTTTTTTGTCATCCCATAGCATACTCCACCCTTCTGACAATGCTCACTTTTCTCCAATTGTTATATAAAAAGGTAGTGCATTAAAATTGCAAAATGGAGATTTTCTGTAGAGTAACACACACTGCTTCTGCTCTGACAAATGCTGGTATCCCTCTTTTCTGTTGTCTTTACCTTATTCCTTGTGGCTTACATTACAAGCAGATGACTGTGAGGGTGCGAATTCAAAACTCCTGGTGGTAGCGGAAAGCCTGTGAGTTTAGTCTTGCATTCAAACTGGTTGGGTGGACTTTGAGGTTTATAGGTTCACCCAGAGAGGAGGGAAAGTCAAAGCTGTGAGGCCTCATGTTCAATTTCTCCTTTTGGAGGAACCATAGTGCTATATTTCACCAGTCCCAGCATTTCAAGGGGTGCTGTAGGCACTTATAAAGTGAAGCAGTACTCATTTGGGGAAAATGCTAGAACAAAACCTCCAAAAGCCTTGCTGCAAGCACTTACAGATTAACAAACAGGCTGCTGGCACTGATTGATACCTGTTGGCATAATGCCACCCTGTCTCATCTCTGCCCATTTTCTGCAACACATTTTAACGTGCTGACACTGTCAGTAACTTATTTCCTGGGTGGAGGAGAAATACTGAGATGGGAGAGATGGGGAAAAGAATAGGTAGGTGGTGACATTAGCCTTTGTCCTTGTGTCTTATGTCACTCTGCAGAACAAACCTGCAGAGTTCTGGGTGCTGTTGGTGGACCGGTTTGTTTTGCAACCTGTGTGTGGGCTGTGTTGATTCCCTAGCAGAAGGGAATCTTTAGCTACTCCGTGTTGCTAAAGCTTTGCTCCTGGCTCTCTGCTGGCAGAAGAAAGGAAATAATTGTGGTCCTGTAAATATAGTTATGCACATGCTTGCACAAACGGGCCTGTGTACTACTCCATATGCAGTCTGTACTGACACCCAGGATCTCATTCCTGTTTTTCAAGCCTTCCACTCCTTGTCCTCATTCCTTTGTCGTGGGATATTGGTTTCTGGAATGCAGTTTCTCTGGTGTCATCAGTGCTGGGTGTAGATCACTCCAGGGAGTATTCTGTGGTTATGTATCCAGCAAGTGTGCTAATGTTATCATTGTAGCTGGTTGGCTTGAGCTGGGAGTGATAACATACACAGAGGACATCATCTCTGTGTTGTGGCTTTGCTTTACACCCCTGTGTGATAATTTCTCCAGTCCCCAATTATTTTATCCTATTTATGTTTTTCGAAGGCAGTTGCCCTGTTTCTGAAATGGAGAGTATGCTACTTCCACTATGTCCATTTCTTTCTGGAGAGCAGCAGAAAAAGACTGGCTGCTGTGCCTGGGGTGGCTTTAAAGCATCAGACATGGACTTTCAGTGCTGGGGAAAAGGCTTTCTCAAACTGCAGATTTGCTTTGAGCAGTGACAGAACAGATATACATATATGCCTCAATTCTGGCCCAGGGGGTTGTTTTTTGGGACAGTAGAGGAAGACTGAGGAATTCTTATTGCTTGCTTGTTTTCTGATTCTTCTGATGGTACTGTCAGCAAAGTGGGACAACAGAGTGTTACTTTGAGAAGGAGGACAGCTGGCCCAGGCAGAACAGCCTGCCTTCCTGATCAGTATGGAAAAAAAGGAGCACAGGTTTTTCAGGCACAGAAGTCTGCCATCTCTTCTCCCCAGACTGGGATATTAAAATTACCAAGTTTGTTTTCCACTGCTGAAAGCTCAGAGGTAAAGAGGTGCCAAGTTTCACTAACCATCTGCATAATCAGAGCAAATTGCCTAACTGTAGTGAGTGATGCACCTTCTATTCCTTCTCAGTAGCATTGTGGCGCATTGTTACTTGAAGGTACCATGCTTGTTTTTCAGGGTTACAAGTCCTTCTCTTCCTTCAAAGCCATGTACTTCCCCTGGCTCCTTCCCCAACACTAGATTTGCATTCTCTCTCTTGTGAGAAGTTCCAGTACAATCTTTCCTTCACCTAGGGAATGAAAATCTCCCGAAAGCTGGGTAGAGACGCGTGCTATTGATTGATAATTCTCACTTTGTGTTGATAGACAAGGAAACACAGCGGGAAAAAGAGAAACTGGAAATAGAACTGGCTGCTGCACGCTCCACCAATGAGGACCAACGAAGACACATCGAGATCCGAGACCAGGCCTTAAACAATGCTCAGGCCAAGGTGGTGAAACTGGAGGAGGAGGTAAGGATGCTGGAGGAGAGAAATTAGGGTAGCTTGGGTTCCAGTAAAAGTGACTGTGGGGATGAGTTTGTCTTGTGCAAATTATAAGAAAAATTTGCTTGTCTCAAAACTGTTTATATCGGCTTAGCTTTGTGTTGATTAGCTAAACCACTGAACAGATAAGCCACAAATCTGTATTTCCTTCAAGTGCTTTCATCTAAGCAGCCATGTTTCGTTTTCTTTTTGTTTCAACTGATAAAAGTGGGCTGGAACTGAAATCCCAGCCCTGGCAACCTCCTAAACTTGGCAGAAATTCAGATCTGGATGGACTTCTAACTAATATCAAATGAATGCAGCTTGTCCCCTTGCCAGGTGTTCTAACTTACAACAGGTTATCATGGTGCACAGTGCAGGTTACTGTATGTGCCCAGCATGGGTAATAAGCTGGGCATGACCTTGGTTGTTTTTTGTCCCTTTTCTCCCAAGAGGGGATAAGCACTTGAGCTCCTTAACTGGGCAGTTTTTGCAGCAGTTTCTTTTGTAGCCATGTCTCTGCCACTCAACGCATGGCTCTCACCTTGCTGGCCTTCTGCGTCATGGTGCCGTCCTCTTTCCTCCCACCTACTCCTTTCCTCTCAAAGGATCCATTTCCCACTCCCAGCTTCTGTTTCCTTTACTCCTACTCTTCCTCAATAGAGAGCCTCTGGAGGAAATCTCATGACCAAGCACACTTCCTCCACTGCAGATTTGTTCTCTCCTCCTTCAATTCTGCTGTATTCCTGTCCTCTAGCACTCACCATCACCCTCAGTTGAGCACTGCAGTTATATCTACCTGCTCTGGCTGTCTTTAGAGACATTCCTCAAACCCTCCCTTTGCTTCTACTTCTCTCTGTTCAGGATCCCATTGTGCCAAGAGAGGAGGAGTGATCATATACAAAATGAACATCCTTCTGTCTTGTCTCACTTACCTTCCTTCTCTCCCAGGTACAGATGTAGCTGTCTTCTTAATTTTAGCTTGCTCTCCTCTAAGCTCTGTATTTGCCTCAGTTCCTCTTCCCCTGAACCCTTCTATGTTTCTGTCCCTGATGTCTTTAATTTTTGCCCCTTGTAGTACCCTTCTTTTAATCTCTTCAGCTTCATGGAAGCCCTCCCTCAATCTCTCCCTTCCTGGATCTGCCCTGCTCATTCAGAATGTTGTTGTAGGGTCATCTGGCATCATACCTTATTAGCCTTCCTCCCAGTGCTCTACCTCGCTTTCCTTTCTCCACATCAAATTCAGGCAGTTCCTCTTTGCTTTCCAAGCCCCTCATGGCTTACCCAACCCTGTTTCTCTTCTCCCCTTGTTGCTGAGAGGATGTCTTCTACCTTAGTCCTTCTCAATTTCCAACCTCATCTTCTTCCCCACCCCCAAACAAGTACTTCTGTGCTTTCTCCCAGACTGTCCTCACCTTCACTGCAAGCGCTGGCAAGGCCACTTTGACGTGTCCCTTGCTGTGATGCCCACAACGTGGTTGTCAGGGGGTAAGCTATGGTTCATTCCAAGACAGAGACTCCCTACTTGGCCTACCCTACATGTATGTTTCCTCCTGTTGTCTCCAGTCCCAGACTCAGGCTATGAACTTTGAGGGAAATTAAACAGGGAGCTTTCATTTCTAGAGCACTTAGCATCTCCAGGCTGGGCTACAGGTACACGGGACATCCTTGTGGCTTCCCTGGAACTATTCACATGCTTGGTGTCAATGTGTATAGAGGTGCTGCGATCAGCCAGGGCCGGCACACACCTGGCTAGATTGAACCTCTGTGTAGGAACTAATACTGGCTCCCTCACAGTAAAGTTGAAGTTTTTATGGATAATAATAATTGTATGTTTTCTTTTCAAAATACCTGTCTTGTTTTGCTAGAATAATTGGGTTCAGTGCTGTTGCAAAGTATTTCTGCCTAGGTAGAATAGTAAAATAGGTAACTGTGGGCTATATTGCATGATAGCTTAAAAAACACATATACGCTGATATAGAGTGAAATGCCCTGCATGAGGGCTTGTGGTCATTTCCATCCAACCTTTGCTCGAATCCCAGGGTGCGCAGGAAGTGCCACCCTTCCTGTTGTAGATAAATATGGAAGTGTCTCAGTGAGGGAGCAGGAATTAACTCTGCTTTTTCCTGGAGGTGAGGGGGAATAAGGGGAAACAGAAGGCATAAAGAGTCACTTTTGCAGGTTTCCCAAATCGCTTTTTAATGAAATACTTAGGATTATAAAGCATTTGTTGCCTCATTAGTATTAAATTGTAGGAACTTCTCAAATCCCCATGCTGTTTTGTAAGTTTCCGAAAGACAGCCAAGCAAGCTGTTCAGTGCTCAGGGCACCATTTAGAAGGGACTATAAACGTCAGCCTGAGTTAGTGACATTCAGTGGCCAAGATATACAAACAATTTGTCAATTATTTCTTATATTCCCGCCATCTTAATCTGAGTTACTAGTCCCTGTAATTGTCAGGAATTTCTAAGACAGTCCTGCAGAAGAGGGTGGAGTTTTTCATGCTAAGGTTTGGCAGCCACTCTGGCTCCGAGCCTGAGGGGAGTGTGCATATTTCAGTTGTTGCATCCTGTAATGTAAATTTTCAGCTTTTTTTTTTCTCTTCCGTTTTGACTTCCTATTAAGCAGAGTTACCCTGCCTTATATGCACCAGATCCTTTCTAAAAGGAATATTTCCGTTCTAATGAGAGCTATAAGCCATATATCACTATAACTGAATTTAAATATTGCATTGGAAATGGAACTTCCAGATTCTTTTTTAAATCCATTGCCTGAATTACCAGTTTGGACAAAACCACCCATCTGTAAAATGTAGATACTTGTCCACTCCTATGGAGCTTTGAGAGCTTCTATGTATAGCATCCCACTTAAAGGGATGGAAGAGATAAAGGGATGCTAAATGTGAAGGAGAAAGGAATGATCTTGGAGATCCCGAAGTATAGCGTGAATCAATTGGAAGCAAAATTAGACTGTCACAGAATACTTGCCCTGGTCTGTCAGCAGGGGTGAAATGGCTCTTCACATTTAGAACAAGCTGCTGTTAAAGTTTGTGGCTTATTGTGAATCCTTACCCAGGCTTTAATGTTGCAGGAGGGAGTTTGATGCCAAATACTTTATCTAACCACAACTGCTGGATGTAGAGCGTACAATTGCTACTACTTTTACACTTAAAAGTTCTGGAAATTCCTTTTTTTTTTTTTTTTAATTGAGGTTGATCATTTCTGCTTGCCCTGGTTAATTCATACCATGGACGACCATGCTTCAACTTTAAAAAAGTTTGTGGTTTTTTTATAGTAGTGTAGCGTGTACTCCTTTACTCCACCACTTTACAAGCCACTGTTTTAATGAGTGCCTTAAGGAGACAGCTTTGAAAAATAGTGACTACCACCAAGAAGATATAAATATCTATTGTTTGCCATCCTCATGCACACACCTTGCAATGGAAAGACAAGCCAGAAATCCTCTCTAATGGGTACAAATTAGGGGCTGGGAAGAAGTTTGAATGAAGTATCTTTTAGAAAAGTGGCTTGTATTTAGGAGTGATGAGATCTTTCAGCCATCGGAATTCAGCACAAACCAGATATCAGAGCTAAGATATGTTCATTTCCCACTCAGCTATTGTGAAGGGAAATAGTGTACTATTTCTGATAACACTGAGAGTTGTGTTTGTGGGGAAATGTAGAAATGCTTATTTCCAAATGACATCTATTGAACTTCATATGCTGCATCTGAGATACTTTCAGAACAGAGCTCTGGCTTACACAGAAGAGACCCAAAGGAGAGTTTGTGTGCTTGAAAACTTGCCTGTTTTTTTCCAGTCCCTTCTCCGGGTCTATAAAAAGATATTCCTAGTTTCCACAGCTTTGTCTTACTTAAGTTCTTAGACTCTCAGAGCTACATAACTACTCCTTTCAGGACAGAGTTGCTTTTAAAGGAGGCACTTTTTGGATAGCTTATTGTTCATGGATGGGTAGGATAGAAAAGAGAGAAAAATCCTCTCTTCCCTATAACTAGTATGTGTGTGTGTCTTTAATGACCTGCATTCTTGTAACAACGCAGAACTGGCTTTTTGCTGCCGTGTCGCTACCTCTCATATTCTGCCTGTTAGTAGTTTTTCCAGAGGTGGCTTTGAGAGTTATAACTTATTTTAACACAAACAAGCGGAAAGATGACATTATGATATTCCCATGCAACAAACTCTTTTCCCTAGCAAGAGGATAGTGTTACCAAATTGCTTCAGCATGAGTTCTTGCTGAGACTGATGGTGCCTTACTGGGCCTGAATTCAAACAAACTGAGGGTTCAAAGGCATCCTAGAGGAATATATTCCAACTGCAAGAGGGAGAGGTGGTTTAAATGTGCTTGCTGTCTTTTTTTTTTTTTTCACTACATTTCTGCAATAGCAGGCAAATTCTTGTGGGGAAACACATTTTCAGCTGCATTTGAATGGATTCAGCTTTAGGATAAATCCAGAATGTAATGAAAACACCCTGAATATATTAAACAAAGAACTTTGAAGACATCAGAAGTAGTGGGTGGGAGACAAGCAGATGCTGACGAGTGTTACCAATTTGCTGAAATAGGAGCTGTCCAAGATGAGGAGGGTAATGGCTGGGTTTGTCAAAACGCCTGGGAGAGTTTCTGAATCATTGCTAGCTATGCAGGAAGTCTTCTCTTCTTCCCCAGAAAAACTCTTTGCTGACTAACGCATCTGGAAGCGATGAATCTCTTTACAAGAGAAGATCCTTACTTCTTGCTCGCCTGATATGTCCAGGACTGTGTGTTTGTCTTGCAGAGGCAACTCCAGTCTGGATGTCACTGCCTCCACCTCCCTTGCTTCTAGCAGCTGGATGGTGAAAATTCCTCATTCCTGTGTGTCCTGGCTCCTTGTGCTGTGTGCATGAAACTTCAGAGCCTTTCTTCTGCAAGGACCTGGGGTCCCTGAAAGAGATTGTATGGTTTGTCAAAGCCTAAATCAAATGAAGGAACAGCATTTCTTTGGCTTTTAGACTGTTAATCCCTTCTCTGCTGCGCAGTTGTAGTAGTAATCAAATGTCCCTATTTCTGACGGGAGCGCTTTGTCCCTGGCCATTGATTTTGGACCACGCAAATGCTCTCTGCAGCAGAGAAGCCTGCAGGTTTCCTGCTGCCAGGTTTTACGGTGTCTTAGGAAGTCTTTTCTGCTGTGAAAAGATTCTGAGGACTAGTTTCAGTTTCCTAGGTTTAGTGAATTTGTTTAATTATTTCGTCCCCATATGTTTAGAGCAGTTGATTCATTTTCCATTGCTGGAAAATGAAGTTTGGGGATATCATTGTGCAGACATTTTCAGGCAGTAAATTTTTCTGACTAACTTAGAAGCAGATTGTTCTTCAGGTCAGCCAGACTCTTGTGAGCAATGAAGCCTCTGAACCCTAAGAGTATGCTGCTTCTCCCAGCTGGCTCTCAACTGCAGAAAGCAACCTTGACAAAGGATAGGAAAAATAACATGAAGACAGAAATACTTGATTGGGAAGCCAGGGAGCCTTTCAGAGGTACTCCCTCCATCAATTCACCTTTTTTGTATTAGATTTCTGCAGAGTCCTAAGCCAGTCCTTGCCTTCTTTATTTTTCTTGTCCTCAGTCTTATTACAGAATTTACATAAACATAATAGTGGATGTAAACGGGAGAGTGACTGCTCTTGCTTTCAATGGTTTAATTAGAAAAGCTTCTTGATAGAGTAAAAGCCTGACCTCCGATACTTGGTTAGGACATTTTCCAAAGCAGTCAGGGATTGACCTGGAGAAGATATGCACATAATTAAAGTTGTGCCATGTGCTGTAGGAAATGCTGGGAAAGGGATACAGTCATGCTGAAGTGCTCTGTGGTGCTTCCAGACGTGCACTGAGGTTATTTGAGATCTTACCGTCTTAAAGAGGTGTTATAATAAAGATATTATTATGAGTAAAATGCTCTGCATTTTCAGATCACCCTTCAAGGCAAAACAGTTACAATACATTATGGGCTTGCTGCTTAGTTAAATGAAGTACCATCAAAAGGAAAATTACTATCTTGTCAAATTTATTTAAAATGATATACTGAAGGGCGTGACTGCGTCAGTGTAAAGCTTCAGGAATGAACTCTTATCTAGAGCACGTGTTCACTGCAAGGCCTGTTGCAGAGGAGAGAATTCCAGCGTCCTTTGATGCCATCTCCCCTGTGGTAGATGTTACTGTGGCCCTTGGCACTGAGCAGCCAGTTTTGGTTCTTTGCTGGAAGAGAGAGGGTGGGGAATCCATGGCAAATGACCAAGAACAAGCCTCAGCATGCTGCCTTTTTTGTTCCTCCCATCTCACTCGTGTCTGCAGCACCCTGGCAATGCTCAGGAACCTGTTTCCAATTCCTGTCTTAGACAAACATGATCATACTCTCAATTTATGGTAATGAAAAATCCCTCTGTGCTTGGAAGAGTTATTCCTGATCCTTTTTACATTCAGAGGACAGATCATCAGAGAGATTTAAAAAAAAAAAAAAAATCCCAAAGAAGATTTCACTGCTATCCCTGCAGAGAGTCCTGGTTCACGGAAAGGTAAATTGTTCCTCACAAATACGCACGGTAGCAGAGATGGCGGAGCTGAAAATGAACGAAAACGAACACTGCCAGAATATGCAGGGAGTTGAACAAGTGCAGCAAGTACGTGAAATGAAGCAATCTCACATATAAAGGACAGTTGTGTCAAAAGACATGTTGGGAAAGCTGCGTTGTCTGGGTCACATACGTACCATCAAAACTTACTGAACATCTGTTGTTCCAGAAACATGAAAATGATTTGAGGGATTCCTGCATTAATTCTGTTTTTAAGCAATTAAAAAAAAATACACTCGCCCCAAATTTTCTAACATTCCTATTTTTTCCTGATGCTGGAAGACGAAGTGTATTTTGTGAAGGGGTGAAAAAAGATATCTTTGTGAAAAGCCACTGAACAAGCCTTGCCTGTGCTTTAGGTCTGGTGCATGAGTTAGGCATGTGCAGGCAGTGCTGGCGAGTTGGGCAACACCTTGTGTTGCAACGTTTCACCTGCAGGTTCGGCTGATGGGAGCACTTTCAAAGTGAATGTTTCAGTGGAATTTCTGTGTCCTAATTCTTTTTTGGCTGGGCTCTTGGTATTCTTTGAATGTAGGCCAAAACGCTAATCCGCACATACGCGTACTCAGGTTTATTAATTATGAAACTAGTAAAATGTTGTCAGTGGCTACTTTTGCAAGGAGAATTTCACCTGTGTGTTAAAAAACTTTTCAGAAATGTAAATGCTTTGTGGTAGGTAATAAGACCTAATGTCCGCCCTTCCTTCCTTAATTTTTCATACAGAAGACTGGGGGAAGAGAGGTGATTTTTAAGAGATTATTATTCAGCTCAATGCATGGTGTTTCTCTGCTAGCAAGTTTATTAGGTTGTTCCTTACTCTTGCCTGGGTCACTAAGTTCCTATGCAAACCCAAGATACCAGATGCTCTCCATTTCTAGGTTCTGCTGTTCACTCATAGTTTATCTAATTTTTGGCTAGTTGCAT
The DNA here is from genome assembly GCA_026546715.1 of Gallinago undulata. NCBI lineage: Eukaryota > Metazoa > Chordata > Aves > Charadriiformes > Scolopacidae > Gallinago > Gallinago undulata. Next base: position 13,651,237 of record JAOTQQ010000063.1, on the reverse strand, counting down.
AACTACTGTGAGCTGCTGTTAATCTAAGTGTAAAATGAGTGCACGAATCTACATTTTATTGGTGTCTGAGAAAGTGTTATTAAGCACTATAATCTAGAATAAAAAGATCTATTAGGTATAACATTTTTATTGATTTTCTGCAGTGCAGCAGTGGAATATTAAGTTGTATTAAAATGTTCTTGTCCCTCCCATTCCAAACAAGCCTGAAATCTTGAGCAATCAAAGTATAAAAATACCTTTCTACTGTACATGCACTGGTGGGAGGGCCTTTGGCTGGATTGCTCACTAGTTATTGTAACTTCTATTATAAAATACTTGTTTGGGGAAAATCCTGTAGGGCATCAGCATTCATGCTGTGAGATTAGATGCCTGCTGACTTTATGAAGAGAAGAAAAGGATACCATGTCTGAGATTAATAGTGTTTGGAGATTTTTCTCTCTGCTATTCACATTGCAGTCTCCGGATTGCCTCAAGGAACAGGAGTGTGAAAAGGGAAAATTTTGGAGATGCGATGGAAGAACAACTCATGTTGTTCAGATCAAAGCTCAGCAATCCCCATATCCTGTCTCTGCTGAAATTTACAGCAGATTCCTAGGGAACACTATCAGAATGGGGCCAACACACAGCAATACTTTCCCAGAATACTTTCCGCTTCCAAGAAGGACTTCCTGAGCCAAAAGTGGTGTCTTTTGTCTTTGATATCCCTCAGTGGACTTTTCTTCCATGAAGCTGTAGAGTAGCTCTTTGAACTCGCACAAGGGAGTCTGTGTTTTGCATTGTGGTGCTTCTCTAGACTTTGGCTCCGACTGTTGGGAAAAGTTACCTCCTTCCTGCTATTTATATATTTCAGGGTCTAAGACAATCGTAGCTGAAAAACCAATGCCACAGACTTGCCATAGAAGGCCATCTAGTTGTCATCATTACTCTTTTCCTTAACAGGAAATGATATCTGTAGGTGTGCAGTATTTTATATATCAGAATAGAGCTGGGCCATAAGTGTGTTTTATTCTTTTTTTTTTTTAATTCATATTTTTCTTTGGTTTTATTCTGCCTGAACTGTGGATTAACCTTGCTAAGACAGTTACTGGGGATCTCAGCATGGTAGTTTTCATTGCTTATTGTGAGACAGGGCAGCTGGGTTTGCAGGATGAACGACAGAGGAGGACGGGAGGGTGAGGGCGAGGAACAGAGCTGGACTTCTCAGGTCACACTGGGCCAAGATGAGTGAGATGAATGTCCAGACAGCCAGAATAAACCTGGATGCACTGTGGAGAGAGCACAGGTCATGTTGCATGTATGCTTTGATCCCATTTTATTATTTTATTGTTATGGGAATGGAATGGGATCCTACAGTTTTTGATTCATTTTCTGCTTAATCACATAAAAACACTGCCAGCAATTTTCATTGTTGCACTGAAAAGTGGTTCCAACTTGTGGACCAGCTGCAATCCCTGTCTTTGCTACAGTTGCCTTGGCAACACGTGTCAAGTCACTTTAAAACTCTGTATTATGAACCTAGATATCCTTCCCAACCCCTTGCTGCTCTCCGTCATTTGCAACAGATAATTACCTCAGTTTCCCCACCATTCCCACGGGGTCTCTGAAGACAAAAAGAACAAATATACCTTGCAGGAAAGTGGAGATGGGAATGATCTGTAACACCCTGGGTGTCGTGTCCAGAGTAGGAGCCCGAGGCGCGCTGACAGCAGTCATCTGGACTTTTTCTTCCCTGCTGGTGTTTCTGTGCTCCACAGTGTGTGTGAAACCAGAAGTTCACTCACTTGTTCTCATTGTTTAACTTATGTTGCATTTTCTTCCTTTGTGTCAGCTCAAAAAGAAGCAGGTCTATGTTGAGAAGGTGGAAAAGATGCAGCAGGCTTTGGTGCAGCTGCAGGCAGCATGTGAGAAACGGGAACAGCTGGAACACAGGCTGCGGACCCGCCTGGAGAGAGAACTGGAATCTCTCCGGATGCAGCAGGTACCCACTGTTTTCCTCTGCCATACCAGGTTTCTTGTAGGATTGTACACTATACACTACACCACACATAAAAGAAGAGCAGTGTTTTTTTCCATCTTGTAAAATTAGCGAATTTTTTTTTTGGTGGCTAGAATCATGGATTTGCTGGCCATTGTATTGTTTTTACTTGACTTAATTCTTCCATTCCAACCAGAAAATTTAGATAAGAGATCAATAAGGGATTTGTTGTATGAAAAGATTCAAACATAGCCATATATCTAGATGGTGTTCTATCTTTAAGTAACCTGGTTATATTTACTTTTATATTCTTTTTTAAAATATTATTCACAGTTTAAGGTTTTATATAAAATTAATTAACAACTGGCCTGAAAAGAGACCCTTCAAAAAACTTCTGCATTTAAGAAAAAAAATCAAACGAAACCAGCAAAACCAATTCTATAAATGCAGTTGTTGGAGATGGATGGGAGCTTCATGTAGAGTATGTTCTTACAATTGTAACGTGAGTCTTTTTCAGTGAAAAGAATGAATAAGAAGTAGATTGTGCAGTGGTGTTACAAATTGGATGCAAAGTTTTAGTTTTATTTCAAGCTATGTCGAACACAGATGAACTGTCAGGTTTGTAAGTTTCACTGAAAATAGGATGCAGGCCTGTGTTGTAAATTACATTTAGTTTCAGGTTATGCTTATCCCCCAACTTCCACCTCACAGAAATGTATATTTATATCTTACTTGTATTTTTGTATTGATTTTAGTAGGAGTTATAGTAATTTGATAAACCTTTCTGTGTTATCTTTGGAAGATGAGGTGCTCTGAACCCCACAATTTTTGACATTGAGCCTGAGTCAACGCAAAAAAAATAGCTTTCTTGTCAAGAATTGTTAAGAATTCTGAGCTGAACATAAAATAACTTATCTGCCCAATTTATTTTCTTTTAAGCTTTTTTTTATTTCTTTAAAGTCAAATATCCTGCCAATCACAGATAAGCCTTCCATATAAAATTGTATTTTATGAGTTGAACTATTAGCTCAGCAACTCCCTACTCTTCCTTGTTTTGAAAGGCGACACTGCCTATCTTCAAAATCTTGCTTTAGAACTCAGTTATTTTTGATCCCCAGCTACTTAATCCACAAGTATACACTGATCATATTGATTTGATAACCAAATCTTTTAAAAATATTTTGGATATATTTTTTAAAAGGTGTGATAACTCTTGTATAGTTGTCAGTGTTACGGTGAAACAGTGTTAGAAGTGAATCTATGTTACTTTAGGCATTATGGATGGGGCTGTAGGCATCAGACCTGAATAGCCTGATCCAGCTCTCAGGTGTACATGTGAGGCTTTGCCTCTGGAAAAAGGCCTTAGGGGAAGTATTTTCCATCTCAGATATTTGCTTGTTTGTAATGACCAGCTCTGGAATGGCACCAGGAACACTCCAGCATGGGTGCTGTGAGTTAAGCTGTCTGTCTTGGGAGCAGTGCTTGGTGTTACGACTTCTGGGCTTCAACACTTGGAAAACAGAAGGAGCCTTTCTTGCATTATATGAGCTTGTTTCCTGGTTTTGACAGGCTGAAGCTGAAGTGCCCCTGCAGGTGTTTCAGATTAAGCTCTAAAGGAGACTATTACCATCACCTAGTCTGCCAAGCATGGCATAGGCCACTGCATTTCACTCGGGGGGGTCACGTGTCCAGCCGGTGCTGCTCTGGACCAGCCTCTGTTGTTCAGATAAAAAGCAAAGAACACAACCCCAAGTCTTACAGATGCATCCTGAGACTTTTTTTTTTTTTCCTTTTTGGAAATCAGCGTCAGGGTACCTCTCAGACTGCCAATGTCTCAGAGTACAATGCCACGGCGCTTATGGAGCTCCTGCGTGAGAAGGAAGAAAGGATTCTTGCTCTGGAAGCTGACATGACCAAGTGGGAACAGAAATACCTGGAGGAGAGTGTGATGAGACAGTTTGCTTTGGATGCTGCTGCAACTGTGGCTGCTCAGAGGTAAATGAGACTTTTCATAGGCATTATTTTCTTTTTCCAGTTGAATGTCATATTTCCCACCAAGGAATGTTGTCATACCACCCTCCCATGATACCTCTCCTTGCGATCTGAACAGCTTCTCAGACCTCTGCATGCAAGTGGAGCTTGGCTGCTTTTCCTGGGAGCTGCGCAATTGCCAACAATTAGAAACTTTTTTCCAGAGGATCATTTCCCCCACATGCAGGGGCCATTTTCCAGACTGGAATTGTTCTGAGCCATTCCTAGAGCTGTTGATTCAAAACTGGATGTATGAGGAGTGTTCTGGTTTTTTATTTTTTTAAACAGGAATCAGTACTTGCAGAAGTCATGTGAGATGGTCTAAGCTTGATGATTCACATTATTCACCTGAATGGCTTGTTTGTTCTCCAGAATGTTTTTGCAAATTACTTTGTGGTATTGTCCTCAATATTGTTACTAACCAGAAACATCTACCAGGAAATTCTGCTCAAAACATTCTGCTGTGTATGGAGAGCACTGCTTGTGGGGGTGGGAAGAGAAGGGTGTCTGAAATTTGGTAACAAGCTCACATTCCAAGACAACTGTACGGAAACACTTATTATGGCTGTAAATAGGCCCAAGTGCTTCAGCTGGTTGGTAAACAGAAGCTGTTATTGGAGTGCAACTCTTCAGCATTAGGTATTGCTTACATATAATTTCATTGCTCACTAGTTTCCGGTTCTTGATGGCAGATTTTATTTTAGATTGTTTCATGAACCAGATTCAAATTGGGATGTTATCACAGCTGGCTTCCTAACTGGTAAGATCACACTAGAATTACAGGGGTAGAGTTGCAGATCACCTGTGTTAGTGTTTAAAGACTTATCTTATCTTGCTGCAGAAGCATGTTGTTATTTTAGGGTATTGATGCGTCTTGTGCACTGTTTTCCACCTCCCCAGAGATTCTCTAAAGGCTCTTGCTACTGCTTGTCCTTAGAGGCCATGTTATATTTTCAGCATACACTGATAAGCAGGGGTCTGGACTATTGTTCAACATGGAATGAGGGAGAATGTTAGGCCTGTTCAGGTTTTGTTAAATGAACAAGAATGCCTTCCAGTCAGGAAAGAGCCAACCTCTGTTTTTCCATTTCCTTCTAGCTGCTTCTACCCTAAAAGAGAGTATTCCGTTAGTGTCAGTACTTCTGCAAGTTTGTATGAAGTTGACACCTATGCTATCTCCTTCAAAAATAAAGTGTGAGGGATTCCACTTATTTTAGCGACCACCTCATCTACACTGTACACTTTTTTTTTTCCCCTTTTCTTCAATAGTGGAAAATAGCATCCCTTAGGAAGTTGATGTTGCAGGAAGGATACTTTACAGCACAGGAATCTGGGTCAGGTTAGATTCCTTTGATAAATAACCTTTTATGCCCTTCACATTGGTGCTTTGCTGTTCCTGATCTGAAATTTTGAAGAGTTAAAGGTACATTTGCCAGAGAGTGCTTAGACCTGCTGGGTCTGAGAGAACAGATTTCTTACTACAATGAATTGGAGCTCTTGGTAACTCTAAATTTTTGTGTGTTTGTTTTTTTCAAATTATGTTAATGCATAACTATGACAGTAACATGCTTTTAATGAGTCATACAGTGATACAGAGCGTATCACAGTGACTTTGTTCTGACTGAACAGAAACAAGTAGAATTAAGTAATAATTATGTTTTAGTTAGTGGACTGAACAGCTATCACAGTGTTAACATCAGGCACTATACAGAATCAGTATAAAACTGTTTTCAGCCTGCTCCCAAGTTTTTTGCACTGAGCTGCTTAGGATTGTTTAAGAAATGTCCATGCCCTTTGATACTCAGATTCCTTCTATGATACTGTTGGAAGGGGAAAAATCTGATGTGAAGTTTGTGCTGTTTCAATTGAAGAAGTGTGCCTAGCGCTTTATGCCATCCTTCCCCTTCCCTGTGTCCTTGGATTTGCCTCGTCGATCAGTTTACACCAGTGCAGTGAATCAGTCAGATTACAGACTGGCCCAGGTTGTAGTGACTCGCATATTTTTATAATCCTTATTTCATTAGGACTGGGAGTTGCATTTTTGGAAGATACTGATCCACTCTAAATTCAAAAATAGTGGATATTCTTGTTTGATGCTTTTGAGCAATAATTTTGTACTACTAGGAGGAAAACAGCAAATTTAGCTGGTCTTTGATCTGCTCTACTGCTTGTTTTCAGGGACACAACAGTGATCAGCCACTCGCCTAACCCTAGCTATGACACCTCGCTGGAGGCTCGCATTCAGAAGGAGGAGGAAGAGATCCTGCTTGCCAACAGGAGGTGTCTCGACATGGAGGGAAGGTAAAATGCAATCTGGTCCTATCTGGCTTCTTTAGGACAGGGACTTTAAATTAATTGTCTGGGTAGACGCCTCAGAACCAGAAATTCTTCTGTCTTCACCAGTAGCAACAATGTAGAATGCCAGACAGTCATTTGGCCACAGAAGTATCTACACAGTAATCCAAAACCTGTCTTGATACTGAGGGCTAATACAAAAAAGTCATCTTAGATTTTATTTTATTTTTTTTTTTTGCATGTAGCTTGTTCCTCATCTTCTGGGCATCTTCATCAGACCTCAGGCTTCAGCCACCTCTTAACAGTCTTACAGAACTGTTTTGCCTGGGATTAAGTCCAGTGCAGACTCTCCAAAATGTGTTAATCCTCTTCTTTCTGTTGGTCTCATGTCCTGTCCATACCTCAGCTTTGTCTCAAAGCCCCTTTCATGGCTGTTTAGAGCAGCTTCCAGTAGCCAAAGGTGGGTGCATATCTCATGGAGTGCCGTGCTTTGATGCATGTGTATGTGAAGTCTCATGCATTATCTGCGCTGGGGGGCTATGAGCAGCCAGTGTTCAGATCAATAACCTCACTGGCATCCTCTCTGCCTCTGCAAATGCCTAAGGGAGTCCTAACCACAGCCACGGGGGTACTGAGGCCTCAGTCCAAGGAGACAGGAGTACAGGTAGATTGTTATTCTTTCTACTTCTCAAAAAGGATCAAGACTCTGCACGCTCAGATCATTGAGAAGGATGCCATGATCAAAGTCCTGCAGCAGCGCTCCCGGAAGGAGCCTGGTAAGACAGACCAGATCTCCTCAATGAGACCCGCCAAGTCGCTGATGTCAATATCGAATGCTGGCTCGGGCTTGCTGTCCCACTCGTCAACGCTGAGCAGCACTCCCATCCTGGAGGAGAAGAGGGAGGACAAAAGCTGGAAAGGCAGCCTAGGTAACTTTTAAGTAATGCCAGCAGCTCAGATACGCAAGTTGTTGCATAGAGGGGAGGCAGGAGCAGCAGCAGGAAGGTGGTGTGTCAGACACAGGTCATCTGGCCTAGCCTGAAGTTAAAGCTGACTGCAGGCAAGATGGGACACATTTGGAACAACTGCTTGTTTTAGTCACTTTTGGGAAACAGTGAGTTCTGATGTCCAGGCTCTGTCATTAAAATATGTAAGCCCTTATTCCCAAATTGGTACCTGACTTTAGAGATATTGGAGATATAGTTTGCAGAGTTCCCAAGCGCTTGTGTTCAGCTGAGTTGTTTCAGCTCTGAAGGTGTAAAGTCTCCTTGAATAGGAGCAGAGATACTAATCAGGATTGCTGTCCTGTAGTGTTGTGCCTGCATTAACATTATTTTTGTCTAGAATGGCTCAACACCATTGTACAGAGTAAATCATAGGTGATTTAATTTTTTTGGGGTAGGTAAGCCTAAAGACTCTCCCTGTGAGACTAGAAGACCCTGAAATGTAAATGAGAATCTGTTGCAGCTGATTTCAGAGTGTGCAGATTTACCCTGCCATAGATGGGCTGCTGCTTAGAGACAGGGAAGTAAGGTGTTAGTGCCCACTTACGTATCTTCAGGTGTGATAGAAAGGTAAAATAGTGCTGCCTGCTGAAGCACGGAGCACTTGCAGATCCTAGAGCAAGTACCACAAAAGAGTGCAGAACTGATACCAATTAGTTTTCTGGGATTGTGAAATTTCCTTCCCTTTTTCCCCAAAGGTGTTCTGCTGGGAACAGAATATCGCTCGGAATCCATTCCCTCCACCCCCTCTCCTGTCCTTCCTTCCACACCGTTGCTATCAGCCCACTCGAAAACAGGCAGCAGAGACTGCAGCACCCAGACTGACCGGGGAAACGAGCAGAGCAAAGCTGCATCTTCCACTGCAGCTCCCACACCAGGACGACTCCCTGGCACTAGCCTGGGCTACAGCACTGACAAAACAGGTAACAAAGCTCAGCTGCTCTCCCAGAGGATTCCCTGCCACTGACTTGCCATCAGTTCTGCTCTGTGGGACAGGCTCTGCCGTCCCTTTTTCCATTCAGGAAAACTGGGTTTAGTTTTTGTGAGGACAGATGGGTTTCAGAGGGAAGCTTGACAATGTTCTGAGGGATCTCAAACACTCTGAAGGGAAAAAAAAGCCGTAAGAGCAGTGGCATAAGCATGGACACAGTGGATAGAGAGGTAAAAGGAGATTTAAGATTTGGAGTAGGTATATGCAAAATCCAGGATAGTCTCTGAGTCAGTGTTTACTCTGAATTGTAAGTAGCATTTATTGAATTGTAGTAGTGGGGTTTAAACAGCATATGAAAATGGGCTGTTGAAACTGGCCATCGCATTTTAGTAGGTATTAAAGCAAAGTGTACTCAGATAAGGGGGAGGGAGAAGGAGGAAAGGTAACTATCATGATAAAGCTGTCTCGTTATTGTTCTGTCCCAGTTGCAGGACCAACTTCGGTGTTGGCACAAGTAGATCCAGTTGACAGTGACTGTCACAGAAGCTGCATTTGCTTCCCACAGAGTTCTGAGCTGGCAAGAGCTGCTCATTTTCCAGACCACTCTGCCAAATCAATGCAGATTACACAACCTTGCCTCTTCTACTTACAGACATATTACAAATATGTTGTTCTTTATAGAAGAGTGAATTTGGCTGGTCTGTTGTGCATCTTGCCCGTGCTGTGCTATTTAATGGGTATCAAGGGAGACAGGGGAACGGGTTTTGTGGTGAAAGTCTACACTGACTAAATTGGTTTAAATGCAGTCACTCCAGTTTTATACACCCTTGTGTATCAGCGGGAGATACCCAAAGGGAATTTGATAAAATATCTTTATTTGCCTGCCTACATACCTAAATAATTGAATTTTTAAAAATGAAATAAGGAGTTGTGAGCTGTCTTTTGGCCAATGACAGAAGCTGACTTAAAATGTTAATGTCATTTTTCTAACCTCATTGAAGTTACACCTTTGATTCTCTATCTCTTTGTTTTTCCTCATCACGTAGATGGGCCACTCTTCCACTCCAGCACTCTTGAAAGAAAAGCCCCTGTTCAGACCATGGGGCAGGACATCCCAGATGGAGAGATGGTAGAATACCTCATCTGAAAGGCTGTACCAGGATCTGAGCTGGGATATAGTAGCAAGAAAATTTTAAAAGACATTTTTATTGGGGAAAAAATGTAGTACCTGAGTAAAAAAAGAACACTCAGCTGTTTGCTCTTGTATATTATGTCTCAAAAGTATGGACAGGTTAATTTATAATTTGTTCTAAATTATAAAAACCCATAACACTTGTTCTTTGAAAGTTTCCCCCTTTATTTTTTAAATACTGGATCTGGTAACATCTGGAGAAAAACCAAGAACTTAGGTGCACTACATCTGGTGTTTCATTTCAGAATTTTTAAAGTCTCTTAAACACAAGTACCTACTCTCACAGCTGTTGGTTAAATGTCTAGCTTGAACGCAGTAAGATGGGCATAATGGCCTTATAATGATCAGCACCAGGGATTTAGTTGTGAGCATCTTTTAATGGTTTTAGAACAGAGGTGCTCTGAGAAGCTTTTAAAAATTTGAGCTGTGATCAAGGGAGATTTCCCTTTACACTTTCTCTTTACGCTCAATGTAAGAACTCAGACTAGGTATTTCACATTCATAGGCTGGAAAGATTTCCATGTTCAATGTGGTAATGTTTTTTGGGATTTTTTTACTTCCCAAGTTGTCTTATTTCTTTATTAAAAAAAAATTTACTTCGGTGATTAATGTCACATTTCACATTTTTAGTTTCATTGAAAGATTTGCCACACTTTTATACTTAAGTACTTTTTCAATAATTTATACAGTGGATAGTAAATAATATATTGCATTCATGTTTTACATAAATTAAAAAAGGAGAGTTTACAGGCTCAGTTCTGATCTGTTACATCAGATTTCTGCCATTGTAATTCCATTGAATTTAGTGGAACTACTCCAAATTTACCATAGTGCAAATGGCAAGCCCTGTTGCTTTTCAGTGTTAGCAACTTAATCTACTGCATCTGTGGAGACCTTGCTCCGTAGCAGATTTTTCTATAGCTCAAATGCCCGTTTACTTTGAATGTCCCTCCTCTTTGGAAATACTAGATTCTTTTTCATATAGCAAAGCCTCAGAAGTAGAGCTTTAAAGAAGAGCTCTGTGTAAAGTTTCAGATGGCAAATTATCTCCTTCCAAAACATTCTTTTTCTTCATCAAACTGGGAAGAGCAGCTTAAGGAAAGTCCCAGAGACATTATGGAAGAAAGTTACTCATTTAAGTCAGGTTCATTTTCAGATTTTTGGGAACTAGCACAGATGCAGCAATACTTTGATTGCAGATGCTATAGGGAGATATTAAGACCAATAGAAGTAAATGAGTATCTTTTCATTACTGTTTTTGCATTTTATTAAAACACCTCAATATTAATTTCTGTTAAAAACTACTTTTTTTTTTATTGAATGTTAAAATATTTAATTAGCTAATGGTTCCATGCTAGGAACCTGGCTAGTCCCAGCTTTCTGTGCAGCATTGAAGTAGCCAGTTTTTCATTTCAGCTCATTTCATCCCAGAAATAAAGAAAATCAGCAATTAATCATTGAGCCCAGTTCATGAATGTCCTCAGTTCCTAGTTAGTTGACACTACTGACATGGTGTCCAATCGAAATGGCCTTACCACACCAACAGATGTAACGTGAGTTTCCCAGTGCAGGGTTGGGAGGTGAAAGGAGGTGCCTTCCATCTGTTGCACGGGTGACTTAGTGGTACCTAACGGTTAGCCACAAGTTGGATTCTGTTTGTCTCCTAGTGATCATCACTTGTAAAACAAGGAAGACACTTCCCATCATTTCTAGCAGGTTTGCTGCTTGTTAGTGTTCTTCAGGCTGTATTGCTAGACCCACAGAACTTAGAGCTGGCAATATGCCTTTGATAAAATATGAACTCTGTCTGAATAACCTGGCTTTACCAGCGACTGCTCTAACAGGCAGCACAAACTCCATTCTATCACCACTACTTAAGATGCTTCAGAGCTGCACTTTAAGGCTGTGACTGTCTCTGTTGTATGTCTGTGTCTTTCTGGACAGTGCAGTAGAAGTTCCCTAAGTATATTCTAGTAATCTGTCTGAATTATTCTCCACCCTTTTCTAGACAAACTGTTCACAGCCTTGTCATTCTCATCCCTGAGAATGTGTTACATTTATTTCTCTTGACTTAATTCCAGCCCATTATATGAAGTAATGCCCACTCTGGATGATATGAAGTGATTTCTCTTCTTCCTCCACAGTTGTTGAAAACGCAGGAGAAGCTTTTCTCATTAGCTCAAGGTGTCCATCTTTCTGCTGTTTCAGCATCATTTTTTATGTTGTATTTTGTGGTTTGAGCAGTATGAAAGAAGGTTTGCAGCTGTAGGGCTCTGGATAAACAGTTCCAACTTGCTTGATTCACATTAATTCTAAAATATCTAGGGAAATTTGGATCCTTTGCAGATAAAATCTGTTTTAGAAAACTGATTTTCCCCAATTGATACTGGCTGGTCAGCTGGACTAGGTAAAAATAATTTGTTTATCCTCCTTGAAGCTCACTGTCTTCAAACTGAATGCCTCTGTAATCTATTTTTACAAAGAAAAAAAGGACATAATAGCTTTCTGTGAATAAAATGTACATTATGGACAGCAACTGTCTCCTCCAAAAATGGAAGCCAGCTGGTCTCTGACAGTCCAAGGCATCAGGGTTGCAGGAGCCTTAGCAGTTCTATGCCCATGGAAGTAAATTTGGAAGAAGATGGTGCAGTTTTATATTTTTTAGGTCAGGTTCTTCACCCTATTTTGTGGCTCTTCCAAAAGTAAAACCCCCAAAACTTTTGCTTTTGACATGGAAGTTTGAGGTCATCTTCCCGTGCTGACAAACTAGGAGCCATCAGGAATGTATTCTTTTCCTTGAGCTTCCTCAGAGCCATCCTGATGTGAATGTAAAAGAGCTGCTTGCTTTGAGGAAGATGTGTACTATAGTCTTCTGTCTCTCTGTACAGATTTTTATTTTGTTTTTAAACAGAAACTGCTTTAAGGAGACAAACTGCACACCTAGTTCCTTTTCCTTCTGTAGAGCTTATTTCTAGTAGAAAGTGATTTTTAACACAATGATTGCAATGACCTTCTTTGCAAACCAAAATTTTAGACTAAGAGTTTTTCTTAAACTCGGGTATTAGAAGCAGAATTGTAGCTTTTATAAAGAAAGCCACATATTCTTCTTTGTAGAGCAAAACAAGAAAATCAAATTTAGTTATTTTTTCTCTTTCCTTTCACTGCTTACAAAATGGCCAAACTCACACTTCCCTTGGGCAGTTCCTTTGGGATTTAATGGCTCAGGGAACTGCCTGAGATCTAGAGGCTTTTGTTCCCATCTGGCCCGATGTTATGAACTTCAAATAGCTCCTACCTGGCAGCTCTTGTGGGGTCTGGAGCAGCAGTTTTCTGTGGTCTGAGGACTCATGAGGATCTGCAAGTTGCTCCCCAAGAGTCTGCAAAGGGTGGCAAGTAGTGTCTGGGGACTGAAATTCTTTATGCGTGGTCTCTCCCTCTGTTGTCAAGTTTGTAGAGTGAGAGGCTGAAAACAGGCATTAGCTTTGCTTTGGTTTTGAGGCCATCTGAGCCAGGGGACTTGCAGAGTTTGAGGCCAGAACCATTTCCAAGGACACCTCCTGCTCCAGGAGCCCACACCGATGACCAGAAGTGCGTGAGACGTGTAACAGCCGCGTCCCGTGAGCCGTGACACCTGTACAGTGAATCCCCACAACTGTGGCTGGACGATATGCTTTTTCCATTGCTTATGAAGTGGTGGCAACGTAACCTCGGGGCAGTCGGGACGAGCAAAACCCCAGGGGTGGTTTGGCTTTCCCTCCCTCCCCACGAGGGCTGGCACAGGTTGGCCTGGGATTCACTGTGCTTCTTCACGCCACAGCCGACGGGTTTGCTCTGTGGAAGGGGTGAGGGGCTGTGGGGTGGGGGGGATCTCTTTTCATGTATTTGTATAGGAACTCTTTTTTAAAAGCTAGCGTTTTTATGTCTAGAAAGTTAAAAGACATTGTAAAATGTAATTGTACTGTATTTATGAAGAAAATACATTTCTTTTCAAAAAGATCTTACTCTAAGTTGGTCTGACTTCCAACACCACCATCTCATAGGCTTTCAGAAGCATTGAAACCCCTCTGTTCTGCACTGTGCTGTGCAGCCATACCATTAGGGCTGTGCTCAACTATTGAGATTTAAGAAAAAGGTGACTTTCTGCCCTCCTAACTCAAGCAGAACCTGTGTGAGCTCCGACTTCTAAAGTGTTTGAAGACTTGATTTCATTCAGCTTGGAGACTTGATTTCATTCAGCTTGGGTTGCTTTCAGGGTCAGAAGTGGAGATGCTGGAAGAACTGGAGAGCAGTCTGGAGCGATGTAACTTCCAAGCCTTGCCTATGGGCAGAGCTGGGAAATGCCCTTTAGCTTCCGCTGTGGAGCAGGACTCATCCCCAAGAGGTGTCACTCAGGACTCTTGTCCTGTCATTGGGTCTCTTCCACTTGTAGAGGAGGAGCTCTGGGGGGCAAATGGCTTCAACCTCGTCTCCCTTTCAGCAGGCTTGTGGTCTAAAAGGTGAGAAATAAGTGACCAGTTGGCTGCTTTCTCTTTAGTGTCCAAAATATCAAATCATAAATTAAAATACTAAAAGTTTTCCATTTCACAAACTTAGAATATGTGTCAAGAGAATGATCTTCTCTATATAAATCTATATTGAAGTGAATTGTGGGTTATTTTTTCCTCTTTATTTAAACCATCAAGTTTATTTTGTAACTTGTGACTGAGCTGTTTTGTAATTCAGCTGTTGAAACAGCCCTAAAGTCTTTGAAGATTATGGCAGCTTTAATTTTAGGAAAGAAAACAAAAAGAGTAAGTGTAAATATGCACTAAGAGATCTTGTAAATGTCTATCGTTGTTTGTAGTTAGCTATAAAAATATTTTGTGTGTTTTTAAAGAATGGACCCTGTGTTTTCAATTTTTTCCACTGATTTGCTTGTTTTGCAGTAAATTCTCTTAGTATGAAAACCTTATTGATTATAAAACAAAACCAATCTTCAGCTTACCCAGTCCTTGCTGCTGCTTGGCCTACGTCTTTAAGTTTTCAACACCCACCTGGAGATTTTGCAAGATAAAATAATTGTCATTCCGTCTCTTCCCTTAAGCATCACTTATTTTTTCCTCTGAGGGGCCCCGCAGCTGCACACAGCTCCGCACGCTTGCACGCCTTTTCAATAATCAGATTAACAGCGCTTGCTTACCGTAACTTTGAGCTGTGGTGACAGTCCCAGTCACTCTCCTTTGGCAGCTGGACCGGTTTTCAGATGTCTGAGGGTAACAGCACGTGAGTAACCTGCAGTCGTGTGAGTACTTTCTACACCACAGTCTTCAACAGACCAGCGTGCTTTTTTGTTCATATGTTTCGGTGATTTCATCGCCTCTGATTTATCTCCCTCATGCTGTGAGAGGGAGGGGGCAGAGAGCACTGGTTGGAAGGGGTCAGCCTTGATGCATTTTCGCTGTTGAGTTTTGAATTTGATCTTAACCTAGTCGCTGACTCCCCTGCTTGCCAGTGCTGTGATAAATACCAGCTTGATGCACCTGGGGGCCGGTGGTCAGTTTAGCACATACACCCCCTTCCCCTTCAGCCTTTTGATGTTGTTTCTATAAATCTCTCTGGCATACCAGAGCAGAAACAAGGAGACCAAAAAAAAACCCAAACCAGCCAGCCACACACACACACACACAAAAAGCTCCAGAAGCTTGCTAATAGCTGGCTTATTTAACACAACCATGGCCCGGCTGCAAACGGGTGTGAGGGGAGGGTTTGGACATTTCACAAGGCCCCTGTTAGCACGAGGGCCAGGCAGTGTGGCTGGAGCCAAACACCCACGGCAGGCGGCCTGCAAAGAGCTGACTCTGACTCCGCAGGGGTAATTTGGGTTTTCACATCCCCATACCTTTCCTGGAAGTGTGTTGACCGGTCCAGTTGGACGTGACCGTCTCCCAGAGGCTGTCCCTTCCGGGGTACCACTCTGCTGGATCCATCTGTTGGACACGTGCATGGTAAAGACATCTTCTTCAGTCCCGCCTTCTGCTCCTCACCCTGCCAAGACTCGGGGCTTGAAAGGGGAGAAAAAGATTAAAAGGTTGTTTGGTTTGGGGTTGTTTTCTTTTTTTCTGTCAATTGTCTCAGCCTTTAAATGAAAGAGCCCCTTTGCTCCAAAACCTGGGTGAGTACAACTTCAGTAGCAGTCAGCTGTCTCCCCAACAGTCCCGCTGCTCCCAGGGGTGCTGGAAGGGAGTTAGAAGCTAAAACAGGTCCCAGATATTGCACTACCAGATGCATGATTTTATTTGTTGTAAAGCATTGCTTATCATTGCTTTTAAATAGCTGTGAAAAAAACCAAAATTCCATAATAATGCAGAATGTTTCTGGAGATGGCTTTCTGCCTCCCCCTTCCTGCTCCCCCCAAATTTGAGCATTTTATGTATTCCAGAATATATATCACCTTTCTCTGAATTTTGTAAGAGAGAGTAATATAAAATGGCAGCAAAAGACTGGCCTCATAAAGGTGCCTTTAAAGTGATATTTACATACAGTGACATGTTTGAATGAGATAATCTTCACTTTGTATCTTTGAGGTAAACTTTAGAGGAAAATTTTCATTGATCTCCTGCCAAAAGAGTATTAACCTTTAAATAGAAGGCCTTTTTATATACATAAATACACATATGCACACATAAATACATACAATATATCAAAGCTGGTAATTCTGGGAACCCCATTGTACAAGATGAAATTTTCTTTTCATCCCTAGTGATTTTTAAAACATAATTGGTCAGTTTTGGAACTTCATTATTTCTCTACCCTTCTGTTTTCTTTTGTTGCGTTTTAGAACAGAAAAATGCTAAGAAAGAAACTGTTCTACCTGCAGCATTTCAGTTCTTTATTTCAGTATTTTGGAGGGGGGGGTGGTTTGGTTGCTTTTCCCTCACTGATGGCCTAAGCACGAGAGGACGGGCCAGGACTTTGCCTCCTGCCGACAGAGCATGTGGAGACAGGGCTATTGTGGCTGTTCTTGCCCTGAGCACAACCTGGCTTCAGCCTGCTGGGGCTGCCGTGCCCTCAGCAAGGTGCAGGGCAGCACCCGGCCCCTTGCCTCGTTAGGTTTCAGAGTTAACGGGGCTCACCTGGGCTGCTTTTGAGCTCTGCTTTGGGCCTCCTGCAGCATCACTGCAAGCACCCGGCGCAGGCTGGGGCTGGACTACTTCCATTTGTTTCTCATTTTGAAAGGCGTCGCGTTCAGATCACAAGAGCTAGCATCAATTTTTATTAAATTACCATTTTGGGAGGTTGGCAGGAGGAAGCTGTGTGCTGGGGCTGCCCGGGGCTGAGTCGGAGCCCTGCCAGCCGGCAGTGGTGCTGCACGGCAGCAACCCCAAAGGCTCCCAGCCCTTTCTTCACCTCCAAACACTGCAGGATTTTTATTTCCTTTATTTGAAAGGGTTTGGGTTTTCTGTGACCGCCCCACAGGGAGAGGCTGTGCCCGGTTTCAGGAGGGAAACGCTTCTGCCCATTTCCCTGCTTGCGAAAGCTCTCAGTGTGACTGCCAGCAGCTCCAGGGCTGCGTTTCTGCTCGCTGCCCAGACCCCAGCCCCAGCACTGTCTGCAGCAGAAGGACGAGAAAACCATGAGCATTTTCTTCCTTGAGGCAACGGGCATCAAAGGGGCAACCTCTGATGAGGGCTGTGTGACTGCTGCATCCCTGCGTGCTCCAGGAACACATCCCTTCAGCCCATCCTACTCTGGGAAGAGCTCTGGAAACGTGGTAGGTCAGTTGACGGGTTTTTTCCAGATAAACTTTCATCTTCATTCAGCTCATTCCCATCCCTTTGCCTTCCCCACGCAAAGCTGAGAGCAGTCCGGACCCTTGTATCGTCCTCAAGGGCTTCCCTAGTGGGAAATGCTTAACCTTTTGATCCATCCCCATGATTAAATCCTGAGTTGATGGAAAGATCCCAGTGCTGAGCAAGTGCAAGGGAGGTTGTGTTTGAGCATCTCTGCTGCTTTCCAACCTGCAGCAACGCATTCAGGGGCTGGTGGAGGCTGCTGGGTCTCCTTCTTGTGGCTTAATCAGGCAGTGAAACAAAGATTCCCATCAGAAGTCATTTACAGAGCACAGGATTATGGTTTGTACAGGCTTTGGGTTTTTTAGATGCTGAAGAGTTCCAGGAATGTCACTTCTTGGGGGGAAGAAAGCAATTTCTGCCCCACTGTGCGTCCCATCTCCCCAGCCAGGCGAGCCCCGCGCCGGGACAGCTGAGAGGGCACCAGAGGCTTGGAAAGAGAAGAGAAAACAGAAGGATTGGGAATTGCTTAATTAGAAACAGTTTTCTCCTTTAATGTTCTACAATTACTTTGAGGTCAGTAGAATTATTAGTATTATTAATCACTGAATTTCCAGAGAACTAAAGTTAATGGTACCATAATTGGGGCATACTGTTCAGCAGTAATTGCTAAGTGCCAGCAGGCAGCTAATTAAGTCTTCCAGCCCTTCTCTCTAGGCAGATCTTACTGCTTCTAAGCCTGCATCATGGATAACTCGGCTGCAGAGGGTTAATAGTTGGAGTTAGTGCACCGGCAGCCGCGCAGGCTGAGGCTTTCAAGGACTGTGCCCACGTTTCCCACCCTGCCCATCACATCTCAGGCCACTTGCCTTCAGGTGGCCTCAGCATGCATCCCAAAGCAAGCGAGGATAGGTGCTTTCTTGGTGATGTGTGAGGTCCTCCAGCTGGAGCTCAGCCAAGGTGCTGATGTTTTGGTCCAGGGCAGGCTGGGAGAAAGCCTTTCTGCCCAGGTTTGCTGCTCAATGAGGTTGTTATTGCTCTCTCTGCAGGGAGTGAAGGGGTTTTAGGTAGTAAAGTATCACCACGCTCTATAGTGAGGAGAGTAAAAGGCACCTTAGGGATAAGGAGTGATGGCGGGTTTCAGGGTGCTGAGCTCAGGGATTTCCCAGTGTTTCATTTGAAAAGGGAGTTCCTTTTGGATTTGTTAGCCCTTGGCAAGTCTCTTAGCAGTAGAGTCAAGCCTCAGCCTCTTGTGGACATACTGTACTATCACCCGCCTCTGCTGCAACCCAGCCCACCATGGCACTGGGATGGAGGCCCTGGGGTGCCTCAGGGCCAAGAACCAGAAGAAAAGACAAAGAATAGAAGAAAACAGGTCTATTCACTAGTCCTGCTCTCCCCGCTGTGGCAACCCAGCGAGCTCAGGGTTAAGATGAAGGGTGAGCACTCAGAGCCCAGGACGCATGGGACAGACATGAAGGGCTCCAGAAGACACACCACCATTTCA
The DNA here is from genome assembly GCA_026546715.1 of Gallinago undulata. Classification (NCBI taxonomy): domain Eukaryota; kingdom Metazoa; phylum Chordata; class Aves; order Charadriiformes; family Scolopacidae; genus Gallinago; species Gallinago undulata. Next base: position 13,632,533 of record JAOTQQ010000063.1, on the reverse strand, counting down.
ACATCCTCCAGAGCAGCTTCTCCAGCTCTAGTCTACTCAATAACACATGAGACAGTCTCCCACAGCCTGCTTTGCAGGCCCCCAAACAGTTTGACTCCTTGCACTGGTGCCTCTGGTGCCACCCTCTCACCAGCTGCAGGGAATCACCCCTTCCCCACAGGACCTTGTTCCCTTCGAGCCCCCAGCCCTGCCCCGGGCTCTCCCCAGGTGCCGCAGGCTCTTGCTGGCCGTGGTGAGCAGCATCTGCCTTCCCTCTGCGGTAGAAACTTCCACATATTGATGCCCGAGTGTTTCCAGCAATTCCAGAGCACGTGAAAATGTCTGCATCCTAACTCTGGAAGGAAATAATCATTGCAACATAATTGCATTAGTGCCAACTGCAAATTACCGGCGAGTGGGAAATGAGGAGGTTAAAGCTGACTAAGTAAACAATACAAATTAAAGACGCAGCAGCCGGCGTAGCCCATGTGGTACCAATAAAACTCAGGTTTAACCTGGGGAGAGTCAGGACAGTTTCAGGACGCTTGTGCAGGCACGGTGGGTAGCGTCTCCTCTCCCCCGTGTCCAGCCCCGGGTGAACGCTGCCGAGTTCATTGATGACTCTGCGGTTACAAACCTGAAGTCCGATTTCAGCCCATCCCACAGCCCGTGGGGAGAATGAAACCCCAGATTCTGTTGCATTTCAGATGCCCGGTGTGGTGAGGTTGAGCAGCCCTGCCCCAGCAGCTCCCCTCCTGCGCCGCCCTTGGCTGGTCCCACCCTCCACTGCTGCTGCCGAGTCTTCAGGAGCGGCACCCCAGGCTTGGACAGAAAAAAAAAAGTGCCTATGGAAGGGCTGAGCAAACCAGGCTTGAGCTGACCGCGCTGCACGGGTGTAGGGAAAGGCTTCAATGCTGACATGTGTATTTATTCCTCATGATTGTACCCCAGGGGTGCAGGGTGCTGGGGATGCCCGATCCAGGCAATGCCAACGAGGTGATGCTCTGCCCAGCTCCTCCTTGCAACGGCACAAAGCTCAGCCCATTGCCCTCCTTTGCCAGGAGGTCTGTCGGTGGGCATTAGCCAGCTTTCAGGCATCAGACCAGTGAAAAGCCACACATTCCAGTGTCCAGCCCAGTCGGGGAGACTGGACTGAGCTGGGACAGGTCACACCGAGTGTCCCTTGGCTGCCATGGCTGCACTGGAGGCACTGCTGGAGAAGCCTCTCTGCTCGGTTTTCTGGAGCCTTTTTCTCTTGGGTTTTTTTGGTTTTGTTTTTTTTTGAATGTGAAGGAAGGGAGGAACGAAACCATATGTTTGGGGAGGTCAGGGATGGATTCCAAGAAAGTTGTGTTCTGGGTTAACGTTAAACATGTCACCGGTGCTTTGTCTCCAGGTGTGTGCGTTGCTGGCCGTTGTAAGCCAGCCATGGTAGTTATCCCCCAGCACTGAAAGTAAATAAACCCCAGCAAAGTGTTTGAGCAGCTTTTATGGCTAAACTCATCCTCTCATCTTTTCCCCCCCCCCTTTACATAGGGGCCGTTGGGGAAAGAAAGCAATGTTGATCTTTGAGGCACACAGCACATCTTTATTTTTTTAATTATGGTGGGTTTTAATCCCAATCCCAAGCTTTGCTGAAGAGCTTAAATTCCTCTTGTAAAATTTCCTAAATCCTCTAAGGTGGGACCCCTCCAGGAGCAGAGATTTCCCTGGAAAGGTGCCTTGTATCCTGGCTGGGCTGTGGCTCCTGGGGTTGGGGTGTTTGAACCAGCTGGCGTGGAACTGCCAGAGCATTTTGAAAAAAAAAAATAAAAAATCCTTTCTTGGTTCCACTCGCGATTTTCACAGAGAAGCATCATTCAGAAAGAAATCTCCAGCTTGGTGAAAGATGATATAAAAAGTGGCTGTGCTTCCCAAACAAGGGGTTTCTGGCTAATTCAAGGTTTCGTTGCTAGGGGCCATCAGATCTCCTGTTGTTATTTATCTCACACTTAGCTATTCCTCTGGCTTCACATCATTTCTGCTCCTTCACTGAACCTCCTTCCCTCCAGCTTTGCTCTACTTCCAAAAAATGCCAAAATTTCCAGTTTTTTAGGTCCCTGTTTTGTGTTTCCCCTGCAAGCCCCAGGCTCCTCTCTGGCTCCCCACTTTCTCCCAGCACCTCTGCTTCGCCCACCCTGGGACAGGTACCCTTGTCCCTCCGGACAGAGGCGGCAGTGACACCGACTCACCTTGCAGCTTTTCGTGCCAGGCTGGGTAAGCACCTTTGAAGCCAGTGCCTCACTGCTGCGAGGCAGAGCACCTGCTGGAGCCGGCGTTTGGGGTTTGGGAAAGCAGCATTTATTCCAAACAGGTTCAAGCAAAACACCAAAGTTTAGCAGCAGCATTTGGCTTTGCACAAGGGCATTTCCACCGGCAGCTCAGCACAACCTGTAGCAAGAAACATAAAGGCTGCTGACCTTCCTAGGCAACAGCGCTTTAAAAAAGTAAGTATTTCATGCTTCGTAAACATGCTGAATGAGAAGCACGTCTCATTAATCACCTAAATAGCGCTATCAGTGTCCACTCCGTGCTGTGGGCTGGATTCTGGTGCTGGTGATGGACAGTGCTCTCAGCAGAGGCGATAAACAAATCGATAAGAAAATGCAGCCCGGGGGGGGGCTGGAGGTGCGACAAGGCAGCGTGCTTTCACAAACCTTGCTGGGACCATTATTAAATTCATTTGTGCTTCTGAAAACGATTGGTGCCTTCATGGGTTGCATGGAGCTGGAAAATATTGGTCTGAAGGAGGCATGAAGCAGGGAAACTAAAAATGCAATTAACTTTAAAAATAATAATAATCAGAACGACCCCCCACCTGTGCTCACTGAGCACATCGGAACCTGAGAAGGCAAGACAGACTGCAGGAGGACAGATGCAGGTCTACCCTGGTGACACAAAAGAAACATTACAAGTGATGCAATACAGAAATGATGCATTTTCGGCTGTTGCATCTTTGCAACTTAGTCTTTTTTGGAGCCTCTTCTTTGCACTTTGCCATCTCATGAAGCAGAGCTCACAAGCCACCCCTGGGCAGAGACATGAAGCTACATGGGCTGTCCGTGGCTCAGGAGCAAGCACAAAAGCATCCCTGCTGCTGTGACAAACCCAGATTTGTCCCTTCTCCCTGCAGCCCCTTGGGGTCCATTGCAGGGGAATGGGCCAAATCCAGCTGGAATTGGTCCTTTCTTTCCCCGTCAGACCTGGCACAGCCTGCAGTCAGTGCCTTCACTGCTGCCGCAGCTTCCTCGCCCCATCCCAACCACCAAGGTGCTCAGGGCCAGAGCACACTGGCTGTGGTGGGTTTCATGGGCCACCACGGCCACCTCCAGCCTTGGGGTGAGCCGCCCTGTCACCCTGGCCGGGTGCTGCCTGTCCCGGGCTGTGTTTGTGGGATTGAGGCCACTCATTTCTCAAAAGCCTCTAGATGGCAATCGCTTGCAGCTCTGCTGAGGCGCCTCTTCCCCGGCGCTGGAGCTCGCTGGGAAAACTGTGGCTCGTGGAGCAACCGGCTTTATTGCCAGCGACCCTTGGTGTTGCATCCTGCCTGGGAAGAAATAACGCTTCGAGCCTGATGTCATTTCTCAGCACCCTTTTTGTGTCGCTACCAGCTGGTTGGCTGTGCAAGGGGATACGGCATCTCCCTGCTGCTGCAGCATCTCCCCGGGGGAGCCGGTGCTGGGCTCTGGGAGCACGGAGCAGAAGGACGAGCTGGTGAGCATGTCTCAGGTCTGCCATCAGCCCCAACACCAGCGGCTGTGCCCTGCAGGGGCCACACATACCTGGAGAAAAATAGTAGTTAAATCACCCGTTTTATTCCCAGCTGGCTAGAAAAGGCTTTTCCCATCATATCTGAAATAAGTGTCTTTTTAAGGGCAGAGTGACTGGCCAGGTAAGGAAGGCTTTGCTGGCTGTCTCACTGCAGCCTGACTGCTGGGGTGGGCTGAGCTTGAAGTGCCCCAGATTTGGCCACCCCCAGCCAGGAGCCACTGGCCGAGTGCCCTGTGTGTGGCTGTGGTGGGCATGGGACATCTGGGTCCCGATGAGGATGGGTGAGGTTGGAGCAGCTTCAAGCCAGGAAAGAGCAAATATGGGCCTCCCTGAGGCCTGGGCAGAGCGTCCATCACGGCACAACATGGCCAGGAGCAGTGACACCACCAGAGTGCTGCCACCCGCGGCCCCGCAGCTGTCCCAGGCAGACCCCGACGATGGACACAGTGTATGGCGCTTGTTGTGTGAGGAAAGGAGAGCACTTCCAGCCCCGGGGACTGCTCCCAGCAGCTGCCAGGCAGATAATATGGCAAATATTGCCAGTTTTCTCTGATGAAATATAGTCACAGCTTATTTCAGTCTCAGGGATGGGAGATGGGGAAAAGCAAGAGTCACCTTCCAGCTTTGTTTCTGCATGCTCACACAGAGGCACTTTTCCTCTCTAATTTCCATCTCTGCTCTCTGCAGGTTACTGAGCTGCTGCAGGAGCCAGCAGCAAGTTTTCCCCTGCAGACTGATGTACTGTAGCTAAAGAGGGGCTCGTCCCGCTGCCCACCCTCTGCCTTCAGTTTCCCAGGTAACAACTTTTCTGCAAATACACGTTCAGATTTTACAAGGAAGGTGTCTGGGCTCTTTCTGCCCCCCAGGTGCATCCACTGCTTTTTCCCCCGAGAACCATTTGCAGCTGAAGGCGTAGGACATGAGTCAGGCTGGGCAGCAGCGAGAGCCCCAGCAGCCCAGCCCAGTGTGTGCCACCCAGCATGGCTGGGTACCAGCACCAATTACTCCCCAAGAAAGGGGCTGATCATTCACCCCGGGTCAGAAACAGGATGGCCTGCTGGTGTGCTGGGCACCAGAGAGCTTTTCCGGCACCTTTGGAGAACTAGTTTTCCCTGGTGAGACATTTGGCCCAGGGTTGGAAGTTCACTAGTCACCAAGGACGAAGGGCCATAGAAGGTAGCAAATAGAAGATTATGAACCATTATGGAAAATAACAAATCATTAGAGTAATAAATAATACAGTAAGAGGTAATTAGTTATCTCTATTTATGCTATGTTGCTTGGTGATTGATTTAGATGTGTTTTTAGCCTAGGCAGTACTTCAGGTGGATGCTTCAGGATTTCATCTGTGGTTTTCCCTCTTCCCTTTGTTAAAGCCCTCTGTGTTGTGGGTCTGTGCGGGACTCACGGTCTCCAAGACCAGGAACTAGTCCTGCATGTCCCTGGTACTGACTGTCCTACACCAGCACCGGGCACTTCTACCTCTTTGGGCACGGACCTGGCCACGTGTGTTAAGATCAGACTGTAGGGACAGAAAAATAACCCGTGACTGAATCCTGGGAATAACAGCGGGGACGTGGTCGCATCCCATCCCTTGCTGGTGCAGTGTTGTCAGAGACACCAGATGTCTCCGTTACTGCCCAATTTAACAGTGCCTAATGAGGTCACTTCCATAAAGGAGGCAATTATTTCCTGGGAGCCATTTGCTAACATAATTAAGTCTGCTTTTATGCCTGGCTTTAGCGACTGGCGGAGAGCAGGGCTCCTGTGATAAGCAAAGCAAGGAGGGACCCATTCAGCAATCACCACCATGGTGGCTCAGTCCTTCAAAACAGGGACTTTTCAGTTTCTTTTTCCCAGAAATGGGTCAGGTTGGCTCTGGCTGAATCCAAACAGCAGCCTCTGCATCAGGAGGTGAGTTTCCCCAGTAGCTGCTGGTTTGGGCTGGAGCGGTGAGGTTGGGGGGTCCCCGATGGCTCAGGCTCAGCCATACCCAGGAGCACGGGCTTAGGGCAGCCAAACAATTCACCGCTCAGATTTGCCAACACGTGTTTACCTGTGACTGCAGCTGCTGCTGTGCCCTGGGCTGGTTTTTCACCCTATTCCCCCTTCCAGGGATACGCCACGCATGTTGCCATTTGTAAGTGTAAAGGATGGGTTTTCATGACTTCTTGTGTCTGGTATCTGGGATGTAATGGAGCCTGGAGGAGTTTCTTCACTTCCTTTTTCTTAGAAAATCAACTCAGTACAAATGTCACTGAGCATTTTTATTAAAATAGATAGGATAGTCCTGTGCCCTCAGAGTCCATCCCACTCCTTTTCATAGAAATATAGAATCCAATTTATGTTGGAAAAGACCTTTAAGATCATCAAGTCGAATAGTTAACCTAACACTGCCAAGTCTACCACGAAACCGTGTCTCTCAGCACCACATCTGCACATCTTCTAAATACCTCCAGGGTTGCTGATTCCACCACTTCCCTGGGCAGCCTGTTTCAACAGTTCACAACCCTTTTGGTGAAGAAACTTTTCCTAATATCCAATCTAAATCTCCCCTGGCACAACTTGAGGCCATTTCCTCTTTTCTTATTGCCTGTTACTGGGAGAAGAAACCAACCCGCCCTGGCTACAGCCTCCTTTCAGGTAGGTATAGACAGTGATAAGGTCTCCCCTCAGCCTCCTTTTCTCCAGGCTGAACACCCCCAGCTCCCTCAGCTGCTCCTCATAAGACCTGTGCTCTGGATCCCTAACCAGCTTCTGTGCCCTTCCCCAAGCCTGTGGTGTTCATGGGGTTGTTGTGATCCAAGTGCAGGACCCAGCACTTGGCCTTGTTGAACCTCACACTGTTGACCATCAATCCAGCCTGTCCAGATCTCTCTGTAGAGCCTTCCTACCCTCAAGCAGATTAACTCTCCCACCCAACTTGGTGTCTTCTACAAACTTACTGAAGGTGCACTCAATCCCCTCCTCCAGATTATTATTAAACAGAACTGTCCCCAGTACCGAGCCCTGGTGTACACCACTTGTGACTGGCTGCCAACTGGCTTTAACTCCATTCCCAAACCTGATGGGTGAAACACGACCACGAGCGTCTGCCAGGGCAGAGCAGCCGTAGAAAAAACAGCTCCAGTCCTCCTTGCTCGAGCACAGCTTTAATTAAAAAATAAACTGTCAGACACCATAAAAAATTAAAACTGAAACTCTTTAATATCTATCTGCAAGTCTTGTGTGCAAACCTGATGAGTCAGAGTGACTGCCGCTCCCTGATGGTCCCTGAAATGCTCTGTGTCTCCACGCAGGAGCCCGGGTCCCACTGCTGGCGCCTGATGTTGTCCTCTCGCGGGGTGGCCTACGGGGAACATGTCCCCCTGCAGATGTGGCTGTCAGCAAGAAACAGGGGAGCCTGAGCTCCTCCTGCAAGGTCCCAGGAATGTTTTCAGTGCTTTCATTTAAATTTAAAGGGATTTTTTGTCTCCATCACGGACAAGGCAGATGTCACCCAGGTGAGGAGGAGTTTCGTGCCAGTGCAGGGGGAGCTGTCACTGTGCTGGGGAGCAAAGGGGACAACAGGTATTGGGTGCCAGGACTGGCCCCATTCTGTTTTGGGGGTCACAGCGATGGGGACAGCCAGCAATCCCACAGGGGAACTTTTCATCTACCTAATCTCGCTTTTAGTGCTTTGATCCTTTCCCCACACCATAAATGGGGAAGTTTATCGCTGCTCTGCAAGGGGAAAGATTTAGGAAATTACAGTGTTGCTTCCCTGCCAGGCCACCAGTAAATTATTTAATCTCTTCTGCAAAATCAGCCCAGGGTCTGTTGTGGACAGAAACTCCCCAAGCTCTGCCTGGAGCCTCGGTCTCTCCTTTTACAGAGCTTTTTTGCATTCGTCTGCTTTTTTCTATTACTGCTCCCGGCAAAGGCGACGTCCCCCTGTCCAGCACGCTGGGGTTGATAAAACTTGCTCAACTCCCAGGCGTGTGGCTGCTCTTGTGTGATTATTCCTGTTAATTATTTCCTTCAGAGCAGAAGCCAGATGCAAAGCCGACAGCTCTGAGGGCTGCTTGGCTTTTGCCCTTGCATCTGCTGGCTTTGGAGACTCCTCTTGGAGCAGCGGCTCCCAGTGCCGTCGGCCGGGAGGACAAACAGCAGTGCTGCGAGGCACTTTGCCACCAGGGTTCCCAGCCCACCCAACCATATCCTGAAGCTCCCCCGCAGCCACTTCCAAAATGTTATTCCGAAATATTTCCCTTCACAATGGTTTTCCGGATGTTTGGGTGTTGGACACGCAGGGATGTGGTGGTCGGAGCAGAGGATGCAGGAGCAGAGGCCGTGGCTGGGTACCAAACCCCATCGCATCCTCCCCAAGCTGGGGTGCTCTGCCCAGGGGTGCCCCGGGACATGTGCCCACATGTGCCACCTCTCCACACATGCTGCCCACACTGGGGTGAGGAATGGGCCTTGCAGCAGGCGGGGATGGTTCTGGGCAGCACAAGTGTTGGCAGAGGGGCTGCGGGGGGAGCAATGACTCTGGGGTCAGAGCAGTCTCAGCATGGCTGAGAAAATAGGGCCATTAAACCCCAGACCTAACAGGGTTTCGTCTCCCTCCAGATCCATTCGCTGTGTGTTTATTGACCGTCAGGAGTGGCAGGCTGTCCCAGGCACACCAGCTGTTTCTGCTTCTCCTTCCTTCATCCCAGGCTCGCTGGGCTTTTGCTGATCCCTTTGCCCCCTTTTCCACCTGGGAAAAACCCAGCTTGTGATGAAGGACAGGGAAGATGATGCTCAGCAGGAGCACCACTGAGTCATTTACTCCCTGCTCACTTGTAGGAGCACACAGGCTGCAGCCCACAGTCTGTACCACGGATCAATTCCAGGAGAAATCAGAGCAATAAGCTTCCTGGCAGGGCTGGGAACAGAGAGAGGATTTTACGCCGCAGGTTGCAGCTTACCCTGCACTGAGGTCCCGCTGTGAAGCAGCAGAACCCATGGCAGGGCTGCTCTTGGGAGGTTGAATGGTCCTTAGAGGGGTCAAAGCCAGCAGTGCCCTCTCCCCGTCCCGCAGGCAGGGCCTCCTGCTGCAGACACTGCAGGGACAACCTGTGTGCAAAGTGCTCCCACGGAACGGTGGAGCACAGCCCAGGTTTATTCACAAGCATTTTTGAGCAATGATGCAATCTGGGGAAATCTGCAGTCCCTGGCGAGTTGAGGAGCCCTGCTGGGCAGTGGGGACACCTCTGCCACCTACGCATCATTCTCCACCCTCTGTGGCCAGGAGACATCACTTGTCTCAGCGGACGGGAGGTATTTAAACTACCTTTGCAGTGTTAAATGCCCAAGACCAACAACAGACCCAGTGTGAGAGTTGCCACCCACTCAGTGTCTTGGATGGGTTGGAAGAGCATGGGTTTGTCCTTGTCCCCAGCTGGTTGCGTTGCTATTCTCTGTTCAGCACAGGGTCCCATCTACCCATCTTTTAGATACCCCCAGGGATGGCAGCTCCACCACTTCCCTGGGCAGCCTGTTGCTTGACAACCCTCTTGGTCAAGAAATTTTTCCTAATATCCAATCTAAATCTCCCCTGGTGCAATCTGGGGCCATTTCCTCTTGCCTGTTACCTGGGAGAAGAGACTGACCCCCACCTGGCTACAGCCTTCTTTCAGGTGGTTGTAGACAGTGATAAGGTCTCCCCTCAGCCTCCTTTTCTCCAGGCTGAACATCCCAGCTCCCTCAGCCTCTTCTCATAAGACTTGTGCTCCAGACCCCTCACCAGCTTCCTTGCCCTTCTCTGGACCCGCTCCAGCACCTCAATGTCTTTCTTGTCGTGAGGATGAAAACAGGGGCAGAGAAAGGGCCACCCACTGCTGTCACTGCCGCTGCAGCACACTTTGTTAGCGTGAGGTTAATTATACACCGAGCAATGGTCTAATCAGTGGTGATGTGGTGGGCTGGCAGGAGCAAGCACCGCCTGTGCCTCGTTTCCCCACAAGTGGCCACTGGAGAACACAGCAGCTGCAAAACCCCCTCAACCCCAGCTGCTGGTGACCTCCTGCTTTTTGGTGGAAAAAAATGCTCCCTAATGAAAATTACCACCCCCAAAATGAAAACTTCAGCCCTTGCAGGGGGAGGTGGATGAGAGACCCCGTGGGGTGTCTGGGTGGGATCCATCCAAAACTTGAGACAGCCAGGAGCTATCACTGGGGCCAGCTGGATGCTGGGGCACATCCCAGGAGGAATCCTGGGGAATCCACCAGTCCAGGGAAGAAACCTGTTCTAGGATCTGTACTCTCGTTTTTTGAGCCCGGCTAGCACAAGAATCGGGGATTTAGGGAAAAAGTAGTGATGGTGAGTACAGAAGTGAAGGCAGAAGAAAATGGAGGCCAGCAGCATAGCTTCCCCAGCACAAAAAAGCCATCTCTGGTGGAAATGGCTCGGGAAAGGTGGCACGTGGGGGAACCTTCTCTCTTTTCCACCTGCGAGTGACACAAGACCCAAGTGTAGCACCAAGGCTCCCTGCATGGGCAGCCAGGGCTGGCATTTGGGGACAGAAAGAGAAATACCACATCCAAAGGCCCCTTCCTTGGATAGGGGGAGGAGATGCTTTTCCTCCCCGCCCCCCCCTCACTCCCCCCATCATTAGAGGATGCTCCTGAACTGCCACAATGAGGCTCTCTTGCTTTCCATCCTCAGTCAGCTTCATGTAACCCTTTTCCAACTGTTTCCAGGGGGAATATTTGTGATTGCGGAGTGAAGAATGTGAATACCCCGCAGTATTTTCTGAAAAGTTGCCATCTCCATGCACAGCCCTGCCAAAACGCTCGCTCGCAGAAGCGCTCGTGGGAAGCGAGGGCGAAGGGGGAGCAGATCCATCTCCCGACGCAGGGAGAAGGCCCTTTGTCACCAATGGGGAGGGTGGCACCTGGGCTGCTCGCCCCAGCGGGCAGAAGAGTGAGGGACAAGCTGGTTTGGGCAGGGACAGGGATGCCCTCGATGCCCAGGTCCCCCTCGTGTGCTCAGCCAGGGCAGGGTACCCGGGGATGCTCCACCAGCCAGATCAGCATGTCAAAGCCCCCATCACCACCCAGCTCCAGCAATGGTGAATTACACCAAGTGTTTTTGGGCTGGCTTCTGCCAATAACAGGGTCGAGCAACTCACAGCAACAGCTCCTCGGGGCGTCCTGGCCTCCAGCAGAGGCAGCGGCTCTGAGCCCCAGCAGCACAAATCAGCAGCCACAAGGCCTTCAGAGCAGGCGTTTGCTGGCAGAGTGGCGTTTGGAGGGCTCTCTGCTCTTTTTTCATTCCAGCACTTCGCATTACATTTTATAATGCGATTTCTGGAAGCAGTAGTGAAGAGCATCTGCTGACAAACACCTCCCGTGGCCACCGGCACTGTCAAGCAGCACTCAAGCCCAGGGCAGCAGCTGAGCAGAGACAGCTTTCAATGTCTCATCCTTCCTGACTAAGTCCTGACTGAGCAGGAGAAGGGAAGGAGGAGAGGGGGTGGCTGTGTCTCTGCAAATCCCGCTCCATCACGGAGCAACATAAATCACCACCAGCCGAGGCCCCTGATAGACTGCTGCTGCATTCCCCATCTTTACAGTGCCAAAAAGAATTTAAAATATTAATTTCACTGCTTGTGTTTAGCACATCCTTCTTGCACTGCTTAATCTTCATCTCTCCCTGTAAAAAGAGCTTTATACATATCACGAGGCATCTCCAAGTTTTCATGTTGCCTGAAGGAAGAAGTAATCAGTAATCCTCCTAAATTCATGACAGTGAACTTTAGGAGAAGCACAAGTACCCAAGATGAGATGTATGCATGCGTGAGGTCTTGCTGTCATAGGGTAAGGCAAAAACTGAGTGCCACCATGGTACTGATGAGCCTTGAGAGCCACAACGGACCAGGCTGAGGAGCAAGTGCAGTTCAGACTGGTGAGGATGCTCCCGCTTCTGCTCATCAGTCCAAAGCCACATCATGAGACCAGTCATGGCACAGCAGACTCATGGCCAGATGGGCACGACTGAGCTGCACCAACATCAGCAGGGACACCTGAGTGTTTACAGCACTGTCAAAGGGCAATAATCCTTTGCACCCGTAAATAAAACCTTTGCCATCTGCCCTGTGCTCCGGAGATTGTCTGTCAGTGGGACCAAGCTCCCACAGGCTCCCTCTGCACAAATTCAGTCCTGCCATATGGCTGTGGGCCACCTTCGTGCCCCATGCAGACCTCTAGCAGGATCCACAGCTCCTGTGCTATGGAAGTGGTGAGGATAAGTACAGAAAGATTCATCACAGGGACCAGCACCAGGGTATCTCTGGGAAACAACTTATTTTTTTGCTTTCTGATACCCATTTTTTCTCCAGGAATGAAACACTCGGCTCAAATCTGGCAGCAGAAACCAGGGCTTGGGCTCCCCAGTGCACCTGGTGGATGGCACATCCATCCTGCCCTGGGGTAACTCTGGCAGCAGCAGCCCATGGCCAGGGGAGCTCCTGCACGGGGACCGTGACCTCCCCTGGGTCACCCTCTCAGCCTGCACAGTGACAGCTGCCTCAGCAGACACTTTTTTTGTCCCTTTTTTCTCTCTCCCAGCAGGAGCCTGCCCCATGGCTGGAGAAGCCCTCATGCCAGAAGTGGTCAAGCTGGTCAAAAGTAGCCGGCGCTGCTGGAAGGCGGGCATGGGCACACGCTGAGCAACTGGCAGACCTCTGCTCCATCCCAAATTGGGTGAAAACCTGAGCTTGGAACGACTATTTGTGTAAGTGCATTTTGGGTGGAAGTGCAAGCCCTGTTCTCACGGCGGCAGCACTGCTGGGTAGAGTGGTGTAAAATACGTTTTTTCCAGTTGAGGTTTGTTCTCCTGGTACAGCTTAATTTTGTGAGACAGACCCTGGAATACCTCTCTTGCTTCCCATTTGCAAGGGGGCTGTTGCAAATACCCTGGCCTTTACACTTGCCCCACCATGGCTCAGTTGAAGGTCTTTTGCACCAAGTCTGGCCACCAAACCTCCTGCGGAGGCTTTTGTTCATAGCTTAAGTAGACTTGAACCTGCTTGCAGGAGCTGCAGATGTCCCGTGAGCAGGTCTCTCTCCTGATCTGCTCTGGGGGTTCCTGCACAAGGCCGCAGCCCCAGGGAGACGTCGTGTTCATCCTCAGCTGCGTTATGGCTGCTCCAGACAGACTCGGCTCTCTGACCATCCAGGTTTTGCCTTGGATGGACATGATAGGGACAGTGATGATCCTCCCTCAGCTGCTCTGGCACCTGAACTCCCATTCTCATGCTCCCACCCAGCTGGTCTGTCCATGCCAGAGGCTGGTAGCAACAGCTGGTCCTTGCTCTTCCCAGGTTCATCCCATGTGGATGCTCCCTCCGCAGTGGTGTGAATTGCCATGGAAACTGAGAGCCAAAGCAAACAAAATCTGCCTTTGAGCAGCCACTGAGGGGGTCTTGGCAGGGGACAGGCTGTGTTCATCCCTGCAGCCTTCAGCCTCAGCCCCAGGGGCTTTCCTTGCCCCAGGACAAGGCAAACTCATCCCAGGGGTCCCTGGGCACGCTGCAACCTTCCCTGGGGCACTGAGGGTTAATAATTCCCTATTTCAGGGGCCCAGTAGGAGTTTGCAGTGGTTTTGGTGGACACAGCAGACAGATGCTATACCTCACTGCTGCGCTGGTGGGAACCAGTGGCAGAACAGAGCCGAGGAGTGAAAACTCATCAGACCGTGGGGTCTCAACTGCTTGCATACCCTCAGCAAAACAATTAGTCCTCGCTAATTTGTTCAAACTGTTGCATGGGTATGGGCATGCTGTATTTAGAGATGAAATCTGGTCTCATTTTTCTTTCCAAGTGGCACTGGTAGCTGGCTGAAGTCCTTTGTCCCAGCTACTCTACCCCACCTTAATGGTAGCTGCTGGAAGCCTGCTGCTGGGCCAGACTTTGCCTTGCTTGCTCCAGGATCATGGCCAGGAGACAAGAAAAAGCACCCGCCAGACCGGAAACAAGGTCCCCAAATTTTTCTTTACTAAATCTCAATGTCCTATTGCCCAAAGCCTCAGCAGGGTCAAGGGACCACCCCACAGGCCGTGGGCAGCCCCTGCCCTAAGGAGGAGCTGCAGTGGGAGCAGAGGAAAGCCCTGCACGGGCAGAGCAGGGACCAGCCAGGCACCTCCCCATTGCTCTCCAGCAGCACTTTTCCTCCCCTTTAAGGTGCTCAGAAGAGGGGGGTTTCCAAAATATCAGTGTCCATCCAATCAGGAGTTCCTCTGAAATGTGCCCTCCTCATCCACGCTGGGTTCCTGGTCTCCGGCTCTTCAGGCGCAGTTGTTCAGCCGGGTTTCACCACTGCTGCACAGCTCACTTTGCCTTCTAGGCACTTAGGTATAAATAATCTTTTACTATATTAATTACTTTGCACAGAAGGATAAGACATAAATTATAACCCAATGGGTTATAATTGCATGTTCTTAACACGTGTGCCTCGTTACTAATTATCCCCATTCTCCCCAGCCGCTTAAAAAGCAGAAGCACTGAATCACGGCTTCCAGGGAATAAAGCTGCTGAGGCAGGAGAGCAAGCCCCTTCTTGCCACCAAAGGGGGGTGAAATACTGCTGCAAATACAGAAATAGCCCCTCCTCCCCCACATTAAATTTGTTGGAGGCTGGTGCCTGCAGCTGTCCTGTGGGACATCAATGCCCGCAGCAGCCCTGAGACCTTCCTCCTATCTCGTGGGGCTTCACTCCTGCCTCTTTCCACTGGCAAAGCAGCTTATCTTGGGTTTATAAAAAAAAACAAAAACCCTATGCTGATAGTTTTTTGACTTAGATCTGCCAGGAGGACTGTGGCTTTCCCACCTTTAGGACAGGGTGGATGATCACTGACTCTGAAGAGCTTGAAGTAAAGAGGCAAAAAATGTCATTGTCAGGGCTATGAAATGACCCATCTACACTTGGTTCACTCCACGACTTAGCTAATAAAATACTCTGTTTCTCTGTATCTTTGGCCTGGGCAATAGCACCAGATGTCACCTAGGTTTTGTGCAGTCCAGGTGACACCAGCGGACCTCTGGTACCAGCAGAGATGGCCTCAGGATGTCAAAGGCATATTCAACCCCAGACTTCGAAGCTCAGGACCTTTCAAGTCCAGTCTGTTGTTCCTGCTTATAGAAAGTGTCTCATACCTCAGGCCGTGCAGAGATGGACATGTCACAAAAGGAGAAATTTGTATTTGCAGTGGGCACCATGTCCTGGGCTCCAGGGACCCAGAGTAATGCTGTGGAACTCAGCATTCCACATGGCATTTATTCAGCTACATAATAAATCAGGATCTTGTCCTTAGGATAGCTTTTCATAGCCTTCCTCAGCTATCCTCCACACAGCCTCCTTCTGCTCCCAAAAGCATTTGTTCTGTGCTAGGAGAGCCCATAGCCAGCACATCCCAGAGCTCTTCCTCCTCAGCTTCCTGCAGAGCCCGTCGACTCCAGTCCCCATTTCCAGGCTTGCTCCCTTGCAACACAAATAACACCTGGGAGTTTTTTTTGACAAATTTCCAACCTCAAGACACTGGAAGTCACAGACTACTCTATTCTGGTGATTCAGAGGGCAGAAGGAGACTTGGCCATGCTGAGAACTTTAAAAGGATGTGTGAGGACCGTGCTGAGCCTTGGTTTTAGGGTGCCAAGCGGGGCAGTGCCTAAGGGCTGGGCTGAGACCAAAGACTTGCAGAGAAAGGAGTAGCTGAGCCCGGGTTCCCTTTTCCCCACGTACTGATCCGCGGTGCTCTGCAGCTCTCTGGGCTTCAGTGAGGACTGGGGGATAAAAGTCAGGGAGAAGCCTGAGACTCAGGGAGATGGGCTTCCCGAAGCCGCGCTCGCCGCAGCGCACGTCTGAGCATCTATCCGGGGACTCTCACACACCCAGCCCGGAGCCCGCTATAAAAATATTTGCAAGTGTTAATTGCAGGCAGCGTCAGTTCAGCAAGCTCCTACCGAAACCTCGGCTGAACCTGGGAACGAGCAGATAAAATATGGCCCTTGCACAGCTTGTGGGAAACCTTGGATTTTGTTGAAAGGGACAGATAGGCGGGAGAACAGGGAGCGTGGTGGTTCTGTTCTTTTCACGGCAGGAATACAGCGTATTCGCAAGGTTATCTTTCTCTGAATGGCAAATTTCCCCTCCTCTCATAACTCCACTATTGCTAACAGCTTTGTTGTACAGCTTTCCTTGACAGCATTTATTTTTAAGGGCATGTTCCCTCATTTATGCCACATATCATGGAGATAATTGGACTTTCCTCATGTGGTAGGAGAGGCATTGCCAGCCTCGCTGAGAAACCGCCCCTGTCCAGGGCAGGCGCTCATCCTCACTGCAGTCCCTGCTCGTTAGCAACCCAGCTCTAATGAACCTGGAGAAATTAGGTTTTATTATTAGTCAATTGGAGAAACAGCAGCTTGTAAGATCAGCTCCCCGTGTTAATGGCCCACCCCTGCTTCTGCTGATTGTAGGTTGTAGGAAGCTGGAGGATTATTTTTTCTCCCCTTTTACATGAATTTCTGTGGGGGTGAGGAGCAGGGGGAGCAGCCCCAGCCCCAGCTCTCTGCCCCGCGTGTGGAGAAGTGTTGCTACAAGCTGGCTTAAAAATGACGATATTTTACACTGCAGACCTTAAGATACGAGTAGAACATGCTTAAGTTCATAAAGACTTAAAGACTCATAAAATCACCAGAGTGATTTTATGGGAAAAATGCTGCAGATGGAGCTGAGGAGCAGAGGGAGATTCCTCTATCCCTAATGCAGCTTCCCCGGGGGGAGAAAGCTGCCCCAGAGGTGGCTGTGTCCCTCGGGGTGAAGGTGGGCAGAGCCAGGCTCAAATCCAAGAGGGACGTTCATCCTCCTCCTCCAGCCTCAAAGAGGGCAAAACCCCACGAGTCTCAGGGCAGATGATAACCTGTGGCACCCAGCAGCCTCCCCTTCGGAGGGGACTTTGGAGTCTGTGTCTGCTCTCGCCAAAGACACAATTACCCTTTCAAATAATTGCACCTTGAATTAAATAACTCCCGAGCAGCCTGCAAAGCGTTTCATCCTTAGCGTCTCAAAACCTCAGCAGGGATAAGCCCAGCACAGGGCCGGGAGGTGTCTGTCCCACCTGAGACAGGGCAGGGGGCTGCTCCCACCTCTCCCACCCTGAGAGCCTGCGGTGCCATTGCTAGAGCAGATATAAACCAGGGGGCTGCGGTCAGTTTGGGGGGATTTCTGAGTTTTCTGGGGATTTCTGGGATCTGCACTGTATCTTGGTTCTGGCAAGCCCTACCATGCTCAGCGTGTTCCCGGTGGGGGGGCTGTGACCCTCCCTCCCTCCTGTGCTGCTGCTCGCCCTCAGCTCGCTGCCGGGGGCCGGATCCTGTGTCCTGTCCCCTTTGTGTGGCAAATGGAAGGGCACCAGCAGATGCCAAATTTGCTGCTTTGAACATGCATCAAAAGATGACATTGTTTGCCAGGGCTGATAAAATTCTCTTTCCATTCTGTGAAATTTTTTTTAATTTATTTATTGATATTTGAGGAGAAAACAATGTAAACAGCAAGTGATGTCCTGTATGGATGGCAAACAGCTTCCAGGCAGCAAAGCTGCTGTGCTGCTTCGCTCCTACACAAAAAAAAGAGACTCGGATTCATTACTAGTTTAGTAAAAAGCCTCAGGATGAGGGGAAGCTTTGTCATTTAACTTGCAGAATTGCCCAAAAAGAGAGGTTGACTAACCTACAAGTGATTTACACTCGCTGAAGGTATCTTGTCAAAATGAGCCCAAATTTTATGTGGCTCTCTCTTCTTGAGAGGAACATCATATTAATTTTTCACAAGCTGGGAATTTAATAAAGCAACTTTTTCTTTGGGAAAGTGCAGACGAGGTAATTTCTGCTGGCCTCCAGGCTGACAGAATTGCTGCTGATGTCAGCCGCAGCTGGAGGCCATGACCCACCTGAGGGACACCCTGAGCAGTGGGGGCTGTTAAATGTGTCTCAGCTGGCCTCAGGCTACCCAAGTGCAGGGACGGGTGCCAGGGAGAGCTCCTTGGCCAGGTCCTGAATATTTTGGCTCCTTTCCCCACCTCTGTTCCCGCTCCACGGCTCCAGCCACATCCTTCCTCCCTGGCTCTTGGGGTTGCACCAAGTCACCTGGATCCTTCTCCCTCTCCTTCACAGCTGCCAGTTCTTGGTCCTGCACTGGTGCCCTAGGTGGGGAACGCATCTTGCGGCCGGGGGGGATCAGCCCCTTCCCCGAGGCTGGCAGGGAGCTGGGCTGGCACCCCCTGCTCCTGCCCACGGCAAGCGTCCCCCCCGCTTCTGTTTGCTTTCAGGCTTTGAAGGGTAGCACACAATTATTCCCACTACTCTGGCTTTGTATCATCTCTCTGGCTTATTGCATGTTGTCGTTTGCTGTAATGACGTGACTGTTCTGATTTAGTTTTTTAAATTGCAACAAGCAAGGGAACCTGGGAAACAGCAGAAAGCACTGCAGAGTTCCATCAGTGAGGTCATTTACTGAAAGTAGTATTTTAAACGCACCGTTTGTGTACAAGCACGTGGAAATCGCTCAGAAACCATTTGAGGAGGTGGTGTGAGCATAGCTGGCTTCCGAGCAGGAAAAAAAGGGGCTAAAACTCACCAAAGAAAGTATCCCCTGAGGGTATTTCAGTTGTTCAAAGCTTCGCAAGGGCAGGGGAACAGCCCCAGTCTCTCCACTGCTTCTCTGCAGAAAATGATCCACCTCTCCTTCCTTACACATGCACTTGGAGCAAATCCTCAACTTAACCCCCTGCCCTTTTAGCACTCCCCTTTGCAGAAAACACTGAGGTACTTTTGTTTGACCTGAGCTCCCCGTATCACTCCACTGAGTTGATTTGATTCAGGTCACTGTTTTCCTGGTGCCTGGCAGGATCTGAGGCCCCCACCTGCGCCTGCCTGGCGTCCCCCAAACCTGTCTGGCTGTGGTGCTTGGGGGGCTCCACAAAAACCCTCCTGCTGGTGTCCTCTGGGAAGTAAAGTCCCACAGTGAGGGGGCGGTGGCACTTTTAGTTCCCAGATCACGGGATCTGCTGCGCTGGGACTTGTCAGCCTTTGCGATGCTGCTGCCGCCCTGTGTCTCTGGGAACACACACATGAAATGAAGTATCTGAGCAGCTGAGGCGGGATAAAAGGCACATTTTACCTTTCCCCTGCAGAGAAAAAGGTTTCTGTTTCGTGACTGTCATCATTTCCCCAGGCCTGTCTCACCACTCTTCCCCAGATTTCCCACCTACTGCCTGTCCTGCTTGTTCTGACTGGCAAGTCGATCCCTTCACCCGCCCAAGTGGGGATTTATCATTAATTCTTCCTCACACAGCACGTGCCTGCCAGGCTGCCAAGGCTGTCCCTGGTCTCTGCACAGCTTCAGCTTTGTTCAGGGTCTGGCTGTTTGAAGGACGCGGCGTGAGGATCGCTTGAACTGACCCTGCTTTTGGAGACATTGTCCAAGCAAAACCCAGGCTCCAAAAATCATTGTTATGAAAGAAACATCTGGAGAGTGAAGCTGTGTGAGACTAGCACTTGATTTGGCACCTGCGCAAACTAAAGCAGTATTTTATTGTGGTTTCTTCATTCTAAATCATAGTTGTTTTCGGAGCAGCCTTTGCAGCTGTGGAAGTGGGGAAGAGAAATGGGGGCTTTGGTTGCTTGCAGCTGTGTTCATCTCCCCCAAAGGCCCAGGTGAGCAGTGAGCCCCTGGGGAGGCTGAACAGGGTCTGTCCCTCCAGCTGCTGCCCATGGATGGGCTGGCATGAGGTGGGAGGTCCTGGTCACCTCCTCTCCTGGTTGCCCCCTGGCCCTGGGTACTGCCCCAGCAGGTACCAGGCAGCTCCCCTGCTGCTCCTGGGGTGCAGGGCAGGTGGGGACCTGTGGGATGCTGGAGGCACGTGGTGGAGCTGGAGCCTCCCCTGCTTGGGCAGCTCAGGATGATCCTTGCTGCAAAAAAACTTCCATTCTTTGTCTCTTCCAAGGGAAAAAAAAAAAGATTTATTAGGCTTTGCTAAGGAGTGCTCTAGTTAGATTACAGCTATTGATTCCTACAAATACATGTGTAGGACAAAGCAACTAATCACATCCGTGCTCAGCCGACACGGGGCTGTGTCATGCAGAGACTGGTAATTCCAGCGCAGCTATTGATTTCCCAGACGGACCCATCCCCTCCCCAGCTCCTCACCCAGGGTGACGGTGACTCCGGGCTGGCCTGGGATTTCCCACTGCTCCGCCTGCCTTCCGAAAGCCCCCACGGGCTCAGGGTTCCTCCCGTAGAGGGTGAAATCCCATCGTGCCTGGAAGGGGGCAGATTTTCTGTCACCACAGGGCACCAGAGGACTCCCCAGTGACCCCGGGGGTGTGCCTGCCATGGGGAGGGAGGAGGGCTGATGAGGCTCTGTGGCTTCACCCTTTTATTTATTTTGCTGGGGGTTGTGAAATGTTTGCATTTGGGTTTAAGAACTGCTCATGGCATCCTCGGGCAGGAGGTGGAGAGAGCTCTTGCTTCTCTGCCTCCCCATCAAAGGGAGCTTCAGAGAGCAGTGCTGGGGACACGAGGCAGTTGCTCCCATCGAGGCACAGGAAGAAAGGCTGCAACGGCACCAAAGTTACGCTCCAAATTGTAAACTATCATTAAGGCTTTCTGAAGGCAGAAGCATTTCCCTTGAAAGCAGACAGTAAAAAAAGCCCAGTTCCCCCCCAAAGAGCAGTGCCCAAGGTGATGCCTGGGCATAGCGGAGGCATGGGGAGGACAGACCCAGCCACCGCTGGCACTGGGACAGGTCCCCGTGCTCATCAGCAGCCAAGGAAGAAAGCCAGCACCTCCATTCCCCCCACTGCCACTTCATTTACCCCAAGGAATTGCCTCCTGCTCAAAAAAATCTGAGGACTAACAATTTTCCACCCTCTTTACAAAAAATTATTAATAATTCCTCCCTTTTTCAGAGCAATGAAGAGCTGGGGAGAGCACACCGAAGGGGGAGCTCAGCCACCTCACCACCCCCCAGCAAACACCAGCAATGAGAAATTTTACAGAGAGGAGCGATTCTTGCCCCCCGAAGCTGCTGGTGTGGGAAACGCCGGGGCAGGCGGCTGCCAGAGCTGCCCAGGGCTTTCTTCATCAGCAGCACATCTGAACGAGAGGAGACCCCCGAGAACCACAGCCTCCCCCCTGCCGGGCTTCCACCCTCCCAAGTATTGGATGGGTCGGCCTCTGTGCAGCTCTCGCGTGGGTTCTTCTGTGTTAGCCCGGGTCGGGGGGAGCGCTGGGCTGAGCTTTTCAGGAGCGATGGGGCGGGGGTGCTGCCGGGAGCAGCCCCTCTTGCCCGCAGCCTCCCGGCTCCCCCTCTCTCCTGGCAGGCTTTTGCCCCAAGCCCTGCTCGGGATAACTCCCTGACACGCCGTCAGGACAGTGTCCAGCCCCTTCAGCAGCTCCGTGTCAGACCTGGTGCACCGAGGGGCATCATCATTGTTCCGGCGGCTGCTGCAGCAGCAGCGTGGGGTGTGAAGCCAGCGGCTTTCCGAGGGCGCTATTACTCACCGCTCTCGCAGAGACCCTTGTAATTCATCTATTGTGCGGGCAGGATTTCTCAGGAGTGAGTTCCATTAAGCCACGTGTAAGGGTTAATTAATTTTTAACGTTAACAACCTTTTCTTTGTATCACATGGCGGTTCATCAAGTTCTGGAGGGGAGAAAAAGCCCACCTTCCCCCAGCAGCAGCTCGGCTCTTTGCTGAGAATGTCTTTCAGCAATTATATATGTGAGCATAATTTTCTCTGCTTTATAGCTCTACCCTGTAATCTAGGGAAAGTGACATTTTCCACTGCACAATATGGGTTAGGCATTCGTTCTGATGATGTTGCCTTTGCCAATAGATTTTTTCCCAGTGGCATATGGCACGCAACGTTACATCTGCTCCCATTTCCAAGAGATCCTCTACCCTTTGTTGAATTTTTACAAATGCTAACAGTCTAAATAATCCAGAAGGCTGCTATGGCAACAAAATGAGAACTCAGTTTCTCTCTTCCTTTATTTTTTTTTTTTTTTCCCCTTTTTTTAACCCTGGAATACAAGGGAAAAGGACGCTGGCTGTGTCTTCCAGCAGCTGGCAGTGATGGTGTTGATGCCTTGTGACGGGGCTTGGGTTCCGATCAAACCCCACTGCCCTCCCGTATCTGTTGGCATCATCCTACATGCAGGAAAGAGGAGAACAAAACACTCCAATGGTCTCTTTATACGGGCTATGTCACAGTGTTTCTGAAGCTGGATGTTACTTTTTAGTGCTGAACACTCCTGAGTGGGTAAATGAAAAGATGCTCATCGCTGTCTGCAGGAAAATCCCATTATCCCCCCTGAGTGTCCCATGTCATTGCACTGCAGCGGGGCACCTGGGCCAGCAGAAGAGCAGCATTCACCAATTGGGGGAAAATTTGTGTTTCTGCAGACCTAATAACTTCTCTAAAAGAGTCCACCAGGAATCTCTGAGACTGAAACTCCTTCAGGCAGCTTTCCCTCTTCTGCTCCCCCAGATGCTCTAATTGCCTTGTTAACTAAACCACACTCTTTTCATAGCACTGCCCTCACAGCTTCGCTATCTATTTGGATAATTTTTATCCACATTTCTGTGCTGCTTCCATGGGAAGCTGACTAGGTGGCTTTTTCTGTCAATAGCAATGGGAGCATGGTCCTTTGTCTAACCCTCCAGGACTGAAGGCTTGTGTGTCATCAGAAACTTGTTCCAGTAGTCTGAATGTGGTGCTGTTCTGTGTCATCTGGAAATAAAAATTAGAGAATGAAATACACAATTCCAGCTTGAATGCATCAGCAGATCATGTAGGAAATAAAAATCAATGAGGCGCAGAGCAGGTAAGGTCTGCAAGGGACTTTTCAAGACTGTCTCTATTCATTAAAAGCTACTTCCAGGTCATGGCCTCCTAAGATGTCAGACACACAAATTCTCTTAATTTCTGCTAGGAGAAGCAGCCAGAGCTACAGTGCCCCATTAGCCAGGCCCTGGTTTTGGGCAGTGGGCATGGGAGTGGGTTTTTAAGGAGACTCTTAGTGCTGTCCCAAACACAGGCTTTGAAAGTGTGCCCTTATCCATGGGGTGCTAAACTTTTCAAAAGCCCCACTGTAAAAGAAAAAACCAGCACATGTCCCTGGGCAAGGGCCACCTCGGGCAGTGAAACAGCTGAAGCAGGGCATAAATAAATCAGATATAAATACAATTTAATAAAGCAACTAAAATGATCCATCAAGACCTGCATTAATCTGTGCTTTCTCTTGCCAGCTCAACTTCACCGCACGCACCCAGGGAAACAGCAGGAGGAGAAAGCACAAGGTTTCTAGGTTAAATATTTACCACCGGTGCTTTTAATGACCATTTTTGAGTCCATATCTGCATTTTTTGTGAACACAGAAGAATGAGCCTGGGAGGATGAGTTATGGATTAGGCTTGCCTTTGCTGGGGGCTGTTTGTGGCAGTGGCACTGTGCACCTGGAGCAGCCCTGCTTCACCCCTCACTCCTTTTTATTTTTGTTAGCAAAACCCCAGCTACAATCCCTGAGTAAACCTGGTGGATCTCATCCTGACCCTGCACCCACGTGCACAGCCACCCCATCCTCCACAGGTGGAGCTGGGCATCAGGCTCCCCAGGAAAACCAATACAAACCCCATGGCCCTTCCTGGCGGGTGAGCTCCCCAAGGCCATTTCCCCCCCATCCCACGGCCACACACGTCTTACACAAGAGCGCCCTGCAGCTTCTGAACCAGCACCACAGAGATTCATCCCCTGAAGCACCAAATTTAACAAGTGAGGCAAAAATAGGTAGCTGTTTGCTCACAAAGAGGATTTGTGCCGAGTCCAGGAGAGGATGCAAATCGTTTGGGTAATGAGGAGCAGATAAACACATCTGTGCACAACGTGTGGCTAGGAAGGCCACTTGCAAGCCATTGCTTTCACCTGGACTTAGTTTCCTCGGAGGGAGAGACCGGGATGTGCATGACCCCCATCCCCGAGGGGTTCCCACCCGCAGCATGGCCAGGGGCTGCCATGGTCTCCATGGCACCCCATGGTCCCCACGTGGACTCCAGGTGGGAAATCCCTCTCTGGCACAGCTACAAAGCACAGCCCAGGAGGTTATCTTTTGGTGAGGCGGTCGGCCTAGGGTCGAGTGATGCTTGGGATGGGTACTTGGGTACTGCTGAGCCTGGCTTGAAAGGAAACTTGTTAGCAAACCGTTGCTAATTACCACGGCGCCCAGGCACCAGCTGTCCTGCACGCGCGATGCCAGGCTTCGGCAGCCAGGGATGGCAGCAGCGCTTCCCCGACACGTCCCCTCTCCCTGTGGCTCCGTCCTGGCCCTGGCCTGAAGAGGACGGGTTTGTGGGGCTGCAGTCTCCCCCTGCCAGGCACTAAGTGTTTCTGGTCCTCTTTGAAACACGCACGCTTGCTCAGGAGAACCCTCAGCCATAAGAAACCTGTCAGAACCTTTCTGGTACAAAGGTATTAAGTTAATAAAAATTGGCTGTAAAATCAGACACAAAGCATTGCAGTTTTATTAAGATCTAAACTCTGCAGTCTGTTTTATTACCGTCCTTTATAAATTATATGCCCAAACCTCTTTGTTAGGTCTATAGCTAAAAGACAGTCCATATCCAAATTTATTGTGTTTCCAAGACAGTGAATTACCTGCTCTACTGAAGGGGATGGCTCAGACTTAAAATCTTGATCAAACAGAGCACCTCCCAGGGGAGCAGTGACACTGCCCAGAAGCTGGTTTGGGGACGTGGTGCAAAGTAGGCTCTGGGGGTGTCCAGCAAGTGCAGCATCTGCCCAGCTCCAAACACTGCTCATCTGCCAAGGAAAAATGCATCAGCTCACAGAGAGGACCACGGGGACAATGCTCTTGGGATGACATCAGGTGGACCATGAGGGATGCCCAGAGGCCACCACCGCACAGGTGATGAGGGGGTGGTGGAGCTGCCAGGGCCCCATGTCCCCGCAGCAGCTCCTGCTGTGTTGGGGGAGCTGTGCCGGTGACACTGGGCTGCATCCCACCCAGCCTGCCTCCAAACAGTCTTCAGCCGGTGGCTTGAGAATAGAAGAGTCACCTCGGAAATTGCAGGGCGAGTTGGGTTTATCTTCAAAAGCACATGTCTTTTAATACATCAGCACTTGCTTCTCCATTAAGATTTTGACCACAGCACCGGCCGGGGAAAGGGCTCTGGATTTTATATCTACTTTCACCCAGCTGCAGTCTGAGGAAAATCTGTCACCAAGCTGCCAGAGACAAACTGTTAATGAAACCCCATTGTCTGGGACTTGGTTAACTTCCCGTATCGTCCGGACAGTGTCCCGTCCTGCACACACCAAACGCCAATGAAGGCACGAGCAGGGGCGGGCGAGATCTCGGGGTATTTCACAGAGTCATTGAATGGAAACCAGGGGCTCCTTGGATGCAGAAAACAGGCTTCCAGCTCCAGAGACCTGTGGATGTATGTGTGTGTGTGCATATACATGTGTGTGTGCATATACATATATATATATATGTATATATATAAAGAGAGACTTTTCCTCTCTTGGATGGCTACCAGGCTCTCCTCTACTGATTCATCCCTCTCAGCTGCAGAGCACAGAGCCGCTCCGACTGCCGGCTGCTGCTGCAGACAGATGTCATCTGCCCAGAAAGGACGGCAATTAATCATTTTTGTCATCAAAAAGCAGTTTTTCTTGAAGGTTTCAGTGCAATCTAATCACAGGCCTTTTCCCCTCCAACAAGGAGCATCTGATGGATATAGATATGACGGCAGAGCTCCTGGTTGGGCCGAGGTTTTGCAACCATCTTTCCACAGGTGTATTTTTGGCAGGATTTGGGGTGACCTCTCAGCCAGTGTGAGCTGGGATGGACAGGGTGGGGGGTCCTCTCTCTCCAGTGACACCAGAGGGGTGTTAGATGGGTTTGGGGAAGAAATGTGGCTCTCCCAAGCACCTCCTAAGCTTTTTTATCAATGCCTTCTTTGGGACTTCAGTCACAAAGCAATATGTAAAGAAAAAAGGTGTCAATGTTCAAATCCAAAAATCCCACAAAGCGGAGAGACGTGAGGTGGAGCCCTGTCTGATTTCCTCCATCCAAATTCTGCCTCCCTCTGTCAAATTTTCACTCATTGCAAGATCCAAAAATACAACTGTCCTACTGTGAACTTTTGCATGAAATGTTTGAAAAAGTGCTCATCATGTGCAAAAGCCAAGCTGATAACACCGATTCCCTACAAGGACAAAATCAATTGGGTTCTCACAGGCCGGTGCAAACACTGAGTCATCCGCCAGCCTCTGGAGCTGCTCGGGACCCTGGTTAACCACTTGCTTGTTCCCACAGCAGCAGCAAGGGGCAGATTCATGAGTAGCTCCTCCAGTACCCACATAAACAGGGATTTGAGATGCCACACCATCTCAGTGACCTGGGGGGTCCTCCTGTGTCATTGCCAGTAACTGATGTGGGAGCAGGAGATGGAGCATGAGAGAGGCCCATGCTGAGCAGGCGAGAACCCTCTGGGTGTGAAGCACCAGCCTCGTCTCACACCGTGATGCCCAAATCATCATGTTGCGATGAACTGATTTCCCTCTGGCCCACCTCTGCCCAGCTCTCCATGCTGCTCCTCCTCCCTTGGAGAAATCTGTGGTTTCTCCTTGCAAGGACCTGTTTCATCTACTGGCACGCAGAGCTCATCCTTGACCTTCCTGGATGAAGGAACAGCTGGATTGGCTGCAGGCTGGTTGCGGGGTGCTCCTTGGGTGCTCTGGATGATGCATGGGTTAATAGCAGCCTCTGATCTTGACGGACTCCCCATTTTTAAGGATTAATGCTTTAAAAAAAATAAAAAACCAAAACAAAAGGAAGGGAGAGCCATTGTGAGCTGGGGGATGAATGCCAGTGCGAAGGGAGTTTATTCTCTGCCTGCAACGCTGAGGCTCGGAGGGGAAAGCAGCGACTGCTGCCTTGGCTCAGACACACACCAGCTGCGTGCGGGCACCGGGGGCTCTGCAGCTGCGGGGACAGCCGGTTGGACGCTCTGTGCAAGAGCATGTGGCAAAAAGAAAGCGTTTAAAATTGAGAAGTGATCATACACAGAGTACCTGTCTGGTATCTGAGTGCAAGAGCAGACTGGTTGAGCTGGTGCAGTCGGGGTGCTGGGTCCATGGGGGCCGACCCTCTGTGCCGTGCCCCCCGCTGCAGCACCCAGCGTCTCACTGACGCTTCCCACTGTATGAAAATGGCCCTTCATGTCACGTTTGGAGGATTTATAGAAAATAAATATGCCTCGGGTCTCCATCCTCAGAGCATGCCCACATCACAGCAAGTTATAATTTAAAGTCCCTTCATCTTCTAACTTCACTTTCCTTGAGCTGTGGCTGAGTATCCCGTGCTTTGTGTGCAGCCTCGCTTTCTAACATTGCTCCTGAAATGCCAGAGAAACTTCCTGTTCTGCACTCCCTGAGAAGGCAGGATTTCTGCCTGACACTGATCTTTAAAGCTCCCTCATGATAAAAATAGATAGAAAGGAAAACAATCCCCACGCTGTCCCTAGCACCTCCTGCCCCGTGGGCTCCCGGCTGCGCCCTTCAGGAGCAGCAGGCAGAGGAGTTCACAACTGTGGCTTTGAAGAAGCATTTTCTATAATATTAGAGAAATATCAATGATTGTGAGAAAAACCTCAAAATCCTTAGTTGTGCAACGTTTGCTCAAAAGGACTCCTTCGATATTTGGCTGCCGCTTTGGTCCCCGTCCCCCGCGGGAGCCCAGCCTGCCCTCCCTGCCTGTGCCCGCGGCTCCCACCGCCTCCACCACTGCGCTGCCTCTCCCTCTGACACCAGTCAGCTCCCGCTCCTATGTCTCCCTGTGATTGTCTTGGAATGAACTTTAAATGGCCTCCTCCGTGTCTCCTCGCTCTTGGTCTGGAAGGCGGTTGCCGTGCGATACGTCAACTGATTACATTTCCTTTGTTCATTTCAGCTTTTTTTTTTTTTCCTTAGGTACTGGTTTGTCTTCCCCTGTTTGCATCTGTTTTCTGGTGGTCATGCAGGTGTCATCACGGGTAACACCCTCAGGGGTGAGCCTGCCCGACTCCGTGCCAAACTGGGGACAGCCCTATCCGTCAGGTTTGTTCTGCTAACATCAGAGGCAACTTCCAAAGCAAAAGCACCGGCAAAGCGAGCATCCAGCCTCCCCCAGCACCTCCACAGCCAGAGACTCCCCCGCACGTAAATACTCCGAGAGGTCCCAGCTATAAATACCACCACCACCTTCCCCTCTGTGAAGAAGGTGGAAAGTCCAGGTGTCGTTCCCAGGTGCAGCCCTGCCTGTGGGAGCAGAAGCCCTAAGTACCATCCCAGAGGTGTAGCATAGGCTCAGGAGACTCAACTGAAAAATGGAGACAAATTAGGAAAAAGGTGATAACTATAAATGATTTTTTTTTTCCCGAACCAAATTGTATTGCTGTCAATGCAACTCAGAGGTTTTTCATTTATCATCTCTGATTTTCCCATTTCTTAAAAAGCAGAAAGGTCAGGAAAGTAATTCCCGTCACAGCAATTCAGAGGAGGAAATTTGTTGAAGGAATTTTTCAAAGGAGGAAATACAAATGGGCTGCTTTTCTTAAAGAAATAAAATAAAATGCCTGGCAATAAAAAAATCACCATAAAGCAGGCAACCTTCTAAAAAGGTGATTTTAACAACATTTGACAACAGTAACGGCGAGTTACTCTGAAAAAGCATGTCTGTGTTTTCCCAGTGGCCAGAGGAGGGGAGGATGGGGCAGAGGGGAGGCCTCTTGTTTGCCCAGGTATTTTGGGAAATAGGAAAAATTTGTGTAACTTGGGCAGCGAGGACAAAAGGCTATATATTTCTGCGTAAAACTGCTGATAAGAACAAAGAGGTTTATTGACGTTCTGTTCTCTCTGTCCTGAGGACCTTCCCATGTTTCAGCCCAATTTCTGAGCCTATGCAAAACCCAGCTGAGGGCAGAGAGCGGCAGTTAAAGCCTCCATGGATTTCAGTTGTTAGGCTGGAAAACGATGGCAATGGGCTCTGGGCAGTAGGGGCCAGAGGAAGCTTTGCTGGCTTTTGTGCTGGGTAATTTCTGACCCCAGAAATGTGAGCTACAGCTGTCCTGAAAGCAAATTTTCAACTTGTCTAATCGCTTAGTTATGTTGAAAGACTGTTGAAACAGTCAATGAGGAAAGGTGAGACGTTTCCCTGCCCCTGGGAATAAAGGCCAGCTGGGGTCGCATGGGAGATGCTCGTGCCATGGCCAAGCTGGTGGTCTCTCCCTGCAGACACCTCGTCTTTGGGAGCTGGCTGACTTTGGGGCGTTTTCAAAGCATCATTTGTTTAAATTTTCCTCTTTAAGCTAATACCCCTGCTGCAGGGCTGACAGGGCTGTAGCGGTGAAAATGAAATTCTGGCTTAAAAATAACATCCCTGTGGAGGCCTTCATTTTAGGTCCATTTTTCACACAAACTTATGGAAAAGGTCTTGTTTAATGCATTTCTAGGTGGAGGTAGGGTTGGATCTCTGTAAACAGCGACGTGGTACAATTAATAATACCTTGTAACTTGCTGTGTCTGCACACATAGACTTCTCAGCCGAGTAAAGATCTGCTTGTAGACAAGATGGAGAGTTTATAAAGCAGCATAATTAATAATCTGCTACATTATTACCTACCTATTCTTCCTGTCAACCTGCAACAAATGAATGGCAGTTACTAGAGAAAATGACACCGAAATATGGCTCCAGCATTGCTCTAGAAAGCACTAACATCTTTTTAGAAGTCGTTTGGCCATCAGGAATTACTGGGAAGGGTATGGCTCCTGACGGAACCGCGCTGCCTTTCCTCTGAGCCTGCCTCCCCACAGTGGGCAGCTGCCTGCTTGATCCCGATGTTAGACCAGGACCAGGGCTGATGGACATCTGCTGTGCTTCCCGTGTCGGGAATCGACAATATAGGTGTGTTATCCTTGATTTTGAGTCCGTTTTAGCAGATTATTTCAGTCAATTGCTCTGCAGTTTCTAGCAGGCAACCAAAATATTTTTGCTTTGGGTTTTCCTTAAGTAGTGCCTATATTTTGGGCTACTGGTTAATCAATAGAAATAAGGTAAGAATTAATCCTTTAATTAAGCACCTGATCACCTCTGCAGTCAGTCCATGCCAGGATGTGCAGAGGGGCTGGTTACCATGCCCATGCACGCTGCTGGCAGAGCTGGAGGGGAAAAACCTCCAACACTGAACAACAGCCGTCTCCAGGGAAGGAAAACAAACACCTACAACTTTTATTTTCCAGCTGTATTAATTATTCAAGAACTAGAACAGAAGCTGGGAAATATTAACCTGGTTCAGCAAGAGGAAGGATTTCTGATTTAAGAGGAAGGCAGAAAGGGGCTGTGTTGTGCCCCAGGGTCCCCAAGCTGCATTGCCCGACTCTCAGGGGAGATGAAATCGATCTTTAAAATAAATGGCAGGGGACAGATACTGTTTTGCCACTTCTTCCATGGGGTCACCAGCCCCCCTAGGGTGGGGTCCCCAGAAGGGTCCCCACATTGCCCCCAGTGCCTTACCCGGGCTGGATCCATCCCCAACGGCTGGTGCTTGGGGCTCTCATTGGCTTTTCTTTTTAGAGACAGCTGCAAAGAACCATTCACCTACATAAACCCAAGGGAACACAAGGCTGCTGGTGTGGCAGGGAGCTTTGCACTGAGGGGGAGTGCTTTCTCCTAAGGGATTGCAGCTTCCTCTGCTCAATAGGCATGGTTGTTTCATACATCTGTTGAGAATATTTAGGCTTTTAGACACTATAAAACCTGTTTTCAGGGAAAAGAGTCCATGAAGCCCCAAAACGTGCTCCCTCTCTGAGAGCTTTCCTAATCCCCCAGATTCAATGCACACAATAACTTGCCCAATGCAAGAGTCAGGTTTGATCCCAGCGTTAGCACTTTCCCCGTTGCATATTTACAGTTGCGTGGGGCTGGAACTCACAAACTCCTCCTCATTTCCCCCTGCTCCTGCTGTGGCCGGTGAAATATTTTCCAGGGCTGTAATTTGGAAATAATGTTTGTCAAGAGACTAAAGAACAGTGGGATCAAATTGGTGCCGTTCCCCCGGCAGGCTGCGAGAGAGCAGAGGGTGGCGGACGGCGGGGGCTGCTTGAAAGGATGGATGAGAGGCAAGGTGTGCCAGCCGCTCCCACAAGAGCTCAAACTAAAATGCTGCAAATTGCAATTGTTTTTCATGGGGTGGTTTGTAACGTCTCTGTCGCAGAGCACCCTGCAGCTCGCCAAGCGGGAGGGAGAGGTGGGGGGCTCAGGCTGCGGCGCTTGCGTGCTCCATCACACATTTTCCTACCCAAAATTGTGCCTGGGAATATTTTCACAACCTGAAGGACAGATGAGCCTTCTCTGTCATGTTGATTTCCAGGCAGCTTAGCTGCAGCTCATCTTAAACAGCTTGATAACTCAACTAGAAAATTCCCACTGGAATAAGTGTTTGTGCTGCATTTCTGTTGCAACTGCCAGAACAACAAATCAAAGAGCTTTTCTCCCCAACAGATCGAGCCCTGACACCAAGCCAAGGTGTTTTCTAGCAGCGCTAGCAGAGGGCATGGTCCACAGCCAAAAATGTCCGACGCCCAGCGAGGGCCAAGAGCATCGCGAGAGCTGCTGCTGTCCGTAGGTGCTCTCAGGGAGCACGTCCATATCGACAGTTTCTATGGTAGGTGCAATTGCCAGCTCTATACAAAGCATTTTCTTTACAAAGAAGCATTTTATTTTAGCTGCAGGTATGAGTAAGAGCATCAATGTGATTGCCTGCAACGCAGGACATCAAACAAGGAGGAGGCAGTGAGTGTAATGAGACCTTGGGCGAGGAACAAATTTGATTTTGAAGGATGAGGCTCTGGGGGATGCTGGGTTTCTGATACAAACCACTCATCTGTGCCTAGAAGTAAAGCCCGAATCGATGCAGCCCTGCCTTCTGGGGAAGAGAGGAGGGAATGAAGGAAAAAGCTTGCTCTGATTCCACTGGGGAGGCAAAAAGGAGAGGGGAGCAAGGCTCCGCACCCCGACCCAGCCACCCAGGGGTCACTGGAGGTGCTAGGGGTTCATCTCACGGAGCAGAAAACAAACATTTTGCTGATATACACAGATATCAAGCACCCTCCCAGGGTGCAGGTGAGACTGATGACAGGCCAAAGGTTTTTTCCCTAAAACACCCCATTTTCATCATTCAAATTTCAGTAAAAATGCTGAATTCTGTGCATCTCTCACCCCGTGCACTGGAAAAGGCCCGGCCCTGCAGCCTCTCACTGCCCCCAGCCTCTCCACGGCACCGGAGGTCCCAGACTCCACAGTCCAACACTGACTTTGGTGTGGGCTGGGAAGGAGGGCACCAGGGATGACTGGGGACCAGCCTGCCACCACAGGGCCAGGGCTACTGGCATCTCATGGGGGATCAACTACCTGGAGGGGAAAAAGAAACCTCCTGGGCTGGCAAACCACGTGAGTGTGCAAAGCAAAAGGCTATGCTGACTGCCACAGCGATAGTAGATTTGTGCCAATAAATTCTGCCTGAGATGGGATGATTTTCTGCCATTGCCATGAGAAACAAGTTGGATCCCATGTACTACATGATGTTTTGGCACTTTGCAGCAGATGATGGATTTCTCTCAGCCACCTCCCCCCTCTCCATCCTAATGAGCACAAAGCAGTCAGTGAACAACTCTGGATCTTTAATTTGATAAGAAGTTTGTGAGAAGAACAAATATTTGTTCTTGGCAGGCTACTTCATTCAGTTCAGCGTTCGAAATGATTGGTTTCAGGTCAGTTACCAAGTCACCAGAATTCTCTTTGCAGCCCCTGTGATGTTGCACCAAGCCCATCCATATCACAGAATGGTTTAGGTCAGAAGGGGCCTTGAAGATCATCTAGTTCCATCCTCTGCCATGGACAGGAACACCTGCCAGGTGTTACTCAAAGGCCCATCCAACCTGTCCTTGAACACCTCCAGGGATGGGTCATCCACAGCTCCCCTGGGCAACCTGTGCCAGTGTCTTATCACCCTCAGAGTAAAAAGTTTCTTCCTAATATCTAATCTAAAACTACCCTCTTTCATTTTAAATGCCTTGCTTGGGTCCCTGGAGTCTCCTCCTGGCATCCCACAAAGCAACTCTCTCCCCTTGGTCAGATTTTAATCCAGCCCCTGTGTTTGCATCTTTTGGCTTCACTGGGACCCAAGCCCATGCTCAGGTCTTCTTACAGACACCATATATTGTCATGGTTTAACCCCAGTCACCAACCAGGACCACACAGTTGCTGGCTCACTCACCACCCAGCTCCCTCGCAGTAGGGTAGGGAGAAGAGGCAGAACAGGAGGGAAAAAAAAAAAACCACAAAAAACCCTCCTCAAACTCAAGGTTTGAGTTTAATAGAACAGTAATGGAAGAGGAAATAATAATAATAACAATAATAATAATATAAATATATATATGGTTGGGTATCAGTTTCCTTTGACAGGAAAAGACAAGTCACAGCTCTGCTCCTCAATGTAGAGAAAGAGCAAATGAAAAGTGCCAGCCTGTGCTGAAATACATCCGAGGGGGAGAGGGAAACATCCAGGAAGAGATGACACTTACCACAGTTGTCACTCAGCAGTTATTGACAAGACTAATTTGTTCCTAAATGCTGCAATAAAATGATTCCCAGAATAGTGCAGCTGTATGATTACAGAGAAAGCAATAATTAAATCTTATTTATTGGTTTTCATATATATATGCACATGGATGTGTGTGTATAATGGTAAATATTGTTGAATTAGGAAGGTGGAGCACCTAGGAATCTTGAAAACCATGTTTAGGCCCCAGCTTTGCTGCTGTCATCATCGGGAACAGGAGTTGGCTCTAAATAATCCATCCTGCAAAGCCACCCCTTGCCAGATCTCCAAGTGCTTTACAAACCCTAACACATCTGTCCTTAGAAATTGTCTCACAGAGCAAGGTGGCTATTTTCTATTACCATAGTGTGGGCATGGGAGATATTACCTGTTACAAGCCCCTGGTCTAATTTTCTATGACTTGTCAAGTAACTGTGGGATCGAAGTCTCCATAGAAACATCTGTCATTTCATAAATGTTTACCCGTAAAAAAATAAATTGGTGATAGATGCCTTGTGGACCTCATTTCTCCTGCCAAACTGATTAAAATAGTACTGGGGGGTGGAGAAAAAAATACAAGAAAAAGCTTTTGCTGTTCTTCTCTGAACAATTTAATCTTACCAGCTGTCACACAACGCGAAGCATACCCCAAGCTGCTTTCGGGTACCTGAGCTCTTCTGCTTCCCTTCTGACCTCTCGTTTTTGATAGAGTCTCCTTAGAGATCCCTCTTGTTTGAGTAGTGCTGCTTTAGAGGGAAATGATGTGCCAGCTATTAATACCAAGTTACTGTGCATTCCAGAAAAAATACGTCTCCTCCACCACAATGACAGATCCATGGACTATTGTGGAACTGGGTGGCTGGGCTGCACAGGGCATTCATCATATCTCGCCGTATTTACGAGGCTGATTTTTTGGTATGTTTTTAAGTTGAATCGCTGAAACTGGGACATCTGACTCACGGGACCATGCCCTGGGCTCTGCTGCTGTCTGATGTGTAGTGTGGCTCTTCTCCTGCACTAAAACCCTTAAGTGAATTATCCTCATGATCTGGATCAGGAACAGCCTGGGCTTCTCCCCAGCCATGCCCCCAGGGGAATGGCACGGAGCCGGCTCTCGGGATGCTGAAATGGAAGGACAGGCAGTGGGGTGAAGCCCCAGCCCCGGCGGGGGGAGGCTGCCCCGTGGTTCAGATACCATGCGTTTGCAGGGGAGGTGGAAGGATTTGAGGTGTATCTCATTTGCAGTTAAGATTTTCCTGTGAAATAATAGTTTTTTCTCCTAAAGATACTTTTACGCTCACTTTACCAAAGCTCTGCCTTCTATAAATTCTTGCTCTGCCCCATATCCCCCACTACTGGCAGATAAACCCTCCTGTGACTCCGTCTTTGAGCCAGGTCCTGCCCCGCAGCCTCCCCAGGCCCTGCAAAGGACAGGTCCCTGTGACGTGCCGTGCTGTGCCGTGTCACGCCAGGGGGTCTTTACTGTGTCCCGTTTGCACACCCACATGGAGGGGAGGATCCTGAAGTTATTTGCAAGGAATGGACCTAGAGAGGGTCCCGGTGACTCTCAAGAGACCCCAATTTAAATGCTTAAAATCAAAGAGTACAAAACCCCCAAGCAATGCAATGCCTAAACAGTATATAAGGAAACAGATATTTCACTAAGAAAAGAACCCTTTTAATTATAAAAATCTCATAGTAAGAGAATAAGTCATTTGACCAACATTTTCAGGCTCACTGCAGGACTAAACTGTTAAAATAAAAGAAAAAAGCCAAATTAAATAACATTATTGAGCAGGGTTTTTTTCCACTGACCCAGAATAAACGATATCTCAAAATAAATGACATAACACTTCATGACTTATATTTCTTTAAAAAATCATTAAGTCAACAACTGTTAGTGGTGCCTCCTGGGAAAAAACTTGGGAGCGTCATTAATATTAAAGTCCAGGACATCTGTCAGTGTAAATGCCGTTTCTTTCCAACTCTTTATTTGCAGGTTGAAAATCATTTCTGCAGTCAAGACATATTTGAGTCACACTTGTAGAAGAGTGAAAAATATCTCCTGGTTTATGGGTGTCAGATTCTCCACTGGAGGTCTGTGCTGG
The DNA here is from genome assembly GCA_026546715.1 of Gallinago undulata. Lineage (NCBI taxonomy): Eukaryota > Metazoa > Chordata > Aves > Charadriiformes > Scolopacidae > Gallinago > Gallinago undulata. Next base: position 13,596,888 of record JAOTQQ010000063.1, on the reverse strand, counting down.
AATAAAGAATATTTAACTTTGAACAAAAATAATTTCTATTTTCCTTGCCCTACAGGCAGTTACTTTTAAAGAAATTTGGGTACCAGTAATTGTAATTTAGAGTCTCTTACACCCATAATACAAAGCAATGAAAAATAAAACGTGCTCAAGTCTGCTCAACGCCTTGAGAAAATGTACTTTAAATTATTCAGAGGCAGTTTGTCTCGCACGAGGTGCACATGAAGCCCCCACATTAATCCCCTGCTCTCAGGAGCAGAAGGCAGGGGAAGGCAGCTGTAGGCAGGAAGGGAGCTCTGAGCATCCCTTGGCTGCTGCGGGTGAGGCATTTTGGCTCTGCCCTCCAAGGGATGCTGTGCTGGGATTCTCCATCTCCCAGAGCCTGTTTTTGGAAGAGCAGCCTTCGGTAGCAGCCAAGCGAGAGTGACTTAGAGTTTAGAGCAAGCACGGTGATAAAAATCCTTCTCTTTTTCCCTTTTTCCCAGGAAAATCATGAACTATAGCCTGGAGAGCAGTACTGCATGCCAGCACAGGGGGCTCCAACAGGAGACCATGGTCCTCCTCGCCAAGATCTCTCAGCTCTCAGCTGGAGCTGTGCATGCTTTCCTCTCCTGACGGGAAGCATCTCCTTCACAGACAGTGCTGGGCACAGACAAAGCTCTGGAAGTGTCGGCAAAGGGCCCTGAAGTGCAAAGCTTGGGAGCTTTGATGGAGGAGTGCAAGTAAAGGAGAGAAAAAGCCTGTTTAAAGAGCAACTTGTGGACACAGCGTGGCTCAGGGCCCCACTCAACACCTACGAACGCCACCAAGAATTTTACCTCTATTTTTAATATGTACAAACCCGAGGCCATTACGAAGCCTTTTCTTTACAAGATTTGGTTCTGAAGTCAGCCTGGCAGCCCTTTAAGCGGCTGCTTTCAGCACAGAGAAACGAGAGGTCTCACAATGATTGATGGAAATACAGAAGTATTTGGAAACATTAATAGCAGGGTCAGACTGGAACGGAAACTCGGCGAGGCAGAGGTCCAGCTCGGTAATTTGAGTGGAATCAGCTTATCAGGAGGTTCTAAAATAGGGCTGGGTTGGTAACACTGCCCTGAGCCTCTACTTCTTAACCTTATAGTAGGGTTTTTCACTAGGATTTCTGGCAGTTTCTGTTTGTGACTTAAGCAAACTCTTAGAGAAATCTCGCCGGGATTGGCTGCACCTGGGCTCCTTCTGCTGTGCAAAACCAGAACTAGGGCTGTGCTTGGAGCCAAAGGACTCAAGCATGGCCCTGGCTGCCTTCTCAGTGTCACCCTAAAGAGGTCCTTGAGCAATGAAAGCAAGCCAGTGGCCTTTCTGCTTCTCTCTCCCTGCCACTTGAGCAAGGAAACTATTCCTTCAGTTTAGCAATAGGAACTTATTATATAGCATGGTATATATAAGCAGGTAAACCTGCCTTCTCCATGGAGCAGAGGATAATGTCAAAGCACTGTAGACTGTGACAGATGACAGACAGGGCAAAATCTCTCATTTGCCTCACCAATTCCCTCCAGGAGTCAGTTTCTCATAGACCAATTGGCATGAAATAAAATTCAGCCTAGAAAAATGGAGAGTTTATGAAGACTGAATAAAGCACAAGAGCTGAGCTCTGCCCTGCTTCTGCGATCCTGCCTGGTTTGCATCTGCGGAGCAGGGAACAAGAAGTCTAAAAATTAGACCAAGTATTAATATTAGGCTTAATATTTTCAAAGGTGAAGGGAAAAAAGGTTCAGCTTAAGCCTGGTGGGTGGGGTCAATTTGAATTTATTGTGTTTTCTCCCCCAGGCAAAGCTGCCCTTCGCAGCGGGGACAGATTATCTATCACCTATCAGATAGCAGCTGGACGCATGGAGGAAAGCACAAGTGATGGTCGTGAGCAGCATCCCATCACTGCTTTCCAAGGATGCGGCCTCTGGCAATCCCTGAGGCTGTCCCCATGCAGGGACACAGTCCGTGATGTCCTGGAAGGAGAGCACATCCATGGCATCCTGAGCAAAGCGATTGCCTGGAGAATACAGCAACACCTCCAATTAACATGTGGCTTTTAGTTACAGAAATGACCAAAACATTCAGAACAATTTATTACAATAAAATAGAAAATCAGATGTCTGATTTTATTTTAGAAAGGCTGAGGTTCCTCCTTTGTATTTCCCAGGTAGTTCAAAAACAGCTGGAGCAATAACACCTAGAGCAAATTGCTCTAGGCAGACCTGCTTTGGCAGGGGGGTTGGACTAGATGATCTCCAAAGGTCCATTCCAACCCCATATCATTCTGTGGTTCTGTGATTCTGGATTTGGAGCTCGTTTGGGCTGGCTTTCAACTTTTATTTTTCCCAAATCTACTTTATGAAGAAACCTTTGAGAAGCGAGCTGGGGCCATCTGAGTTACTCAGCCAGAACTTTCCACTTAGTTTGAAAATGCAGATGGGGCAAAAATTAATTTTTTTAACAAGGTGGCCTCTAAAAAAGGCTGAATGTAAAGATGAGACAGGCAATATTTTGAGATTTTATCCAAAACGTGCTAAAAATGAAAATGTCACCCTTGCAGAGGAATATGGAGACTCCTCAGCATCACCAAGTCTTTCCCGGGGAGGGCAGATGGTTATGAAGTGTGTGTTTGCCTCCACTGCTGCCATCCCTTGTATCGCAGGCATGGACCCTAAATAACTCTGGTTATTTAGAGGCTGAGAAGAGGTTAATAAATAGTCTCCTCCTGATGAAATCAATTTAATTGGCTTGGCTTGACTTGAGTGGGGATAATGGTATACTCCATCTCCTCTCTGGGCATTTGTCAGACTACATACAGTAGCTGTAAAACCAGTTTTTATGATCCTCCTTCAATGAAATAATGAAATGAGATCCCTGACGGCCAATGTACCAGGCACTATAATTCATGGGTGAAACAAGAACCTGTGTTTGGGGGACAGCTCAGGACACAAGGCAGATTTTATTTATTGGTTTGGGTTTTTTTTTTTACTACTGTGCTTTATTTCATTATGTAACCTCTCATACTATATTCAGCATTAATTCATGGGGTATTATTTGAAGCTTATAATGTAAAACCAGTGAAGTGTTTACTGGATGAGGGTTTTATGTGTGTGCACAATTGCTTTGCTGAATCTGTTTTATCCGCTTTCAAGGGCCTCTTTTTCATATATCCCATTGGTTTAAACAGCACTTTTATTAGAGTGTTTAGGATTTAAGTAGGTAAACTCTTCTGAGTGATGCTTTTGGAGGATCGCCGGCATTTAAAAAATTAAAGCGATCTAGCTGAGGCTGGCTTAAGTCTCCAAGCTCTTTAGCGTGTGTTACATGACTCAGATGCAAAATTTGAGGCTCTCTGTGTCCCACAAGCAAAGTAGCAGGAAGAATTTGGATGAATTGCAGGAGCGAGAGATCTTGGGATCTCTCAAACTTTCCAAGGTCAGCATTGTCCCCCATGCAGCCAGAAGGACAGCAGGGCATAGGGACGGCTGCTTTCTCTTCCCAGGGCACAATGGAGGTGGTACTCCAAAGCAATCAGCACTGAGCTAACATTTCAAGCAATAAAAATGAAGTTGTTTCGGTTCTAAAGGCAGCAAACTACCAGGCTGGGTCACTGTGTGTGACAGCCAGCATCCGTAAAGCCATCACACGGGGATATTTGGCTACTGCCTCTACTTTTCCACTTGGTATTTGTTCAATCATTTGTAGATACTTCTCCCAGTTAGATATCGGGAAGGAATTTCTCACTCTGAGTGTGGTGAGACACTGGCACAGGTTGCCCAGAGAAGCTGTGGATGCCCCATCCCTGGAGGGGTTCAAGGCCAGGCTGGATGGGGCTTTGAGCAACCTGGTCTGGTGGGAGGTGTCCCTGCCCAGGGCACGGGGGTTGGAACTAGATGATCTTTAAGGTCCCTTCCGACCCAAACCATTCTGTGTTCTATGACTCTATGGAGAACTGCAGCACGTGAGCTCTGTACTTGCCAGTGTCTTCAGGGTAGCAAAGCGGGGCCAAAGAAGAGCAAGACAGAGCAGTGAGGGGGGATTGATGGTTTTGGGAGCCTGCTTTGGGCGCTGACTCACCGGCCTCACCCTCAGCACTGTGTGCAGACCCCTTTCCTACCTGGTACTTGTCCCCGTTCCCCTTGCCTCCCTGGGGAGCCAGGCACATCCCCAAATTTCCGGGATGCACTGAGCACAGGGAGTGATTCAAACTCGCTGGTGCACACAGGCACTCGCACACACGCATCGGCTCTCCCCGCTGCCCCCGGCACAGACCCTCCTTGCACACTCACATTCACTTTTGCACACCCAAAGCAAGCAGCTTCTCTGCAGCGAGCGCACTGCCATGTGCACCGCAGCAAAGCTGCCACCAGTGCAACTCCCAGCAGAGCTGTGGGAGAGAGGTTTGTTCCCGTTGGCCGTGGATGTGATCCCTTTTGTGCCCTATTTTGCCTCCTCCGTGCTATGAGGTCTGCCATCGCTCCCGTGCTCTGCATGTCCCACCAGGGCGACAGAGCCAAACGGATGGCCTTGTGACAAATGAGGAAAAGCAGTGGTCTCACACTGATGGGCTCATTAAATTAACCCTTAAAAAGCCTTCAACCCACATTGATCAGCAAGGCAGCCTCTCCCTGCTCCCGCCTGGCCAGCCACAGCAGGGTACAAGTGCCACCGAAGAGCCTGCTCGCTCCATTAAACACTAAGCTGCTGTAATGAAGTGTGATGGCAGTGATAAATCCTGCCATTAGCTCCTGCCTTTGGGCCAGGAGTGTTGGCTGGGCCCCAGAGAAGGGCTGGGACCCCCTCGCTGCCCCGCTGCCGGAGGGAGGGACAGGCAGAGCAAAGCTCCCCCCAGTCCCCCTCCTCAGCAATTAATTTTCAATCAAGCTGTGCAAGGAATGCTGCACTCAGCATTTCTGTATGGCATTTCAGCGTGTCTGTTTGCTTGTGCTCCCCTCACCTCCAGATGCTTCTGCCTGTTGTATTTTACATCATCCTCCAGCTTTTTAAAAGCTTTCCAGAACAAGGTTTGCTCTTGTTTTACATGTTATTAAATTTTTCTGCTCTTTTTCAGTGTCTGCCATAATATGTGTTTGCTCTTAATACTTTGGAAATTACTGTGCATTAATAACATGTTCTGGACTTCCTGTGTCTTCATCCATATGGGTTAGAGATGCTGAAATTCAGTGATGACAGAGTAATTTTAAAGAAAGAAAAAAAAAGGGAAATATGGATACAGGAGCTTAAAACTGAAATTATTTTTATGGTTTATATTATTTTATGTCCATGAAATAGGTAAACACAGAAAAATGTATCTTTCTAATTGGTGTTAGTCAAACAAATCATGTACTCGGAGAGGGACACAACTGAATCCTGGGAAAGACGTGTGTGGTTTAGGTGTCTGTCTAATGGTCACAGCAGTGGGATTCAAGTGGCAATCATGGTACAAGGCAGGTATTGGCCAGTTTGGTCAATGGGGACAAAATGTGGCTCAGAGACACTGAGATGACAGTGGGGTCGGGTGCTCAGTGTCCCCTAGACCTGGCAGGGCTCTGATTGTGTTGGGGAGAACACAAGCTCAAACATCTTAAAGGCCACCAAATCTGTTTAAAACCCCAGTTTGGCAAAGACTGTAAGCTTATGAGATGCTTCATCCCTGTTCATTGAGTACTTAAGCCAATTTGGAGATGTATTTATCTATAAGCACAGCCACAAATCCCACAGAGTGTCCGAGATGGGATTCATGTTCCTACAGCTAAGGATGTGCTTAAGTGCTTTGCTGAAAAAGACACTCAGAGCTTGAATAGGCAGTGCATTTCTGATGTTAAGAGCAGGATCAGGCCTTCTGTTTGTATTCACTAATCTGACTTGAAATTGTGGCAAAGCCACTATTTGTATTATATCTAAAAGCTGTTCCATTTCCATCAGATTTTTCAGCTGTGGCAATGAATCCAAAAGGATGTTTGGAATTTGCAGGCTAAACGTTTGCCGATAAATAGTACGTCTACCAGAAAAGCACATTTGTGGATTGTATGGCTCAGGACAGGGGGAGTGAGGACACATTCCCAGGATTCTGAGTGATGGAGCCCAGCACTGTGCCTGGGCACAACCAGGAGCCCCTGATTTGGGGACATGGGTTGTGGCACATCCCACCTGCAGGGACTCAACCTCAGAACCCACCAGAGACATACCCCAAGGTATGGATGCATGAAAATGCAAGGCAGAATCTGGTCTGCTACGTAAACAGGGGATTTTCTTTCTTTCCATATAAATCATCTGAATTTCTGTGTTTCCTGCCCATTCATGATACAATGCTTTGAAGACAGGAGAAGAAAAAGTGATGAATGCTTGTGGTTGCAGAGGACAAATGTCAGACTGGGAAGTTTTGATAGATACTGAAAGCCCATCTAGGTTTTCAGCCAACTAAAAATTCATTTTACAGGAGACAGATCATTAGAGGATGAGAAAGGAAGAAAAAAAAGCCCAAACCTCTGTTCTGGCACAGATGGGGGAATTTTTCACATCACTTGGAAACTCCTGGGTACAGTATGGGATGTTTCACATGGTCATTGAGATTTCTGATGTATGCGATGTGGGGAAGTTGTGTTTCCCACAGCAAACACATACAGCCTGGCGGCTAAGACCCATTAATCCTTATTTAACCTGCTTACCATATTGTCATACTAATAACTGTTAATGTTTTACTTTACACTGGGCTCTTCCTGCACCTTGGGGTTGGTGGGGTCACATTTATCACATTTATAAGTGCCAGCTGAGCAAAAGGGAGAGACACGTTCTGGCAGCGCCAAGGAGCTGCCAAAGGGTGCTCCTTGTTTTGGGGGCTCACCATTTCGTATGCCCTGAACACTGGCAGGATCAGCTGGATGCCAGAGAAAGGCACAGGCCATAGTCAAGGCCATGAGCATTGGTTCAGTTCCGTATTGTCTCACAGACTTTGAGACACCTCCAAAGCAGGAATAACCCTTCCCACCTCCCGCCCCTTGCTGTTAGGGACTGTAGGTCCAGACAGCGGGCTGAGTCACATACAGTACTCTGCAAGGCTCTGTCACTAAGGAGCAGAAGAAAGCAGTTAAGGTTTGGTAATTTTGGTAATTCTCAGACCCTGCATTGTTATTTCTGTAGTCCTCCAGAGAAGATTCACAGATCCAATTGTCCTCTTCTCGAAGCCCCGAGCTGCTGCTGCTCCCCAGTGCACTGAGCAAAGAGCTCAGCTGAATTCCCCAAGCAGCGTGCCTCCATCTCCCTGCATTTGGAGACCAGTGGCGCCTTTAAACAAGGCACTGTCAGTTGATTAACAAATACAGTACCCCAAGCTAGACATAGTGCTAAGTCTACTCCTCCAAATCCATAGTCCCTCAATCAAAATGCAATGATACAGCATTTATCCTCCCCTTGTTTATTATTTCTGAGTTGTCTTTAACCATACGTCTCATTTAGGGCAAACCAAGTCACAGCTAGATTAGATTACAGCAAGGAAATAGGATTATTTTAAGTAGATAATATAAAACATGTCTATGGAAACTCCATGCTAATTGCATTATCTTTGGTACATTGTGAGAGAATTATCTGTATTGTATTAGCTGGTGGAAACATGCCAAAATGTTATTTAAAATGTGAGTGGGTTATAACGACAAGCCAGTCATTGGTCAGAAATAAATTAAAAAGCAGGAGACGTCTGTGTTCATAATTTCTGGCTTTCATTTTGTTCCCCCCACTCCCAAGGCGGTGGCTGTGGAGAGCAAACGCACGTGGATGGCTTATACACCGAGGTGAAGCTCTTGTGATTATCTCTGCCATCAGACAGCCCTTTCAACTCCAAGCCTTGCTGCTCGGAAAATGTCAGAGACAGCTCTAACGAGCCCAGAGAGCAAGCGCCAGCAAACGCCACTTGTAGTCAGTGGTTCTGTTTTCATGAAACATTAAAGTTTCCATCATAATTTGTCCAATCTGGACCAAATGACAGTGACAAAATTTGTAATGATTTTTTTTCTCCTGCTGACAACTGGCTGGGAATAACATAGGCGGCTGTCAGCAGCGTCATGGTGTGCTTGGAGCTGGAGCCCAACCAAGTGTCATCAGCGGGATCAGAGATAATTTATTTGACAGGCTACTAATGAACCTAAATATGACAACAAAAATTACTTTCTAGTCTACCGGAGAATTTAGAAACCAAAAAACCTGATTAGACTCTAAGTCCAGGGGTCACAGTGCCCTTAGTCCTACAGCTTGCAATTGCTGAAGATTCAGAAGAAAATTGAAAAAATTACTGAATTGCCAACAATTTGGCTGAGACAGCTGAGAGTCAGGCTGTGGACCTGGCAGCCCAGGTCCCTCATCTGTTGCTGTCTCTGCCAAGTCTCACCATGCAATCCTGGAAAACTGACCTCCATTTTCTCCTGAAGGTGGATAGCAGCTATTTCCTCCTCTAAAAAGCTCTGTTTGAACACAAAATCATATTATTGTTACAGTGGGAGACTGTACATTGCAGTAGTGGTGGGGGAATGAATGTCCTATCTAGGTCTTGCAGGTAATGACATCTTGCTCAAAAAGTGCATTTTTTCCTCTCCTCCGTCATTTGCTTTGCTATCATAATTCTGCAGAAAAGGAGCCTCAAATAGTCAGCCTTGCTCTGGGTTGTGCTGACCATCTGAAGCAGGAGATGTACGGAATGGCTAGAGGATGTTGGGAAAAGCTGGTGCTATCTAGTAATATTTATAAAGTAATGTATTGAATTCGGGCAGCACAGAGGCTCCTGGGGCACTTGGGGTGGTGTCCCAAGTGCTTCACCATGGAATTCTCCCTCTGGAAGCACCTGCCTTCAGGTTGCCCCCACATCTGATGTCCCCATGTCCCGATCTTTTTACCCCAGGTTGAGTTTTTCTCCTGCCCTGCTCAGCTTCAAGCATGCAGCCAAGCCCTCAGCACGATGCCAACACGGCTGACGGGAATGCCGTGCCTGGAAGGTCCACTGTGCCGATTCTTCCAATGTTTCAGAAACAGGCAGCAAGCGGTGGTGGAACGTGTGCAGCTGGGAGGACCCAACACTGGGAGCTGAACATTAACTCTGCCATGTGCTACTGATGGGTTTCCACAATGAAACTTCTCATTACCCAGGCATTAATTAAAGGCTTGGGGGGAGCTCCACGCTGATGCCAGCGGTGGCGTGACGCTATGGCATTGCACCAGCCAAGAAGCCCATGGGAGCAGAGGGAAACACTGCTCCCGCAGTGCCTCGTGCCAGCAGCTCCCGCAGCCGGACTGCTCACACTCCGCTCGTGCCCAGCTGCTGCTTCACCCCCAAGGAAAAGCTAAAACACTAGAGGCTTAAAAGCTCTTCTGTTAGCGGTAAACTCTGCTGCCTGCCAGCAATGTATTTGGGACTATTTACTCTTAAAATGTCTGTTGGGAGCTGATTTCTGTTCCAGCATAGCTGCAGAGAGTTTATGCAACGGGAGGACTGAAGGCTGAGCAAAGAGCCTTCCCCTGCATCCGAAAAACCACATGCAAAGAAACACAATATTCTCCGTAGAGCACAGCACGCTCCCAGCCTCCTTCTTCCCTTTCATGACTTAAGTGTTCCAGAGACTTCAGCATTCGCAGGGCAAACAGCTCACAGACGGGGCAACGGGACATCCCTTCCCAATGGCTCTGACAGCGCGGCCCAGGAGGGACTGTCCCGTCAGGTGAAGGGCAATCTTTAGTTTTCACAGGTTGTATTTTAATATAATATCATGTCAATGACGGTGTAACTTTCAGAAGGCATTGATTTCTGCTCATTTGATTTCTTCCTGTGGTCTCAACTACAGCCAGAAGAGTTTTGGAGGTGAATTTATTCATCATAAAACACAGATCAGAGGACGATGTTGTTGAATCTCAATTGACGTGTCTAACAACTTTGGCTTGGAGGAACAGGGATGAGGTATTTTATTTTTTTAATGAGTTCAAAACCTTCAAGATTTTCATTAACAAAATCACTTTGTTCTACTAAAAACCTACCCTGTTTAGTTTTCAAAAAGACTGAAGAAAGCAACATCAGCTTTTTTCTCTAAGCCTGTGGAAATATCTTGGGTCATTATTTTCTTCATTCTTTAAAGCTTTACACCATTCTGGGCTCACGCCACATAGATGCATCTCCCCCTAGTTTTCTGCTTAGCTGGTGGAGCCCTCTGGGGCTCCCCAGGAGAGAAACCCACCAAAAGCTCTCCGGGGCAGCCTGAAAAAAGCACAGAACATCAAAGCAGTTCAGCAAACCATCCCCTTTTTCCTCCAAAGCACTCGATGTGGCAGCAATTTCCTGGAAGACAGCTAGCAGGCACAATTAAACCCAGCTTTCAATGAAATCTTTGCAACTGCTACCCATGCTGCTCTCAGGCCTCATGTATTAATTATTCCTCTTTCCAGGCTCTTCAGCGGGCCTGTTACAAAAAGAAAAAAAGCCAAGATTAAAAGCACATTCCCCTGATTAAATCACCGCTCTGGTCTTTCTGGCTGCAACCACCTCCCTGTGGCTGAAAGCCCTCATTTTACTGACTTCTGCTGTCCAGCCGCCATCTCCTGCTTGGGCTCACCTGGACCCACATCAGCCCTGTGGAGAAGCCACTCAAGCAGCAGCCCCAACACTCAGCAAGACAGGATAGTCCAGTAAGAGAAAATCTGAGAGAAAGACACTTTAGCAGACCAGTATTGCCTGGTAGGGTTTAGCCTGAGGATATATTTTAAGCAAGGAAATAGGATTTCTTTGCAATTTTCCATTACTTTCCTGTTTCGCTCACAGGGCAGTTTACCTGCCCCTGCTTAATGGACCTGAACACAAGTTGTTGTGGCTTGATTGAGAGCTTATAGGGTTTTTCTTGCCTTGGTTTCCAGGCGCGTTTCTCCAGGGCACAGACGCCAGCGGGGCCGTGCCGGAGTCACGTGTAGGTTGCTCCCGTGTGTGCCAATAAAGATGTTCTCAGCACATGAGGTGCTTGCCGGGAGGATACGGGAAATCTGTTGTGGTGAAAGGATTTGAGAAATGTTTGTGTGAGTTTACAAATTTTTTTGGCAAGCAAAGGCTTTGTGCTCTGCCACCTATAAAAGAGGCGTTTTGGGGAACGGTGAATTGACGGTGGTGGGCTCAGTGGGAGATACAAATCACAGCTAAGCTGTTTTTACTTTCAGATCTTATATTGTTAGTTAAGTAGTCAATTGCAGAGCCATGTGCTAAATTGTACATCTGATGCCCCTCTGACATCCACACCGGCACGTACCTCACTAGCCCAGTGCTTCCAGCTCCCTCTCCAGCTTCCTCACCTCAGGCGATTTTGAAAGACACTTTTCACAGAAATGTGCCCTTCTTCCCACCTAGAAGTAAAATTTTATATCAAAATTACACGTTGTTGAAATCTAGCCATTGGCAGGTTTCAGGTCTCATTTTGTAGCTCATTAGAACCAGGAGTAGGAACCTCCACCATTTGATACAGAGCCGTTGTCATTGAGGTCCATAAAGATTTCATCTAGCTTTGGATGACAATGAAATATGAGATTTTATAATAATGACATTCCATGACAGCTGCTTGTAGTTTTCTTGTCTTTAATGTCAATCTGCATCTCTTGGCAGTGCTTTATTCAGCAGAATTTGCTGCGATGCCCTTGCCTTCTAGGAGAAATGATGAAAGAAATAGCCCTTAACTCAGCAAAACATTTCTGAGCAAGAGATTTTTTGTAAGATAACTGGCTGCAAATTAAGTAATTTTTTTGGTATGAAAAGCTTGTTGTTTTGAAGATAAACTTTCAAAGAAAATTTTCCATTAGAAAACCTGCATGAAAAAATGTCTCCATTTTCTATGTCATTGTTAATAACACTGCTCTATGAGCAGCAGAATTAAGATATTAATCAAATACCTTAATACCTGTATCAAAGATCCATTTTTAAACCTGATATAGAAATTACTCATTTAAAACTTCGGTTTTCAATAAGAAGATGTCATTCTTGGTAAATGAGGATAAAGTCCATTATTTTCCTTTAGCTGTACATGTGGCTTAAAACATTAAAAGCGCTTTCAAAATGTTATTGATTTTCCCATAAATGTGATGATTCCAACAAATGGTCCCTTCAGAATATACGATATGTCATTACAGGCGTTCCGGGTAGTGACCCTATTAAAACTATTTGTTGCCAGGATGCATGGAAAGCATTATCAAACCCATATTCCCCCCAAATACTTTATGGGCCAGCGACATGCATTGGCTGAGCCAGAAAGCCTCTGGCCTTCTTTCACTGGATTTGGTGGAGTTGGATCATGAAGATTTTGGCTTGACAAAGGTGCAATATCAGCCACCTGGATAAATGGCATGTTTGCACATGGGTGAGCAGTGCCCTGGGCTCTGCCCGCAGCCCCATCCCTGCCAAGGCATCCACCCCATGACCTTGACAGGCTTTTCCTGTCCCTCCTCCAGCTCCCAAATCATTTCTCTGTGTCTCCAGCCCCCTGTTCCCGGCTGTTGGAATCATTGCAGGGGAGTTGTGCCCATGCTCAGGGAGCCATCCCTGTGTCCCTGGCTACTCTGCATGCAGAGACCGTTTCCTTCTCTCTGAGCTTATCCACAGGGCTTGCAAGGGCTCACAGGGTGTTCTGCAAGTTTCCAAAAATACCAGGATTGAGGGCAGAGGGGAAGCAAGTTTGACTATCGTGAGTGAGAGGAAGAATTCTCTCTCTTTAGCAAGATCTCTCAGCTTTTAGTGAGGAGGTGTGCTCCTGAGCTGCAGCACCCCGGTCCCTTCTGGTGCCCATCATCTGCTGCTCCGAATATTGGCTCTGGAATACAAAGTCGGGGACGAAGTGGCTACACCAGATGAAGGGAGGAGGGCAGGGATGGCAGGACAGGCAGGCCTGGGGTGTTGTGTCCTGTGGGGAAGTCCCTTCCCATCACCCCTGCTTCACCTAGACACCCGCTCACAGCACCCACCAGCATCTTGGCAGGGATGGACAAACCAACAGAGACTATTAACAGAGCATCACCCCCTTTTGGTGCAGATGCCCTCAAAGTAAATCCTTCCCATGAAGCCAGGCATTGTGCTTAGATGCAACCTTCCCTCTTTAACACACACCTTGTGCTCAAAGTTGTAGAAATACCCAATACATTATCTGCTGCTTCAAATGCTTGTCTCCAGCACCAGAAGCGCTGGCCACCTAATAACACCCTCATCCCGGTGCCACTCACTTCTACATGAGACAAACTGGTGCATCTTAAACTGCAAGCAAATTGAAAATTACATCATGGCTGCAGCAAACTGTGTTGCAGAAATCTCCCAATTACCCACAGCAGCTCTTTGCCTTTGCCCGCCTCAGAAGCAGACAGCTCTTCCAGTCATTCTCAGGATTTCTGTTGATGATTAAGGCACAGCAGGAACATCTGGGAAGCCTCAAATGAAACAGACTGCCGTAAATGGGTCGCTTTTATAAGTGGTGGCGAAAATGCCATTTTGTCCATTGCGAACATCCTGTCTGGCTCTGCACCCACCCTGGCACAGGAAAAAGTGGGGCTACTTTTTATTTGAGGGTCACTTTTGCTAGAGATATTTGGGGTTTTCAGAGGACAGAGCTGCACCCGACACCTAGAGTATCCCATGACTGACTCCTTATATTTTGCTTGGAGACCCTTGGACATGTGGCAGTGGAGTCATCCTCTTTTTTTCTGCCTTATTCTGCTTGCAGCTCTTTATTGCAATTCCTTCACCAGCAGCTGGACTCAGCTACAAAGAGCAGGTGGGCTGGGAGAGTAAAGATAAAGGATGTGCTTTATGCAAGCAAGAGTGATAACGGTGCATTTCAAAGGGTGTCTACCAAGAAGTTGGGCTGTTATACATGTTTAATTAATCTGAAAAGTAGGCTTTTGCTTTTCTCTATAATTATTCTCTTAATATCATTCTGCTTTTTCCCCATTTAAATATGTCAAGAGCTACAGCTATTTTGCTTGGAGTAAAAAACCCTGTTTCTTTTCCTGTTTCTGTTGTTCTCTATATAAAATTGAGAACATAAGACACCACAAAGATACAGGTCTGTGAGAGTGTTTGTTCTCTACGTGCTAACAGGCCCAAGTATATACAAATGTGCATACACACATACTAATGTTTGTGTGTATATAGATGGATATATATACACACATACATATACACATACGCATAGGCTGCTATGACATTAGAGTTGGGTGAGTTTTGTAAAAAACACCCCAGAGACCCTCTGGGGTTCCAAGCTCTTTCATGGGCTGCTTCCCAATTCCTGTACATGGAAAACAGTAGTCTCCAGGCAGAGGCAAGCAGTAAGTCAGAAACAACCAATAATATAATTTATCCCCGCCAGAGCGTACTTTTTTACTACTTCAAACTGTGCACAGGAGATAGGGTTCACACAAGGCAGAAAAGTGTTCAACGACCAGTCCTGAGCCAGGTTTCTAGCTGTTAGAAGCCTCATTCTCCTTTTTCTGACAACCTTTTAGCTCAAGAACGAACATCCTCTCCTGATCTCTCGAAATACCACATGCCTCAGTTACACTCACATCCCTTGCTATCATTTACACTTTCCTGTTCTTGTTTCTGGCTGCAGTTAGGGAGCTGCTCTCACCTGAACGGGTGAGAAACCCAGATTTGGGGGAAATTTCTGGTCTTCCTAGTGCCCTCTACATTTTGCCTTCATTGGCATCATCCATAATTTAATACAAATGAAATTGGAAAGAAATCCTCTTTTCTTTTTACCAGTAAACCAACTTTTTCCTTCCTTCACTTTATACCTCCCCAGCCTCGCTGCTTTTAATTCCGTGGAGTATTCTCAGTTGTAGCTTGCTTTACAAGTACCGTACGAATGAGAGCCCAGCTGTAGCAGAAAACTTCCAAAGGCACAAACGCTGCTACGGTGGATACGCCAGGGATCACAACGACTGCCAGGATGCAAACCAGGGTGTTCTGCTCTTTATCTAAATTTGGGCGAGAGGCACACTGTGCTCAGTAGGGGCGAGCAACAATTACAGGATGAATTAATATATATATAGATAGATACACATACAAGTGGGCAGAACCACTGAGAATTTTTTTCATCACGCAGTATGTCTGAAATGCAACTGCAGATAAGAGATCCTGCACTTAGGAAACACACGTAATATCAGCACCCTCTGCTCTGCCACGCCAGAGCCTTGGGGTTGTATCAGATCCGGTGCAATTCAGAGCGTGCCATTCGGAGATGGGATCAAAATTTGGAATTTCTTCTGCTCTTTGTGTTACAAATTTACTACATGGGAAAGAGTTTTCCAGATCACAGCAAAAATCACTGGTCTGACTTTGTCAAAACGCCTATCACCATCTTACCGCTGGAGCCTAGGAACGGCTCTAATATGATAATGACTCCTTAGTCCCTGGCTGATTAGGTGGGAACAATGACTGATGACTCCTGTATCATTAAGGATTTCCTTTCCCTCCCCTCTTCTCTTCCCATTTGGGAACATCAGAAGAAATATTTGCTAAACAAGAAGTAGAGCCCTGCCTTTTCCTTGATAAAAAGTCCCCTCGTCCCACCCCATCCCCCCGTCCCACCCCCCAAAAAAAAAAAAAACAGAAAAAAGAAAAAAGGAGGATGTAAATTTGGAATTTATATATAAAGAGCTGGTGCCACATGAGTCTTAGCGTAACTCTGCACCCTGCAAGGCAAGGAGCCCGCCAGCGGGGAACGTGCCAGCACCAAACACCCACCACTTGTCACTCCCCTGCTGCGCACAGAGCCCGGCAACCGAGACGCTTCTCCCCCATTACCTCCGGGGGTTACGCTGGCATATTTTATGTCCTTTAATAGCACCTGCTGGTAAATACAAAGTGACAGCAATATATTGTAGAGTTTATAAAAAATCTTTGAGGGCTTTCATATCAGGAGGCAGCTCCAAAGCTGGCTGTGGGTTTTACACACATGGGAGATGCATACGAAGACAAACTTCTTTTTTTTTTTTTTAACTGAACTGTTATAAAGAGACCCTCAAAAAAGAGGAACAGGCAACGTCTTGAATTCCAACTGCTAATGCAGAATCAAAGACGAGATGAACAATCACATCATTGTATGTCAAAAGTTAATTTCAAAGGGGTGAAACTTCTCATTAAAAGCCAAAAAATATACAGATGGCTCTCATTTAAAGTGCACTTGTAGGAAAAAAAACGAGCTCTATGTATGTGCTTGTCTTCTGACTTGATACTGCCACATCCAGAGACTAAGTGTTTCCTCAGACTGATCTCTGAGACTTTTTAATAATGTTTGTTCATTACGGATCATTTTCCAATGTGTTATAAAGTCAATGTGCATCAGACTCTCTTGAGGGGTCTTTTATGTGCCACTTTGAAAGAAGAGGCACACCTCAAATTCAAAGAGAAATTGATTTGTGGGTAAGAGGTAAGACTTGTTTGCAGGGTAACATTCAAGTTACAGATTTCTTTTCTCATTCTTCCTCACTGCACCTCCCAAGCAGCACAGAAACCTCCGGGCTGACCCAAGACAGCCTATGCTGAACGAAGGAGTTGATGAGCTGAAAGCACGCACGTCAGAAATGTTTCCAAAATTAAGAGTAGGCAAGTTTAATGAGGAATAATACTGATACATGTGTTTTGGGACTCTTCTTATTTTCACATCCGATTTTACAAAGTGCTGCCCAGCACCCCTGGTGACACGGGACACTGCAGGCTCACCCTGAGCTGGAGACTTTCCCACTGGCTTCTCGGCTACAAACTATCTCCAGAGAAGAGTGTGTGTGAAGCCAAACGACAGTCCAAGAGGAGAAGCAGGGCAAACGTCTGCCACAGCTGCCCAGTGCATCGGCTCGATGCTTTAGATTGAAGTGTCTAACAAGGACTTTTGACCAGTGAGGGGCTGACTAGGCAAATAAATAAATCATTTGCATATCTCAGAAGCAAAGAGGTGACTGAGCAGCACAGCCATTTGTTATTTGGAGTAATTTCCCCAGCTGGGTGGCAAACAACTTGCACTTGTGAAGGATGGTATTTACTGAGAGAGTGGACCTGTCACACTGCTCTTTGGGTCTTAAAGCCACCAACTTTCACTGTCTGTGGTATGCTGGGGAGGGAGGGGGGCACACCAACCACCGAAGCTGCCCTCCCTCCCCAGCATCCTACCAGGGTTACCTCCAGCCTGGAAAGGGACTGGAGAGCTGCTGGATCATTATTACTTACATGACTGAAAGCAGACATAATGATGCTGAAAAACTAGATTTTATGGGGTGCTTGTTCACCCATGCATTTCTGGCTAAATCGGAAGTGGCTCTACAGCAGAGGAGACATTGGGAGAGCAAATGCTCCTGGCAAAGCTCAGCAAGACCCTACAGTTTGCCTGGGCTTACCCCAGGGCAGGGACCACTTTGGCATCAGCAAACATTTCACACGTTCTCTGAGGCTCCAGGGACCGAAGGAAGCATTAAAATCAAACATTCAGCCCTTTCCTGGCTGCAGGGAGCAGAACCTTGCCACGGCAGAGCAGCAGCTGCTCTTCACACTGTTCCCAAGGACCAGGTAACATGAGCATTACAATTAGTGAACAGAATTAATTCATTCTTGATTCAGTCTTTAATTTCAATGTTCTCCAAGGGGAATCTTTCTGAGACTTAAAAAGCAGAGCACAATACAAGAAAATGAGAACATGTTCAATATAACTAACGATGCAGACAACTTCCTCCCACAGAAATTATATTATATATGGGAGCTTATTTCATCTTTCGCTCTGGGGGAACATATTATAAATTCTGTTTACTAGAGCAGCCTGAGACAAAGCGCTTATATTTTCCAACATGGAGGAACCTGGCAGATTCCCCCATGTTGTTCACAGCTCTTGGTTGTACCAGCTCACTTTTCTGCTTTAATGTGTGTTTTTAGTAGTACCACAGCGATGGCAGAGCCTTTAAAAGAGTGCTGGACTCTAAGAAGAAGTCCCAATATATAAACCTGCCTCAGTGGGAAGAAAATCACTGTCTTCACTCATTTTGTTTCATGTCCGGAACTAAATGCATCAGACAATAAAAATCACAGGCTGAAAGAAGGCAGTGATTTGCAAAAAGATTTGTTTCCACTGCTTCTGAGCAGCATAGGCATAGAAAAAATGGAGCAGATCAGAGACACTAGCCCAGAATGGATGAAGATGCATTTGACTTCTTAGGATTAATTTTCTTCTAAGTTGCCTATTCTAAGAAATGTGGTTGTATAAATGACAACCTAGTTACATATGAGAAATGATGGGCTGAAGAAAACTCAAAGCTTATAGCTCAAACGGATAAGTTAATTACCTTTAAAAACTAGGGTTTTTTGAGGAAATAATGTCTTTCCAAAATGATGCTAACCTTTGGTCCCCCTGGTTGTACTGGGAAGTATCATCTAATGCATGGTAAGGAAATGAGGCTGCGTAGAAGTGGCAAAAAAAAAAAGGATAGTGCAGGGGTGGGAGTGTGTGCATGTCTCTGCCCCCCTCCCCATATTCTGCTCCCATCAATGCACCAGCAGAGCTGCTTTTGTGTAGAGAACGGGAGTGAGAAAAATTGTCCCTGTACATTAACCTTGATTTGGGCAGGGGAAAGTCTTGAAAAGATAGAAGGTTTTTGCTTTGACTTGCTGTTCAAGGGCATGGTGGATTGACAGCACTGGAGCAATTTTTTATTAAAAGTCTGAGCTACAAGTTCAGTGTTGTTCAAGGATTAAGGTGAGAGCACCTGCCTTGAAGCTCTTCCCTGCAACTCTTGCCATTACTGGAAATGCTTCTCACACAGTAGTCATGGTCCTGGTTAGCTGCAGGAGGTCTAGAGACCATCAAGCCCTTTTGGTGTTCTGGAAGGAAGGAGGTTTGATCTGCCCAAAATACAGATGGTTAAAAACCGTCTTTGCTTTCTTCACGAATAATTGGCTTCAGAAAACAACAAAAACAGCAAAAAAGTCCCAATCAGACTAATTACTTTGATTGCCACAGGCAAACTGGCTGAAGCTGCAGGTGCCGGGGATGTGGTGGGAGCACCATGGATATTCGCCACCTTGCATAGGAATAACTATCCAAAGTTTCCCAAAGGGAAACTTGATACATTGACTGTCTCCCTGGGTAGGGAAGTGTCTGTCTGGAAGGTATTTAAAGCACTGTCATTACACTGCTTCTAGTTGTATTTTCAACTTAAATGGGTTTTATACCACATGAGGGATGAAAGTCTGTACAGGTAGGGAAAGCTTGTGCTAATCTGCAGGAAGAGTCTCATCTCTCTATATTCCTCATGTTCATCTTTCAGTTGAGTGACTATAGAGTAAGACCCCACAGAGAATACAGCTGCAGAAAAAATGCTTACAGCAACATCTTTATGAAAGTTCTCTGCATGGATTGAGGCAAAGGGAGGAAAATAAGTCCAGGGAGAAGGGAGATGGGGAAGTGTGCTCTCCCCAAGGCTCACAAGCAGCAGGATTTCAACCACTCCCTGTGCTACTTGTTTTTATAACATTATTTTCACTCTTGTAGGAACTGGTTATGC
This sequence comes from Gallinago undulata, assembly GCA_026546715.1. NCBI lineage: Eukaryota > Metazoa > Chordata > Aves > Charadriiformes > Scolopacidae > Gallinago > Gallinago undulata. The sequence continues at coordinate 13,577,340 of JAOTQQ010000063.1, read as the reverse complement.
CATACACATAAGATGTGCTTGCTGTGACAAGATTCACTGTTGGTCCTAGAGCAGAGTGTGTTTTGTGCTTATCAGTACCACTCTCTGTCCTGAGCCCAGGACCACAGCCCGCCTAGGGCTGCAGAAAACAGACCTTAGCTACTGTGTGCATACAAACATAAGGTAATTTCTAAAGACACACCACTAGAGCAAGACACGTGTGAGCCCTTAGAAAGGCTGGGACAGGCAAAGGTCTGCAGAGATCCAACTTGCTCAGGTCTCATCCTGCCTTTGCCATGACAAAGTCCTTTAGATATGGGAATCACAGAATCACAGAATCACGGTGGTTGGAAGGGACCTCAGAGATCATCAAGTCCAACCAAAAAAAAAAAAAAAAAACAAAAAACAAACAAACAAACAAACAAACAAACAAAAAAACAAACCATCACCCACCCACACAGCAGCCCACGACAAACCAATAATCTTGGGCACTAGAGCATGCCCTGAA
>JAOTQQ010000063.1:13482520-13576753 GCA_026546715.1 Gallinago undulata | reverse complement strand
CACCTGGGTGTCCTTCATGTGTTGCATGATGACACTCAGGATGATCTGTTCCATGACCTTCCCAGGCACCGAGGTCATGGAAGGTACTGTGAGAACAGAAAGAAGTTCATAATGTTTATTAGCCCCAATATATATATATTTTTAGAGTCTTTAAGGATTTGGGTTTCATGGCACAGATAACCAAGGCTTTTGAAAGACGCACTGTGCTGTTTGGTTTTGCCAACTTCACTGCCACATGGTCTGCTCGGCCACATTTGCTCCTTGAGGAGCTCTCCTGCAGACACACAGGGTCATACCATCTCCTGGATTATTAGAGCGGCTGTGTCATTACTGGCCAAACTATACTGAACTGCCTCCTTGTTTCCATAGTGACATTTCTGTCTATATGAGTAATTTTGGGCTCTTCCTTGTCACACTCAAAACCACAAAGCAAATAGGAGACATAACAGGCAATGTAACTACTGTGCATCAAGCGGGTGGCCCAGCTGGGACCAATGGAGCTGCATCCATAGGGGGCAGGATGTACAGACATACCTTCCCAGGGCAGTGCAACCACACAGATTTCTGTCCCCTAGATTCTGGTGTACAAACACCCCAACAAGCAAATTGTCTTCAGCTTTGTTTCCCAGCTTGCTAACGGTGCCTGCCCGAAGGACAGGCAGTGTCCTATTTTGACAGCATCAAATATCCAAAACAACCTCAGAGTACAGTCCCTGACAGCTTGGATGTGGACTGACACGAGAGCAATGTTGGTGCTCTGGAATCCAACCTGATATGACTCTGAACCCTGGTAATTCCCAGTCCCCTTCAAATGGGAAAAATCTTCTTCTTGGAGAAAACCACTGGCACTCTTCTGACCTCTGATCTCTCTGCTCTTAGGGTTAGGTCCTTGCTACTAAACTTAAGTTTGGGTTTACCAGTAGAGGTGGTTCAGTCTCCAGTACTGGTCTGTGTGGTGTATTGTATCTACAGTGTCATCAATACTGTGTTTCTCCACTCTTCCCAGTTCAGTGAGAGCTGTTGCTATGTCATTGCTCTAAGCTTGTGCAAGTTAGTGAAAAAACAGCAACCTGTGGTTACATGTGTTTTAGCAAATCTACGTTCTCTAATTGCAAAAGAGACTCCCCAGTCTGAAGAACAAAAGATCAGGGTCTGGTGATCAACGTGATAAATTTGGCCGTGTGTGCTCTGTTTGTTCAGTAGAGTACAATTGCCAAATAATATGCTTCCAGGCTCTGTGAAGCAGATTAATTTCGTATCCTTTAATCAAAAAACCCTTATATTTTTCAAAACAATATCCTCTTTTCCTTCCCTGAGGGACCTGCAGAGCATAAAGCAATGCACAGAAAGGAGAAAAATAGATGAAGAAAATAAACATAGTGACAACATGACAAATCTTTATAATCTGGTAGAAATTTCTTTCTTTTTTTATTGCTGCATGAATCTGAGCCTGGAGTTCTGTTATCTGCCGTGGTAAATAAGGATGAATTAATGTGAAAAAAGTGTATTTATAGCATGAATATACTGCTGAGTAATATAGTGGCTTTTGCTGCTTGGGAACACAGAGACCAAGCCTTATCCCAGTGAAACGCTTTTGTAACCCTGCCAAGTGTGTCCTGCTGACATGAACAAATAGGGCTGTAGGATTGTCTACACAGGACTCAACCAAGACTCCAGGAATGGAAGATAGCACATAGCTAATCTGTTTTTTAAAAAATGGTTTTTTAGAGAACATGTGAATTAACAGTGGAACTATTTGCCACAGGATGCTGTGGGTGCTAGAAGACTACAGAGTTTGAAAAAAAAGCAGGAAAAATTAAAGAAAGAAAATATTGTTGAGGTATCTCAAATACAAAGACAGCATCTCTGAACTGGGAAGCCCCAGAGGTGCAAGCTGTGGGAGTTTGGGAGCATTTCCTAGGACAGTGTTTCTACCTGATTGGCCCTTTTGTAATCTCTCCTGTCTGTTAGATGGATCTTCAGCATGATCCAGCATGGTCATTGCTGTCTTCTGACTGAAGAGTTTATCAACAGCCTCTGTCACTTGTGCTGCACATAACTTACACACAACTAAAATGGCAAGAAATCATGAGATTTCCTGACACTGAATTGGTCTTTCTGATTCAGGGACAAAGAGAACAAGGAGGAGTTTGGGTTAAATTGATAAAGGCTCTGATGTAGATAAGGCCCTAATATCTTTAGTATCACACCATGGATGCCAGATGTGAGCAGGATTACACTACCTGGTGCCTGAAGCACTGATGTCTTGAGTAGTGACCTTAGAGAAACCACAGACCCAGCATTTTAGTGTTTCTTAACATAGGATCAGCCCAGTTTTTAATAAACTCATCTTCCTCCAGAGCAGTTTTTCATACAAGCTGTACTGTGCTTTTATATTTATTCTCTGTGACAAAGCTTTCCTAGGGCTCAGTCAGGTACGGTTTTAGTTTTTAATAGCCTTGCTGTTGCAGCAATCTCATCTGACTAAATAAGAAAACTGAACACATCTTTTCTCTTATTCTGGAATCATGGAACAGAATGAAGGTTAGTCGAATGGCCTCCCTACCCGTTCCAAACAAATTTCTGTTTTCTCATGTAAGTGGTTGAAAGGAGCTCTTGTTCAGGCTAGTGTCTACCCTGAAGGACTAGCTAACAGGTAGGGCAAGAGGGGGAAAAATAGTTAGAAGTATAATTTTCAAATTACTACTTCTGTGTATTGCAAATTCATAAACAAGGCTGGGAAATCTCCCTCTTACCCCAGTGGGAGCAGACTCATCACTGGGTCACATTGCTTATGTGTCATTAGTCTTCCCAACCACTCTTATCTTATGGCTAAATAGAGTTCACATCTTCAAGGGAGAATCACAACATTTTGACTCCCCTGTTCCCTCAGACCTTAATGCTGACCCAGATTAGATGATGCACTTCAGTAAATACCTGTTTTTCAGCAAGTGCAACAACTACAGTGGGACTTTTAATGTGCTGAGAGTCAGGCACACGCCTAAGTATCTCAGTGAATCAAGATCCACAATTTTCTCTTTCTGAAGTGAACATGTGCACCAAGATGAAACACGTGCGGTTAACGACGGTACAGCATTTCACATGCACTTGAATGGGCGATCAGCATTTTATCAGGAATGATGGCTATCTTGGTGTACTACCAGAAAGGAATATATTTAGCAGCAGAATTCGTAAGCCTAGGTTTCAAGCACTATGTGAATATGCAAGGTACTCCAAGGCTGTTGAACACCTCATCTGTTGCCACTGAGGAACATTTAATGACAAGGAGCTATAATAATCCTTGCAGAAACACTGGTGTTGATTGTGGATCCTTGAAGATACATCTTTGGACCTTCGCCAAAGGCCTCTCAACCAACTGCCTGCAAGGTCAGACAGCTGCCGGCTGAGATCCCCTATAGGCATCAGATCAGGTCTGCCATCAACAAATGGTGTGGGGAGAAGGATGGGGAGCACCAGCTGGTGCCAGCCCCTTTCTTGCTTGCAAAATCACCATAGCGTAGAGAGGGCTTCGTTTTGAGAACAGTGAGGTAGGTCTCGCTACTAGGGAGCAAAGAAGATGTCAGAACACCAATTAATTACTCATTGCAATTACATTTATGCTTAAAATTATGGATTAAAACCTATCCACGAGGTCTAGAAAGAATTAACAGATAAATTCAGCCTATGCTCTGCTTTAATTTTTTCAGATGAATGTTTCTTTTTATACCAAGCATATGGCGCACTAGATTTCAAGTCTCATTGATAAAGACTCTAATCTCTGTAGCCTCTTTATTATATTTTTCCATTTTCTGCTGAGTTGGAAAAAGGCATTGCATACCATCTGTCAGCATGATCCTAGTGCAATTTGCAGAAGTTTCAGACCGGTACAGCGTTAGTAGCAGCTCACTCTTCTCCTTCAGACTTGGGTTCTTATGGAAGCAATATAGCCCCATTAAACAGTTACTTCACAAACAAAAACTCATTTGTGCAGCATGCTAATGACAATAATGCAAATGAATCTGTCATGTTTGCAGCTACTATCCCTAACCACCCTATTCATGAATATATGGTAATTAAGCTATTACTGCAAATGTAACTGTGTCAGCACTACTAAATTAAGGGCTGTACTGTAAATAAAAATGGGGTCATAAAAAGGAAAAAGGCAGTAAAAGATAATGGATAGAAATACTAAAGGCAAGGACACAGAGGCTTTGCACAAGCAAAAGAATTTATTTTAAAGGCTCCTACTAAAGGATCTATTTTGATGCCATGGCTTGAAAATGCAGACAGATGCTGATACATTAAAAAAATTAGGTTTGTTTTTTTTCCTCAAACGCAATACTAAATCCCATGACACTGGCAGGTTTGCGATAAAACCAGTAAGTGATCATCAACATATTACCCCTCCACCATGGCTCCATCTCTGAGCTCATTAATAACTATATGAGGTATGGAAAGATGACTTGACAGACCCTTTTGTAAAAATTTGCAATAGGAAGGTGAGAGGTTCATATTCCCAAAGAGTAATTTGTAGTCTGAACTACACAAAATCAGAGTTTTTCTTATTTGGGAAACTCAATCCCACTATATGTTCTCTGCTCTCTTGTATTGTCCCCAGTGCAGCCAGTTTTAAAAGCCAAACAAGATTATTTCCACATGAAGAACCTTATTTCCATTAAACAGAAGAGAAATTGGGCATTTGTAGCAGAAAACGGTTTTGTTACACAAATGTAAAACATGAGAAACATCAAGGTTTTTCTTAGGCTGAACCTGCATATACATGAAATCAGAGTCCAGCTGTAGGTGACAAGCCCCAGGGGAATACCATCAGTCTTGCTGGAGGGAGCTGGGCAACCACTAACCTGCTTCAGTTCAAAAGACTTGAGATTTGAAGAGACAAAAAAAGTCCTCAACTAAAAGACATGTCCTTACTGAGGGGGAGAGAGAAAAGACAGGAATGATTCAGTTTGGGGAGGTGATACACAGATGCACAGAAGAAGGATAGACAAACATGAGCCATATATTGCATATTCTGCATTTGCATGTTTTCCTGAGCCCATGATTTTCACAGAATATAAAACCAAAGAGTGCAATGACCAAAACTGCAAGAGACTGCATGCAAAGAAAGCCACTGTCTGTAATTAGTCTGAGAGATGCATAGCAGATAAATAGCACTGGAGATGGCACATAGTGAGATTTATCTGTAAAGTGAGAGTTTTCTCTGTCATATCAGATAGAGGAAGTTTATATTTTTCTAAGGGATATAATCCCTCCTGCTTCAGCACAAAAGCCGATTGCCAGCAGAGATTGGAGGATGCCTTTTCTCCAGGCTGTTTATTCCACTTGCATCCACAATGTGGTTTCCTGCCTTTTTTCTCTAACTCAGCTAGAACACAGCCCTGACAAGGACAGGGCACTGGATTTGATGTCCCTAATATGCAAATCCTAATTAAACACAAACAAGGATATGCTGCATCAGCTTGCTGGTAAAGTCCCTAGAGATCGATTTATGTAGGGACAGGCACATCATATAGCGAAGTGGTTCAATAGCATTTTGAGATATTGTCTGGGAAGAAGAGAGCTGGCTGAACTCTCAGATCCGTATCAGCTGGCAGCCACCACCCGTAGCCCATCCCCTTAAAAGTGTCTTTGCTTTGACAGTGCTGAGGCTCTGACCCGGAGCCAACTGTGGATTTTGCAAATGGCCCCTCTATTTCCAAAGTGCTGGCCACAAACCATTCAGTACAGAAGCCATCGCCTTCCAACTTGGCGTTTCACGCAGTTTGTGCCCCAAATCCTCACTCCTTTTCCCCTCTGGGGTCCATCCTGGGGCAGGACCGAGGCAGTTGATGGGGAACATGATGCTGGGGGAAACACGTCGCAGCTGCTGCAGGCAGAGCTCATGGCAAACCCTTCCCACTGCCCTATCAAGCAAGCATTTGACAGTGCTTGCTTTTTCCCAGCTGGCATGGGATGAAAGAAATGACTTTGCCAATAATTTTCCAGTTCTATCTAGAGATTCAACCATTTTCTTGAAATGCAGGGTGGCTCAGGGTCGCTAGGGAAAGGAGGCTTGTGAACCAAGGACAAAATGTAACAATAACAATGCGAGGCAGTGATGGAATGTAAAATCGTTTCAGTCACTTAATACAAAGTAAACCAGGACTAGCTTATTTATTTTTAAACTCTCGTTTTTTAAAGATTTAAAGATTACTTACTAAGGAAAAGACCAGGTTTGAAGACAGATATCCAAACTAGAGCAAGAAAGCACAAAGATTTTGGGGCTCAACCTAAAAGCTAAAATTAGAGGTGGTTTGTGGGAAGATGGCAATTAAACTCCTTTGGTCTCATACAAGCACCTGCAAATAGCAGCACATGCCTGAAAGCCTCTGGCTGCTGAGCCCTCTGCGGGCTCCCCAGGGCGGTGTGTGGTTATGCCGCACTCTTCCCATGGGATTTATTGCCAGGTCAAAACTTTTGCTTCCTTTCTGACAATTCAAGCCTGTGCTAAAACCCGTATCTGTGACTGTGGGGGGCAATTGCCAGGGCATGTCTGAGAGGAGACTCAGGTGCACAAGCAGGAGCTGTGCCAGCAGGCGCAGGGAAGCCGTGCTGGGGCCAGCGTGCCCTCCAGAATGGCACGCACGGGCCACATGCGTGAGGAGCTGAGTAGGGCTCAGCAGGTACACTACCACCTGTGCCTGCAGGGAGCAAGAGGCACATGCACAGAAGGAGCAAATGGCATTAAGTTAATGAGCAGCAATCTATTAAACAGCGGTGTGTCTGCTCCATGCGGACATCTGTCTCCTCCCGGCTCCTGCAGGTAGCACTCACGAAAAGACGCACTCACGTAGCAGAGTCAAAGCTGACTTGCCTCATGCTGAAGGGCTGGAGTAAAGTTAAAGAAGGGAATAACTTGCTTTAAGGCTGTCTTTCTAAGGGATAACTGTGGTCGTTTTACCTGCCATACAGCTCAGTGTTAGTCTTGACAGAAAATAGCCGTCCTGAGTTTAGCAGCCAAGCAGTCCAGTGCTGTGTCTGTCTGCAAGTGGGAAACAAAAATGTAAATTCTGCATTAGCAAAAGGGAAAAAAGGACTGTGAGCTTAACAAGTAAATTAACACAAACTGCCCTTGGGCTAACACATCCATCGCAGGATGGAGGGGATGTTGTGACAACAGGAATTGAGCTCATTTTTCTGTATGGTTTGGTGGAAGCAGCAGGTGTAAGTCCTGGGGCCTGATCTTCCCCCTGACGTGAACCATTGCACTGCCACTGCCATGCACCAACCTGTCCTGACCACGCACCGGCAAAGCAGCTGGCCTGCCGTGTGTGCTCAGTATCTGTCCACTGGAGAGAAAAAGGTGGAATAAAAAATAACTATAATAAAGGTAATCCAGGGAAAAAATTAAAACTACTGAAGAGAAGACGTAGAAGTCTCCTGCTCTTGTCCACATCACCAGCTGTAGCCCTGGACATCTTGTCAAACTATATTTCATCAAGCTGTACCGCTTCTCGCAAATAAAATGAAATGGCAGCCCCGTGGGGATTACCCACTGCCCAGTTAACAGCTAAAAGATTTTGAACTACGGAAAGTTAAAAAGAAAAAGATTTCCAGTTTCCTAGTTTAATATCCATGTTCTGATGACCTGAAGTCATCTAAGGCAGAGATAAAAAAGAAGAAAAAAAATATCTATGGCATTTTCTTAAGGGATGAATTATTTTTAGCCTTGGAGATTTAAAGCTCTCTCCAAGTTCCTGAACTTTGAGAACTTTTCTTCACTAAGGAGCTTGACAGCAAAGCAGGTTCTCTTTTTTCTAACTTTTCAACTGATCTAATTAAAATATGCAAAATCTCTCTTTTTGCGTGATGAAGAAATATACCTTTTTACCAGCAAGATAAAAGGCATTTTCCAGAAGAAAATAATTCTAAGAATGATTGCTCCCATCCCTGTTTTTAGAGCTCAGCTACTGTCCTGCTTCAGTCTATGGCAGTGAAATGGGAAATAAACAATCTTGCCTATTTTACTGCCCAGGCAGTTTTTGTGAGACAAATTTTGTTGTCAACGCACTATTGGGCTTGATTTTTATTGACACTGGTACCTCCATACACAGCCAGAGCTTGGTATAAATGGGAATCTGGTCCTTTATGCTCTAATTTAGTTCAGGTGGCTTCAGAAGAATGACTTCCCAAATGGAATATACATACAAATATTTTTTAAATGGAGTTTGGGTTAGTATTGCTTCTCAAAAATGACTCTGTGTTTTAATCACCCACAATTACAGGATTTTTTGGAGGGTGTTTTGCATTGGTTTTTGAGTGAAGTTCCCCTCTGCTCAGCACCCCAGCTTCAACAGCTGTTTCTGTTGTCCCCCAGGGTGGCATTGCACCCTTTTTATATCTGCGAAAAATCAATTCTTTGCTCTTCCAAGCTGTGGTTACCTTGTACGAGGCCCTGGCTGGGCAGAACCCAGGGCCAGGATCTGTGGTAAAATTCAGGAGAATAAAAATCCCATAGAGAATATACAAAAGGAAATTAATTAAACCCATCAGAAAGGATTGCTAGAGAAGCCCTGACCAATGTTATCACTATACAATGACTTACTTCATGGTTGCAAATTTTTTTTTCTTTCTCACTGAAAGTATTTTCTGTCCATAATCTGAACCTAATCTTGGCTGCAAAAGGCACTCTCTCCCTGGGCTTGAGGCGATTCCCTGGCATTAAATTCAGTTCATCCCACTGGAACAGGGACAAATGGGTATTATTTACAAAGCCAACTGCAGCCACTCAGCACTTACACATATATAGGGTACAGCGAAACCCCTGCAGCAACGCATCGCGTGTTCCAGTCCTCGGATTGAAAACCCAGACAAACTCATAAGCATGAGTTGACTGAATCTGAGCAGGAAGAAAATCATTTTGTGTTCTTGGACTGACACAAAATGCAGGCAGAAGTTTTGAATAAATGATTTGTTCTGAATCATTTACTCTGAGCTACTCAAGTACCTTGGAGGACAAGGAGGGCTTCTAAACATTTGCAGTGATAAAATATTGAGTTGACTCGAGTACTGTTTTGCAGAGGAAGAAGTGTTCATCCTGATGCTCTGACCGATTTAGCTTGTGCTTTCCTAGTGTGGCTGCTGGCACACTTTAACATGCCCCATTAAAGCCGTTGTTGCATTTCACTTTAGAGGTGGGTGCATCTCTGTGACAGATAAAGTGGTCCCGGTGCACAGACTGTAGCTGGTAAAGTGCTTTCTTATGAAAAGCGCTAGCAAAGTGCAGTGAGTTCGGAGCGTTGGTATGCATTATTCATCTTTTAATAATATTGCAGCAAAATTTAGGGGAGTATGGCAACAATTTTGATCATTAAAGAGGGCAGGACATGGGTTTGATGTGTCTATAAGGGCAATTACAAACTCCTCTTGAGCGTCAAGTCTTGGTTTCCAGCGTAAATAAGAAAGGCTCATTGTATCAATTATGGTGCTTACGAAGGAAAAACAATTTCATGCCAGGATTTTCTGCCTACGGCAGAACCGTAGGGGGTTAGCAAGGGAGAGCAGAGTAAGAAACTCAAGGTGCTGCGAGGATGGTGGGATCCTCCCCGTAATGGTCTGGCCATGGGCAGTGTCGCAGCGTGTCAGTGAAGGCAGGATCGGTGTGAACACCTCTGCTGGAGCTCCGCTTTTCTGATGTAAGTAAAACAGAAAGGCGGGAAGTGAACCCCATCGTGGCCAGTGATGCTTGGGGGAGTCAGTGGGAAAGGGAAGGAGGGAAAGGCAGAAAAAGGCTGTCCTGCTGACCAGAGGGAAGCTTTCCTGGCCAGAGCAAAGGTAAAAACTAGATTTTGCTGGATTCAATCTGTCAGTAAATGAGTTACAAGTTTTTCTCAGTATTTAATAGATTTAGACATGCCTCAAAGTGTCTGGGAAATGAAGAGGAGGTAAGAACTCAGAGCCCTAAGATGGCTGGAAAGTTCAAGTGGAGAGCTGGTCACTGAGACAGGTATCACCCCACGAGGTGCCAGCAGGGAATTCGGCTGGATGAGGCCGAGGCAGGTTTGTCCTGTGCCAGCAGGGCTCAGGCCAGGGTGCACGAGGTGCCAGGCCATGGTCCTTGTCCCCTCAATGCCTCTCACCACCCAGGGACAGAGGGAGGGAAAGTAGGCCCTCAGCTCCCTGCTGCAGGCCCGGCCCGGCCAGGGGACAGGCCAGACTGGGCCCGGAGGGGTGTGAAGGAGATGGGGGTGTGTGGGTGTGAGGGGGTATGTGTGGGCTTGCTTGGGTGGCAAGTGTGTTTGTGAGGTGGGGATGTGTGTGGGAGTGGGTATGTGTGAGTGGATGTGTGTGGGTGTGTGGCTGTGGGAGGGTGTGGAGAGGTGTGTGTGTGTGAGGGGGGTATCTGTGGATGGCGGGGGGGATATCATGAGGGGAATGTGTGGGTGTGTGGGCTTGTGGTTGTGTGGGAGTGAGTGTTGGTAGATGGATGGGCGCGAGTGTGTGTGAGTGTGTGAAGGGAGTCTGTAGCCATGTGTATTTGTAGTGTGTGTGGTTTGGTATGTGTGTGGTGTGAGGATGTGTGTGTCTGTGAGGGGAGTCTGTATCTATGTGCATTTGTGTGTGAGGGAAGAATGAATGTGCGGGTGTGAGTGTGAGGGGGCTGTATCCTTGTCAGTGTGTGAGGGGAGGGTGTATGAGTGTGTGAGGAGGGCTGTATCCCCGTGAGTGAGGAGGGCTGTATCCCCGTGAGTGTGTGAGGAGTGGGTGTGTGAGTGTGTGAGGAGGGCTGTATCCCTGTGAGTGTGTGAGGGGGGGCTGTGTGAGTGTGTGAGGAGGGATATGTGTGAATGTGTGAGGGGGGGCTGTGTGAGTGTGTGAGGAGGGATATGTGTGAGTGTGTGAGGAGGGATATATGTGTGTGAGGGGGGGCTGTGTGAGTGTGCGAGGAGGGATATGTGTGAGTGTGTGAGGAGGAATATATGTGTGTGAGGGGGGGCTGTGTGAGTGTGTGAGGGGGCTGTATCCTCGCCAGCGTTTGAGGGGAGGGTGGATGTGTGCGTGAGGAGGGCTGTGTCCCCGGCAGTGTGTGCGGGGAGGGTGGATGTGTGTGCGCGCGGGGAGGGTGTACCCGCCCGTGCGAGGGGCGGCGTGTGCCCGTGAGGGAGTGCGAGGGGCGGCGTGTGCCCGTGAGGGAGTGCGAGGGGCGCTGCCCGTGCCTGCCCGCGACGCTCCGCTTCGCCCGGGGCCCGGCCGCCGCCGAGGGGCGGTGGGAGGCGGCGGGGGCGGCCGGCAGCACCGCGGCAGAGACACCCGCCTTTTTCGGACGCGGCTGGCAGCCCTGCCCGCCGCCCGCCTCCGGGGCCAGGATCGCCATGCCGCGCCCGCCCAGCCCTGCCCGCCGCCGGCCCCGCGGCTCGGCGCCGCCGGCAGCGGCGTAGCGTGCCCGCCTGGGGCGCTCGGGCCGGGCAGCGCGGGCGGGGCGGCATGGGGGCTCCCCCCCCCGCGGCGCTGGGCGCGGAGCGGATTACAAATGAGCGGAGCGGCCCGAAGCCCCGGGACCGGGGGCACCCCGGCATGTAGAACCTGACGGAGCGGCGTGGAGGTGAGCGGACCCCGGGGCGGGAGAGCGGCCGGGGGGGGGGGGGCGGGAAGCGGACACACACCTTGCGCGGGCAGCGGCTCCTCGGCGGCGGGGGGTGCTGAGAGAGCCCTCCCGGTCCCCTCCTGGCGCTGGCCGAACTTGGAGCCGCGGCTGTTAAATACTCCTTTTGCCCCGGGTCCTCAGGCTCCGTGTGTGACACCCTTTACACAGTGTGTTGTTCTCCCCCCTGGCAGGCTCAAGCATCCACCTGCCGCGGCCTGGGGGGGTTTCTCCCGCTGACGCCGACAGCGGCGGAGCAGGGCCGGTACCCCCCTCCCTGGGGCCGGCCTCCCCCGGCACCGCCGGGACCCCTAGCCTAAGGGACGGTGCTGAATTTTCTCTGCCCTTGCGTTACATGACAGCGTGTACCGTATCAGCCACCTGCTTCCCTCAGCTGTACCAGTTAAATACAAATGTAAGTTGTTATTAATTAGGGCAGTCTTTGACCTGGTTGTGAGTCTTGTTGCTGACCTGCGAGCCTTCAAAATGGGAAAGGTAACAAGGATGTCAGAAGGGGTGTTCTCTTCTGTGATGTTCCCAGAAGAAATTCCTCATTTGCTGTCCCCTTGGTCCACAGACTATCAAGCGGCTTGCAGTTTATAATTTATCAAATCCTGCAGCCCAAAAAAAAAAAAAAAAGAGTCAGGGTTGATTTTCAAGACTCTATAAGTTCATTTGTTTACTACTGAGCCGTGACTTCAGTGGTCTCTTTGGTATAAAAACATTCTGCTTGTGTGATATTTTTGGTGGCATTGACAACAGATTTGTTAGTCATGGTTATGAATATGGTAATGTGCAAGTCTTCCATTAAATTCTACATGCTGTAGGTAACATGGTTGAATAGTCATGTATGAAGTCTTGCATTCTCACTGCTGCTGCAAGGGAGCAATGTCACTTTGAACTTCCAGTTCGTTTGATCACTTCCTCTTAACTTTTCACTGTAATTATAAAAAATAGTTTATCTTCTTGCTGCTCAAATGCAAACCCTAAGTTTTGTGTCAGGTGCGCCTCCTTGCAAGCAAGGCTTATGCAATGCGGCGCCCTGTGCAGAACGCAAGAGAAGATGGAAGGAAAGGTTTTGGGAAAGAGGATGGTCATGTTGTTACAGTGCTTCTCTGTGTGTGTGTATGGAGGAGAAGAACTGAGGAAGGCTATATACTTCTGTTCTGTGGACATCTTGCCGGATCCCGGGCAAGTCTCTCTGTCTTCTTTGGTGATGCTTGCCTTCTCCATAAAATGAGGCTTATCATGTGTTACTCCTTCTCAGGGCTGTGTGAAGCCACTCAGAAGCCCTTGAAAACACTTTTCAGCCAGGGAGGTACTGTGTAAATGCAAATTACTATATTGCTGTTTTAAAAATGCTTTTCAGAAGTTAAAGCACTGTCTTTAGGCAGTTTATTGACACTGTAGCCAAATGATTTTTCAGACAGCTCTAAAGCAGACTAAAGGAACTATTTGCTTGAGTAATACTCCCCTGTAAAGAAATCTAGTGTCATTTCTGAAGAAAAGAAAAAAAAATCACATTTGGGTATTATCAAGCATGTCAGCCCTTGTTCTGTCCATGAATATTTATCCCCAATTTCTCTGCACGTAACTTGCCAATAACTATCAGCTGATGAAGCACTTCCATCCTAGACCATTTAAGCTGTAAGTTGTGTATAAAGACACGAAAGGACTTACCCTGACCCTGACATCAAACTGGCCCATTGTAAGCTCGCTGGTCTCTGTGGTGTGGCTTTGCTGTTCTGTTCGGTTGTACTTTTATTCTGAGATACAGCAATGATCAATATGCTATCAGCTAGGAGCAAGTCTTCCTAGGCATGAACTATGTCTCAGATACTGCTACAGGGCATATTTCTAGCATTAAAACTAAAGGAAAAGGTCCAAGTGGAGGCTTTTTTTCTTTCTTTTCTTTTTCTTTTTTTTTTTTTTTTTACGATGTGAAAAGAAACTAGATGGACAAGGAATTGAATTTGAGACTAACCTCTGATCAGCTTTAATTTATCTTGCAAGTACATAGAACATTAATAGAATTACTTATTTTTATTGCTGAGATTTTGACAGAATTCTTAATATTTTGATGTGCATTGCTTTCATGCTCTCATATTGAAATCTCATTGGTTTTGTAATATATTTTTTAAAGGCATTATTATTTTTCTCAACCACTTTTGTGCTTCGGTAAAATCTGTGAACAGCTTCTACTTGGAATTGCATTTGAGGTAATGCTAGACACAAAATTATTTTATTATTTTGCTTTTTGCAAAGATTTCTTTTTAGACAGCCTTAAAAAAATTCTTAGAATGTCAGTTCTGAGGTCCTGCCATGTTGTGGATTTGACACAACAAGGTACTCTCATATGAGTTATGAGTCTTGCTAATAATATGATTATGTTGTTTTTTAAGAGATACAGTTCTTGAAAACATACCTCAGAGAAGAAAATTCACAAAAACTATGTGCAATTTTTTTTTTCTACAACAGATGGAAGAGCTCAATAATCCCCACTTAAGGGGGTCTAAAATTAGTTTGAAACAGAAAAGATTATTCCTGCAAGTACAGTAGTATAATTTGTACAAAATGAGCCAAATCTTACTAATTGTTACACTGGTGTGAATATAGAGTAATTCCTTTGCCTGGAGTTTTTCCTTCTTTATGAAGTAAAGTGGAACACAGGGGATTATGATGCTGTTGAATTTTGACATGTTTGTAGCAACAGAGTCAGTTCTTGAAACCCAGAATTTAGCCCCCTGTTCTCATGTTCACAACAGCGTAATATTTCACTCACCGAGACTCCAATTCAGAATTTGCTGTAATATGATTGTGGGTAGAGGGTTGCTGAATGACTCAGATGAATGTAGCTCAGAGTAAACAAACATGTAAATCATTTCTGGCTAAAGCGAGAGAAAGGAAAACATGTAAGAGCAGAGAAAAGCCAACCTCAAGGATGAGACATTTATAATGATGTGATCAGCAAAGATCACCAAATTCAGCAGGATTCAACCATCAAAAATTCAGGACTGGATTTGCCACAGTCTTTTACCTTTGGTAAGGAGAGGAACCTGTATGGAGTGCCTAAATGCAAGTTTTCCAGCATAGTTTTCCAGTTGCTTGGGCTGATAGTTTGGTACAAAGGTGAGCACGCTCATGTCAAAAGCTGCATTTGGACACATTTAAATGGCCCCCTATGAGAGCTGGGAGCCAGGTGTACTGCGTATCTCAGAAAGGCAGGATGATGCCAGTGACTGGTAATCTCTCCAATGTCCAATTTGGGAAAAATACAAGCTAGCAAATGATTCCTGGAAGTCTGTGAGCCCAAAATCCTATATAGCAATGAGGGGTTAGTATAATTAACTGCAGAAGGATCCAGACCCAATTTGTGGTTCAGATTAAGAAGTACTAGAGAAACTGTGGCTTTGAAACAACTGTAGGTTTTTGTTAGCCAGGAAAGTCTCTAGCACAAAATCGGAGCTAGGCAAAGTCTATTTTCTTCTGGTTTTCCTGTCAACGGTAATAACCAGTAAGCACAAATCACTGCCACAGAGCATCTTGCCAGTCAGGTCCTCTTTTGACTGCCCAGGCCCAGTGCAGTTAAAAGGCATAGGCAGGGAGCTGTCTGTGTGTTGGAGACTGCAGTCACTGGACAGCTGGGGCAGGATTTTTATTCCTTTCAGCTGTCTGAGCTATTACGCTTCAGTGTGTTTTCAGGGTAAGTTAGGTTAAGTTCCCTCTTGGGGAAGCAAGAAATGTGCTGGTATCCAGGGCTGAAATGAAGAGAGCTGGGGCTGGTCCCCTCCTGCTGCACAAGGATCAGTTCCCCAGAGTTCTGCCTGCCTGCCTGCTGGCTAACCTGCCTCCTGTTTCGGCCACTTTTACCATCATGGTAAAGACAGGATGCTGTGTCGTTGTGTGGAGTTGTTCAATGTAAAACCTGTCCTCTTCCTGCGATTCCCTGTCTTGGAAAGCAATGAGGAGTCCTTAGGGTGAAGTGTGGCTGTAGGTATGGCATCCTTGTGGTGTTTTCTATGAGGTGATGGCTGTGAAGGGGAGGAACTAGAGAGACAAGGCATATTTCTCTATGTGTGTGAGTAACATGTAGACTTCAGTCCTCATTTCTCCATTTTTTATTTTCTTCAGAGTGTATCAGGTTTTATATAGTGTTGGATCCCTGGGGCCATGATAGCAAACTTGACTTGGGCAGCAGGAGAATTTTTGCTTATAGGAATTACATTTGTTTCTGTTGGATTGTTAGACATATATTATTATTTATTCTCGGCTCAACCTCTGGATTCAAGCCAGGAAGCTACTTTGTCCTTATTCCCTTCTCTCTTCTCTCAGTCTCTCCCTCTTCATGTGCAGTAAACATGTTCTAGTGAGAACTGAAGGAATTTCCTGGCCCCTCTCATGTGTCCTGCATCCCATTTGCATCCTTAGAGAGGAATCTGATTCACTGTTTCGGAAAGACTGATTTAAGCACCTGAATAGAGTCAGATAAGTTTCCTATCATGTCTGCTAATTAAATTGTAATAATTATTACCACAAGATGCTGTGGTGGCCAAAAGCATAAGCAGGTTGAAAAAGGTGAGACGAGTTCACAATGAACTCGTGAGTGTGGGTAAGAGTGTGGATAAGAAACATGATGGTCTGGATGTAGCCTCTGGCTCTCTATACTATGAATTGCCAGATGCAGGGAGAGTGCAGAAGGGGATAGTCACTGTAAATACAGTGGACACAAGCTGCTGCCCATCACCAGAGGTAACATCCTGGGACAAAAGGACCATGGGTCTAATCTATTCCTGTGTTCTTCCAGCACCGACACACATAGATTGCAAAAGCAGCAATTTGCTTTCTTCTCAGTCAAATAAAGAAGGAAGAACAGAGCTTATGGAAGAGTGTTTATTGGGCATTTTGGTTCCAGGATGACAATCAGAGTAGAGATTTCAGCCTGCTCTCACAGGTATTAACATAGGAAGGTGCAAGAATTTCATTGTGTGAAGCCTTACTGGCAAAGCAGTGTTAGAGGATGAAGCCATTTGGAGCTCAGGGCTCTGGCTGGGACAAGAAGATGAAATAATGCCACTCATTCAGTCTTTGTGTCCTTTTTGTTCTTGTTTATGCTGAATTATGAAATGGAGGTGCTGATCTTTTACTTAGCCCAAAGCCGCAGTTTTTGGAAATATCTGAATTATGTGTATTGGAGTATTTGAAAATTTCCGGATCTAAAGACCTCAAGGTTTATAAAATTGCCCTAATACCCTAAAAATGGGGACAAGAGGAATAGAGATTCCTAGGATGTCAGTGCCTTGTCACTGACTCTTCACCCTTTTCTCTTGGGGAGTCAAATTAGATACAGGGACATGGACAAGGGGCTGTGAGTTAGGTCCCCAAGGTACAACTGGGAAGGCTATTTCAAAGAGAAGCATCTGCTTCAAAAGAGGGATTTTTTTAACAGTAGAGGAGAGGTTACATTGGCAAAGGAAGTAAAGCCTGATCTAGGGAAGGGGAGGAGGGCAGGAAACCACACAGAATGTTTAAACAAAAGATGTGAAGTCCCTTGCAGCATAGTTAAGGCTATAGTGAAAATACTTTACCCAGATCTTGCTTTCCTATATAACATCATCAGGGTATCCTCATTTGGGAAGAGTGGACTGTGTCTCTGAAGAGTCCTAAATGTCTTCCAAAGTTTGCTTTTCGTGCAATACCCTGTGTCTTCAGCAAGAAAACAAAAACTAACCTCCCTCTTGAGAAAGTTGTGAGGCCTATATCTGGAGCTGACTGTGCCCAGTGGCTCCACAGGTGTTACTGGGGAGAACAGGGCTGCCCAGCCAGAAGCCCTGTTCTGCACCAGCCTCCTTGTTCCTCGGCAGGGACAGCAGCTCCTGACTGACACCCCATCACCAGCTCCTGTTGTCAGGAGGATGCACAACAGGAGATAGATGTGGCCACATCACTGTTCCTGACAGACCCCGAGTCCCCCTCTGTGCCATAGATAAAAGGGGCACAAGCTGAGCCCAGATCAGGGGTGTGCTCTATAGCTGGCAAAAAGGTTTTAGGCTTCTCAAATTCAAGGTCTAAAACAAGTGTATGTCTTAAAATGCACATCTTTGTTTAAGCCTGGAGCTCTGTGTTTATGGAGCGTTAGGGCAAATGTTCTGACATTTGTCTGTGGGTTTCTATTGATCTTGAAATCAAGGCAAGTTTGAAATGGTATCTTTCCAGCTCCCCTTACTTCTTCGCCATATACAGGGATCGATGCTGGTGTGCACACTACAAAGATTACACAAAGAGTTTGTGATGGGGAGCGATACGTTATGGTCCCACAAGCACACGCGCCTGCGTGCGCACACAAAATGGCTTCACTTCCACATTATCTCCTGCAGTTTTCCCTGCACCCTGTCTGTAACCTAATCAAACAGGCGGAGCAGCTGGTGAGTGGGCGCCTTGCCTGTCAAAGACACGGGTATGAATATCAGCAGTCAACAAGCCATCACATTAGCTATTGGCACAAAACGTAATCAGTGAGGGTAGACACCCCTCCCAAAAATAAACCCATTGCTGTCCACAGAAGCCACATGAACCCCTGGTTGGCTGAAATAGTTTGGGAAAAGAAAGAAGTTGAAGAGTGGCTTGGCTGAAAGTAATATATGCAGGATGCTGCAATGGATGAAAGGAAGAGGTATTTTAGAAGTCTTCTAGCTCTTCATGCAAGGGTTTCCATCTGATCTTCAGTCAAAAATAGTTCCTCTGGACTGGCCGTGCATCTATGGAGCAGGTCGGGTAGCACAAATTCTAGCAGATCTTTCTGGGTTGTCTTCTGATTTTGCCAAAGATTTTAATGTACTCATGAGTGGAACAAGACAGAAAATGGGGGGGGGGCTTCTTCCTAGAAAAGTCTTAGAGATTCCCAAAATATCACTCCAGCCTATAAATATAGCAGACACTAAGCCCTGAAAGTTTGTAATTATTTATGCAAAATGGAGCATCTAGAGAAGCCAAGAGCCTGGTACTTAAATTGCTCATCAGAGAGCTGGGGACAGAAGAGGAAAGGCTGGGATTCAACCACCAGTGCAAGAGTGGGCTTGGCCCTAAGTCTGTTTGGTCTTTCTTGTATGGAAGAAAGATGAGATTTGTCAGAGCTGTTAGCTCTGTTTGGTCCCTGCTCAGGGACATTTTCAGTTTAAGGCTGAGTTCAGTTCTCAGAATTCCCAGTTCCTGTCTAGCTGAAGGGAAATGTGACTCTAATTGGCCTGTCCTCTTTCACCAGTCGTGGGACTGCCCATGGGCTGAATTGCTGGTGAAATCTGAAGGGACCCTCTGGACCTGTAAGGTGAGCACAGAAGCAATGGTGGGAAATGGAAAAATTCCCACTCACTTTACTGAGCTTTGGATCTGGGCTTGAAGAGCAATGTTCTTTTTTCAGATGTTCTCACTGTCCTCTGAATGTCTTATTTTCATTATTTTTAAGGCTCAATAGCTGATGGCACCAAAATTCAGGGTGAAGTATTTGGCATGTAATGAAGGAACAGGGTTGCTGCCATGACCTTGCTATGCATGTTTGGATTAATCTTTCTCGCTTATGAAATCAAGTGGAAACAAATCTTCCTCCCCCGTGGCACTGACCTGTTCAGAGCAGGCCAGTTCGGGGCTGTTTTGTGTGTTCTCTTTTTTTGGGATCAGAGCCTTTCTTTTTTTTTTCCTGCTTCTGAATTCAGAGCTTCCCTTCAGTGACCAGAGGTGTGTATGTGGAGCAGAGACACTTGCCTTCACTGGCATGGCAGGTGGCTTGTGAAGGTGACCTCTTCAGAAGCTTCTTTCTGGTCCTCCCAGAATGGGGGCTGACTCAGCCCAGGAGTTTGGGCTTGTGTTCAGGCTCAGCCCTCGATCAGCCTGGAGTTACACATGGCTGGATAAAAGCCGAGTGCATTGTTTTGCACTGTGACAGGCTGAGGTGAAGGGAACGAAGGAATTGCTCCAGATAGTGTCACAGAGATGTGATTCCTGCAGTCCTGCTACACAGCCCCTTTCATGGCAGTGCTCTTTTAGAATCCTTTAATCTGGTTATTCTGCTTGGCTGAAGTCCTTTAGCTGCCAAACTTGCAGCGCTGAGGCTGTGGTGTCATCAGAGGACCCTGTGCCTGATTGTTCCTGCATTTGAACAAGGGTAAGACCTCAAACACCTGTCAAATCCCCACTGCTGTCAGATTATTCACAACAACTACATTGTTAGATGGATTTTGTTGTTGTTTACGGATATTTCAGAACCTGATCCAGGTTCTACAAACAGCTCTGGTATTCCTGGATGTTTGGCCAAACATGTTTTTGCCAGCAATGGCTTGTAAACTGGTCTCTCACTTTCTGTGGTGCCTGTAGGAAAATTTAGGGAGCCACAGAAAGTGGCTTGTCTTGATCCCGATACTGATGCTTGAGCCTGAGAGCCTGCTCTGTTCAAATGCCTTCTGGTAGTACTGGCAAGTTGAATGCTGTTGCACACATTGAGGCATGGGGTTTCTTCCCTTTTCAAGTGATAACCACGCACGAGTGGGTACACACTGGGGCATACAGCAGTGTGCAGTCACAGAGCACTGAGGCCTGCTCTGTAGTGTGTTCCTATGCTTAAGGATTGAAGCGTTATGAAGAGAATGCAGAGTTTAAAATAAATCTAATTAGTCTTTTAGTTCTTGTTAATTTCTGAAAAATCTGAAATGGTATTAATACTGTGCCCATATTGAAGAAGTGGTTTAAATCAGCTTTATGGATTGAGCCTCTTAACATGGAGTTTGGATAGATTAGCATCATCATCACCCATTTTACAGACAAGGAGAGATAAACACAGCAGCATACCCATGATCATGCAAGATTGAGAAGTCAAAGCCTGGTATTTTGCTTCCTTGATGCCATGTCACAAGAAGCTGTCACTGAGTCCAGTTTGTTAATTCAGAAGCAAAATAACAGTGTGCTACTGATAACGTGGTTACACAAGGAATACTACTGTGTAGGTTTTGTGATAGATGGATTCTCATTTTAATAATCTTCTATAGTCCCAACATATTAATATGCCTTTGTGAGTACTAATTGGGAAATCAAGTAATAAAAAATTGAGACTTCAGATAGGGGGGCACAAAGCCCAGCCCACCTCCCACAAAGAGACCATTAGCAGTGGTGCAGTTGCACACACACACATATCATGTTGCTATCGCCAGCTTAAACTCAATATTGAACATGTCCAGTGCTAAATGGGATTGGCAGTTGGGAAGGAAGGAATATAAAGTAGGATATTTATGAAATAATTATGAAGCACTCTTAGGTGGAGGATTCTACAAGAGAGCTTGTAGAAGAAGCTCCTGTAGAATTTTGTAGATTCCTTGCCTCTGTCTTGCTGGACTATAGGGAATGGAGCAAGCTGTGGGGCAGTATTTTTTCTCCATTGCATAGATGTCAATCTTATTGCTGCTAATTTCAGCCCAAAGCAGGGTAAATGACTGAATTCTAATCTTCAAATATGAAGAGTGAAGAATATGGGCAGGTCTTGTCTTCAGTGGAAGTAAAGCCTTCTATAGAAAAGATAGCTTATAAATATCATGGATAACTGATGCTATTCAAAAGTACTGGTTTGTTTCCAAATTAACCAACATGTAAGTAGACTTACTCTTTTCTCATTTAAATTCATTCTTTTTTAATCTTGGTTTGGATCCAGAGGCCTGATCTACTGTTTTTTATCCAACACTCCTGTTGAATCCATATGGATCAATTATCATTATCCAGAGCATCATGTTGGTCCTAAACAGAGCCTTTCACACCTGAAAAATGAACCATGGAAATAGTCTCCTCAGATCATAGAATTTTTCTAACCTAAAGGGACCACCTCTGTGCCGTGGGGATGCTGGAGAGACAGAGGGGTGTTTGAACACTGAAAGGTTTTTTAGTTTGACCTTCTCCATTTTCATAGGTGTTTGGAGAATGACTGTATTTTGCACGAGAGCCCAAGTCAATGGGAACTGATGAATACTACAAAGAAATGGACTATTCCTGGAGGAAACCCAGTCATCTGTTCGCATTAGACCAGCCTCGTATGTGTTTGTAGCACTGCTGACAGTGTCTTTCATGTCTAGGCAGCTGGGGAGACCTTAGGAAGGGGAAAAAAACATAGATTTAGTCCATAGGAGATATTAGAACCCAACTGCACGTGATTGTTTCAATAAAGAATCCTGGTTTTATTTGTTACTGCCCAAGAACATACCATGGCCTGAACATCTTCTTTACCCTCCTGGGTAATATGTCAATAAAGTCTTTGCACCTTCCAATGTTTCCTGTTAACAAGACACCTTGTTTCTGCATACAAGGTGCCAGGAGATAGTCCTACAAATTTGTGCTTTATTTGGTCCTAAAGCTCCCCAGCTGCACTCATCTAAGCCCAGCAAAGCACTGGTGACATATGACTAGACATACTCCTAAACTGGCACTTGTTCTCTTCTCTTGCCTCATTTTGGGGTGCTGAGTAGGGAAGATAGAGCCCAAAAGTGAGAGTAACAACAGACTAACTCAAAATGTAACAGGCTTTGGAGCTGAGAACTGAAGAAGTTCAGTACCAGCATGTGATAGACTACATCAGTTGTACATGAAACGAGAAGCAAGGCATGGAGATACTTTGATGTGCTACCAAAGCTTTGCAATACCTTCCCTGCTGAGTTAGAGGAGAGTGTTAATTCGTTGAGTCTAGTCAATGGCATCAGCCCAGTGTAACAAAGCAGGGAGGATTCCAGAACAGTGGCTTCTCTTTGCAGTTTTACCCGGGCAATTAGGAATTATGTCACTGAAGTCAGCAAGACAAGTATATCTGCATAAGCAGAATGAAATTCAGAGTGAGTAAGATGCATTTGAAACAATTTGGCTCTGCTTTGGCTGAAGTAATGTGAAGGAAGAGCATAGTCAATTAATAACTAGCTCCAGAAAGGAAAATAGAAAAGGAAGTTAAGAGAAAGGAGACCTCTAAGTATGTTCTTGCACTAAGATGACATATAAATATGTACGGACTTAATTAGGAGAAGGTTACTTGGAATCTCAAAGCCAGCTATCAGCTTCTTGCTTTCTCACAATATTTTGTTACAGTGTACTATAAAAAAGGCATTTAATTAAAACAGATTTATTCATCCAATCATGCAGGCGTTACAATGAGACACTTTTTCCAGGACTTGAGTCTTTTTGTTCAAGTTAATGGAAAGTAATCATATACTGGAAAAGGTCTCTCCTATGTTAATAGGCAATATTCATCCCATGTACCTTGGCATAGTTTTGTTTTGTTGTCTTTGCCCTGAGCCTAGCAGACTGCAAACACTCTATAAGATTTTCTCCTGTGTTTTATGTGTGTAAAGGATGGATTTTCCCAGAAACGTTTTCAGTTGCAATGCCGGAGTTGCTTATGTTGCTTACTTAGACTTCTCTGTGTGCCCTAAGGATTTGCAGTCCTATGCTAATGTTATGCTTAAAATAGAGTCACCTTGACTTCACATTTATCAGCTTATGCAAGTGCTAACCTTTTACTGCACTGCAACAGAAATGTCATTCCCGTTCAGCCTCGAGATGACAAACAAACAGCTTCATTGTCAGTAACAGATTTAGGAGGCTGGCTGGATCAGTGGCTGATGCGTAGTGGCTTTGGGAGTGTAGTTCTTGTCAAACACTACGCAAAACAGAGTGGGCAATCTTGGGTTTTTTTCCCCCCAGGGAGGGGTAGTGTTTATTTGTTTGTTTGTTTGTTTGCTTGCTTGAGTGGTTTCACCTTTTCCAGGCTTTAAGGCAGGCATGCTGGAGGTATCCTGAACATTTCCTGCCAGCTTTCCACTCACTCTCTGCAGCATTATGTGGTGCAGTGTTTGCACTCATTTTGGGGCAGCTCAAACTGTAGGATCCTTGGCATGACTGCAACATCCCTAGAGATATCACTGCCCCTCATTTTCTTTTCTAGAAAGTTGAAGTCCAGAATGAAATTTGGGAAACATGGGTATCAGTTGACTTTTTCAACCTGAAATGTTAGCCAAGTAACATTTCTGGAACTGGTATAGCCAGACACCAAGCGAAAGTCACTGTGTAACAGCCAGGACTGTCCTGCTAAGGATTTACAAGAAGACTCAGTAGCTTACCTGAAATATAAGGGAATTCTTGAAGGAGTCCAGCTTCTTTCACCCAGTGTCACTAACTGAGTGGGACACTGCTTTACCTGACCGAGGACATTGAGTGCTGCTGTCATTAAGAGGATCACAGAAAAATCAAAGCACAAATAAAGGGAAACTGGGCAATAATCCTCACCAAAAAAAAAAAAATATCTATTTCAAGGGCCAGCATATACCCTTAGAAAAACACTTTCATTTTGCCAAGGAAAATAAGTCATCCATGTCTGAGTGAGGGTGGACTGTTCTGTGATACCTTGGTGATGAAAGAAAATCCAAAGTACTAGGAGGAAAAAGAAAGGCTTGAGGTAGAAAAGCATCTGCAACTTGGGATTCCTCCAAATTGCACACTCCTAATAAATGCCACTTGGAGCCTCAAGGTCTGTCTGTGGGGAAAGGTGCATGGACTGTAGTTTTTTCCTTCCCATTGCAACAGTGTGTGGACAGGAGGCAAGCAGGCTTCATGGGGACAAAGAGAACAACAGAGACACAGCTAGCACAGAGTATGTTGCACAACAGCATGCCAGGGTCAGTCGGGTCAGCAGCAAGAAGTATCTTTAAGGTAGGGCTTGGAGGAAAAGCAGAGCAGAGGGAAGAGATGTAGTCACCATGCTAATATGGGTAGAGCTGAGGGCTTACAGCCTTCTTCCTCTTCATCATTCATCCTCCCCATGGAAATACAGAGGCAACCAGTAGGAAGGAAAACAATCTGTATGTTTGAGTAATTAATTTCTAACACAAAAGATGTCTTCACTGACAGCAAAATCCAGGTAAAAAAGAGGTTGTAAGGGCTCCTCAGTGTGCTGGAGGGCACAGGAAAGTGGGTTCTGAATCTAGCTTCCCACTGTGCTGTGCAAAGGTATTTGATGGGGAGGGGCTGCAAAATCTCAGAGAAACAGGGACTGAAGAAGCTGAGGAAAGATAGCCAGGCTACAAGTACTATAACATCAAACAAAAAGATACTTCCGCTCCATCGTAGTGCTTCAGAACACAGGACCTAGGAAATGTAACCTCAGTATGTTGAAAAGAATTTGGCCTTAGCTCATCAGTGTAAATAATTCATTGTTTTATTTATTTTTTCATGTCTACGCTAGCTGGAACTAGCTACTAAATGCAAAACTGTTCCTTGATTATACTTACAGAAAGGGACCTGAAAAATGAGAAGGTCTTGCAAAAATTGTGGACCTGAATACTTTTGGTGAAGCCAAATTAAGTTCTGTATGTAATTAAGCCAGCAGAGATGCAGGGTTATTCTAAAGAGCCAAAGAATTAATTTTAGATTTTTGACAATGTACCCCCAAGCAAAATCAGGCTCAGGATTTTAATCAATCATACAGTCCATCTAGGAACAGCTCAGAATTTGAGGAAAGTCCCAATTTTCCCTTGCAGTGATGCATGTAACATATCATGTCTTCCATGGATAATCTTTTTGCAGTTGTTTTTGCTATTCTGTTATGAAAATTTGATTGTAGGTAATAAAATTTAATGGACAGTGTTCAAGAATGCTAACGGCTAATTAGATGAACAAAAAATGTGTAAAATAGGATTGTTACTAACTGTAGAGCTTGAAATTATAGAACTGTACATGGTCATTATGCCCATGCCCGTTGAAAGTATAAGTAAAAAAAAAAATCCCTAGGTCTTCATTTAATAGCTTTGCCAGTTGTTTGTTATACAAGCTGGGTTTAGCCTTTTTGATCTGTTGTTTATAATCAGACACTTTATCTGCTTTATGTGTCTGGAAAGAACAGTGCTGACAGTATCTTGAAAATGAGAGCTGTGCAGTGAGAGAAAATTATCAAAGCTGGGAGGAAGGCAAAAAATGAATACATTTTGAAGGCAAGAAACAGCATACATTCCTGTTACAGCAACCGAGACCAAGGCCTCTTGGTTTCCTTATTATAGCCACCAGTGATGCCATATACTCTAAAACTAAATGAGAGAAGCAAAGAGAAGCACTGATCTGAAAATCTACCTGCCCAAAGGTACACCAGAAAGGCAGAGGAAAAATCCCCAGTTTTCCATGTCACTGGGATGTGGCTGTCAGATACATCAAGTGCTGCTGTTAACACTCCCAACTAAGATCCTGATTTCTTTTCAATGCCAGGGAAGTTCTCAGGTACCTTAAGGATTTTACCTACACTTTATTTTGCCGCATTTCACGGAGCATGCTTTATAACAGACAGACAAAATAATGGTGGGAGCTACCAGACCCTTCACATAACTAACATGAGAAGCCAAAGTCAGAGTAGAGATGGGGAGTAATCTCATCTCCCACACATTAATTCTACTTGTTTTGCTGTAGACCTGATGACCTGTGAGAAACTTGGCTGAAGTGGTTATGGTGTTTCTGCAGTCATCTCAGAGGTTGTCCCCAGCCCTCCTGACAGCTTTGAAGGTTTGCAGAAATCTAAGCCTCAGGTGGCTAGACAGTGGGGATCTTAGCTTCATACTCATTTCTCCAGTCAATGTCAAAAGACCTGCTGCTCTGGAAATAACCCTCAGAAGGGAGGATTACATTTTGAACACTGTGTTCACGTAGGAGGTAGTTCAGAGTCCAGGACTGGGGTCAGACCAAGCAAGCAAAAGGTGGAAGTGCTTCTCCAGTCTCTTCTCATTAAAGTAACATATGCTAGGTGAAATGGCGTCTGAGTAACATCTGATGTATGCAGTGGTCCCACCAGCAGTTTGCATAGTTATTTAAATTCTCTGTCTGTGTGTTTCAATGAACACCTTGAGCATAATTCCCTTTCTGTTCACTTCTTGTACAAATTTTATTCTTTCAGTACCCTTTTAGGGCAAAATAGGTGAGAGTGTCTTCAAACCACCCAAGCATGGAGGTAGGAGGGATAAATAATGCGCACCAGTAACTTTCCATCTCTTCTCTTGTATAAGAGCTGGAATTACAATCAGGACTGATATCTTGATGATCGTGCCCCAGAATTAGCCCCTCACTGAGATGGATGGGACTGTTCAAACCTCTCTGGACCTTTTGTTCCTTCCCCAGGCTCTCTGCTAACTCCTGTAGCTGAATAAGCATCAGATACCCAAATTTTCAGAACTTCTTCACAGCCATCAATGACAGAAGCATTCGGATAAGAAATCAAGAGAGAAAAAAAGCAAGAGGAAGCTAAAAGAAAATGAGGATTTGCAAGAATAGTGCCTGTCAGAAGAGACTAGCAGTGCATCATCACCATACATCTGCTGCTTCAGTGCCTTGTTCTTCTGAAAACATTAGTATGGAAAACAGCTGTGCTAAACTGAAGCCTTTCTCCTCTACAGTCATCAGTCAGTGGTTAAGGTGTGAGCCTGGAGTGGAATGAGGTCCTTTGTTAGCCCTGGGCTTCCTGTCAAACGTTGGTAGTGTCTCCCGCTTTTCTCTACTTAGAAAATGGGGGTGATGATAATTTCTATTTTGCAAGGATCTCTAACCAGATGTGCTAGTAAGCAAGGATTTGCTGGAGGGCCTTTAGGCCCAGGGCTTTAAAGAAAAAGGAAAGAAATTTGAAAATACTGGCTGTTTGGTAATATACAGTTTGCATTTCTGTCTATAGCCACAGTTGTGACTGTGCCTAAATAAAGTTGTCTAGCGTGTAACATATTTTCTCAGCTGATTTTAAGCTCTGCATGGCAGTAATAGAGGTGTCTTGCAGTAGAGAAGCTTCAGCAGGCCCTGGCTGTAAGCAAGCATGTACAGAAATGCATTTCTCCTCTGCCAAAAGTGGTGTTAAATTGGTGGCTGTTTTATCTGATTGAGTCAAAGGGATCCTCTCATGCTACGTGTGAACAAGAGTGTATGATATCTGGCTGGCATGATTTAATGGACTTACAAAACTGTCTCCATGGAGAATACCCAGTGATGTTTCTGCACTCTGTTGACCGAGTGACAGCACCTTTTTAGTTTTATAAATAGCGGAGCAGGCAATCCTTAAAGTGTGCGGCTGTGAGTCAGTGTACAAAATGCCACCTCTGCGCTGACCTGCCTGATACCAGAGCAAGGCACAAACACATCCCTTGCTACACCTTGCTGTTTTTTTTCCAGCCAGGATAGGGCTAACAGAGAAGGTGGTGCCATGGCCTGCAGAGAAGGTCTGGCATGCTCAATTCAAACAGCCAAGTCCATGGGCTCTAAAGCCCCATTTCTTCCCTCTCTGTCCCATACCTCAGATCTGCAAACTTTGGCTTAAAATTAATGAGATTTTTAAATCTACAGAATTTGGGACACTTTCTGTCTGGTTTCTGCATCAATGGAGTTCACTCAGTGACTCACACTCTTTACAGCATGGCACGACTGTAATCTAGTGTAGTCTAGTCGTGCAGACTGTGAACAGTTATGGGTTATGGAGAGCACACAGCCCTGGGGAAAACAGCTCTCCTAGGGTGAAACAACTCCTTGATACGCTGCTAAGAGTAATACTGCTTGCCTGGCCTTCTCGAGGCCTGCTCATGACTATGGCCTCCCTGACTATGGAATATGGTTTATCCTCAATCTCAACCTTAATGCCAAAACACTTCCTTTCAGAGTGACTTTACAGATAGTGCATTGCTGCTCCATTGGCAGAGATCAGTATCTTGTAAGCCATCTGTACTGTAAGAAACAATGCTATCTTCTCAGGGAGATGGTGAGAATGATATCCTACATGTTGTGTATCTGTGATTTAGCAGCTCTGCATAGACATCCAGGAAAGACAGACGCATAAAAAGCACAGCTAGAGGTGCATCAGGAATGCACATATAGGAAGAAACCCCAAGAATCCAGGAAAAAAGACATTCTGCAGGTAGATGTTGTTTGGATAAATTAAGCGATTAGTCACCTTTCTTCTTTGCAGGTTCAGTGCTCACTATTCCTTTCATGTGCAGTAAATCACAATTTTGATGTATGTCTACCATGATCTGACCTACATTTTATGTAGAAGCCAGGAAAACATAAACCAATTCTGCAAATTGATGTTCAGCGAAAGCAGAAGAATGGTGCATTGAAATTGTAGGTGCATGGGGACGAGAGGCCACAGCTGCTGCCTTTTAAGGACCACACATTGTCTCATGCCTCATTCTTTTGCCAGAAGTGTAAGTCTCCTGCCTGCCAGAGATATCTGAGAGATGCCCAAAGGATGGGAAGTGGACAGAGGTCTGTAGCATCCCAGTAATTTCCAGCAGGTTCCAGACACCATTTACAAGGACTATCTGGAAGACAGCAGAAGCAAAGAGCCTTCACAGAGCCTTGAAGGGGAGAAGAGATCACTATCAGGAGATTAAAAAATAACTAGTAGAAACAGCTGTGGTAATTACCACTTCTGGGGTGATTTTCATTAACCTGCAAGATCTTCCTCTCACCAGAGACCAGACAGAAAAGGGGAAAGTGAAGCTGTGTCAGAAGAGACCTGAGAGGGAAGAGGAGGAGGAGAAGAGATAAAAGAGAGGACAAGACATCCACTCAAGAGAGCCTAGTAGAAAAAAGTAATGCCCTGGACTGGTCTGTGAATGCAACAGTGACGACAAACCCAGGGACGCGGTATTTGTTAACTGTTTTCTTTTTAAAGTTTGCAAAACATTAATATTTTAAATAGTTTCTTCTACATTAGCATAATTAAGAATACACAAGTCTAAACTCACTGAAAACAGAATTAACAAATTAGCAGGTGCAGGGATTTGGAAGCAAGAGGTTTGGGAAAACAGGGCTTGCAAATGTCGACATTAAGTAGAGCAGTGAAATTGTGCCAACCCTTATTTATGAATTTGTGCATTTCCTTTGCATAGGCCCATTCCTGCAGCCAGAGGAACGCAGCTCCATTTAAACATGAACCCCCTGCAGTTATACTGCAGCTGAGCCTAAACCCGAGAGCATACAAAATAAATCTCTTCTGAAGAAAAACTGACGAGCCTCACCTCAGATGTCTCTTGAAAGCCGAGATATCTTGAATGAACACTTAACTGAACAGGGAAGTAAACTGCAAAATTAAATGCAAAAGGAAAGGGGAGAAAACTTCAGAATAGTATCTTGAAGAAAGAAAATACAAAAATAAAAAAAAAAGAAGGCAGTGGCGTTGAGTCAGGCTGCAGACAGGAACTTGGGGAGGAAGGAAGAAACATCCTATGCCCATGTGAGAAGTTCCCCTTAGGAAGGCCAAGGGACTGATCTCCAAGATAATGTAATGCAGATTTTTCAGCATCTGACAGGGTAGCCCTGTGGAATATTTAAATTAAGCTGTTTCCCTAGTAATGTGGGACACTTCCATTTTTTATCATCACTTCATGTGCAGCCTTTCCTGGGACAGAACTATCGCCCTTATCATGGTATGGGCCCTGAGATTGGAAAAGGGTGCCAGAAGGCTTCTGCTGCTAGACCATGGGACACAAGTCTGCAAACCAGACTTGAGCCCAAGGAAGACAGTCTGCAGTATTCCTGTTAGCCACAGTGGCTGCCCATAAGGTGAGGACCAGATGTGGGTAGAGGCAAAGCTCCTGCTTGGCTCTCTCTATAGAGAAGGCAACACTTGGGCAGGGAAAGAGTATTTCACGTGCCTGTAAAGAGGATCAGTGACTCATCTCCCCTGGAGACATTCTGACTCCAGATTGCTCTGGCATTGTGCATCTCTCAGCAGACACCAAGGGATCTGTTACAAATATTAAGCTATACTTATATAGATGTGTATGTCTATTTCTGGGCAATTCTGACCAATGATCACTTGCTGTCATGAAAGGATGAAGCAAGTCACTTCATTTCTGTTTGCTGCAGATTTCCCGTCCATACAATGAGAGGATGAATGCTGCCTGTCCTTTAAAATGTACTTGTAGATCTATGGCTGAAAATCCATGTAAGAGATGGTGTTATTATTATTGGTAGCCAAAGGGCACAATGTAAGTATGCAAAGATTAAGAAATAACATGGTTACTCCTACACATCTCTGACCCAAATCTCTGGCTTTATAAGAATGATCTGGTGGTTGAATAGCCAAGTTTTATACTGGAAATATTACTCAGGAACCTTATTAGGGCATTAATAGAAGCAAATATCTGTGTCCTGTGCATTTCTTTACTAACAAGCAGTATAATAACAGTGCTGCTACTCTTCCATGCTGTTTTATGGCTGTGCAGCATTTTTTTGTCTTGTAGATTTGCATACTTAAATCTCTTAAGAACAACATTTTTCCATTTTAAATGAATGTGGTTTTATTTCCTCCAGCCTTTCTGTGGGTCTTAAAAAACTGTCCAGTTTGCAGTTCGAGGCTCTTTCCTGAGCTATCTTAATGAACTAGGATTTGGCTTTGCTTCTTTATTTTATCTGCAGACTATTCTGTTTATTATCACTGTCAGGGGAAGCTCCTTCCCACTTTCTTTCTATGAAGATTTCTCTTTTCTTTTTTCTGTATGGCATTTCCACCTCCCCATAAAATACCCCACTTTACTGCACAGCCAAGGCAGTCATTTTGTCAAGAGACTGTCTCAACAGAAGTGGCAGTGAAGGATGCTAGGACCAGCCCTGCCTTGTGCAAAACCCTGACTGCGATAAACTGCAACCGCACTGCCATTGCAATCTGTAATGCTTAGTCTCCATCATTTTAAAACAGTACATTTAGCAAGACCTTTTGCTTGTAGAAATGTGTTTCCTTCTCAGCCCTACAACTATCCAGGTGGCTCAGACTACAGGATTTACTGGTGAGGTGCACCTGAACCAGCCAGGGAGCAGTGTGGTGGGAAAGCTCCAGCTGCAGGAGAGGGGGCTGTGCCCTGCATTGGCTGGTTCTAGTGAAGGAGAGATAATCCTCTATTTGGAGGATTGAAGGAGAGATAATGTCAAGTTGTGCTGCATTCAAATCAGTCACTTGCGGATTAGTCTAATTACTTAAAAAATTTGGATTTTTCAGAATTTTATTCCTTTGCATGGAAGCCCCTAAGAAATCTTTCTTTCTCCTGTGAAGGCTTTAGAAAGGAGAGACGTCTGAAAGCTTTTTCCCTTTCCACAGAGCACAAGCACACAAGCATCACTGCCAGGCAGTAGTACCCTCATGGGAGCAGGACAGCTGCTCCTTGCCCATCGGGAGCTCTCTTTTCGGTCCCATTTGTGCAAATGACTGTGATCATGACAGTGAGTGGTGTGCTCACTGCCCTTCAGATTCCTTGTGTTCCTGTCCCCAGTGTTCTGTAGCTGCAGGGAATTTTGCAGGTAATACTTCCATATTTACCACACCTTGGAAACGAACTCGGGGAAGCAGTATTCATGGGTCTTGGCCTTTTTCATCTCCAAAAGGTGCTGTGGGTGAACGTTGTCTAACACAGCCTTTCTGTACAATTGGGAAACATTTCTTTGGGAACTGAACACGTGATTTTCCCTCTTTCTTCCCAGAACCCCTGGTTTGGTTTGAATGCCAAAATTAAGAACAAAACTAAAATGAGAGCTAGAGTTAGTAGTGCACAGTAACTGGGGACTGTGAGCACAGGGGGCTGCAGGTGATGGCTGCTGCAGATGCTGGGTCTTGACTGTATTTTTACATGGGTACCAATGAAAATAGCTCCAGCAGAGCTTGTTCAGAAATGATAATTGATAACCACTGCTAAATCCACCCGTTACTGAGATGAGAAACAGAGCCTAAACAACTGTCACTGCTAGTTGTTTATAGCTTGCTGTGACTGTCCGTTCCTCACCCCGGCAACTGTGTGAGCCACAATCTTGCATTTTCCTTGTGCGACTGGGTGGTTTACTCACACTGTCAGCCAGGCTGAGGAAGGTCCAACAGTCCATACTGCCATCAGCTCTCTGAGGGACAATGTGCACAGATTATCGTGTTGATTGAAGAAATGATTACAATGCTCGTTGAGTGAGAGTGGGAACAGGCAAAAAAACCCTCTTCTTCAATAGCTACAGCAGCTAGAGATTACAAGCAGCAGGCGCAGAAACAGTGGACATAGAGCACAGAGATGATAATGATGCCATGCCACATTAGTGCTGCATTAGCAGATAAGACAACAGGGCGGCTTGCTTGACAGTATTTCTCAGTTCAGTTGACATCTCTTTTTTGTTATTAGGTGGTGGAAAATGAATAGATAGCCCATCTCAGAAGAATAGGGGACAGCAATGATATCAGGCAGACAAAATAAGCTTTCTATTCTGTCTGCGTTTGCAGAAATACATACTATGAATATATTCTAGGCCTTTTTTTTTTTAAGATACTCACACTGGTACGTTTTTATTTACACCTGTGTGATGGCTGTGTGGAAAGAAGTGGGAGAATTACAAACTGTAAATAGTTAACTGTAATAGTAGCTAAAAGCATGTGCTGCAGCCATTTCATCATGAGGAAGTAATTTTAGTAGTCCAGACTGATTTTTGTTGAGGTAATATTCAAATATTCCAGGAATGGGTCAATACTCCCTCCCCTCTGTCTGCCTTCCAAACACGGGCTTTGCAATTGGCTCTACACCAAAGATTTTTTCTGTCATCCTTTCCCTTAAGACATGCTGGAAGCTGTGTGTTGCTTTCAGGACAGATGAAACCAAATCTGGGCTACCTACACCCTGCAAACATCACACTGTCACCTGGAGGTAGACAAGGATCTTGCTTGTGCTGAACACCAGGTTGGCTATTGGCCCGTGTTCTGCATGGCTGCTTTGGCTGTGTGCAAATCACTATGGCAAAGAGTAGATGTCCTGATTATTATCATCCAGAGACTAGAGAAAGCACTCTGAAGTCAAGCATATTAGCAAATTTCCTGAAATGCAAACACTATACATGTGTGCATAGAATGAATTTACTGTTTGATAAATTCAGGAAAGGTTGGTATTAGCTTTTGCTGTCATTTCCCAAGGAAGGGTACTGCTTGTTGTTTGAATTAACTTGCAGATTATAAGGCCGAGTAGCCTCATGCCAATTTGCTTACAGGCTGTCATTGATTCTGGTTTAAGCGCCATATACCTTGGGCTTGTCCAGATTAATATGAAATGCTGCAACTTCTTCTGTGCAACTAGACTGAAGCTAATGAAGCTGGTGAAGGTTGTAACACAAACTAGGGGTTTCCTAATACTGTTTCCTTGGTGACTTTCACTCTTAAATGATGCCAGTGCATCTTGTTCAGGCAAGAGGCCTTGAGAGTCACGTGCAATGGAGAAATAGGTAACAGAAATATGCTGAACTGAGCCAGGCGAGTACAAATCTTTTTCCTCCATGGCAAGGAGGAAAAGAGTCTCCCAGAGAAGTGTTTTCCCATGCATTGTTAAAACTCAGGGCATTACTCATTTGGATGAATTAAGCAGCCTGGCCACAAAATGTAGTGACTGTGTATCTACTGAAATGTTATTACACTGTGTATTTTAAAATAAAGCTAAAATGCACTAAAATACATATTTGAGAAGTTTCCCATTGAGGAAAAACTAGCTTATTTGACTCACAGATGTACAAAACTTAAATATCTGGACAACACCTTTTTGAAATATAGTTCTGCTGAAGAGAATGTCAGACTCAGTAGGTGGAGATGGAGGACAGAGAACTATTGAGGGTGAGAGAAGAATATCTTTTCTAGGTTACTACAGGTGATCACTGCTAGTGGCAAATTAGTGGTAGCCCACCTCTGCAGCTCCACAGAAAAAAAGCCTTTAGAGAACATCCTGGTCCTGTGAAGCAATGGTTTGTCCCTGTCCCCAGCATTATGAAGAACTGAAGTGCTGAAGCAGTAGGTTCAACAGAGAAACATAACAAGAACAGAATCAAATTGATAGTTGGCTTGAAGAAGAAAGCAGGGAGTACTGAATACCTCATCTCTCTAAATGGTTAGGCTTATGATGTGAGTTCTTCTCTATGGCCGGGTCAATCCCATTGTGAAGAAGGG
This sequence comes from Gallinago undulata, assembly GCA_026546715.1. NCBI lineage: Eukaryota > Metazoa > Chordata > Aves > Charadriiformes > Scolopacidae > Gallinago > Gallinago undulata. The sequence continues at coordinate 13,542,134 of JAOTQQ010000063.1, read as the reverse complement.
CTTGTGTGCTGGCAAACTTATCAGTTTTGTTTCTAGCTACAGCAGTTGCATATAACAAGTGCAAAAGTCTTTTTCTGCAAGTTTGTGCCACAGAGTCATACTGGCTCCCAGTAAGGCTGTGTCCAGTAGAGAGAGCTTATTCATCTCATGGAAAATTCAGCTGAGCCAAGATTTCCATCCTCCAGCATAAGGTGGTCTTGCAGATGTCCTGGGCTGACATGATTGAGCACCCTAAAGCCAAAAGAACTGAGTTTGACCACTGATTGCTCAGAGAGGGACAGGTACTTTCTTAAGTGCAACAGTAACTCAGCGTGTACTATATACGCTTTATCTTTTGTAATGATATTTTTATATATACATATATATTTTTATATATATACACACACACACCCATATGTGGTTGGTCATGACTCATAGATTGATTATGCAGCGGAAGAGAATTATACCAAAGAGTTGGCCTTTCCAAATCAAACATATATATCTTTGATAATTGTCACCCTCTCCAGAAAGTTAAGAATTGCAGCTGGGACTTGAGTCAAATTATGACATTTGAGTTACTGGCAAAGAATTTTCTTTTGGCTTCTGTAAATTTATAATCTGAAGTTAGAGGTTGTCTTCTTTTACAAATGCTTCTTAGATTAGAAGGTTACATGCAGTACCTTGGTGACTATATGTATTCTTAACTACGCCTGAAGTGACGATGAGTGAAAAATGTTCTAAGAAGAATTTTTCTCAGCATCTTCTAAGGACATATCCTCCAATGTGAATCAAGAATGACTGCGGCTTTGCATTTTTATCACATACTCTATTAGTGCTCTCCCTTTCGCTCATCTTGGGCAATGAAACTAGATTACTCATCTCCAATTTTATTAGCTGTAGGTTTCTCACTTTTGTGTTGTACTGCAACCCTGCAAGTTTTGGAAAGCACTTATTCCAAGGGAATGATATATCTTGTACAACTTATGAGCTGACTATAAACTTTCTGGATCATGGGACCTTTGCTAAAGCGAATTTACACAGCCACATAACACCAGAATGTCATTGCAATTTTATAATTTTAAAATAGTTCTGAGGTTGTACATTTATTCAGTAGTAGCTCTTTTTGCATTTAAAAGCATCAGGAAAAAAATCTGCTTCTGACCAAAACAATGGTGAATGTGATCCGGAGACATCATGAGAAGCAGTGAGACTTAAAGTTGCAATCTGGTTCCCACTGAACTCCATGGAAAAAGCAATTTTCTGCAACAAGAGGGTATTGTTGCAGAAGAAAAGGAATTGCAGAATGTTACAAAGTCAGTTTTATTTCCTCAAACCGTGGGAGGTATAAGCTCAGTCAGGCATTGTTAGTAAATAAGATCTAGAGCACTTAAAAGAAGGATCCAATCACAAATTCAATTGGTCCATTAACTACATGTAATATTATTTACCTAAGTAGCCCTTCTGGACTATTTCATAACTCAGGTTTAAAGCCTTTTTTAAAAAGATCAATATTACTGAGTGCACAGCCTCTGAGCATGATGAAAGAGTCAGGCCATTTTAGCAGCTATGGTCCATGATTTCTAGACCTGAAGTCCAAATTAGAAATGCAAAATGAGAAAATCTCCCTGAAATACTAAAAAGAAAAAATAGCCTTGAAGAGAAGGATGGAAGGAAGCAGTGAAGTAAGATGTGTTGCAAGAGATCAGTTATTTTACTGGGCTGATACAACTAGAAAATATAGTCAGGTTTTCTAGCACATAAACCCTTCTGCAGATCCAAGAAAGAAGGTGTAGCAACATTTAAAGCCACACACACAGCTTTGCCAACGTGTCAGAGTGAATCTGCAGTAGGAGGGAACAACCAACCGCTCTATTTGTAACTTGGCAGATGCAGGGTTTTGTTGTCTGCTGTAACATGTGATCTGAGTTGGCTGATTGTACCAAGTCCCATCAATCGGGAAAGGTACCTCTTGTCTATTGATCTTGTGTTAAAGACCCAGTATTTTACTGGTTCCTCAGGTAGTCAGATGCTCACATCATCTGGGAGTGATGGGCTCCTGTATCTAAATTCAAGACCCCTACAAGTCTCTTCTGCTTCCATTACACAGGGAGCTCAGCAATCAGGAGCAATGGTGCTTTTCCACCTCTTAATCAGCATCACGAAAAGTCAAATGATGACAAAAGCAAATAAAAACAAGAAAGGTCCTATTTTATAATGGGGCTGGTGATTATATGGATGTAAAGTGGCACTAGCTCCCACCCTGTTGGTTGTACTCATCCCATTTCATACAGGGCATTCTGATTCCTGTGACACAGCAGCATGTGGGAGTGTGTAGTGTGTGTAAAGTGGAAACAAAGGGTGGTTCAACTGCCAACACATCCTAAAAAAATTTGTAGTGAAAACTCATGGAATTTTTAGTGGCAAAAGGCAGTGCTGCTGAGTGACCTTTGCCTGTCTGTCTTCATTAATGATGTGTCTAACTAATGGCTACTATTCAGTGCTGCTCCCCTGCTCTTCTTTATCCTTCCTCTCTCCTCACTGCTTCTTACGCATTGCTCAGACTGTCCCCCTTGCCTTTTCCAGTGTTCCCACACATCACTCTAAAATTTGGGCAATTTTAGTGATGTTCTTTCTCCGACAAGAAACATTAGGAAAACTAATTTTTGTTCTTTCTGTTGTCTCTTCCCCCTTGGTGCTGAAGTGATCTCTGGTTCTCCTGGGCGTGATAGACACATCAATGTGATGAACTGATCCTTTAGTATCAAGTTGTGATCCAGAGTGGGAGACACACAAGAGCGTCAAGAACAGTGCAGCGCCTGTAGAGACTGCTGACTGTAGATTTCATACAGATGGTGACATGTATAAAGCCAGTTCTTAGGTTTCAGCAAAAGCCATTGTTTTCAGCCCTCGACTGAAGTAATACCATTCCTTTGTGATTGTAACATGATCATCCCAGGAGTCCAATCCAAAAGCAGGCAGCAGGAGAACCCAACAAACCCACCTGTGGCAGCTGTGATGCCATTTCACTCTTCTGAGTGAAAAAGGTGGCCCTGTTGGTGCATGGGATTGATACATATGAACTGAGTGTTGGAAGATGCAGAGAAATTTTTGCAGGGATAGCAAAACCATTTTGTGTTATTAGACAAAGTAATGTGGCTGGAAACCTTCCTTCCCCAAATTAGACAAGCTGTTTCTGCCAGGTATGGCTGCTTTTTATGGGCTAAAGCTCTGATTTGTGTGCCAGGCAACATAGAAGTGGTGTCAGGCTGAAATGGCTTGAAGATTTGAACTAACAGTTCAGGGCGAAGGGTCACCCAGCTGGAGAGAGGCGATAGAGTCCAAATTGAGTGGTACGTCCTCTTCCCTTTATCTTGTGTAGTTTCTTATGTGGTTCCCTTAGTTTTTCTACACCTGTTTGTGCTGCGGGTATCACGTTGCATTAGCCAGTCACTGGACATTGTGTGATATATCTGCAATCAGGCATAGACTGGAAAAAATTTTCCTCTCCCCAAATATTAACTCAAGTAGCAGAAAATGCCTCTCTGTGAAGAGAATTCATATGGAAAACATGCATTTTAGGTTCTCTGCACAGATGCCAAAATTTTAATGTGACCATGTTTCTATTTTCGCTGCCTTTCAAGGACGTCATCATTTCTTCTCTCTAGGCACCTATGAATTGCCTAGCCCTTTTCGTATCCGTATTTCATCAATATTTTTGTCACTTTTCAACTGTTGGGCAGGAAACAGTACCACTCTGGGACAAACAAGTGGTCTAGGGTCTACCAGCATTGCCTGTTTCTTTCATCAGAGATTCTGCCTCCAGGAGATTGGTGGTATTGGGAAGCAACAGCTATGGAGCAGTGATCCTTGGGCTCATTCGTTCCATCCACATGTTTGACTGATGCTCTGTTAGCCAGTTTTGGAAGAGGAAGACATCAGGTTTGGAAGGTCCATCTGGAATTGTGCTGGATTTCAGGCTGGGGGTGGCTCAGCAGCTAACGGTTTTGCTGCAATCTTCCATGTGATTCAGGCAGATAGGTATTTGTTTTGATACTGCATGCTATCGTTTCCAAACCCAGTCAGCAGTGTGTGTTTGTTGAGCTATGCAGATGATAGCATGACAATAATTCAGTGTAATCATTAATTTTGTGAATCTTTCCTTTTTGTTTTTATTGCAGCTTCTTAAGTGCTTAAAGTACTATCAAAATGCTTTCTTGGACTGGGGTTGTACTGGGAGACGAGATCTCACTGAGAAATTAAGATATGTGAAGCTTTCTTTTCTTTCTACAAAATTGTTGGAAAGGAAAGGGATCCAATTCTGGCATGATGTTTCATAAGGTGACATTTGTTATAACTCATTGCAAATGTTACTCACCATCTACAAAACATTCAATTAAACTGAAGAGCAATGAAAAATACCCAGTTCCACTTTAGTAGCTGCACTTGTCGCCAGAATCCCTCAGGTTTTTTGGAGCCAACAGATTCTCCCCTGGAGACCTCCACACGGTGGCTACTGTCCTCCACTACCAGTCCCACTTGTTGGTGTTCCCTGCTCTCCTGAGCCAGATTGTCATTGGCGCAAAATTTCCCTTCTCATTTGGGTTTATCCTTACTTTCCTAAAGATCTCTGTGGTCATTACTTATTATCAGAGTTGTTATGCATCCTTTTATGTCTTGTCAGTATTTCAGTGGGAATTGGCTGGACCCCGGAGGGATAATATTTTCAAAAACACAATTTGAAAAATGAGCTATGATCCAATCAAAGTAGTTGGTTATACATGTAGTTTATTGACATGTCAAACTCCAAAGTAATTCAAGATTGTACCTTAGTTCTAAAAGCTTTAGTGGCATAACATTTCCATAGAAAATAAGCCAATGTATTTATGCTAGTTTCTATCCAGATCATAGGTTCTTTTGCCTCTAAGACTTTTGCGTGTGCCTTCAGGTTGAAGCATGTGTGCAGAGCTGTAACTCTGGAAATATAACAAACAAAAACTTTTTTTGTACTTGTAGGAAACCAGGATACTAAGAGAGGACATTTTTTGAGATGCCAAAACTCGTCGTTACAGTGCTCTGGCTCCCCAGGAAATTCACAGATGTAACTTTTGCTGTGTGCTACAACCACCCACTATTTTGCAGTGTCAGCTGGGCTGGAGCTCAGATCCACCCACTCCCACCACACCGGGCCCATTACACTGGAGCTGAAGGCAAAATGCAAATTGGCTCTGCTGAACACAGTTGCCTTATGGCATGCAGTGGGATGGTAAAAAAAGAACCCATGGCATCTCATGCCCGTTTCGGCACCTGAACGACAACATCCTCTTTCTCATTATCCCTTTATCAAAACCTTCTCTTTCTCCTGGGTAGGGCACTAAAATGGAACAAAACTCTGGCTAATTTGCTGCACAAAACCATTGAGCTTTGGGCAAGAAGATGGAATAAGTCATCCCACTAGTTATAGCTGCTGGTGTCCCCTGGTCCTGATCTGGTGTGGTTTATCGATGCCCAACAGAGCTAGATAAGCATAGCTCCTTTTTTCCTTATGCATGAATACCTCTTCAGCCTATGTTTCCTACAATTTCAGTCACCTGCTAGGCTCTTTAAGCTGTGGGAAGGAACAGTAATTCATTCAGTTTGCTACACTTGTTCCAACGCAGGATTTACTTCTCATTTTCCTAGACCATAAACAACATCACTGCCACTGGAGAGCAAGGGTGGTGGCCTTCTACATCAGCTTGTCTTCAGGTCCTATTTATAAATGAGGAGAGTGAGAAAATACATTTAAAAACATGCAAGCTTTAAAAATAAAACTGTGACCTAGTGAAAGAGTAAACATTAGGGAAAAATAAGAACCTATTTTGAGAGATGGAAGCAGACAAAAATCAGCAAAAACAATCAAGATAAATCTTATTACTCTAAATAAGAGGGTATAAGTCAGCAGCTCCCATCACCAACAGTTCAAAGATGCTGACAACCTGGCTCAGCAGTGAAAAAGGAGAGAAGTGAAAAAAACATTGAGCAGGAAATAAAGCAAAGATGAGAAATACACCTATTTGCACATGTGATAAATTATCCATAAACAATAAGATCATGCTTATGACCAGATAAAAGAAATCAATGGCATACTGTTTAAATCAGACTTAAAAATATACTTATTGTGTACCTCTTCTGAGCAGTACTGTAATCTTTATGTTTTCAGATAGCTTTTTACTGTGGTGTTACTCAAGGGGTGTTACAGTCACTGTGTTGAGAATAAAAGAGCTTAAAAAGGCATCGGAAGATTTTACCATGATGGGCTTTTGGAAATTTTGTCCCCTGTGAGGAACAGATTGCTCACCTGTTTTGTTACACATGTTTTTTCTTCCCCCATAGGCTGCCTGGTCACTATGAACAATGGCCCAGCTATACTACAAAAAGGTAAACTATTCACCATACAGAGACCGGATCCCATTACAGATCGTGCGAGCGGAGGCAGAGCTCTCAGCGGAAGAGAAGGCCTACCTCAGCGCTGTGGAGAAGGGGGACTATGCCAGTGTGAAACATGCCTTGCAAGAGGCAGAGATCTACTACAACATCAACATTAACTGTATGGATCCTCTTGGACGCAGTGCCCTTTTAATAGCCATAGAGAATGAAAATTTGGAGATCATGGAGTTGCTTTTGAGCCACAGTGTGTATGTGGGAGATGCTCTGCTTTATGCAATACGGAAAGAGGTGGTGGGAGCTGTGGAGCTGCTGCTGAATTACAGGAAACCAAGTGGTGAAAAACAGGTTAGTCCAATGTTCCAGTTCAGTTTTAAGCTATTATTCTGCGTTAGCAAAGTGGTACTGCACAGGGAGGTGCTGTGCAGGAGTCATAAAACAAAGTCCTTAATGTAGATCCATTGCTTTAAATGCCCAGAGTAGACATGGGCAGTCTGGTTTGGATGATAACTTTCCAGTCTGAGCAAACATGTTCTGCCTGACTTAAATACTCAGCATTTTCAATTTCACTCAGTGTTCTTTTCAGTCTTACAGTGCTTGTGAACATACTGATTTATAGGTTGATTTATATACATGTACTTTGTAAAGGAATTTGGGGCTGTCTGAAATTATATTACAATCTATAAATATGAACTACTGCCATGCTGTTGTACTGATATTAAGTGGAGTTGCTTTTCATAAGTAAGTCCTGAAAACACATGAGCTTATAAATAACTGTAAGCAAGCAAATAGTCTGCTAGGTTTCAGTACTTGGCGATAGTACAGATGTATCATCTTAGTCTCCATCTCTGGAGAGCTTTAGTTCAGAAATGCTGAGGCAGTACATAACGTTACAGCATGAGCTAAGCTGCTGTGTGTCTGAGCAATGAACAACTATGACTTGTAGGAAGGATCCTTAGGTACAAAGCCATCAGTAAGTTACGTAAGGATTCTTGTGAAAACCCACAAAGTCTGAATCCTGTCACTTCAAGTGTCACTTAACACACTGTTCCTAATTTTTTTTCCTTTTTTTTTTTGCTTCTTTTCATTTGCAAGAACTGCTGCCAGTAACTGCAGTAGTTTATATATGTTACTGACCACTGACAATTTTTGCATGTTCTGCAAAACTGCTTAAAAAGGAACATTCAAAACTTGGATAATCCTTGTAAATCAAGCCCCATTTTTGAAGTCTACTTGATCAAATCCCTTTGTGTGTGAAAGAAGAAAATGATTAGTACCAGTCAATCATAGAAGAAATTATTTTCAATGGACAAGCCCCTTAGCACATAGTTTTTAAAAAGTGATTTTATGTAGCCAAAGCAAACAGTAAGGAACAACCCTATCAACATTCAGGAGTGCTCAATACTTAGAAACAGCAGCATTCTGCATGCTGTAGTGATGTGATTCTAAGGTGGGGTTTAAGCACTAGAGAGATGAAGAATCTCTTCTGTCAGATCTAAAATTGAAATGCTCGTACTAGATTTTAGTCTGACAAAATGTAAGTAGCAAAATATGGATTGTACATGGAGAATGAGCTGTTTTTTTCTTGGTCTTCTAGAAAGTTTGACTATCTGTTTGGCCAACAGAACAAAAATTACAATAGAAGGTTTTTTAAGTAGCATGAGGAACTGCCAGTAATTATTGCACAAGTTTCTCCTGAAATGTCATGGAAAGCAAGTGGTGGGATTCGTGTGAACCAGAACTTGTGTTCAGTCAAATTCAAATCCTTGCTGGCTTAACTGGACAGAGACAGTGGTGTGATTTATTAGAGCTGAATTCTGTTCCAACATCTCTAGTTCAGCAATACATTTCGTAGTAGGTCTATTTCATTTTTCTTTATCCTTCTGTAGCTAGGTTTGCATCTGCTGCGAAGTTTACAACTTGAAGGAGAACATGTGTGTGGGAGAAGAGATGCAGTGCCAGTTTCAGCTTTATTTACAATGTTTGTTACAAGACCAGATTTCATCAGTACATTATAGACTAGTACTGGCTTGATGTAAGATCCTATGTACAAACCAGGATTAACTTTTCCTGGCTGTGGTTCAGGTGCCTCTGTAGACTGCAGGAAGTGTTTGCCAGTAGAGGGCTGCAGGACTGGACTTCCACTTCAGCAGTTTCACCGATTGTTCATGGAGTGATGGTAAATTAGCATTTATTTCATGTATAGCAATATAACATAATATGGAAATAAGTGCTCGGTTAAGCAAAGTTGGAACAAAATTGGTTAGCTTGTCAAATCACAACACTAATATAGGAGGGGTTCCTGATGCTAGTTCCACTGCGATATCAATACACGTTCAGTAATTACCTTTGCTGGACCCTGTCTCAGAAAGTCCTTTGGGAATCCTATACTTAATTGGTGTCACAAAAAGCACTTGATAAATCAGATTAACACATCTTTGTCCTAATCAGCTACTTATATGTTCTAAAACATACAGAAAACCTGCTTTTTCTGGTTGAGTAGTAACAAAACTTCACACTTCATGGAACAGTTTGTGTCTGGCTGAGAAATTTGTAAGATAGTGTCACAGCAGTTCTTATTTATAAGGTTGAGTATAATCTATTCATTAAATGTACACAAGGTTCCGTTTGCCTGAACAAACCTGTGTGAAGGCAGCTCCTTGGCTCACATGTGGCAGCCTGTTTCCAGAGAGAGGCTGGCTGTCTTTGCTGTACTCTGGGCAAAGGTGCAGAAGCATCATCTTCTTACTGCTCTCTCCTAAATGTTCAATACATCACCTTCATTCATCTGAGTCTGGGGTCTCCTGCTGTCTGCCTCGTAGAGGTTATTATTTGACTCTATAGCAAAGTCTTGTTGCTCTAACTGCCAGGCATGAAGACCTGTTCCTATTTGCATCTGTTCACATCAACTCAGCCAATTGTTTGCATCTCAAAGGCAGCTGAGTAGCACCATTCAACAAAATCCTTTTTATGGGCATGTATCTTTGCTCATTCCCATAACCTTATAATCGTACCACAGTCTTGACCAAAAAATCTTACAGGTTGCATTATGCCAGCCTTTTGGGGTTACAGTGACTGTATCTCATTAGCAAAAGAGATACCAACACAAGGTAGAAAAACATGGCCCCTGCAAAGCAATGTCACTCACCAGCCACAGTCTCTAAAAGGTGATGTATTCTGGAGGCTTGATACCTCTCTCTTGAGAGCTGCCCAAGGGGAAGAGCTCTGCCTTTCCCCTGTATGTTGACCTTTCCAGAGAGCAGAAGTAAAAAAACTTTCAAATATAAGAAGTGACGTTTGTTGTATTCCCTATGTAAGAGAATCATGTTCTTATTCACAATCTAAGGGACGGGAAGAAATGGATGAAGAGATTGGGTGTCAGAGATGTTTGTGTCCTGTTATTAAGTGAATGCAGGCAGCCATTATTCTTCAAACCTTTGCTAGACTGCTGTTTAAGCGCCATTTACTGAAAATACCCTGACAATGGCGGGGGTAGGTCGTAGCCAGTAACTATAACAACACGCTTCTCCCATGCTGCAGCCGTGCGTGTAAGGGGTGTCTCGGGAGAGGAAGAAATTACTCTGTTTACATGCGGAGCGTATGAGAGCCAGGAGCATGAACCACCTCTCTCTAAAGGCTGCTACAAAGCACATGATAGATGAGTGTGCTGAACAGTGATGTGTTCGAGTAGATGTATTTTCATTTAGGTTTACCTCCAAGCACGGTTCACAGGCTATTTTAAGACCTTAACATTTCTCCTCAAATCTGTTCAGCCCAGTCCTGACAACTTACACCCATGGTTTTGTGTACTGTTCTGTGAGTCTCTTGATAAAGCTGGGGAAAAGACTTCACCAGTTACAGGCAGAATAACTCTATCACTAATAAAATTACAGCTGTTTTGAAAGATACTGTCATCTATGGGAGATTTCGGGTTCAGTGAGAGAGTCAGTGCAAGCATATTGTTTTGATACCACTGGAAGACCATAGAGGTGTGCTGGTGTGCTTCGCTCCCAGGAAAGGGTAAAGCTAGGCTTTAAAGAACCCATTCTTTTCTTCAGATCAGAGCTAACCTCTTCTCAAATGTGCCACACCATGCTCTGAGGTGCGCTCTCACTTTTTTTTTTACTGTCAGTATGCAAGTGTGGCCCAGAGTGCGATGGAAGATGCCTGCGTGCAGAGCATGTAGTACTCCAGGCAGTGGCAGCCCTGCCCACCTACTGCAGTGGAGGTGGGTGCTTCGCTGGCCTGATCAGGACATGGTCTGGACCCAGCACAGTGCTTAGCTGAATTCTCAGGGAAATAAAGAAAAATTCAATTACCTACTCAAAATAGATTAAGTAACAAAAGAGCTTTTCTAGTTCTGTGATTTTTACAAGTTATTTCCAAATGTTACTTAATTTACTCTAATTAATCCTCTGAGTTTTGTTTTTTTTCTAAACCATATTTTGCTTTGGCCAGTCACTTTGTATTGCCGATTGGTCACTTAAATCGTAGAATAATTTGGTTTTCCTTAATAAATGACAGACACTTGGAAATCAAGCAGCCTATTCATGAATATTAAGGGGAATGACGCAACAAACTAATATTCAAGGAACCCAAAGGGTATGCAAGTCTTGCTTTTCCTGTGGAGATTTGTAGTCAGTGAATATGTATTCTCCAAGAAATAAAAGTGAGCCTAATCTGGTGCAGTGATAGCTATTGTTTGGTTTTCAGGACAGTGAAGAGGCTGATACTGTACCTCACAGAGGCAGAGGAGTAGTATTTGTGTACTGCAGACCACTTGGCATGGTAATCCATAGTCAGGTCTTCCACATGATGTGTGTCATGTTATTTAAATAAGACAACAAACCACTGAATAATCATCAGAAAGAGTGGGGCTCGAATACAAATAGTGGAAAACAGCACACACAGCTGCAGTATTGACTTTGGCCCAGACTTATTGAATCAGGTGGCTTATTTCTTTTGGGGTAGGAATGTTAAACTGCAAAGCTATCTGTGCACTGGACAGGTCCAGTACATACAATGGCAAAAGAAGACTTTTTGTACTATTCTACAGGTACACTCAAAAAACAGAGATCTGGCTGGGGCTCTATAGGGTTAAAATTAACAGGGAGCTTGAAATGACTTTCTTTTTTTTTTGATTCAGTGCTACTGTAGGAGCAGGGGAATGTATACATGAAGCCTGTTAAACAAATTCTTTTTTCCAGTAAAATCTTCTGTCTCCCAACCTATTTCAATCTTTGGGTTTTGGTGGGTTTTTTCCCTAAAAGTCATATCAGAAATTTTTTCTACTATACAAACATCAATACAATGGGTTATGTTTTCAGCCAGGCTGGAGTCAGCACCTAAACTTCACCAGCAAAGAGCAGGAAATATGTCTGAAAATTCACATTTTCCTACACATTCGATTCACTTTCAATTTATCATTAGTAATAGTTGTATTTCTAGACATGTTGAAGACAACTGAAATCAGTACAAATTTTCTCTTTGGCTCCAGATGAGGTCTTCAGGGGCATTTTCTTAATAGCCTCTTGTGTGAATCCTGTGAAGTGGCCCCAGTTCTCCACATCACAGCTTGCAGAGTAGCGCTCTCAGCTTGCACAGATCCCACACCGTTTTTTGCCTTGCCACAGTGGCTGTGCCTGCAGTGCACCAGACACGGTCTGTGCTGACTGCTGAGCCCTCCTTTCATTCTTTAAGAAGCTATAATCAGTCGTCTGAATTACTACGCATTCACGGTGTAGCTGTGAGCACCTTTACGGGTAGCTGTTTTCTTCACAACAATCAGAACTGACATCAAATGTTTACATAAGGATGATACTAGCTTCTCTCTGGTATCTGCCAAAATTAGCAATTTGCTCACGGCAGATGGCTCCAAATTAATCTGGTTCACAGATGGGAGTACAAATGCAATTCCTCAATAATAAGAATAAAAAGAAAGGGGATCTCAGTATTTATGACTGATTCAGTTTGTTTCGACGGTCCAAAGGGCTTCCGAATCAACGAAATCTCAACAGATACCTATCCATATGTCTTCCAAAAGAAGGAGCTTTACAGAAATAAACCCAAGAAGAATATGGCTGTGAAGAGGAGAGAAAAAGGCAGGTTTTCAGTCTGAGTTGCTAACCCTCCGATACCTGCTGGTGGAAGGTTGCTACACTTGATAGTATTAGCAAGCTTAAAATTTGACCTCAAAAATCCTCTTTCGGATCAATGATGAGTGAACATCTGCCTTAATCTTTGTGTAAATATCATAGATCAACAGCCTAGAGACAATCTTTTGTGAACCAGAAATGATATGTTGCATTAAACCATTTTATTCTTGCCCAAATCTAGTAGCTTTCTTGATACAATGTGGTTTAGCTTAGTTTTCCTATTCACTTAGGGTCCTGTATGGAGAGTCCAGTGCAAAGTTTCGCTCTTACCACCCATGGCCCTTGATTTCTGCAGACTTGCTGATACTTAGATGTACAAGCTCATGGTTGGCATTGTCAGCCCTGTGCTATCAGTGACAGGATTTTTTAAGTCAAAGGAAGTGGATCAGTTGTCAGATATCTCATGACATAAAAGTTAGATTCTGCTGGCAATTGGAAAGAGAAGAGAATCAGAAGCAGCTGGTGTTCCTCATGCAATGGTTGGAGTGGTTGCTGTGGATCTGTCTTACCTTCAGACAATGTGGCAGGACCAGAGGATATAGGGTTTGTAGCTGTGAAAAATGCTACCCTGTCTACTTCAGTAAAAGGTTTATGTTTCTTTTAGAAGTGAAAGAGAGCATTGTGTACTTCCCATCTAAAATTGCTAAGCCTTGCAGCACTAGCTCCTAACCTAAAAGCTGAGGATGGATGTGGGGAGATCGCTCAAGTAAAGGCTGAACAAAGAAGTCTTGCTTATGTGATGGTAATAGATATTCTAGGTGCACAAACTATCTTACAAAGGTGTGAAGTACAATGAAGTGATCAGAGCAAGCCCAAAGGGCAAGCAGATCTGTGTAGCCCTTCTGCAGAGTTAACCATTGCATACCAGCAATGTTTGTGTTCTTCCTTGAGTTTAAAAAGTTCAGTTAATTTAGGAAGGTGTTGCTGAAATCTGGGTATCTGTATCAAGGAAGTCTATAGGCATGACCTGTTCTCATGGTGTCCTTGCTATTGAGCTGTGTCACAGAGAGGGTAACAGGCTGGTTGGCTTGACTCAGTACGGGCACTGTGCCCTTTGGTGTGACTCAAACCAGCCATCTCCATATTAATATGAGAGCTCCAGAGTGACAAGGGGATGCTGAACCTGGTTAGATGCACACTGAGCAAGAGCAGGTTCTAAAGAATAGATGCAATTGAGAAAAACTGGCCACAAGTTCCTAGTATGAAAATATTTGAAGGTTGCAATAAGGAAGAAAGATTGTGTCTGAAAACAGAAAACTAGCTGCTATTGCTCCAAAGCCTAATGGCTCTGCTAGCATCCAAGCTTTTCATTATTTGTATTGATGCAGTAATAATTCATAGCTATAGTTAGCGTGCCTTTGACATTGGCGGCTACCTTCAAAATGAATTCCATCTAATTGAACTAAACAACAGAGATATCAAAGACCACTTCAGTTAATGATTACATTTAACTGGGAATTTCTTTCCTCCATCCCTACTGCCTTCCTCCCCAAATAGTCTTACATCTATGAGAAGGAGGTGTGGGATGAACCAAAGAACTCAGGTGATATATTGCATAGACCTAATGAGTAACACTGGGGATAGGGCTCACAGGCTGCAGCAGCAGCTGCATCTGACAGTGGCAAATAAATCACTTGCTCCTTCTCCTGGGCCAACATAAAGTCTGTTATTAGTTCCTAGGAGAACTGGTGGGGTCAAGCCAGGAACTGGATCACAGTATGCACAAACATGTTGAGCTTGTAATTTAACATATAGACAGGTGGAGAAGTCAGGAATGAGCTGTTATACAAAATGCTTCCCAGGGAATCTTTATTAATTTGTGGGAGTGATCGTAGCACTTGCCTGTGTTCAGCAACTGTACAGTGTATTTTCAGTCAGGAGTGACAGCTGCATGGGATTCAGCTGGATAGACTGCCTGTAACAAACTATTTGTAGGGAAAAAAAATCCCATTTGTGTTCTTACACAAAGAAACTTTTGGTCTCTCTATAGATCTTTTGACTGAGGTTAATTTTCAAAAAAACCATATTTCATTACGTATCCAGCATCCATGAACGTGCCCAGTTTACTCACCACCTTTTGCTCATTAGCTGCTTCCTTACATCAGCCCCAAGACATCACACAGCACATGATTTGCCTCTGGGTTGTGCAACTACTGAAACCCAGAAGAGGCTTTTGACCTGGCTCTCTGGATTCACTGATACAAACATGCAGGAGAGTCCACCTGGTGCAATAGTTGCAACACACTTTCCAAGCAAAGCTTTTTTGTATGGGGAAAACGAACATAAAAAATTACAGGCTGCTCAGAAACAAAGCTCTGGGATCTATGAAGAACTGCAGGATGGTTTAATGGGAGTCCCCTAGTCCTTATCTTGCTGTTGAACAGAGCTGTGCTTGGGTTTGCAAAGTAGAACGGCACCTTTATGGCTTGTTTATCCCTGTGATGGGCAATCTTTTGGTGGCAACAAGATTGGGGGGGCAGGGGGTGTGTCAAAAAGGCATTGACTGAGAACAATATTCTCCCTGCTCAACTCTGCATTGTTACAGTAAGGGAATGCTGTAATCCAAGGTCTGTGCTTTGTCATTGGAGAACATGTTGGAAAATCACTCATGCCTGCACAAGATTCAGAGTCTCGTGCGTGGTGGGTACTTAATTCATGGCAGCATGAGAGGGCTTGTGTGCTCCACTTAAATACTCTTCAGGTAGACAGATGATGAGTTAGAGGCAGTCTGTGAAGCATGAGGAACATATCATTAACTAGATGTTTTGAACTACCTAGCACTAGAAATAACAAAGGAAGTCACTGCCTAAGTGGTAAAAAAGGAAGATCACAACCACACAGATTTTATTCTCATGTGAGACCCTGCCACCTGTCTAGATTGTCAATTCTTTGCTATTGCAGACCCTGGGGTCTTTCATAAGTATTTCCTTGGTTTGTGTAATAACAATGCCAAAAGCACAGCTTAATAGTCAAAATGGTGAGAAATGCAGTCTCCTGCTTTGTGAGCATCAAGATGTGTTTTGTGCAACATTGTACAGTGCTGGGCTGGCACTAGATGCAGTCACTCGCTCCTTCCTGTGATGCTGTCTTATGATTGAATCTGATTCTTTTCTTTTTGTTCTTTTTTTTAAGGGAACGTGATTGAATAGGAACACAACTCCATTTCTCCCAAGCAAAAAGCCCTCTGTTTTTAAGCCCTGTTGGCAGTGTATTACCTCAGCTAAACTTAATGAAACATCTCTCATACGCACACAGTAATAAATTACAGGAAATAGGGACATTTTATGTACAAAGATGACATAAAAGGCTATAGATAGCATGATTATTAGCCTATATTAGCACATCTTGTCCTTGTTACCACTAAGAATAGGAAATACAGAGACCAGATAAAATTAATTAAAAAGCTGGACAACTCTTCCCTCCCAGAATAAATCCTGGAAAATATTAGAGAAACAGTAGCCATAATAAAATAAAGATTACCTTGAAGACAGAGCCTGCAAATTTCCAGCTAACCATGGACTGTCTTTGTTTCAGCATGCTTGGGCCCAGGGGAAAGCTTATACATAAAATGAAAAAATAGCTAAGGTGCAGCGATGTTCTAAGGCCTTTAGTGTAGTTAAGTAATTTACAGGACTGGATTAAGCAAGCTCTTAAACAAGATTCATTTCCAAATTTAAAAACAACATTAAAAATTGTTAGGGTTTAGTCTTTATTTTTACCCAAAACAGCTGCACCTATCACAGAGTAACTTTTAAATGATAATGAAGAAAAGTGAAAAAATGAAAAAACAACATTTTATGTTTCCAAAAGGGGAAAAAACCTAGCTTCAGGCACATATAAACTAGTCTGCCTATCCAAACTTCAGGAGGTAATTCACTTTACTCTCATGTCAGCAGTACTAGACTGAGTTGGTATCAGAGGGTCTCAGGAAACAGATCTAGCGAACAGCCAGCCAATCTCTGCATTTTGGAAAGGGTCTGGTAGATCCATAACATGCTGGGAGCCGGGTCCCGATATCATTTATGCCACTTTTTCTCTAGCAGCTTCATTAATGTCTGGACTTTTGACAGTCCGAAACTTATGTCTCTTGTTTGTTTTAACAGGACGTGTCATTATTCAGGTAGTCCCAGGCTACATAAGATTTTGATAAAACTTATGATATCTAGTCATATCATACAGATAACGTGGCATAACATGTAAACTGTCATTACAACAAACTTCTCAACCATTCTTACACAGCTGAGACGTCATAACCAGGAGAGGGTGCAGTTGCTCACGGCACAACACTGGTCTTATTTCTCTAAATAACGGTAGGCACTCGCTAGCCCCTCTTCCTGCTGGATTCAGTAGTTCTTAACTGGAGCAAGACACAGGAATTCAGGGCAAAGCATTCCTCAAGACTAAACTTCATTTAAATACAAGAGGTTTAAACACAAGCTAAGTCTTTAACAGCATCCCTTGGTGACTTGGAGAATAAACTCCACACTGACTGCACTCTTTCTTCATTTCATCATCAAATGCCTCATCTTATTTCCTCCATCCACATCAGAAAGGGAGAGTGGCTTAGAGGAGAGACTGCTCTGTCTGGAATAAGTTGCCATAGGCTATTTAAATGCATATTTGCAAAATCCTTTCCTTCTGCAGGCTTCTCTCTGGATTTCTCATTTTTAATCCCCAACAAGAGAAGTTATATAGCATCAACCACAAATGATGACATCTTTTGACAATCTTTCTGGTTGTGCTGCATTTCCTAAACACATGGCTGAACACAACAAGCTGTGATGCAGTCCTGCCTCAGTCAAATGCACTAGGTTTCTGTTTAGCTCTGAAAACTAATCCCTTGGGTCTGCCTCCATTTTTAAACACATGGATAAGAAGCCAAATTAAAACTTGAAGAATCTACAGCGCATATATCTGGATTAATTTATTTTACTTTTGTTTATTTGTTCCTGAGAAAGAAGTTTGGTTATGCAATTATCACAAATGTAATTTTTCACATTATTTTAGTAGTAATGCATTACATCATGCTATTTTTTATTCAAAGTTACCTATTTCGGTGAGCATGTACCATCTAGTAATGTTATATCAGCATTTTGCTTACTACAAGGCACTAAAAGGTACTAATTTTGTCCATTTTGCAGTATCAGCCTGACGGGCAGAGACTTCATTTGACTTTATAGGCATGCAAGTCACTGTGCAGATTTTAGACCAGGAGGAGCCTTTTCTTCTGCTAGATATTCTGGGACATTTGTATTGAAATCACTGGAATGCTTCAATAACAACAGCAGAGCTTGCCTAAAAGTACATCTACAACCACATGTGCTTTATACTAGAGTTAAGAACTTGTTCATAACCAGTAAAAAAGCCAGTACATTACTTTTTTTTTATCAGTTTGTGTTGTTCGTTATATTTCATCAACTAAATCACATCATATCATTCAATGAATTGCTCTTCAGAGAAGAACAATCCTCCCTATTAATATAGATATTGTCATCACTCTGATACAAGATGTCTCTCAAGGCATCTCTGATTAAGATACTCAATTATTGAAAGCAGCACCACTGCCTCTCCTAAAATGAATGCTTAAATTGATAGAAGCGTGTAACATTTTTCCAGAGTCCTACATAAGGAAACAAATGCCCATGGGGTTCTGTCAATGAAAGAATTTTTTATGGGTTTAGGCAGGAAGCAGGACTCAATCGGTCATGCCAGTCACAATATGCTTTTTTTTCAAGACTCTTCTGCTGGTAACATGGCTGATCTGCAGTCTAGCAACACTGACTCTGTCTCTCATTCTCTATTTATAAAGCTGCAGCTACAAGTACCACAGGATTGCTAAAGCTCCTTTGACCACTGAGCCTTGCATTAAATTGATGTAGTACAAAATCTTCTTTTTAGAATGACAGAAATTGGCTGTGCCCGTTACCTTGCTTGTGGATGGTGTATGCACTTCCCCCATAGTACTGCATGCAGATAAACAAACTAGAAGTAGGAAATCCTTGCTCAGTAAGTTACCCAAGCTTCCATTTTAACAAGTGTTACATTTGAAGTTTTCTAGCAAGGTTGCATGAGTTTGTTCTATTTAGCAAAACGTTGGCTTTTGGCAGTTGGAAAATCCTTCATAACATATAGTTGTATCAAAAAGTTACGCAAGCTGAAAATAATGCAGATTATATATTCACAGTTTGCCATAGTTATACTTACAATTTATTGCACTGGTCCAGGTGAGGTGCTAGTTTATGGAACGGAGATGGCTTGAAAGTGTGGCAATTCCATCTGTAATAGGTAAAAGTATTATTAGTTATTTTCAAAGTGATGTCATTCTCAGTGCCAGACAGAATGCGTATATAGACTCTCTCTGCCCCAAGAAGCTTGCAATTAGAGATTAGCAAAACTAAGAAAGTAAGGAATTTTGTGGTTAGGCTTTGCTTTAGTTTCTAGATATTCTCTTTTCAGTTCAGGTCTGAAGCACTGAAGGGTTATCTGGAGAGACTGCAGCTGTGACCATCAGTAAAGGTGAGCACCGAGGAGAGACCTGAACATGAAGGGAGAGTAGCGTCTGGAAGGGTTACCAGACCATAATCAGGAGGACTGTCAATAGAGAGGGGCAGAAAAGCATAAGACACAGAGATAGAAATAGAAAACCACCCCCAGATAGTCATTACACGGAGCCAGGCTCTTTCCTCAGAGTTCAAGATTTTGTACTTGACTGGCAAGTTCCTTTGCTGCAGAACAGCTTTTTATCACCTGGTTGTACTTTTGTATGTGCATACATAGATAACAGGTGCTGTGGAAACACTATAGCTTGCTTTGAAGTCCTCAGGTGTTTAAACCTGGATATTGGCTTTCATGGTCTGTAAAAGGCATTCATACTAGTCTTGCAGTTTGGTTGAGGAACAGGCTTTTGAGGTGTATCTCCTTAACCTCCCCATTTACTGCTCTTTGGTTCACAGAGCACTTGAGCTGGATTGCTTTTACACAGCATTAACCAGAGGAGTGTTCCAGGGACACTCAGATACCAGACTAGATTAAGTACAAAGTAAAACCCTTAAGAGACCATACAACGTGACCATCAGGTCTTCAGTGCCAGGTTGTTTGGTGGTGGTTTTCTTTTTTTTTTTTTTCCCCTTTGTAGTTCTGCTCCTCTTACACTGTACTAGTTACTGACATAAGCAGCGATTCCTACTCTTCCTGTCCAGAGCTGCTTCCCAGCAGTGCACTATTTACTGGAAAACTTGTTTTTCAGTTCAGAGGAGAGTTTAGCTATACTGCTCAGTGCTTTTATGTGAGCTAATCCTCTGTTTTCTTCTTTAACAAATTAAGCTTGTTTCTCCCCCTGCCTTTTTAAATAAAGGAGATATTTCACTCACTGCAGTATTGTTCAGACCAGTAGTGATACAGAGGTAAGGAGCCTACCTTTGTGAGGATTAAATCTAGAAAGATGGTAACAAGCATTCAATCACTTGCTGTTAATGGTAGCATTAATTTCTTAGAAAACATTACCAAAATGAAATACAGGCAAGGCACATGCTCCTATGTAAGTAGTGACAACAAGGTTCTGAAGAACTCAGCTTAACAGCTTGTGTCAGGTGATGAGGTTAATGGAAAAGAATTTGTTATTCAGGTCACTTAATGAAAATAACCTTGGAAGAGCTTAGCAGAGCCCTTGAGGTAAAATAATTTATTCCTCTTCTGCTTCTATCACTGTAAGTTAACCCAAGACATAGAAAAAGCTGATCTAAACATGAACTCAACCTGTCAGAGCAGTGCAGGAAGAACATCAGCAATTACAGTGCATCGATGTAATTTCTGCTGCCCCTTCAGTGATAATATGTAGAATACAGCCTTCAAAGAAGAGGCTTGTTTTGCACAGCCCCATCTTTAAAACAAGACAGTTTATTTGTTAAGATATAGGTTACTAAAACACTGTGCAAGACAGTGAAAATACTCACCACGAGACATAAAATTTTTAACCAATGCATCGTCTTTGGATCAGCCAGGCATAGAAGAAAGAGAGGCCACACCAGCCATCATTCACAATATTCCTGTTCTGTGTTTTGGTGGCTTGTTTTGCTGCTCAGCTATAATCAGAAATAAGCTTCAGCTCCCGTGATTTGAGGCCTTACAGTGATCTGTCCCCAGATCCCAGGGAGCCTGTATGTCTCTGCACCAAAATTTCCCTTCTTACGCTTTAATTAAGTGCTACACACAGCCCGGGAAAACATGTCTTCCACACAGCAGCTGCCTGAATCCTAACATAGTAGTGCTCTATTTTTGGGGTGAGGGCTCATGATATGAGCCAGAGTAGGGGATTAGAGATCCTGATTTGATCCCCAAGCTTGAGACAACCATTTTGAGAGCCATAGATCCAGATTTATAAAGCCTATGGAGCAGACATACAAGGTTAGCACTATCCCCACCTGTAACATTACTACCTTCTCAGCAAGTGTCCATTTCATATTCTGAGCAACATGAATGCCTCATCTGTGTAAAGCTGAAAATTCTTTTCACAGCCCTGGGTACAATAAATTCCACATAGAAAAACAAGATTAAACTTGACAGTAATAGGAGTGATAGAGGGGGAAAGCGTTCTTCCTTTGAAGCAGAGGCTGTGAATACAGCAGCCAGTAACTGACTAAAAAAGGAGGGGGAAGAAAGATAAATGCAGTTATTCAAGAATCAGGGCTTAAAAAAAATGCTTCTGAGAGAGAAAAAAGAAAAATCTGTACCTTTCTCTTGACATTTAACAAGCTACCTAAACAAGTTAAGCAAAGGAAAAGAAAGTTAAAGGCCTTATGAAGAGAGCTGCTTTCAGCTGTTCGTTACTAGGTATCTTAAAACACACTTATCCAGCCTTGCTAAGAGACACCAAGCCCTCCATAACCCATAGCAAACCTTCACTACCATTCTCTCTTCTTCTCATGAGCAGTATTTATAGGCTCCCTCCTGGCCGCCTCTGCAGGGACCAGCCTTGTTAGCAAAACCTCTTTACACCTGTGTGTCTGTAGGCTGCCAGGGATTTAACACCTCATGTGCCGCCTCCAAGGTAGCAGATTTATATTATTGCCAAAAATTCCTCTAGCCACCCAGTGAGCCCTGGTCTAGTAAATGACCCTGCATCTTGGTGTGGTGCTGACCTTTGGAAGAGCGTTGTGTATTGTGAACAGGCTCTGTCCTGCTGTCAGCTGGGTTGTGTAGAGGTTTATCAATTAACAGCCCACGTGTCTTCAGCTCTTTACTGCTACAGAGGCACTTAATTCCCAGGGCACTCGGATTCAGTGGGTGGAGGTTCCCTATCTCACGACCAGTCTTAGGTATATCCTACAGAAGGATTTCTAACTGGTTGCTTCATGCTACTTTATTGCTGCTTTACTTTTGGATTTTTACAGACTGAGTAATGTTTCCTGTCATTAGGACTCTTTGACAATAGTTTCTTTGAAACGCCTTTGACATTTGCAAGGGGAAGCAGGCCTACTGTTCACCAAAACCAGCAATCACCCCTTGAGCAGCAGGATGCCAACCACCAGGGCAGAAGTGGTGGGCACACGAAGTACAGTATGCTTAAGTAATGATTAACACACAACAAAGAGAGCTGCCTGTGCTGCAAATGGAAACATACTGCGTGCTTGGGATGTAAGAGCATTTTGCTCTAATTTTGCACTCTGCATATAGTAATAAGACACAACAGGGTGTGCATTAAGCTCATCTTTTGAGAAATGCAACAGTAGCTGAATAATGCACACCCTGGAGTGTCTTATTTGTAGTGGACTATGGATCATTAATTTTACATTGAAATTTTTTCAAACCCATTAAAAAAACCCCAAATCTCTTCTGAGGGCAGTTATGTAATGTATCCTTCCACTGAAAAGTATTTCCAAATAAAAAGAGTAGGGAAAAGGTGAGGAAGAGCTTTGCAGACCAGTGCTTGGTTTGGTTTGTGTAGGGCCTGCTACAAGCGTGTTCCTGGCCTGCTAATGCAGTTATACAATGCTAATAATGGTAGTTACATAAATCTATTCAGTCTGCACTCTTTTCGAGACTTTCTTTTCTTTTTTATGTAATTAGGGCTTTTGTCTTCCTTTTTTCCCTGCAAAAGTCCACCTTTTGGTATATGAACCAATATTCATTTCAGAACAGGTTCACATATAGAGTGTTTGGATGGGGATGTGACTGACTTTTACACCAGACTGGGAACTGAATGGTCACAAGTTCCTGTTGTGAGGCAGACAGGCATGATTTACAAGCAGATGATTTTGCCAAAATGGCAGTGTGTGTGTATTCATGGATACAATAGGATTTGAAGAACAGAGGGTGTTATAGAAACTCTGTTTTGTTATGACATCACTTCAAAAGTATGAAGGAGGGTCATCTGATTTCTGCTGTTCCAAATGAAATATGACTATGGTTTATCCTTTTATATAGGTTCCAACCTTGATGATGGACACCCAGTTTTCAGAATTCACTCCAGATATCACCCCAATAATGCTGGCGGCTCACACCAACAACTATGAAATCATCAAACTACTTGTCCAAAGACGGGTAACAATTCCACGCCCACACCAGATCAGATGCAACTGTGTGGAATGTGTCTCCAGTTCGGAGGTGGACAGCCTGAGGCATTCGAGGTCAAGGCTGAATATCTACAAAGCCTTAGCCAGCCCTTCGTTGATTGCCTTATCAAGCGAGGACCCCATCTTGACCGCCTTCCGACTGGGCTGGGAGCTGAAGGAGCTCAGCAAAGTGGAAAATGAGTTCAAGGCTGAATATGAAGAGCTTTCACAGCAGTGCAAGCGTTTTGCTAAGGACCTTTTGGATCAAGCACGGAGTTCCCGAGAACTGGAGATCATTCTCAATCACAGAGATGATCAAAGCGAAGAGCTGGATCCCCAGAAATGTCATGATTTGGCAAAGCTAAAGGTAGCAATAAAGTATCACCAGAAAGAGGTAAGAGTCATCTAAATGCGAAGGGGTGTGAAGGCTTCATGTATGGGGTGAAATGATTCATTTCTCTAGACTCTAGGGGTTCAGGGTTGATAACAGAGAGCCAGCAGGGGTGAGTTTGGATTGAGTGGAGAACCATGTGCAGGCAGGTTAATCACAAACCAGGAGGTTCAGTGCACCTTGATGACAGTGTCAATCTGATGACAGTTGAGGGCAACAGGACTTGGACTTGCTGCAGTGTGTTATGGCTTCTACAGCACCAATACTTTCTGTTTCAAGGATACTTGAATTCCATTTTATTGTAACCCTTCCCCCTGCAAAGAACAGTCTTCAGACATTTCCAGGTTTGTTAATTCCAAAAGCTTTTCCCAATAGCTGCTTTTATATGGGAACCAAAAGCTAGAAGGGGTTGCTTGGCACATGAAGATATTATTATATTATATTATAATATAATATACAATTCACTTCCTCCAGCCACCAAACACTTCCTAGCACCCATTCAATGCTAACTCATAAGGGTTAGAGAAACGACAGCAGCAGAAGAGAGTACTCTCACTGTCCCAGGTCTCCACATTACCAGCAATTTTGATAGGTGAAAATCCTCATGTGATGCAAATACTTCACACCTGAGACAGCTCAGGTTGATTTGTGCTCCTTGATTCATCCATGCTTTAGGAACTGAGAAGCAATTCCCAGAAATTCAAGCTCCTGCCCGTAGTACCAGAAAGGAAAGACATAAAGGGCACAGAGCCTTTCAGAAGTCCTGCAAATCCAGAGATTTATAAGCTGATTCAATAAAGGCCATGAACCCAAGGAGAATGATGACAACAGTTTCATTAATTGGCTCTGGATTTTCTTTCTCTTTCCAAACCTGGACAGAATTTAGTACATGACACATTACTGTTGGCCGGTGATGTTCCGGGTTATCTGAAGGAGGAATTTAGCTTGCTTGGTGGAGGAACTGAACCGCAATGTCTGTTACATTCTTCTCTGTCCGGAGGATGACAGGAGTGACGGAAAAGCCTGCCACATTACTCTTTTCACTGTCTTCCCCACATTTGACACTTTGTTTTATGCATTGACCCCGATGAGGACAGCCTGATATGAAACATTCCACCTCCCTTAATGGCTGCTCATGTCATCCAAGGTAAAATAGTCGAGAAGTGAAAGATGCAGATTTTCCTTTCTTCCCTTTGGTCTGTTGTGCCTCCTGGGTACCAGCCCCTTGATGCAACAAGCTGGAGCCGAAGCCTTGAGCTTTCTGGGATCTAACACCTGGTCACTTACTGCTCTTAACAGGCTACTGCAGTGAAGTGTCAGGGTCAGTGGCCTTTCTGTCAGGTTGTGGTTTTTACTCTTGCTGATGGGCTTAGGTAACACCACAAGTGCTTTAGGGACATGAACAAGTAACAAAGAATTAGTCTGGGAAGGGAAATACAGTATATCAGGTCAAATATTTCTTCAATCTAAGAAGAGCCAGAAACTCTACTTCTGGTTGTGTTTTTTTTACTGGCTTGAGAGTACTGGCCAGATGCTGCATCCACGGACACCCTTCTGCAGCCAGGACATTGGCACTGCTGGGCGTAGATCAATGCTGATTTCGATGTCTTGTCCCAGTTCAGGCTCATTATTGACATCCAAGCATAAATCTGCAGCAATGTCTTACACATTAAGAAACTGCAAATCTGAAAGAGTTCACTGTATTTGAAGTGTAGTGCTGAACAGTCCTGAAGCTTTTTTATTTTAAAATAACATATTTTTCATCTTTGCTACCTTGCTTGACAGCTTTTATCTCTTTTTTAGGCATATTTGGCTGAATTCCAAGCATATGGACAAATTCCATGTTTTGTGACATATTCATGACAGTTCCAGCATATATAATTGATAGCAGATATGCTCTGTGCTGCCAGCTGAAGTCAGTGCTGTTTCCAGGTAGAACAGTGGTGGGCAGGGACAGAATGAATGAGTTTGGGAAGCCAGCACTACCGAACCCCTTCATCCTACCTGGTTATTCATAAATACCTGATGCATCCTGCAGGATCCTGTTTGTATGCAACAACGTATTTCTTTATCATGATAATTAGTCAAATACAAAACACCAAGCAATATTTAAAAGTCATTACCAACTTCTGAAAAAACTTTGTCAGGGAGACACTGAGAAATGCCTTTGAATCATGATTGAAGAGTATCAGACTGAGAGAATTTTTGGGGGGGACAGGAAGGAAAATAGAAACAAGCTTGGATTTGCGAAAGACAGTTCTGCAAAGAGAAATGGCAGACTTTTTAAAAGTAGATCTTGTTCTGCTGAAGTTTTTAATGTCTTAACATTGTATGGGATTGGATTGGATTGGATTGGATTGGATTGGATTGGATTGGATTGGATTGGATTAGATTGGATGGAGAAGGTTTCTACATCTTAACATTGACAAAGTTAGAAGGCAAATCTCTAGTAGCCTAAGATAAAAATCCAAAGTGGACCTTAGTTATTTTCTGGGGCTGTAAATTGTTACCTCAGTTGTTAGTTCTTTATATTCAACATACAGAATGTGTAATCTCACATTGATTTTAGACCAATTGGTAGACAAATTTCCTGCAGCTTTTTTTCTTTTTGAGTGAAATTAGCCTCAAAATTTCCCCCAAAATATGAAATTAATCCATTTCAGCTTAATTGGGCAGATACGTTCAACTTCAAGATTCTTTCTAGAGAAGTTGTTGAGAGGGTATTGGCAAAGAGATCATTGCCTTTGGATGGAGGGCCAGTACTGTGTGTTTTGGGTAGGGAGTACATCTTAAAGTTACTTTTTCTTTGTACCAGCATAAGTGATCTGGGAATTCAAGAGCACTCTTCACCAGACACATTATTCAGCGTTCTTCTCTCCAAGGCATTTCAGATGAGCGTGCTGTGCCATTTTTATAAATCCCCATTGCCCTCCCATACTGAAGCGTAGGTGCTGGTTTGTTTCAGGTACAGAAAAGTCACAGTATTCAAATTTCTAGTGCAAGTTGGTGATCTCTGGCAGTGAACATACAGGACTGAAAAAAATCCTGATGGGAAAATCTAGACACCTTGAGGCAGTTCTTCTCCAAACTGGGCCCTTGGAGGAAAGCTTTTTAAAGCTAGTTAGACTGCTAAATATTCAGGTAAGTAGGCAGTAAGTTTTTAAACAGAGTATAATCTGGTTAAGTGCCTAAATCCTGCTGGAGATTAGACACTTATCTTGCTGAGGCAATTTGAAATTCCACTGTGGAACTAGCTGCATCTTTTGGCACCTAGCTACTGGAGAAAAATCTGACTTGGTACGTTAAGTTTTAGCAAACAATTAGCAATCATCCCCACCATGGATACAAATCCCTGTTCCCTGCACTGAATCCAGTAAACATACTCCTGGTACACACAGTTTTATCCGTGATCTGGACTGAGTGCCTCAGTCTTCAGCAACCTGGACGAGGGCCAGATTAGTGACAGCAACCATTTCAGTTCAGTCCTACCTCCAGAGAAATACTGGCCTCATCACAGAGGCCTCACTTCAGTCTGCATCCCCAGGTAAATTTCTGGCTCATGATGCAGATAGGGGTTTCATCTTTACAAGGGTAGAACAATTTCCCATTCTTTTTTTTTTTTCCCCCGCAAAAAAAGCCTGCGAGGTACAAGTTTTGATTTCTCCCAGACATTATATATGTGAAATATTTTATAAGCTGACAAATGTATCACTCATGAAGAAGACCTTTTTACCTTGGAGGAGGTAACAATGGAGAAATTTCTTGCTTTTTATGTTTGTTTTTAATAAGCCCATATATCCTATGAGGTAAATTACTGTTTACACAGAAAGAAAAATTTCAATAACACAGAAAAGATTAAAACATGTCCTAAGGTAGCTTTGTAGTATATTTTGTGGTTGTAAATGCTAAAACCATGCTGTGCAATGTTCACAAGCTCCCTCTCCATCTCATTGTAAATGTAGAATAATTGTTTCACATTACAAAAGGGACCTGATAACTTCTTTAGAAGATAGGAAGGATTTAGTAGTTGTGATCACTGTTTGCATGGCAGTCACAAAATATTAGAAAAAAAAAAGGATAGCTCTAGTACATTGCAACACATGATGGGCTAGATCCAGCAGAGATAAATCAGTTTTCTCAGTCCACTTTCAAAATAAATTATTTTCATAAAACCACAGGAATTCATGTTCTAAGAGACAAGTGGGCTTTTCCTAAGTGCTCTGTAATATATGGACATTTGTCTTCATATTATTACTTTTCCAATTCTTTTATTCATGACTAATTTTGGAAGGCTTAATAAGAAAAGGCATAGCTTGGCTTTTGGGGATCAATCTTCACTATGCTGTTCTGGCACCAAATTAGCTCTGCGTTTGTTAGTTTGTTTGCATTTCTAAGAAAAGGTGGGTGAAAGTAATCTCTTAGGGTCTTGCCAGTCACATAAAGCACAGTCGTATGTAGAGTGTACCATTGCTGTATTGGAGAATCAAAGCATAGGCTGAATGCAGATACAGATTTTATGTCCTTTAAGGTATTTTTACATTGCCCAAATAATGTAAAGCAACCGTAGTGTAGCAGTGAATCAGGTCTAAAAGGGCATATTTCTCCTTGTATATAACATTCTGCTAAGCCACAAGAATAGCAATATACAGTCAGCCTATTCCTGTTTCCTGCTCTCCATCACAGGTTATTCACATCTTCAAAATGAAGTACAGGTAATTGCAAATGGCTATGAAGGTTCAGTTTATATGTCTGTAAGAAATGCACACAATGCAAAGCACTCAGGAAAAAAAAAATTTACCTATGACTATATTGCTTAGCAGTTTGACTGAATTAGATCAAAGGAGTGCATGAAATTCCCTCTCAGAAACCTTAACCTTGGTCTCTCTTACTCACTGCGCTTTAATCAATGACAGGAAAGGAGAGAAGAAGAATTGTTTGCTTTTCTAATTTAAAACCAGAGCTCTTTGCTGTTTTCTCTTCAGGATGAAGCTTCAGAAGTTTTAGTTCTTTTTTTTCCAAGACATTTACATAGACAAGTACCTCCTGAGATACAGTACTGGAGTGAATGAATAATCATTTCTGCCATGCTACATATTTTTCAGTTGCGTCTTGACTCTTGTCAACTGTGTGGCTGCAGTTAGAAGCACAGCATCATTCTCCAGGGATTATGGATAAACCTGGCAAATTTCTAAGGGCAATTCAGTTAGTGTATAAAACGAGCTTTTAAAAATATCAGAGATGCATGAAAAATGAAGTGTGAGGTCTGTGAAAATCAAAGCTCATCTACTGCACCTTGTTTACCTGTTTTGAAAGCCATTCAGATATCTTGATGGATAGCCACAGATCTTTCTTTGCTGGCAGGCAGTACTAAGTTATTCTCCTGTGGTTTTGTCTGTTTTCTTGCCATACTGCCTGGAGGTTTAATGATACAGGGCTGAATATTTGTATTGTGCTCTTTAAAGGCACAATAAAAAGCTAGCTTTTCAGTAAGACTGAACAGCTCAGAAGATTAATAAACAGGCTTTTACTTTCCTGTTTCTAGAATGAAATCATACCATGTCATGAAAAGATCTTTATTAGAACTAGATGGGGGAAGCAGAGCTGCTCCTCGTGGAAGCTTTTTTCCTTTCTACTGACCTGGAATACCTGTATCCCGTAGAGTATTAGATGGTGAGGGTGATGTGGTTATGCTACATCCAGATCTGCCCTACACCACAAACCTGAATGCAAATTTAGGGATTTCAAAAGCATTGAATGTCCAAATGTCACCTTTCATTTTCCAACAGCATTCATTCATTCATTACTGTATGCAGCAAAGTTACCATCTGATGTGAGGAGCGGTGGCCTGTGCTAAGTGAAACTGTTTTTTCTCAAACTCAGTCCCAGCAGGCATATGACCTACAAAATCTTCCATGCATGTGGTACTAACCGAGGTGTTATCAACAGTCTCAGTGGCTGGACTTTGGGGTGACCTGTGGGGCACTTACCTGCATTTGCACCCTTAAAACAGTGTTTCCTGCTGATCACTGGTAGGACAGCAGGGTGAGAGGTGCATATCTTGGAGCCCTTACTCTATGGGTTTGTGCAGTCAGATCTATTTAATCAGGTTTGGAAATTAGCATTGAAATTTACCCTGAGAACTGCATTGTGTTATAAAAATTAGGACAAGTGGCATTCATTTAAGTGTAACTTCTCTGCAAACTTGGAAGAAGAAGAAATATTCAGAGAACTGATGGTTCATTGGTTTGACAAAGTGTACTTGAATGTTTATTTGAGGAAACAGTATTATTTGGTATATTATTCACGTAACACCAAAATGTTCTAACTTGATGAAGGTTAGCCACATATTGCAGCTGTCACAGAACAGAACTGCAGAAGACTATCTTTTGACAGCAAAATCATCTCTGACTAATCTTGCCATGCACAAATTTGAAAAAACAACACAAGACTGTTATGTCAGTCAAGGACAAGGACTCTGCTTATATTAGTGTAATGTGTAGCAAGCAGTAAGTGCCTGGATCATTCTTTAAGTCACTTTTGGTGCCTTGTGCCTCTGATGTAAATGTTCTCTTGGACAAAGACAGAAAATATGTTGAAAGCTAAGGGGATTGCCACTGTTTTAAGAACATTCAAGAATGATTTAGTGAGTTTGTAAGTTCCCTTAACTTCATGTATTCCATCAGTCTTCTTGTCAGCAAGAGAAGAGGCTTGGGAAGACAGAGTTAAAGTACAGGACATGATTGATTGGCTTTCTATAGACAACAGAAACTGGAAAGGAGAAGTGACGCCTTGTATAATCCAAGTGTTCAGTCTGACCTCAGCTGAAGGTCTAGAGTGCCTTTCAGAGTCAGCTTTACGTCAGCAGTGAAGAGTATATCATGTTATTTCATACTTTATTTTGAATGATATCCTGAAATAACAAACTCTGTGGGAAAAAAAATATCGCTATGGGTTCTCCCTTTTGGATATAAAAGTGTTCGTTGTTATTTATCTGATTTCTGTGAATTTCAGCTTTACGTCTCTCACTTAGTGAAGAGTGTTATGAACTGAGATTCCACTCCCCTTACACTTCTTGTGTAGGTGTAAAGGATCCATCGTCATCCAGACGAGCCATTTAGGTGTCTCATGATTGAGAACAAAGTTACCTCATAGTTCTTCACTGCAAGAAAAGTGAGATGGATAGATGGGTTAATCATAATCCCCCCATACTAAGATGCTGTTCAGAACAGCATTTAAAAGCTGTGACTGCAGTTTTTGTGTTCTTATTCTTTCTCTACAAACCCCAGCTGGCTGAGTAAACATCCTTCAACAAAGCATATGGCCTCCTCACCCTACAATAGTGATATTGCTCAGAAGCAGAGGTAGCCTTTAGAGGTTCCCAAGAATGTGAGAAGTGTTTATAGTGTGCTGGTCTGTTCTTTCCTGGATATTGGAGTAAATTTATTCATTTAGGAGAAGGTAAGGTAGAAAGAAAGAAGAAACCAAAATGAAATATATATTTCTCAGAAAGGAAGGAAAGGAAAAAATGCTTTAGAACTTTTTTTTAACACTAATAGGATAAAGTAGATATGAATTTAAAAATACTTGTGAATTACTTTTTAAATTGTTGTGTTTGCTTTACTTATCACATATTTAATGTAAATGTTAGAAATCCCCTAGGGAGAGTAAACCCAGCTTTTTACTTAAAAGTCAGTATCTTCTCCACTTCAACTAAAGCCTGCCAGAGCTCCTGGTATTCATTTGCAAGGTCTGTAACTCTTGAAGTGCTGCCTGCAAGAGGACTTAGGGAACTCTACAGGATTTGTCTTTAAACAGTTTTTAGCCTGTTTTTTTCAGTGCTCCTGTAGAATGTGTCTGATATCCCCTGTTCAGCTATTGGAAACCAGTTACTGTGTTGTGAATTAACTGACTCTCTCTTAGGTACATCACTTATATTCAGCGCTTTCTTGTGCTGCAGCACTCTACCTTGGGGAACCCGGTCTGTACTTAATCTTTGTAACAGAACTGTATCCTGGAATCTTTGCTGAAACGCTTCCTACAGGAATTTATTTCTCAAGTACAGTCTGCTGTCTGCTAAAATAAATGCTGAAAAGTTTTGCTTATGTCTGGACTCTTGATCAAGGTCTAACCCAGACCTGATGGGATGTCTGCTAGCGGAGGATGGCCTCCAGAAGCTTGCCTTTATTCAATGCAGAATTTATGCCTGTACTTAAATCTTGCTGACACAGGCCATAAATAGAAACCCATAGCTAAACACGTTTAAGAGTTCTGAGTAGAGATGGATTTAATTTCAAGCTTAAATACTTTGTTAATTGCTTCTTCCATGGGTAGGTATCTAGGATTTGCAAGCCTAGAACATATCCTAGAACACGTGGGACCTCTTTCATTCACTTTCATGGAACTGTAACAGGCTTTTAGTCTTTCATTTTGCCATCATTCTCATCACTAGTCAATTTCCAATTATTACTGCTTAAGCTGAGTTCATGTCTGTTACCACCAAGAGATGTTACGGATAGGAGACCTTTAGTTAAGATTCATGTTTCATCATCACTTAAAATATTTTAAGAACAGATTAGACAAAATTCTGTATAATTTCAGGCCATATGTTCATCTGTGGAGGATCTGGAGTTTGTTTTATTCACCAGCAGAGGGACTGAGCAATTTGGGTAGCACCCAGTTTTCTTGAAGGACGCTTCCAGCTCAGCTAATGATCTTCTTAATGGGAGGAATGACTGCCATTTGGATTTCCATCAGTGCTTCACTGTTAGTAGTAACAGGCATGTGAGCAGCAGCTGTGTTTTTGATAGGATATTCATCCTATATTTTCCTGAGAAGAAACTAGTATTTCTTGCAAGTGCCTGATGAGGAGTGTTGAGTTGTAGTCCCCTTTCCCCGAGTTATACAGCCTGCCCTCCAACTTCTTTGTCTCATTTCTTCCTTTTTCTTCCTGTTACAGAAAGTACTTAATTAACAGGATGAACAACCATTAGGTGTTTACCCTTTGCAACTCACACTTCAGCAGCAGAATGTAAATAACTTTGCAGTCATTAACAGGGTTGAACTTTAAAAAGAAATGTGCTGCAAAAGAGGATTTTCTTATTCATCTCACTGTTCACAACACTGCAAACTTGAGGAGGCTGGTATTTCTTATGTAGAATATCTGATCTCATAGGGCTTACTGGCTCTCTGCAGCAGACACCAAATTAGGCCACAGATAGTTTACCTCTTCAGTCTTGGGCTAATTTAGAAATGTAGATCTTTGAGAATTGCTCACTGGAATTCCCTTTAAGAGTAAACAAACTGATACCACAGCCATGTTTCCTTTCTTTCTCAGAAGATCCGGTCCTTGGTAGGCCATGGAGGCAGAGTAGTTTGTCTGTTGAACTGGAAGTGTGTTGTCCTACTTGCTTCTGAGCAGGAGCATCTGCAGGATTTGGGAATGCAGGAGGAAGATGGATTTTAAAGGCTAATTTCTTTACATGCCATCTAATGTTCCCAAAGTCAAAGAGGACCACTTCATTGCACAGTGTGATCCACATGCCTGTTGACATTGTGCCAAGTGTTACAGCTTGTGTGGGCTGTAGGACAGTGTGTATTAAGCTTTGTGGGTTAAGACATTAAGATTTGGCACTGATTGATGAACCCAAGCTTGTGGTAGGACTGACAGTATAGGTCTTTTCTAGCTAATTGATTCTGAAAATTCAAGTACGAAAGGTTATGCTCTCCCCAGCCCATCTGCAGTTGTATTGATGGGGGGGTGTAGGTGCATCTGTGCCTAGGTAGGTCACCCTGCGAGCGACCTGGGATGAAGAGAGGCACACAGCTGCTGCCCCCAGCCCTGTCTGGTCACACTGTGCTCACCAGCACTGGGGGAGATGTGGTCCTCAGAGACCTCTTCCTTCAATCTGCCGAGAGTGGGTGCAAGGACCTCTGCAGGATGGGACAGGGCTTTCTACTGCATGGAGAATGGCAATGATATTTATCCTTTTCATGTTAGAACTGGATTCATAGGAAATCCATGTTCTTTACAGATCTAGCTAAAATATGCACTTAAGCTACTTCATCAGACACTGCAGTTGTCCGATTGCCACACAGCCTGCAAAATCTATCTATCTGTCTGTCTGTCTGTCTATCTATCTATCTATCTATCTATCTGAGTTAATGTGAAAATGTTCTTTTCAAAGCCAAAACAGCTTTAACTGTAGAGGGCAACAGCATATAATAATACCCCCAAAGACAGTAACCTTGCAGGTATTCAGCTGCCGTGTTTTAGATGTGGTGGGATACAGTGCTGTTGGTGAGATCTAACCTATTGAAATGAGTGTCAGACAGGGGAACTAAAGTTAATTTCATGGCTCCCATGCCACATTTGGCCCTCAGTGGTAACGTCATTGGGAGCTGATGTAGCTGACTGATAGAACTCGGTCCTGCTTATTAACACAGGGCTCAGCAGTTACAAATTAGTGCTTATTCATCTATGAAGAGCATTCACGATCACCATCCGCAGCAAGAGTACAGAAAAGAACTCCAGCAAACTCCAAACAGAAGAGCTTGTTGGCAACCATCACAATAATCAGAATAAACGTGGAGAGCCACTGTGCTCAGCCCCTGTGATGTCTATCAGGCAGCTATTTCAGTTGCTCCCCAAGGCATTCACATCTCAGCCCATCTGTGTCTGATCCTAAATTACTTACTTCTGTGAAAGATAAGGGATTTCCCTATAGATAAGGGGAGGGGGGATGGAACATAATTTCTGTGTTTGATATTTATATTAATGGCACAGCATGCAGAAAGCATTTAATTCCTCAGAAGTAGAATTTAGGTGACATAAAGATATCAGTAAAGATTAGATATTAAGAAAAAGGCACACCATCCAGCAGCTTTTTCCTCTTAAAAATTTTCCCATTGGTAGAGGATCAGGTGACAATGAGTATGATGAACACTGAAAATTAAATTCTCTAATAGCACAATCCAGCTACAAGCCAAATGTTACACAAAGACCCTGGCAAGACTGAAAGAAGAAAGAGAGAACATAAAAGACTTTGTATTGCAGTCTGCCCTCAATGTGCTTCCCAACCATGACCAAAGTTGTTGATCTCACTTCTTGGAAGGGCAAAGATACTTATCCCCATTCTCAGAAGCCAGGACACTGAGAGTCTTGCCCACCAGTGACACAGTGACATTGTCCTCACAAGAAGGTACTCGGAGTTGCATTTTGTCTCCTAGTCTATAAGTATCTTCAGCTAGGGACAGGTTCTGCTCAACATGTAATGGAGAAGGAGCTTGCTCTTCGGGTTACCTCCCCCAGAAACAGATCTACAGGGTTTGTCTACAGGTAGGGACAATCCTGGACAATGTTATGCCAGCACTACCATGGGTTTAATAGTATTGAATGTGTTCATGCACAAGCTGAATTGAGTGTAAGAGCTACCTTTTGGAGGCATTCCTTTTCATTAATGCAGCTGTCAAAACATTCTCCATCATGTCTGTGGGATGATGTCTTGTGCTGCCATTTGGAACAGAGATTGGAGTTTCCTGTAATATAGCAGTTCTTGAAAAAATGCTTGATACCACACTTGCTAATTACTGGTGAAATACACTGTTTGCAAGTCATATACTCATCTTCTTAAATGAATAGAGAGCTTCTGGTGCAGTACATCTGCCTCCGATTCTGGACCATCTACAAAACTGGGACAATATGCAGTTTTGATCATGATCTCTCATTTTCACTGTGCTTTTCACTTTTAACTGATACCAAATCCTGTCACATACAGTATATTCATGTGAAATGATAAAAGACTGTGAAATACACATGCACTATTTCTATCTATGGCAAATTAAAGACTTTGCAAAAAGGTGAAAAAACATATTTGGGACCCTACTTATGTAGAAATTGAACCTGTACTCAGGAAATGCCTTGGCATAAGTAGTGTTGGAGAAGTCAGCTTGCTTTTCCATATCTCAGTTCTGTCTATTTGCAAAGTAGAAATAAGATTGTTCCCTTAACTTTATGAAGAAATTTGAAATTATGGATGATAACAAAAGTTCCACAATATTAATACAGCTTCAGGCTATTCACACCTAAAAGGGCTAAAGCAGAGCTTTTTCATGTTTTTATGTTTTATGTGCATTGATTTAGCAGTATGAATCCTAAACAATCTTTAATGAGTTGAGCATCTGATGGTTTAGTCTAGCCAATGAATATGATGGTTTAGCACCTAGAGGCAAAGATGACGCTGATGTTCACAGGGCCACTTAGGGAAATAGCGAGTTTCTGTGTTCTTTCACATTAACACAAAGTTACTGAAAAGCAATTGGTTGTCTTTAGGCAGTCACCAAGGGCTTAGCTGACTTCTTTATTATAATTTAGAATTTCAGTGTTTCTGCACACTGGAAATTTTGGTTTTTTACCCAGTTGTAGCCTTTGCACTACATGAGATCTAAGTTGCAGTATTTACTACTTTTAAATCAGTGATTAATAAGTTGGACTAACACGACTTAGTGAAAGCCTACACTAGTAAGTGCTTAGCTCTATCTTTATTAAAGACAGCATTAGATGGTTTGTGGCATTAGGGAGAGTTTCTTTCTGTGGTGTGCTTAAATTTTCCTTAGGTCATTTTCAGTGAGGTTGGGATGGGCTTGATTGGAAAATTTAATGGCTTTTTCCATTTCCATTCCCTTTTGCCAAGCTGGTCTTTAAAGCTGTTCTTTCATGATGTGTGAATTTCTCTCCATTTGAAGAACTAACATCAGATAGAACACAGAAAGCAGATTTTAGAAATGAGCTATTAGGCAGAGAAGAGGCACTTTTAAGATGTTTGCAAGTTGCACAGCAACCAGAGGAACATAGTCATTTGATTTCTCAAATGACTCTGACTTTGACTCAAGGGAAAAACAGTTTTATTCTCCCCTTAGAGCATTCTATCATATGTGATAAAGAGAAAATGCGTTTATACATTTTCCCTCTAAAAAAAAAAGAAGTCATACCATCATACCTCATCTCTAAGAAACAGCAGTATCTGTGTCCATGTAAATTACTGCAGAACACATCCAGTCACAGCTCCTGTTTGTGATCTTAAGTGAGAAAATATAGCATTGTAACCTTCTGTTTCTTCTAGCTTTTAGACATAATGCGCTGACCCTTCTGAAATCATAGATTAAAATCCAACGAACCAAATGACAATCGATACTTGATGTTTTTTCAGTTTCTGTAGAATTGTTTCTTTTATCACTATCACCAGACTTGGAGTTTTACAATAACATTTTCTGATCATTACAGGCAATAGGTCTTGGCTTTTTCTGGATATCATCGCCATATCAGCTATTGTCCAGTGTCTGCTGGGTGCATGTGTAGGTCAATTCCAAATCAAATGCAATTCTGATATTCTTTTCTGATGTCCTCTGGAGCACAGTGTCACTTGTATGTTAGACTCAGCTGTCATGTTTATTATAGTAACAACACATAAACATCCAGCTTCATAAATACCAGATATTCCTCTTAGAGATCTTTTTTTCAATACTAATTTTGGTCAGTCCATATATTTGAAGTACCCAGTCCAAAAATGGTCTGCTTCTGATATAAAAAGCCTGTTACAGTGTATATAATATATTCACAAGATCTAAAAATACCAACAGAAATTAATTACTTTATCAGACCAAGCAACTAATTTTTCCTTTCACTTGACCTTGGTTTAGTTGTTTTGAACATGGTAGTGATAGTGCTCTGCTTGTAGAGAGCACTCTGAGAACTACACATGAAAAGTCCTCCCAATATTGGACCGTGGTGAATGGTGGTGAATGAATATTTAAAAGATACGGGTGAGTGCTAAAGATTTTATTAAGAAATTGTCTCTTTCACACCAAATCTGATCTCCTGGTGACTAAGACCTACAGGAAGTTCTAGATGCAAATGCTTTAGACATGATGAGAAGAGCCCTGCAGCTGTCTCATAAATGCTTATGTGATGGCTGATTCAGTACTAACCCAGGCCATGTCTGCACCAACTGCAGTCATGTCTGCAAAGGAGTTTCTGCCAGGGTCAAAAAAGTCATCCCAATATGGGATGGCAAAACAGTAAGATGGGTACTCTTGTATTAATGAGCTGGTTCCTTTGTTGCCATGGCACAGTCCTTCCAAGAGCTGTTTTAAACTGTAGTAGTGAAAGAGTACTTTGCCTGATAAAATCTTGCCCGAGGAGGAAGAAGAGTGCATGGCACTACATCCCTCCCTTTTAAATATAGATGAGCCACATGTAATAAACAGTACTGTCATCTTCAGGTTACTGACTGCTTTGAGTCTTCTTTATAAGAGAGGTCCTTGATAGATGCTGCCAGTACTGCCACCACTGGAAGCAAGACTCTGATACAGCTGGGTCTGGTCATAGATGTAGTTATATTGTTACAGGAATGTGTTTATCAATAACTGGAACCATGCTTGGACAGGTTTTCTGATTTAATGATAGCAAAATAAGAGTAATGGGCAACCTCAGAACAATAGTTGATGTTTTATTTTGAACTTGGAGAGCCCAGTGAGGAATCTGAATTTAGTAGATCAGAAGTGTAACTTCATTAGATGGATTAGAAATCAAATACCTAAAGAAAAACACAGTTATCTTGGTTTTGCAGGCATCTCTAGTTAGCTATGGGTCTTTAAAGATTTGAAAACCATGGGGCTGTCCAGGTATAATGAGGAGCATAAAGTCCTCTGGCATAGACCAGAAGTATTTTGGCTTGAGTGTGAAATTCCAAGGGCTGTTAAGTATTAAACAGTCTGAAGTACTGGTATGGAGTCACTGAGATGCAATAAATCACCATCATAATGCTATTTTTTACAGAGTGAAAGTAAACTTTCAAGTGTCACTTTTGGTACTGTGATCAAAGGTTTCTTTTTTTCCTCTGCTTAATCTCTTACATTTTACAACTGCTCTCTTCCTTAATAGAGAGGCAGGTTTACAAATGTGCTGTCCTGCTTCCCAACAGATGTCACCTGGCTGAACTTCACATTACTGCATGCTGTCTCATGCCCAGCCCATCCCACACACACATATGCTGGCCTCCTTGCACAAAACCACGTGCACACCCCACACACTTCTGGAGCCATTCTCTCTCCCTCTCTCTCTCACATATACTCTCAGAACTTTACACCTTTTCCCTCCTGTCTCATCTTTTAGTCATTTCTTAAAGATGCTGACAGTGACTTGTTTGAGACAGTCAAAACCTGAAACATTTTGAAAAGAAACATGTTGAAACAGAAACACACGGGAAGAGAAAAAGCTTATAGTAACTTTCATCGTATCACTTTTGCATGAGGCTTCATGTGTGGTGAAGTGACTGCTCTACATAAGGACACTTCAAATAGAAAAGACCTCATAGAAGAAATCTTAAATGTTATGTAGAAAAATAAGCATGAAATCTCCCTTCTTTCTTCCCTCTGTCTCCAAAATATGCTTTACCACCCCATAGCCAGCCCCAAACTTAATATGAGGGTCTGTGTGGGCTCTAACACATATGTGAGGGGGAGTGCACATGAACTTCCAGTCAGTAATAATCTTTCTTATTTTTTTCCTCCTCAGTTTGTTGCTCAGCCAAACTGCCAGCAGCTACTAGCAACACTTTGGTATGATGGTTTTCCAGGATGGAGGCGGAAACACTGGGCAGTAAAACTCTTGACCTGTGTCACCATTGGACTGCTATTTCCTGTGCTATCCGTGGCATATCTGATTGCACCGAAGAGCAGGCTGGGACTGTTCATTAAAAAGCCATTTATAAAGTTTATCTGCCACACTGGCTCTTACCTAACCTTCCTCTTCATGCTCCTGCTGGCATCGCAGCACATAGTCAGGACTGACCTTCACATGCAGGGACCACCTCCCACCATCGTGGAGTGGATGATCCTTCCCTGGGTTCTAGGTAAGTCAGAAACACAGAAGTGCCTGAGCCACAGTCGCCTGACTCGCACCCATGGCAACTGTGTGGAGACTCATGCCTCATCTAAGCATCATCAACATATAAAGAGATTTGGCAGCCAGCTTCAGTAACTGCATAAAACAGCTGGGCTCCTTCTGGAACAACAGATCCTGTTGGCCTAAGGCTTTTCTGCTGTTCATATTGCCATCTGACATGCCTTTAGACATGACCCTGAGTAAACACAGCTCTCTCCCTGCTTCCCCCATGGTCTGTGTGAGGAAAGGGTTAGGAATTAGCTTCTGGGTCATGCTAGTAACAAATAGTGTCACTTCTCATGCTGGCTTAGCTCGGCTGGCTGGCACTTGGCAGGAGACAGTGCTGAGAGCCTGCCTCTTCTTCCACCTTCTCCCTGATCTGCTCCTGGAACCAGTGAGCGGGTACCAGGTCTGCTTATTCCTGGGCTCCCAAACTCCCAAATAGCCTACAGGAAGGCAGAAAAGGGAAGATAAATCTCACTGCCTTATGCCTCTCTGCTGATAAACACTCACCAAATCAATATCAAGAGCTTTAATATAAGCAGGAGAAGGGTGGCATTATCAGACGGTTGAATGCGAGGCTCTTATTCTGATCTGGCTTGGGCAACCACGGCTGTGAAGAAAAGGAGATGTCTGTGTTCCTGAGGGTAGGATGTATGGGTGAGGTAGGGAGAAGGCGGATAGAGCCACTGAGGGAGAAGAGCAGAGAAGTGTAATTGGATATATTTTTGATGAGAGAGAAGTATTTACCCTTTCAAAATGAGCTCCAACACAACAGCAAGTGAAAACCTGTTGACTCCATCTGTCCTCTAATCAAGCTCCCATCTCCCTTGCTGTGCCATTAACATGTAACACCACTGACCTGGTGTGTAACTAGGAGGCCTGTTCACAGGCTATGATTTCCACACCTTTCTAGCCTCTGTCCCTACAGCCTGGGATATTTCAGTGTGAAACCCCAGATAACAGTGAATT
Organism: Gallinago undulata; assembly: GCA_026546715.1. Classification (NCBI taxonomy): domain Eukaryota; kingdom Metazoa; phylum Chordata; class Aves; order Charadriiformes; family Scolopacidae; genus Gallinago; species Gallinago undulata. The sequence goes on along the minus strand of JAOTQQ010000063.1, from coordinate 13,501,724 downwards.
GACACTCTCCAGTTGGGGGCCAGTGGTCTGGAAAGGCACACTGAAGCTTTGTGAGGACACCTCTCACAAACCTCAATCTCTGGAACTCTCTTTATGGCTCCTCAATGCTTCTCATGGGTCCACCTCTGCTTTCCTGTGCCTGCTGGCTCCCCTCTCCTGGTAACACTGTGCCCAAGCTCCTTATTTCTGTGATGGCTCTGGATCAGGCTCTTTCTGTGCTGAATGAACCACACTGTTCCCTGTGCCAAACTTAAAATTGCCGATGGAAAATGACGGAAGAAAGGAAAAGTTGCAAACATGTTCACAAATCACTTTCCATCATGACCAAGGGCATTTAGCTCCTTGCAAAGCTCTACCACAGCTTACAAATGGTAACTCAAGCTTCATTATCTTGTTAAACTGATATATGGCATTGAAATGCACGTGTTAGTAAAAACTTAAGAATAAGCTGAGAAGGTTAAAGATCTTTTCTCAGCTTAGGTGATCTCTTCACTTCATCCTTAACTTCATGGTTAAAATTGAGGGAAATGGTAGGCAAATGTAGGCAAATGGTAACAAAGTTGATTTGCAGATGAAATAAGGTTAATCCATTAAAAATCCTTTCAAAATCACGTCTTACAGCTGTCTGCTCTTGTTTTTGAGTTCCTTTGTTTCAGATAAATAAGGATATTGTAGTACTGTTTATTAAATGGAGAAATTGAAAGAGTTTCACCAGATTAAAGGTTATTATTTAAGAAATATCTTCCACTATAAAAGGAGAGAGAGAACAGGCATGCACAGCATCGCTGTAACTATAGTAACCAGCAATGATAACTCACTATAAATACAGTGTATGAGTTCTTCAACAGGCTCCTCTCCATTGATTTATTTTATTTTATTTTATTTTATTTTATTTTATTTTATTTTATTTTATGTTTTTATATGTATGCAAAGATTTGGAGGCAGATGAATAAAATTACTGTATTGGCCTTGACATGCTTACCTGACCATTGACCTGCTGGCTAGCAGCTGAAGAGCTAAGACTGATATTTGCAGCAGTTCATGTCAGTGTTATCTGCTCTTCAGACTGAACTTTCAGGTCCTAAATCTTGAGTTGCAAGTAGCATTTCAGTGACCACTGCAATATCCTGTGGTTAAATATGAGCAGCAATTTGGGTAACTATATTGGCAATGCACCTGGAGGTGTATTTTGTTGGTTTGGGGTTTTTTTCACGTTCCAGGTCTTCATTCAAGGATAATGTTGTAAACTGAGTTATTCAAAATATCTGTGGGCTTTAAAGACATTCTCAGAAGCATGCAGATGATGAAGGAGCCTAGCTACCATTTGCTTCTTAAGAGGACTTAGGCTCTCAAAACCACTTATACAGTCATACAGTAAAGGACATTAAAGGACATACAATAAAGTTACTTAAAATTAGAATTGTATGCCAGGTGAGTTTAGCAGTCTGGTAATGAACTTCAGAAAGTGCCCCTCACCCCTCCAGGTGCAAGGAGGTACAGTGAAGGTTAGCAAGTGCCAAGGATTATTACCAGAAGGCATTTCAGAGTTGAGATCATGGGCTCTGGCCGTATCCTTGGGAACAAATATTCACCTTGCTAAACCCATACCCATATTTGACATTAGGTGAGTCATTGCTGAGGGATGCAATGCCAGGCTGCAGTGCCCTTTTTGATGCTGAGTCCTACCTTTTTTCACAAAAAGTCCCTATGGGCTTTTTGTGCAGGAAGATGCATAAATACAGTGACTGAGCACAGAGAACGAATTTAATTCTTCCCTCTTTGGTGTGATATTTCCAAGTCAGGGAGGAAGTGTACTGGCATGCAGAAGCTGGTACTAGTGTTGCACGTTCTGCAGAGAAAGTCAGGAAAAATCAGTTCTCTCCAACTGACCAATGAATTACTTATAGTTTATATGAGAGCAGAAACTATTAGAAACTATACCAAATACAAAGAAACTATACCAAATACAATTGCTTAAATAGTTTATTCACACAAATTTCATCGGAGCCAATCAACTCATACTAGTTATAATTAACATATGTTTCAAGCAGTCTCCTTGTATGTATATCTGGAGCCCTGAATAGGAAATGTTGGTCTTTTTCGTATCTCTCTAGACTACATTTCCCACAGAGTTGTAAAATGTATCACAATCAGCAGTATTATACTTCATAGAAGAGAGGAGGGATGAGACATTTTCTCCAAGCTGTTAATTTAGAATTGTCTTTTATTACATCAGATATACACAGTGCTTTAATGGCAAATAATATCTCATCATGACAATGATCTCTTTTTCTTTCTACAGGTTTTATCTGGGGAGAAATCAAAGAAATGTGGGATGGTGGATTCAATGAGTATGTACATGACTGGTGGAATCTGATGGATTTTGCAATGAACTCACTCTATCTTGCAACTATCTCCCTTAAAATTGTTGCCTACGTAAAGGTACAGTAACTTTGGGAAGAGAATTTGTAACTTGCTTGTGAGAGCTGTAGTACACAGGGTAGAAACTGTCAAAATCAAAATTACAGATTAAAGAGAATAGCCACTTTTCAAGTAGTCTAGTTTTGAAAATTCACCAGGAAAGCTTATTAATTTGTTTGAAGAATGATTGTCCTTCTCATCCTGACTCTTTGATTAAGACGGAAGTACATTGTTTGGGCATTGGGTAGAAGTTCCCACACTTGTCATCCACTTTGTAGCTACTGAGTTGCCAAAGAGACGTTTTTTTTTCCATTCTGACACTGGACCTCTTTCAACAATGACATAGTGAAAACATGATTTTTAAATAAAATAGTAAAAGAAAAACAAGAATAGGATTATCTGAAAACATCAACAGCCGAGATTTATAATCTTAGTCCTACAGATCTGTAGATCAGAAGTTTGTGAAAAGTCTACTAAGAGAAGCAAGCCAGGTAAGTAGGAAGCTTCTATCTGATCTAAAGGAGTCAACTCATTCTCTTCAATACATAATTTTAAACTATAGGCAAGGAAATGACAAAGAAGCATGCTGGAGCTTTAACACCATGTAGATTCTTCACTGTCATGTTCCATTTATGGCGAGAATGCACATCAGAGCTCATCCTCAAAAGGATCTTCCACGTTTATAAACTTCTGATGCTCCAATTTAGCGTATGCACATGTTTTGAAACCAGAGCATAGCCTACAGCACTTTCCTTCTGTCTCTCTTTTTCAAAGACACAGACAAGACACAGATGGCCTCCTGCAAACTTCCTTATGCAGTGGCTCTCTTTGGCTTCAGTTGGAGCTGCGTGCTTGGCCTGATTCTTTTCTTGGTATGACTCAGCAGTAAATTCACTACAGTTTGTGTAATTACACAGGTGTAAATCAAGTAATTGGAGTCTGCACCTTGGCCATTTATATTTATGTGCTTCCTAGTTTTCCTGTGCTGCTGTGTTGGTTTTACCGTGGTAGAAGGGTACTGCTTCTTTTAGCCCAGCTCCTAATAACCAGGATAAGCACTTCCCCAAAGCAACCTTGTTTAGTCTCACCCTAGCATGTGTGCAGGCAGAGAGGAAAAGAGGACAAAATTTCACAAAGCTCATTGACTCCAAAATGGCAAGGCTTTCATAAAAAAGCTCTTTAGCAAGCAGTTCTACTATGGGGCCTTTTTAAAATCCAGAAGGCTGCATAGTGGTAAGTTAGTTTTTCAAAGGGAAAAGCTTTAAGATGGTTGCTGCTCCCTAAAGATGCAGCTCTGTAACAGAATCAAAGCAGGGACAGATTACGTCTTTTCTCTCCCAACATTCAGAACCAGTAAGGAAATTAGATACTTGAAAGATTGGTCTTCAAACTGTTAGCAAAACAACAACAACAACAAAAAGGCTGGAAATCATAATATTCACAAACAAATCTTAAAATGTTAACAATCTTGTTCTTTTTCTTTCTCATACGCAAATTACTAGAAGAGCTGTGCATTCACAGATTTATACAGTCACATACTGAGATTTAAACTCATAGCCAAACCACACCTACAAAGGAAATGCAGCTTTATATACTCCGTAGGAACTACAGAAATTTGGAGGGTAACTACTAGGACCTATATCCCAGCATACAAAAGAATTCTTACATGAATATATCTGTTTGAGTACAGATCAGACCCACTTGGATTAAACTTGGCTGATCTAATAAGGTCTGCTCCTGACAAGAACCAATGTCAGACAATTCTGAGAAGTGCATAAAGTCTTACATATAAATAGTTCTAAGTAGTTCCCTTCTGACCTGTATCACATAGAGGTTGCAGTACGCTCTGAAACATGAGGATTTACAACATTGATAATGGCTTCAAAACGTTTTGGAACATGACTTGTAAAGGTATTTGTTATTTATAGAACCGGCCCGAGCTGGAAAAGGCTGGTATACATGCTAATATACCATATTCTAACACTTCTTATAACTTCAAAGGATTACATGGACGTTTAGCTTTCTGCCAAATATCAGAAAAATAAGTTGCATCCTGACACTAGTGTTTCCCATCCTTGATTTTATGTGGAGACTTTTTTTTCTTGATTTGACTGGTTCCAAGGCCTGGCTTTAATATTTTTCAATACCAATGAAATCTTCAGGCTAATTATAGGGTAAAAATACTTTCTTAATCAGTTTTCATTTGCTGCATTTCATTATCTTGTAATGGGGAATGTGACTGCCTGGCATAACTTATTTGTACTATCCTATATACATCTCTGCTATGTTTCATCTTCATCTTCTGATGCCTAACCCAAACAACACCAGCCTTCCCAGGTACCCAGCTTCATTAGATATCTCTAAAAGTTTCTTCACTACGTATTATGCTGGGCTGCTCTGAAGAGGCTACTCTTTGCCAAGAAAGAATATACCATCAGTTTATAGAGGGCCAAAATATGACCCTAACAAGCTGATTTAAAAATAGACATGCAATGAAGAAGACCTTTTCACATACCTTTATATGCAATCTATGCTAAGCCCTATCAGAGAGCCCCTGGGCTGCTGCGTCCAGCCAGCACACAGAAGAGAATCGCAAACAATTGTGCAAATCTGCTCTCTAGGCTTTCTGACCACAACCATCCGCCCCCGCTGCTGGATTCTGGCAAAAAGGTAACATGTCTGCCTGTTTGTAAACATTTCAAGACCCATCTTCAAATCAAGTTAACTGACTCAGGTCATGATGTACATGGAGTAAAGAACAGCTGGGAAATGTCAGAAGCAATCAGAGGTCACACTGTAATCATATCTCAGCTCCTTCATACAGAGGAATAGTTTGAAATATCAACTTGCTTTTAGCTCTGTCTTCGGAAAAATCGTGAACTCGTGTATTGGATCTTCAGATTTCAATAGAAAGTCCCTGCAAACTCATGTGTCAATATGATATTGATACCATTTCCATTTAAAAGGTACAAAAATTATTTTAAGAGTCCTAAACACATTGGCTCCACTATTAGCTATGTTATTCTAAGTACATTTTTGCCTTTTTATACATGTTAAATGAGCAGAGACAAATGTTAAAAGGACAATTATTCCTCTATGTTAAAATGTCTTTGATTCCATTCTGTTGGGCTGGAGCAGTTACATTTATACAACCAGCTCTTTTGTGTTACCTATTTGCATCTGGCTGCACATTGCGCAGAAAATGCTTCTGCTTTTACAGTTACATTACAAACCAAGTTAATGTTATAATTGATGCACTCAAATGTATCCAGTGCTTCAGCTGTAATTATGACCTCTGCTTTAGCAACTCTTCTAAAATTGCCATGACAAATTAACTAATAAGAAAATTAATATGAAGAAAGCATTTTGGTTCTGGGCTGTTGGCAATTTTTTTGAGATTACTAGGGAAGGAAAGCATCCACTTCTTACACTCAATAGTTCATTGCTTTCCTTCTTCCCTCCCTTCTCCCTCCCTTGCATTCTTCCTGGAATGTGCAGTGTTTTGAATGTACAGTCACATTTAGGAGGAAAAAGAAAAAAGGTAATTGGAAATTTCTGACCTGAACCTGCTGAATCAGGTCAGATTCTGATCCCTGATTCTCCTGATCCCTTTAAATGTTGAAAGAGAAGGAGATTGTATATGAACTCACGGATCTGAAGAACTCGCAAACACTGAATTCAAAATTCAAAAGGCCTGTTTTCTAAATTTAGGCTAAGAGCAGCCAATGTACCAGAAGCCTCTAAAGAAAAGCTGGTCCCACAGCTATCCTTATCATGGGGTCATAATCCAGTAGGGAGAGTTCATAAGAAGACATCATTATAAACCTAAGTCTCTGCCCTGATCAATTCAGCTTCAATCCTGAATCCCAAATGTTAGTCTGACAGTAGCTGAGAATGAAGATTTTATAAGTATTTCTTGTGTCACCAGTATCTGGTTAGTATATATATGTGAAGCATTAGTATTAGCAGGAGTGACTCAGAGTAATTACCAAATAATTCACTTTTATCCCCTTGTTATTTCTTTCAGTATAACGGTTCTCGTCCAAGGGAGGAATGGGAAATGTGGCACCCGACTCTCATTGCAGAAGCCCTCTTTGCAATATCCAACATTTTAAGTTCCTTGCGTCTCATATCCCTGTTTACAGCAAATTCACACCTGGGACCCTTGCAGATTTCTCTGGGACGCATGCTGCTAGACATCCTTAAATTCCTTTTTATCTACTGTCTGGTGCTTCTGGCTTTCGCCAATGGACTGAACCAGCTTTATTTTTATTATGAGACCAGTGCCTCGGAGGAACCCAACAACTGCAAGGGGATCCGATGTGAGAAACAGAACAATGCCTTCTCCACGTAAGATGTCCTTTCCTTTCTGTTTTTAAGGTTGACTTCCACTGTCCCCTGTCTTACCTGCCTTTACCTGTTGTCTGTCACTGCACTGAAAGTCCCTTTATTTATTCATATGTAAATACCAGGTGAGCTGGTTGGCTGTGCAGGAAAGGTGAGTTAACTGAGGCAGACGTTCTGCTGAGCTTTGCTGTCAGAAAGAGTCTTACTTAGGTCTGGAAGTGGGATACAATCGCTTTAGTTCTGGACAAAAAAAGTCTCCCTATATGATCCTGCAACTTAAGTTTTATTATGGCTACACACAATTTCAGTATATTTGAGAAAGCAAGTATTCTTTTGCCATAATATTTGTTTTGTCTGATTCCAAAGGAAAGGAGAAGAAGCTGAACAAAATGTAGAAAACAAGGGTTATGAAAAAAAAGGTATAAATATAAAAAGGCATAAATAATGTTATACAGCAACAACATATTTTTATGCATACATGATGTTGCAGGATTCTCTGATTTCCTTGCAGTGGGGTGAGACTAAAATCCCAGCAAAATCCTTTTTGCTGGAAATGCTGGTGGTTTATTGAGATGTTGGCATGGAAATTGCCATGATGACAGCTGGCAGGGCTGAAAGAGATAGTACATGCTGAAAAATAAATTGTCTTTCTGATGTATTTGTTTTAATTACTAATAGTGGAAATAATTACAATAATCAGCCCCCACCCAATTGTTCTTGCTGCTTGCACAGTACTTAAAACACAATGTGAAGAGAAATAAATAAAGCACGGTCTAGAAAAAGGCCTACGCCCTGCAAACAAGCAAAACAAAACTGTTGTCCACCACTTCATGCTAAATTAAATAAAACTTGTCATATTGCCCAATAATCCTCCACCCTTCCTCAGCTGAAGGCTTAAGGTTAAGAAAGGATTTGTGACATATTCACACTGTTCTCAAAATCAGATGATGGCAGAGGTCACATGACAAGGTTGGAAGAGGAAAGGCTCCAACATTGTCTTGTGGGCTCCCTCCTTAAAAGAAGTGGGGGATTTTCACGGTATGGAGTCCAGCCATACAAAAGCATCATGACCTGGTAGACCAGATGTGCTGCCGTTTTCCACTGCAGAGCAGGAACACCATAGGTTTGATTAATTTTCTCATTAAACCCATCTATATCTGGAGGAAGTGAACGGAACTGCAGTGTGTTAATGAAAAACAGAATTAAAGACTTCAGTCTTTTTTCTATTTTAATTGCTTTGCATGCCCCAGAAATGTGTTGTGCTGCCCTTGCAAAGGAATTAAATAACAAATTCCTTGGTCTATGTCCATATTGGTGCAGCAGCCAGAGGGAGAAATGTTTGGCAAGTACAATGTTTGTTAAATGGCAACTTCTAGCTCATGAAGGGTCAAAACCACAAAGTTTGAGACTAGAGCCTGCCTTTCCCCGGAGCTATGGTGAACAGATGTATGCAGTTCTGCATTCTGGTTTGGACCTGTCTCCGTTGCAAACAAGTTGTTTTACAGAGTTCACTGTCAGCAGGTTAGCGGAGAACACAACAGCAGGACTGGACTAAAGAAAAAGAGCTTTGGGTCAGCAGGGAAAAAAAAAAGATCTTTAACTCTGTAAGAGGGTATAATATCTTGGGAACTAGAAATTATAGAGAACCACTTAACAGAAAGTGTGCAGATCAGCTTAAATACAGACCACAATTTCTTCCACCCTAACATTCAGTTTAAACCCCCTGCCAAGGAGAATGTAGCACAGAAAGGAAATTGAGGGGGCTCAACCTTTATGGCAGAGGTTTGTTTAAAACAAAATCGCAGTGGGAGGGGATCCATTAGGACTGAGGTCTGCTGGCAGGGGACAGAATGCTCTGCAGTTACTTTTTGTTTGAGACTTGCTTAAGAAATTTATTTAACGTGTTCTTAAAAGTTTAAATAGTCATTATTAACACCCCCAGCACAAGCTGACATTTGGCCCTTGAGCAGAGGCACAGCATGGGTGACTGGCTAAGAACGAGCAACCTGCAAAACAGAAAATTACCTTGTTGGGCTGGGAAAAGCAAAGGCTGGAGTGAATTCAAGTCAGAGCCGGTGTTACCTCAGGTTTGCTCATAGTTCATCCCTAATGAAAGGATAAATGTAAAAAGCTTTCAATCAGTACCCTTTGATTCCTACCAGCATTTCTAAGCAGTCGCACAATAAGATCTAATTTTGTAAGGGAAGGAAAAGCAGGACGCAGCTCATGTTTGTACAGCTTGTTTAAAATGTGACACCTATTTACTGGTGCATTATTTCCTATTATTCCCAAAGGATGAGTTTAATATTTTCTTGGTGAGGAAATTTTCTGCATCGCAAACATAGATCATGGAAAAGTAATATTCCTTTGTGACAGCAATGAGGTGAAGTCATGAATAATTTAAGGTTTTTATGCTTTGGCCTCAACATCCCTTAGAAAGCAGAGTGTCTACTGCTTAGGCAAACAATTTGAAAATATGTTTATTGCTGTGGTTCTGGCAACTGAAGGAGGGAGAAGAGAGGGAGGAAGAGGAGGAAGGGGTGGAAGAAGAAGTCACACCTTACTGCCTGCTGTGTCATTCTCACTGGAGGGTCATGCTGGTCCTAGGTCCATTTCTCCGGGGCCTGCAGGAGGTCAGGAGGGTTCCTGTGACAGAGGGGGGCACTTGCTGTCTCTAAGCTGCCATGGAGAGTGGTGGATCTTTGAGATTTCTCCCGTTTACTTAAAGTATACTTGGAAGGAGGGGATATCTCTAAATCACAATTTCCAAAATTATTTTTTTTAGACTTGCTTCTCTGAAGTAGTGTGAGCCCCACCTGAAACACTGTGAAAAGAGATTGTGGTTCTGGCCTGCCATTAAACACTGAGGAAAGAGGAACTTAAGGCTTTCTTCTATGTAAAGTTGCAGAAACCAGTTGCTGACTTTTTCAAGGGAGACTACATGTCTACATGTAAATGTGTTTGCCTTCGTCTGGGCCCAAATTATTGGTACTTTTACTGCTAATAGTTAAAATAAGTTAAAAGATAGCTAGCTCCACCATTTTTTGGTAGAAGAATGCTTAGCATTCTTTGGTTAATCCTTATTTTACTACCTCACTTATTAAATACATCTAACTAACAAGCTGATTTTTAAGAGAAAGCATTTTTGCTTTAAAGAGTCCTTATAATTTTGGCCGGTGAAAAACATAACATACAACCACAAAATATAAAGAAACTAAATCCCCATATAAAGCACAGGGGTACGTATGGAACAGATGCCTGGAGAATCTGGGAGAACAGATTCCTGGTATGTCAAGTAAAGTATTTGAGTTATTTGTATTGATTTTTTTAGTAGGAGTATTTGAAAATACCTACTGACCTCAGGCCAAAATGGAAACTCTTAAACAAGCATATAAATGTAATGTTTTGATGATATGTCATTTATGCCATATTTTGAAAAGCCGAAACAAAGATGCCCAAATAGAGCAATTATTTAGATTGCTGATTATGTATTTGACGTGATTGCAAAAGGTCACTTGTCTCTGGCTGAAGCAAATAGAGACCTGGGATGATCTCATCAGCTGTAAAGCACAGTGAGGTCAGGTCTAGTTCATCTTTGGAAGGAAGACTTCAGAAGAAGGAAAAACTCTCGAGCTGAATTAATGTGATGACTCCCTTTCATCTGAGTCATTACTGATCAATTGTTGCAGCATCCTATTGAGGGCACTGCACTGTGGTGGGTGGGAGCTGCTGCACAAACAAGCCACAGAGACCAGCATTTTTGGCCAGGTGCATTGCTAACAGACCAGGTGTTGGCACACAGGCCTGGTTCACCTGCAGCCACAATGATTGCAAGCACTCAGCCTCCATTAGTGCAAAAGGGGCAAGTGAATCTGCTCTCATGGTGCCTCATTGTTGCACACTATTTAACTACTACGGCCGTGCTGTACTTGGGGATGGGTCTGCAAACATGTTAGTGATGCAGGCACTGATTAAACAGGAGAGTTTATATCTAAAGATAACAGCAGTATCCCAGCATGGCAACTTCAGTTAGAGGGAATACATTGTGGTTGTTCTTTGCATGCATGTAGAGTGGAGAAGGGTTCCTTGAGGGCAGTTAGGCTCATAGCATCTCAAGAGGATGTGGACAGGGCTCTCTGACAGGTGTCAAATTTTGTTGATGTAACACAGCTCTCACACATGTTGACCAACGGGTCACTGTGGCTGGAGTGGAGACTGCCTCCCAGGGAGAATAAATGGCTGTACTGAGCAGCTGCTCTGTGGTGTCCCAGGCTCCCAATGTCGATGCGCTCCTCACCTGAACAAGGCATTGTTTTTCATTCCCCAGAGTCAGGTAGCCAAGTAAAAATCTCGTTTTATTTGCAGACTTTTCGAGACCCTCCAGTCACTCTTCTGGTCTGTGTTTGGTCTGCTGAATCTCTACGTCACCAACGTGAAAGCCAGACACGAGTTCACAGAATTTGTTGGGGCCACTATGTTTGGGACCTACAACGTCATCTCCCTTGTTGTGTTGCTGAACATGCTCATAGCCATGATGAACAACTCCTACCAGCTCATTGCCGTAAGTTATCTCATTCTCTCTCTCTTCTTGCTTTTATTTTTCTCCATGTTTTTCTCTCATGTGTTTGCCTTTTGGCAAGTATGTATCTTCTGGGATGCTGGAGGCTGCTGCCCCCAGTTTTTGACAGCAGATAGCTGGGATTTCTACTCAGTAGCCTGAATCATGCTTGTGGAGGAGGCTTTGCTCTCTTTGTAATTCTTCTTAGCTGGAAAAGGCTTAACAGCTGTGATCTGCCCTTGTCTTCTGCAGAGTAACCTCACTGATCACCTTGTCATTAGCAGCTGATTTAATTTGCGGCAGAGAGAGTATATAAAGGGAAGCCTTCCCACTGTTTCCTGATGTTTGGTTTTAACCTGAGGGGTGGGTGTTGTGGGTCCTCCCCCCCACCTATTACTGTTTCCTTGTTTGAAACCCTGTGTATCAGGAGCCCAGTCCTGTAATTTCTTATTCCACAGTCTTCCCACTGAAATTAGATAATTTCCATCCATAACACCAGCCAGCCTCCTGGCAGCTGACTCTGTAGACCCCTAATCTCAGATTTCTGAGCAGCCTCAGTGCAGGATGGATCTGAGCTGAGGCAGCTCAGGGCTCCCAGTTGGCTGTAGAGCCAGTTTTAAACTTAACTTTATCTTCATTTGAATGTTCAAAACTGGTCTCTCTACTGTAATCTTATTCTGTGTACCTGAAAAACAATCTGTACATTGATGATTAAATTTGTCAACAGATTGAAAGCTAAAGCAGCACAGCTCTGCGTTTTAAGGCTCTTCAGGTAAACTACACAGAAACAGCATGGAAGGAAGCTAAATGTTGTGTGCACAGAACTTAAGGTAAACCAGTGGGCACTTATTTTCCAGTTCTGATGCCTAGCATGATAGGTTTACAGATAGTGAGGTGATGAAGCATCGCATCCTCTGTGAACAGAAACAGGAGTTAGGAAAGTCATTAGTGTCCTTAGCTGGTCACTCAGAAGTACAAGGCAGAGGCTTCCTTCTCTGCTTTGGGTGACTCATGGATTTACTTGAGAAGGCAAATGACAAAACAGAGAAAAAAAGAACCAGCATCAGCTCTCCTACTATTTCCATTCCCAGCTTCATGGACAAATCTCTGGGGAAGTGTATGGGTGAGCTCCTTTCCTGGACCACAAAAGAGAATATTGAGTTGTCTGCTTGAACGGGCTCCACAACTGCTCTTCATCATCTGCTGATTCAAGTGGCTCCTAGATTTTGTTATCCAGTCGAACTGAGCGCAGACCCAGGCAAATTGGTGATACTTTCCGACATCTGATCTTTATCACGTTAAAAAGTATGAGAAAAGCTGGACCACTGACCTTCCAAATGAGCAGAAGGGCAGCTTATCACAAAGGCATCGCTGTTTCATCAGCCTGTTTCAATGCTTTAAGTGCTTTCTCTTTGGGCAGTGCTACTCCTCACATTCCAGGGAGACTGGAGCGAGGGGCAGAAAACAAAGATAGTCTCCTTGTCCATTTTCTCCCATTCCCCTTCCTTTATTGTCCTCAAATAGGCTTGTCACTGACACAAAGCCCAAACTTAAGATTGGCATAAGAATAGCAGTATTTGCTATTCACTGGGATACAAACCACTCATCATTCTTTTCCCTGAATAATTTGAGTGATGCAATGACACATTACAAACAATCCCACATGACTTAGAGAGACCCATCATAACAATTAACTGAAGTGAATGGTCCAGAGCAGACTGTCGAATTGATGTTTTTGTATAGGGAGCAGTTGGGAACAGTGAATTGCTCCATTAGAAAATATGCTTGTGAGGGACCCGAGGGTAAAGGACTGAGCTCACCAGATAACCAAGGCATAACGCGCAATTCCGCGTGCAGGGTGAGCCCCCTACTCCGAAGAATGACAGTGGAAATGGTACAGGACACTTTGTCACTTAAACTGTCAAATTGCAATTGCTGCTGAAAGCAGTGACATTTCTTGGGAAGGCAAGAGGCAGTCACTTCCAGCCTCTTCTTGGGCAGTGCATGTGGCTTGTTTTTTGAAGCTACTATTTCTCCATGTTCACAGCATTCTCTCAGGGACAAGTTTTCTTCATGTATCTTCTAGGGGCAAATAACTAATTAATCTCTTCCCCGAAGAAACCAACTCATTAATAAATTGAGCTTTACAACTGTGGGTCATTTTCTACCCCTTTCTGAATCACAGTAGGCTGGTTGCTAGACTGGGTATTTCTTCCTCCTACTATTTATATCACATTGAATGCACAAGTAATAACAGCATTCCAGGGAGGGAGGAGGGGAAAGGACCCAGAAGCCCTTGGAGTGGGGTGGAAGTCTTCTTCTCAAATACATCAGTAGGAAATCTTGTGCCATGTGCAGGACTCTGCAGAGAAATAAAATGAGCTAGACATCAGGGATGAGAGTGCATCTCTGTTCATTTCTCTCCTGTGGTCTGGTCAGGACGTCTTAATTAATTCCAATTAATTATTGTTAATGAGCCAGTGGCACTGCTGCAATGCAAACAATCTTCCTCCCCCCCTTTCTTCCAGAGACGAATATGTTAATGTACTTGTAGCAGTTATTCTTCAGGTTAGCTTTTCTCCCTTGTCTCATACATATGTGAATTTCTGCTGTGAGGTTACAGAATCGAAGCTGCTCTTTCTTCGCTCTTCGTTGGGTCTCCCCATTATGGGGGTTAGGGCTTGGTAGTTAATTAAGCACTGTAGGCACACAGCATGAAACCACAGGGTATCTGCGAAAGACAGAGCAAGGCAAGCAAAGAGTAAAACCTCCACACAGCTTTCAGTGATTTGCAACTCACAGAAGGAAGGATTTTTCTGCCATAATTTTGTTGGTTTTTTACTAAGCTATTTCAGACTTCAATAAATATATTTTTTCTAGGGGTACCCTGAAGCAGTTTCAATCTTGACTTTTTTCACACAGACCATTTTTCTCTTTTGCCAAACCATTGTCAGGAGCTCGTGATGAGAGACACTATGTTTCACCGGCAAAGCAGACAAAATTCAAATGCACACCAGAATTTCCATAAGCTTTGTGCTGTTTCTGTATGTGAAGATCAGAATGTTCTATACAAGCAGCCCAGAATGCAACTGGATGCTATACACTACTCTGTCTCTCATCTCAAGTCCTTACCAGACGTGACAGAAATCACCTGATTAATAGAAGAGGAATATGTCACAATGACAAGAAGGACAGTCGAAGTTATCTGAGAGTAGCCAGGTGGCTCCATCATTTGTGAGTGGCAGAAGGTAACAGAGTGGGAAACGAGGGCACTTGTAAGTGATAGGCTGTTTCTTATACGATTGCCACTTGGCTACCTCTGAAGTTATACAATCCTTTTGCCAGTTTGTAATTTTTTCAAAACAATATGATAGGGAGTGTTACTGGGAGTTCTGGGGTACAGGTGCATTTTGGGGTTCTGGGGTGCAGGTACAATTTGCAGGGAATTAGCAATCTATGCTTATTTTCTGAAAGCATGTTCCTTATATGATATTCTGGGAAATCATGCAGGAATTAGTCACTGGAACTGTACCAACAGTTCTGACTCTGCAGCCACAAGACAATGGGAAGCAAGATTGATGGAAGAATGGCAGCTAAGACCCATCTGCAGGAGGAAAACCATAGGGCTGTGAACTCATAATCTGAGTTCCAGATGAGTTAGAGTGATTAAGTGGTGCACAACAGCACTGCAGCACTAGGCATCCCACTGACATATGAAGGAGAGATGTAAGCACTTACAGCTTTCGAATCTTTTAGGAAAGTACAACAATGCTTAATGCCTCAGGAACAACGTCACACCAAACTAGGTTTGAGAAAAATTACCTCTAACTACTGTGCATGAAAGTGAAGGTGTTATAGCTTTGAGTGTGTCATTCACACTCAAATGTATGATGTTGGAATAATGACTTCATTATAGCAGTACGTATTAAGTTATGAAATTGTTTTGTGTATTGTGTTTGTATTCTCCTGTCAATTTGTAGGTCTGTTACTTCAAGCTAGTTCATCTCAGACAGCTGTTACTGCAAGACAGCTGCGTGTTTAATTTTTTTAAGTGCATCTCTGTGAGTAGTGTGTATGACCAAATTGAAGCATAGTTGCCAGTGTTCGGATTGGAGAAATGAGGGCATTGGACACCAAACTAGGAGTGCAGTTTTAAATGATGGAATGAAATAGAGTGCATTAACACATAGTGTGGAGGACTAGAATAAAAATTATAAGTATTTTGCTTAGCAAAACAAAAGCTGTACAGTAAACAGAAGCAGTTGGTATGTCCAGCTGAAAGTGGTCACTTTCAGGAAATTTTGACTGTAAGTGTAGGGATGTTGTATGTGGAATTTTCTCCATTTTTGCAGAGTAGGGAGTTTAGGAATTAAAGCACAGAAGAATATAAAGATTTTTCACCTCCTTATTATATTGTTTCCAAGATTACTTTGGATTTCCACCAGGAAGTGGTATCAAACTTTTCTTGATCTACAATGAACAAGAATTCCTCTAGTTTTCTGTACCATTTTAACTCCCTCAGCACCCTGGCAGTAATTGCTACCCAGTTTAATTCACAGCAGCAGCAAAAATTCTCTTCCCCACTGTGGTCTATGACCCTTAGGACTGTCAAAAAAGTGTTGCACCTCCTCTGCTTGCATGACCTGCACAGTTGGTGTTTTTTCTAAGGAAGAATTTTACAAATCAATGAACTTAGTTCAAGATACTGGACATTCTGCACAGTACCTGCATGTGGCAGGTTTTGGGGTGGCAGATTGTCCCCCTATGAGCCTGGACTCAAATCTAAACTATTGTAAAGCATCAGGAAGTTCATCTCACAAGCGCCATTTCAGGACCATTAATTTGAATTTCTTAGGAGAAATAGAGATGTGTTTGGTTTTTTAACTCTCTCATACAGCAGGAATTGAAATTATGCTCTTGTTATACTCTTGTTGCCAATGCGAGCTGGGATTAATGTCTCTTGAAGCTTTTTATGGTGTAGCAAAATAACTAGGCTCTAGTTATTTTTAGTCTAGGTTGTTGGTTTTTTAGTCTAGTTTAGGGTTAAATGGCTCTTTGGCTGGCTGAATGAAGTATCCCTGTTTGCTCCCCAGTTTTCTGGCGCTCAGGGGCTCCAGCTGACCAACATGCACATCCTGCTGGTCACTGCCCATGTGCAGACCCTTGTTCTGGGTGTAGGTAATAAGCTCAAGTCTTTTCTTCGTTCTAATACGCAACTAAAATTACCCAAATCTCAATTACTGCGCTCCCAAAATTCATCTGTGTCATCAGTAATAATTAATTGAAATCACAAATTCTCCTGAACTTACTTAGTGCCTATTGTGACACTTAGGCAGATTTCTGTTACGTTTTTCCCCATGGAGTGTGATTCGTGTGAAGAAATGCTGGACCCTGCTCTCTAGTTCCCTCCTGGGGAGCTGTAGCACATCTTTAGAGGAGTGGGATTGATTCCCAAGGCTGGACGCTCTCTCTGCAGTTTGTGACTGGATATGGGGGACTTCCAGCAGATTTTTATTTGAAAGTGAAGGGAAAAGTGTTACGGCAGTGGTGTGCTGGGATGCTACCATACAGCGAATGGCCTGTGTGTGAAATTAGCCCTGCAGCCTTGCTCTAGACTGGCAGGCAGCTTAATTGCTTTTTGTTAGTAAGCTAAAGTATTAATTTGAAGGTGTAGAACTGTTTGTCTTTTTGCTGGCTTTGGCCTAATTACATATAACCCATGGACTTGAATCAAGTTGTTAATATTCATCTAGTGTTTGCAGAGCCTCTAAATGGAAGCACTCGATGTGCTCTGACTTCACATGCTGCATCTTTCTTCTGTTGTTAGACTAGGCAAAGCTAATTCTTCTTCCTAGTGCCCAATTGTGCAAACCCCTGCTCATATGAGTATTGTCAGAGGGATCACAGGGTTAATCCTTTCTGTTGTTTTTAATCTTTGAAAATCCAGATATTTATCTGACCCCGCGTACCACTGGGGTTTATTCAGAGGAGCAAACGTTACATTTAAGTAAAAACCCAGATGAGCTTGCAATCTGCAGATGACCGCTGGCTGATTTAAGATATTACAGGGAATTTGCTGGCATCTATATGGGTGGGTTCTGTTTTCTTTTGGTGTAGTTAACACACCAGTTCCCCACATGACAGGTCAATAATTCTCTGCCCATTACGTGTGAAGCAGCGCAGCAAGGTTTGCTCTTGCTACATGATAGAAGTTGATGTATCCAGATGGAACCACATAGGTTGCAGCCCCCTGCATTATCCCATCTTTTATTTAGGCCTGACAAGCTCAATTAGCATTATCTTGTGCTTCTGCATCGAGGGGACTTTTGTTAAAAAGGCAGAAGAAAAGGCAGATAACGGAAAAATATTACTGAGGAAAAAGCAGTGAAAACTAAAAAGGATTTAGCTGAGATGAGCTTTCACCCAATAGTGCGCAATGGGAACAGCTATATTAAGAATCCTCTGAAACGTGACTTTTTAGATGCCAGTGCTTCACAGATTTCCTTTTCAGCGTGCTGCAATCTAGCAAATAAGTTTATGCTGATTATAAAGCTGAAACAGGATACCTGCGACTCCATCCAATTAAATGGGAAGATGTCTAATATCTGGATGCTGTGCTGTAGCTCCTTCATCTGCATTTCTGTTCCCTGGTCTGGTCCCTTGCAGCTCCTTGGCCGCAGACCCTGCTCTCAGAATCTGGGAAGGAAAGAGGGTCTCGTCTCCTGAATCACTGCCATCTGCACGGCTCAAGATTCACTTTGAGACTTGAGCAATCTCCTACATTTATAATGGTTCCCTTTCTTTTGGCTTAAGGATATATTTAAATGATCAGGGTGTTTAGCTAGGATTTTTCGTTTTTGAGCATTTTTTCAATTTTTGGCAGCAAAGCTCATGCATTTAAGTGACTGTGCAAACAGGCTGACTTTCAGAGTTGTCAGGCACTTGCTTCTCCTGCTGGTGCTATGACCTTTACAGACTCAGTAAAAGACAGTTCAGCTCCACTCCTTCACTGAGAAAAGGCAATTTATGACCAGTGATAAAAGAGCAAAATGCTAAAGCCTCTGAATACTTGTACATGGTTTTGTTGCCTAACTATGGAAGTTTGGGAATGATAATTTTAGTTTTTTGGTGACCTCAGGAAAGGCTATAAGGGTATGTATATATGCACGTGAAAAGGTTGTAAACCCAAGGAGATACAGCAAGGCTTTCATTCAGGGAAATTCCAGCAACACATGAAACCAGCTCCCAGGCCTAGACGAGTAATGAATTTGCTGTGTTACTACCTTTCTGGTCAGCTCGACATAACCAGATATTCTGTAAACGTTTCTGTAGCTGTCCCGGTTTGAAGTAAAACCGAACCAATTTTGTGTTCTGGAAGTTTACATTTTAGCTAGGCCTCCTCTAACTCTCTGAAATTAACGGCATATTGTGGAGAAAACTGCTCGTTCTCAGGATGATGAGGCCAATGTTTGTGCTCCATGCCAAGGGATGGTGAGCAGAGAGCCCCTTGCTTAAACTTATTGCTATAACAACCAAGCTCAGCCAATTTTCATCATTTGCCCCTTAGAGGGTTGGAAACGGAAAAGTGAGAGGGGTCCCACCTGTGGGGAGGAACGGACAGGAGTGGTGACCCAAAACTGACCAACTGGGGTATTCCATCCCACCTGCCCCGTGCTCAGTGTAAAAGCTGAGGGATCAAAGGGTCAACTCTCTTTCTGCGATGGCTGAGGTCCGAAGAGGACCCTGTCTGTCCATCTGCCTTTGATCCCCATCCGTGTGTCCCTGACTCCAGAGCTGGAACCCAGTTCCCATCCATCGCTGAGTCCAGTCTGGGACTTCCCCAGTGCCTGCTGGTGACGGGACTGTCATCCTGGGAGC
>JAOTQQ010000063.1:13457110-13482420 GCA_026546715.1 Gallinago undulata | reverse complement strand
ATTTTAATATTAATTCTTCATTAAAGTAGTTTAGTTCATTCTAAACTTTTGAATCTCCTTATCTCTTCCTCTCCTCTCTTTTGCAGGGAGGGGAGGAAGGGCCATCTGTCAGTCCGTTTTAGCTGAAACCACAACAGTAGCATGGGAGTCAGTGGCAAAGACCATTAAATGTGCTTTGTGATTATTCATAATCAGAGCTCGGATCTAAAAGTTATAAATGGCTCTAAATAACACATTATAGAAACTGTTAGACCTTTAAATACCTTTGCAGCAGCTGACATCATATTTCCCAGCCAAAATCACATCCTTTTAATGGCATAGACTGGATCCTGGGATCTGAAATTCACTTGTGGATTCAAACTGGAATTTTTATTCTTGGGACAAATTTCTCTTGGGGAAAAAAAAAAAGAGGGGGTAAACAAGAAATAACTAAAAAGGGGTTCAGAGAAGTACCTGATTTTCCTTTGTATTTCGCTCCCATCAGTCCAGCAATACATTTCAAGACATTTCTTCTTCCTTGTGGGAGTCAAGTCTCAGCCTGACCAGCTATGCAGAAAAAAATATCAAAGATAATATTCTGTAAAAAAAAAAGTGCAGTAGAAATGGGTTTGTGTGAATTACTTGATTTTGACCTGGCTGGAGGTAGTTAACATTATCAGCACAGATGCACCTTTATCTCTCTGACTTTGGCATGGAAAGAGGCTCTTATCAGGCAGCGATAAAGGAGAGAGAATGGATGGCAGGAAGAACAAAGCCTTAGTGATATCTTTCTCATTGTTTCTTCCTGCTGAGGCTTTTTTAGAGAACTATTTGTCTGCCTGACCTCTACTACTGAGTTGATTTATTTTATTATTAAAATAAAAGCTGAACTTTGCTGGAATATGAGTGAAGAAAAAAAGGTGCCAGTTCAAATAATTTAACTGCACTAAAAGCAGCACAACTCGCATTTTTCTGTGTTTTCTCAAATACAATATTCCCTGGCCTTCTCATTAGCTATCGTTGTTGCCATCCAATATGCTGGTGGAAGATGAAAGGTAATTGATATATGAATAACCTGAATACACTGTGGAATGTAGTGTATTGCAAGCTATAATAAAAATCTTAATTACGAATATATTCTGCACATGGAAGATATAAATAGCAGAGATGCTAAAGCATGCATTTTCTGAATACAAACAAACTGATTCTCCAGAGCTGGGAAAATCAGCCAACTTGCAGTATGGAGGTCCATTCTGGGGAAGGGATGGTCAGTGCAACAGCTCATCTATTAGCTCTGCTGTGGTGTCAGTCAGGAGCAAATGCCCACGCTCTTCACTTGACCGTGTGTGTTCGGTAGCCATTGGTAGTTTTCTTTTCCACTGCAACCAGTGACCTACCTTGTTTCCATAATTTCCAAGCCTGGCTATGTATCCTTCATTTCAGTGGCAAGTCCTGCCCAAACCATGACACTGCACTGCGAAGATGGAGTCCTTTATCTACCTTGCTGTAAAATGCAGTCACCATTTATATGTCTTGTTGGCACTGAACTGGCCATTCCCTTGATCTGTTTGAAGTGATGGACCTCAGACATTGCAAAATTAAGGAAGCTTTTCCTAACTTCCTCTGTTATGTTATGTTCTTTTATGGGTTCTACCATGACTGGAATCTCCATCCAGCTTTCAGGTTTTTAAGGCCTGCAATCCTATTGATGGCTTATCTGAAATGTCTGCTATGTCAAAATTTAGATTTTTAGGTTTTTCTCCCTTTTTTCTCCCTGCTCTGTTTGATTTCCTCACCTAAGGGCCTTGCTGCCTTTTGCCAGATAAGGATAGCTCTTTTCTGAAATCAAGTCCTTACCCGTATTGTGGCACAAGTATTTGATTTTCCTGCATCTCAGTGCTGGTATTTATTTATGAGTATTTCTTCAGGACCTGCCTATGCTTGAATGTCCTTTTCCTTTCCAGTGCTGGAACCGAAAACGCCCTGGATCCCTGGCTGAGCCCAGGAGCAGCTCTCCCTCCCCATGCTGCGCGCTCGGCCTTTGCCCATTTGCCTGCCTCGAGTGCTCACGCGTGGGGGTTGCTTTGCAGCTCTCCCGGCACGTCTCCCCTCACATCAGGGCACTCCCCTGCTTTGCATGTGCTGGTTTGCATCTGCCATGGGCTTTGTTCTCCCCAGAGCATTGCCACACGCTCCTCTTCACAGCCCTGGGTGGCTGGCACGGGGCCACTGCAGCTTCCCCGGTGTGACCGTCTGGTTGCTGGTCAGGGCTCCCTTTGCGTTACCAGTGCAGCGGGTGATTTTGTGCTAGTTGGTACTTCCACCTCCTCTCCGGCTGTCTCATTCCCTAACTGTTCTAATTGCTTTTTCTAATGCTAGATTGTCCTCTTTTAGTATTTTTTTCTTGTATTATTTTTGAGAGTGATCCTATTAAGTACTTATCTTTCAGTACGTCATCCCCAGCTTTGAAAGCAGTGTCATTTGTTGTCGGCTGCAGCTGAATTACCTACGCATTAATTGCCTTTGTAGGTCTCTGATTTTTCTCGCTTCTTTTTCCTTTCTATGACATACTTTTCTTTGAAAAACAGTAAGCATCATTTACCTCAAATAGTCTGCTACAATTTTTGCTGCTTGCTTCTCTGAGCTCGACATTGAACCCTTGAGCTCTGCTGAAGTTATTTCCGGTTTGCCCAACACGTATTACAAAATTAACAGCTTTGAAACTGCACAAGAGTTGTCTGTGTCAGGTTCTGTAAAGATTAACTTTCTCCTTACCCTCTTTCTGCAGTGCTTTCTGTTCAGGTCACACAAGGGTATATTTCTTGTGCTAGCCTGCTTGAAGGCCATTGCTGATCTATTTTCTGTGCTGTTTCCCTGCTCTGGCTTTAGCAAAGAGCAATAAAGAGCCATATGAGATAGAAATATACTAAACAAAGTTTAATGACTTGTACACTTCGCAGCACAGCTAATTACACAGAGAAAAAGCACCTTTGAAGTTTCTGTGCCTTTCAGGCAACAAGCCTCCTTACTCAATAGGCTGCAAATAAGATGTGTCAGTGAGCACCTCGCAAAGGTGAGCGCTGGGTCTGCCCGCCTTTCCTAGAGCAAAGTACTACAGCTGGGGCACTTCCTAATCTCATGGGGCTGCTGCTGGCACCTTCTGGGACAGCAGCAGAGAGCAGTTCTGCTACTCCTGATGTAGAAATCACACTGGGTTCTGCCAACATTCCCAGCACAACAGGAAAGCTTCCTGTTCCTCCTTCGGTGGTCCTGAGTCCTGAGGGCATTGTCACAGCCATCCATATCTGCATCTGACAGGCAGCAGCCTGATTTCCAGCTTAGCCCGCTGACTGTTGTATAATAAAACACAAGAAAGGCACACACAGCCCTTTTCCTGCCAGCTAGAAAGAAACTACCTGTCTTTTTATGTTATTCTTCCCAAATGGGTGTGGGATTTGCATCCCAAGAACACACCTAAGGAAGGGGCAGAAGCCCTTGTGCATAGAGGAGCTTAAGTAGCTGATTCTCTCGGGATTGTTTTACAGTGGAAACGTTTGCAGACCCCAGAGTGCCTGGCTGCTGGCGGTACCATCGTCTCAGCATTATGTTTTAGCGGTTTGTACACGGCTCTGCTGCGGCCTGACCCAGTGCTAACCACAGTGTGCAACTGCAGAGTGCAGGGAGCTGCCACAATCCGTGTCAGCCTATTGTTCCTGAGCTAACGTAAACCCAGGACTATCCCGGTGCTTTCAGGGATGCTGATTCAAGAGTCATTTGCCACAGGTTTCCCACGGGACAGCCCTGTGCTTCAGCTCCTGTCTGCTAAGTTAAAAGTAACGGTGTCTCCCTCCTTCAGCTTTCCAGCCACAAGGGAGCTGAAATAGTACTACACATGAAGAGGCTGAGGAACCTGGAGGCTGCAGCAGAGGTAGTCATCTCATACAGAGAACCGAAACAGCCTTCCATTGCTGGGGGCCTGCTGGCTGGTCAGGACCAGCTGAGAAGCTGGCTGTTATTTGGCAAAGTATGATCTAAACCGCACGGCCCAGCAAGGAGATGGTGATGGAAATCTTTATAGAAAACATTTCACAAAATGTAAACAACAGATTTTCTACACAGAGATAAAGATGGAGATTAATGCTTGAATTATCCTGGCTAATTAGTGTAGCAGGTAATTATTTAAAACCTGGCACATCTGTGAATACATCACTTTGAATTAGAAAATCCTTGCAACTGCTACAGTAAGTTGGCTTCAGTGATCCCACAGGGAAATCTTTATAGGAGATTAAGTCTCACTTCAAATGGCAGAGATTTGCAAGAGGATTGCGTGGCCAATATGACACATTCGCATTGTGATAGTAAGTGATACAGGTTGTTTTTTTTCTCACAGAGAAGCCGAGTGCTGGTTTCTTTCAGTTCATGCGTTCTTTGAGCTCGAAGGCTCGGCCTTCTTAAGAAGTGGAGTGTTTTGTAACTGAAATGATGAGCAGTGCTTGAAAGAAAATGGTGGCAAGAACAAAGGCAAGAGCAACAGAAGCTCAGAAAGAGGACAGTGAAATCTAAACTTGGATTTAAGCTCTTAAAGCAACAAGGTCACACTTGAAAAGCTACTGGGTATGTTTCTTTAGCTTGTTGTAAATGTTGCCAAAAGTTGTCATCTAAGAACATTGTATAAAACACCACAGGTCTATGAGGATCCTTTGGTGGCTCCTCCGCGGGTCTGCTGGAAGCTCCTCACCACGGTGGAGGGCTGCGGGGCACACCTTGCGTTGCTGAGCTCTCCTTGGTGCGTGCCGGCTGTCCCTGGGAGTGGGCTCTGACACCCCATCTCCTGTGACCCACCTCTGTAAGTCAGCAGCTAGTGCAGCACTGCTGCGGGTGGCACTGAACCCTCCAGCAGCAGGTCCAGGCTTGTCCATCTCTGCGTAGCTTGGTGGGGTGTGTGGTGGCCAGGGGCAGGCTGAGTGAGGGAAGAGCTCCTCGGGTTGGACTCTCGCCGCACTGGCTCGCTTTGGGTATTCACCTATGTGGAAACTTTGCAACAGCTTTGATGCAAAGCAGGCTCAGACTTGAGCAGCTCTCAAAAATGTAAATCTTGCCCAGTGGCCTGCAGTCTCTGGGGAGATACACCAAAAACGTGCAGCGCATCTGGTGGCCCACTGGGCCACGTTCACAGCCGACGCAATGACTGCTGTACTGGCTGTAACTCATGAGTGCTTCAGGTGTGAATTGGGTATGGAATGATGGCTGGAGCATGGTACCCTTGGTACTCGGCACAGGGAGGGGAGCTGGGGAAGCTGTAGTTTAGTGTGCAGATTTCACTGCTCACAGCACTAAAGAGAGCTCTAACCAAGAAAATGATGGTTTCCTGGCACACAAAGACATTCTCAGTAAAATTGAAATATCTCTTTCCAATATTTGCAACACAAAACTGCTGCCAGGAGCTCTCATCTGATTTGCTCAGGTTCTCAAAACATCAAGGTGAATAATTGAGACAGTCTGAGTTTGTAAACCCTGCGGCATTCACAGCAATAGAAAAGAGAAAGATTTAAGCTTTGTACAGGGGGTCTGTCTTCTAAGAGAAGTTACATTGTACTTATTGGCTGAGCAGGAAGAAATAGAGGTGGGGCTGAAGCCTCACCTCCACCAGCCTCACCCACAGCCGTGTTTAGATCAACGGGGATTTGTTCAGACCAACCACCAAACTTCCCCAATGAGAAACCACTGTTACGTTTCACAGTGGTGCCCTGCATCTGCGTTCAGCCCCTAATCAAGCCCATGTAGTCCCCTTAAGTTGTTTTTAAATGAAAGAACAAAAAGAAAACACTCTGTGCAGAAAAACTCTTTTGGCCCTTTTCTTCCTTCCTTTCCCAGAAACTAAAGTGCAATCCCCAAGCTATAGATTTGCCTTATCCCCCTCTACAAACAGCATCCAACATCCACTGCTAAATCACCTCTGCCCAGGTTATGCCTTTTTTATAATGTGCTGAAACAAATTGCTGCCGAGTCACCACAGCTGATCCCACCTCACTGGACCTTTGATAGACCTTTGTAGAAGGGAAGGGTGTGTTTATAATCTTCTCCAAACTACCTTCTCCCTTCTGACTCCTCAAGGATATTTACACCTGCTTCTTTATTGACAAAGAACTTAAAATATACACATCTCTATCCAAAACCAACAGTCTTTGCACTCTCTTCAGCTGCTGCCTTACCCTTAACTCCCCAGCTGTCCCACACAGTGCTATCAGTGTTGCCAGGTGCCTGTAGTTCCTGCACACCCTGAAAAAAGCTTTCTTGCAGCAGGGCTGAATAACCCAGTGCTGGTCTTCTGCAGCTATTCCCCTACAAAGCGCTTCAGATGCTTGAACCTGCAATGCCCCTCTTGTTTGCAGCCTCTCGAGATGTGGCCACCACTGGGGTTTCCCTGGTACTGAGCGTGTCCAGGTAGAGCATAGGGAGGTGAAGCTTAGGTCCCTTCTCTACCAAGTAAGATCTGATCTCCTGCCTTCCCTGTGGGCAGCACACCCTCCCCAGCACCCCCTTGCCTCACCTGGTGTGTGATGCCAATCATTCGTTGTCCTTCTGAAGGGTCTTTCAACTGAAGTTGCCCAGACCAGGAAACATTCACGGAATCGTGGAATTGTCAGAATTGGAAGGGACCTCTAGAGATCATCTAGTCCAACTCCCCTGCCAAAGCAGGATTGCCTAGAGCTCATTACTCAGGACTGCATCCAGGAGGGTCTTGAAGATCTCCAGAGAAGGGGACTCCACGACTTCCCTGGGTACCCTGTTCCAGTGCTCCATCACCCTCACCATAAAGAAGTTTTTCCTCATATTTGAATGGAACTTCCCATGTTCCAGCTTGAGCCCGTTGCCCCTTGTCCTATCGCTGGAAACCACTGAAAAGAGTCTGGCTCCCTTGACCTACAGCCCAGGATTCCATTGGCCCTCTTAGCAACAAGGACACATTGCTGGTGCATGGAAAGTGTGCTATCTACCAGGACTCCCAGATCCTTCTCCTCAGTCGTGCTTCCCAGAAGAGCACTACTTCTTAAGGTAGAGAGATGAGTACGAGTGAGCCTCTAGGACTCAGCAGGGACCAACCAGCCCTGCCTCTGGAAGAGGCCAGGACAGCTTTGCCTTTAACTCTGAGCAGTTCTTAGGCAGGAGTTGTCCTGTGGGCCAGATTGTGGAGCACTAACTCAGAGTCTGGGAAGGAGGAACAGCAACTGTGTGGCACCAGCTCCTCTAGCTCTGCTGAGCTTGCTGCAGCCTGCAGGTAAGACAAATAAGGAAAAATGAGCAGGGCTTTTTATTTTATTTATTTTTTTTTTTTGGTGGCAATTATTTCTACTGCTGCGAACTTTATTTTTAACTACCCAGAACTTAATTTCCACCAGCATCAGCTTCTAACGCTTCATTGTGATGCTGCAGTTTCCTGCTTATAGGGTCTGATAACGTGTGAGGCAAGAAGGGGCATATGGGGCTGCTTTCTCTGAGGCTACCTATGGCTTGAAAACAGCCCTTTCGGTAAGTTGGCAGGGGGTAGCAGTGTTCTGGGCTGGTTCAGTCCCTCTGCAGAAACTAATGTGCCACTGGGCCACCGAGGCAGTTGTTTTAAATGGAGAGCTGCACATAACTTGAATATTCTACTGAAATGGAGCTCAGCTGCACCTCACTGTCAAAATGTGAGCATATTTTACCCATGGCAGAGCACTGGAGCATAGCCAGAAAGCCAGTGTAGTAATTTTTTGGGCATGTTTTTTGGGCATGAATGTTCAGCCATATTTTATTAAACTCCCTGTACTACTCTTCACTGCGTGTTTCTGAGAGCTGCTGCCCTGCAGCCCCACATCCCTCACTCAAGAGAGCTGCTTGTTCCGACCCAGTTGAAATCTCCTCAGAAACTTAAAATCCCATATTGTTCTCTTCTCCTACTCTGCACTGTTACTTAGCCTAGATAATCGCAGCTTTGGTTTCATCTCATGTCATAAACTGTTAATGTAAATGGTGAACAGCTAAAATCTTATAACCGTCAGTTTAGCACTATGTTCTACAATGATAACAATACACTAATTTACCATTTAAATTCAGTGTACTGTAAGCTGTGTTCAGCACTGCTTGGCTTCAAACTATTTCCTTCCTTTTCTGTCTAATGTCAGAATTTCTGCAGAACATACAAAACAGTGACATTTTTTAACTTTAAAACTAGCACAGAACAGAATGAAATCTGTTTTGAATAGCTGCAATATCTCTCTGAACCCAGGCTTTAGGTAGATATCTCTGCCCTGATGATGAAGGGAATATGCAATTTGTTACTGGGCAGAACAACCCATTGACTCCCTGGACTACAGTGCAAATAGCTTAATTTGGGGATCCATATTTTGCAGTGTCAGGTCAGTGTCTCACATATAGACTCAGCATTTCTTTCCTGATGACTGTATAGACCATGTGCCATCTGTGCAACTGAAAAAGGATGCTATTAACTTTCCACCTTTACTTTATGGGGTGAAAAACACTAGAGCACAGCAAGGTAGCATGGTAATAAAATAAATGAAAAAAAAAACACAAAAACCCAACAGTAAAGTGTTTCCCATTTTGTGTAAGAATAATGCAGAGGCAAGATTTGAAATACAGCATGCATAAAATGTGCCATTTCCTTGCAAGAGCTGAATTAATGGGTGCTATAAAAACCAAACAGATCAAAAAAAACACTATGAAAGACCTTTTTCCAAGGAAGAATGTGAGAATTCATTGGATTTGGACATGATAACAGTGGTTTGTGATAATAAAAGTGCTAGCAAAAAAGCAAAAAAGGAATGTGTTTTCTTGCTCCTTCTATTGGTGAACTAATAAGTGTAACCTCTAAAGGACGAAGTCCAGCTTTAGCGTGTGAAATTACTTTTGCTGAATGTGGCTATCATCTCATTTCTCAGTGGTTGGTATTTTACACTCTAGCTACATTTCACACTGCTTTTTTTAAAGTGCACCCCCAGTGAGGGAGGTGGAAGAAGCGACGCTGCTTTGCCTGCAGCTGGAGAAATCCTTTATTGCTCACACATCACCTCCTCAGCCACTTGCAGTTGCTCCAGGAAAGCCTGCCTGAAGCTGTTGATCGTCTCTTTCCTTCTCTCATAGGACCATGCGGATATTGAGTGGAAGTTTGCACGGACGAAGCTCTGGATGAGTTACTTCGATGAAGGCGCCACTCTGCCCCCTCCTTTCAACATTGTCCCAAGTCCCAAGTCGATCTGGTACCTCTGCAAGTGGATTCACAATCAGCTGTGCCCAGGCAACGATTCTGACAATGAACAGAAGAGGCATGAAAACCTCAAAACATTCACAGTAAGGAGCTGCATGTGTTTATACTTCATTTTTTGAGGGCATTTGTGCATGTTCAGGATCACGAGGGCCGCTGCCCTGCTGGCGCAGAAGGCTGCTGGATCATCACTTGCTAAGAGCCACCAGCAGCTCTAAAGACAAGACTAAACAGGTGACATAGCTGTGCCTTTTCTCTTTCCAGGAACGGCACGCTGACAACCTGATTCAGAATCAACATTACCAGGTAAACTCTTCAGCTCATAAAGTTTTCACTTGCTGTTTCTTCTTCCTGCTCATTTTCTAATACCATGGTTCTTGCTCACTTCTAGAATATACTTTGAGAAGTGTAGGCCCTCTTAAGATGATTTTGCTTATCATGGATTAAGACATTTCCTCACTAGAGATGAGATGGTTTGGTAAATCCCTCCTAGTTTTTCACCTCTCTGAAGTAGTGGAAAACTTGCTAACTACCAGTCTGACTGCTGAAGTCAAAGGTGACATCCCCATTGCCATCAGAGTTACCTGGCTGTCACACCATCCTGATTAAAACTGTCTCTGCAGCATTTGTACACACTTTTGAATCATTTCTCTCCTGCTCTTTTTTTCTGTAAACTATCCCAAACCATCCCACTCAAACAGTAGTTGGGATTTTCTTTTATTTTGGACACCTCAGGAAGGACGAATGATTCCTTTGCTGAATTTTGCTTGTTTTGTTTATTGTCAGCCTGTCTGTCATCAAGTCCTCATTATAAGTTAACCTGCAAAAAGATGAAACTGCAGCTTCAGAACTGGAACTCAGTGTGATGTATTATGCCGGTATGCTGGAAGGAAAAGAAATTCTCCAGAATGTTAGGCAGTAGGTTAGGCTATACTGTCAAAAGCCATTAGTAATTTGTCTTACTTAAGACATCTCCTGCTTTTTGAAGAGTTTTTATCTGAAGTTGATGTTTAACATAATTAGTCACCTTTAACAACTGGGTACTTTCTGGCTTCACAGCACAGCTCAGGGGTACCAACAGTGAGATCTCTTAAAACATCTCCCAGTAAAACTTTGATGCGGAGACAGTCTTCATGCTTGGTGTTACTCAGCCTTGTTATCCCTATGTATGAAATGGGGGAAAATGAAGGGAAGGTTTGGAGTAGTCTCTTCTGTGTATGGAGATCAACTTCTGTGTATGTTTGCTGGCACAGATAAACGTACAAGCTCAAAGTACCAGTTTGCCTATGTAAAGCCAGCAAGGACACAGGGCAAAATGGATCTCATCTGACCAAAATCTATATTGTAACAAACAGTCCAGGTAATGCAGAGGAGCAAGAGCCTTTGGAGAAGTCACCGAGGGTGGCATTTAGCCCTGCCAGCACTGTCCACAGACACTGCAGCAGCCTTGAAAGGAGTTTCTAACCTGCCATTAGGGAATGCCCAGGCTGCTGGCAGGTGTGGTTTAATGTGCATTGCCCCGTGGGGTCCCGGCTGTTCTTCACTTTATTTGTTGTCAACATACAGTCCTTAGCTTTCAAATGCTTGATAAATAATCTTCAAATGGCAAGCTTAGCCTTTCAGGATACACAGCATATACACGAGACTGGTAATCTTAAAAACTTTCAGCAGTTGAGATTAAATGGCTTGAGGACATTTAAGAACATCAAGCATTTTTTTCTCAACAACTTTCACATATATAGAACAAATGCAAAATACCTGCTCGGGGTAGCTGACAACTGAGCGTTCAAGATGGAAGGTATATAACCCCTTCCAAAGGCTTGTTCTGTTTAAAAGAAAGCATTCTGTTTCTAATGGTAAGTGATTTTCTTTTTAGACAGCAGAGTCAAGCCAGCCGTTGAATCACTCATATTGTTTCCCATCACCTGGAGGGGTTCGAGGCCAGGCTGGATGGGGCTTTGAGCAACCTGGTCTAGTAGGGGTGTCCCTGCCCAGGGCAGGGGTTTGGAACTCGATGATCTTTAAGGTGCCTTCCAACTCCAACCATTCTATGATTCTATTCCAGGAAGTCATAAGAAATCTTGTGAAAAGATACATTGCAGCAATGATAAGGACTTCCAAAACCAATGAAGGCTTAACTGAAGAAAATTTCAAGGTAATTCATTATTCCTTAATAATAATTTATTATATTAATTCAAGTAGCCACTTGCAGAGTTCACACTAACTTGTCAAGATGATTTGTAATCTGCTGTGGAAATAGGCCTATTACTGGGAATGCATAGCATGCATATTTTGCAGGGGGCGGGGGCTGAGCAGAGGATATTCTTATTCAGGTGTCTTCTCACATGGTCACCTCCTAGATTTTAATATACAATATATTATGCAGATAAAAGCTTTGGAAATGGTAGGAGTTAAGTATCTGATTTGAGTCAGCATCACATTCCTAATTCTAACCCAGACAGAGCTAAAGAATGAGTCTGGGTTAATGGATATGAAGAACCCTTAGCGACAAAGTTAAAGGTTCAACTAAACAGGGTTCCTGCCATATTTCTAAGTTCCAGCAGTGTTTCCCCTCTTCTATAACTGTCTTATTTAACTTTTCTTTTTGAGGTGGGTGGCAGTGGAGCAGGCAGAGGGGGTTGGTCAAGAGGCTGGTCCCACAGCCTTTAGAAGCAAAGATCTTATGAGGTCTAAATTCTCAGGATTACCAATACATTCTTTTTGTGTGTCACCAAATGATGAAGATGCATGTGGTGTTCTTGTAAGTGTGATTTGGTATCAGTCGCTTGCATATCTCTGAACAGTTCTCCCAAGGGAATGTGGTCATTCCTTCATGTCACAGATAGAGCTGCTGAGTGTAACTCATTCCCCCTCTTGCCCTAGGAATTAAAACAGGACATCTCAAGTTTTCGCTATGAAGTTCTTGACCTCTTGGGCAACAGGAAGCCCCAGAGGAGAAGTTATTCTACCAGCAGCACAGAGGTGTCCCAAAAGGATGAAGCAAATGAGGATGGTGCTGGAGAAAAATCCAAAGCTAAGAGCGTGTCTTTCAATGTAGCCAACAAAAAAAAGGACTTCAATGTATCTGCTCTAATTAAAACTATGTCCGGGATCAATATGGTGGAAGAGAAGCCGAAAAGCAATGGGATCAGTAAGCGCTCCTTTGTCCGGAATGGAAATAGAGTTCAGAGACTTTCCAGCTCCAAGAAGGAGTCCTTCAAGAGACTGGGCCTACTTTTCTCCAAGATGAATGGACACGTACCTGAACCAAATTCAGAACCCATGTACACTATTTCAGACGGAATTATTCAGCCACACTACATGTGGAAAGACATTAAATATTCTCAGATTGATAAAGAGAGAGAAGAGAATTGTTCCAAAAGTGAAATTAACCTCAATGAGGTGGACTACAGTGGGAACACAAGACTTACGGGACATAGCAAGGAACGCCCTGTGGTTTGTACCAGCTCCCTTCACTGTGCTTCCAGTATTTGTTCCTCTAATTCCAAACTCATAGACTCTTCAGAGGATGTGTTTGATTCATGGGGAGAGGCTTGTGACTTGTTTATAAACCAGTGGAAAGACGGGCAGGAGGATCATGTTACAACTCGGCTATAAGTAAAGCTATCTTAACACTTGCTGGAAAACTTAGCCCATTATTTGTAATTGTTTGCTCTCATCTGATTCAGCGTTACCATTTCCTTTCTGTCCACAGGTGAAAAAAGAAAAAAAGCGTAAAACTACTTCTGTTAGCCTATTTTATAGCCATCTGCACCCTTTTTAATTTGCTTTTATTTTTTTTTTTTTTACACTCACAAGTACTAAACTAAAGGTTTCACCATTTATAAGGTCACTATAAACCACAGGAATCCCTTCGGATGCAGTCTTAAGTCTTCAAATGCCAGAGACTTCAGTCACGCTGGTGGCCGAGTAAAGGATTTCTCCAGTGCTCTCGCCACCATCCCCCTGTTGCTGGGTTATCACTGCTGCGATCCAACGCCATCGCCTGTGTCCTGCTCGATTTTCCTCGTTGACCCAACCAGCTGGTGAGCACTGTCTTAGCAGCTGGCTGAGAATCATATTTAAAAATCTTTTTAGAATGGGTTTCAACTTATAACTGTCTTTTTGTTTTCTTTAAGCAATATGACCTCTGATTCTTCTGTTTGTCTGTGTTTCTTCAGGTTATTTATTATATTAATATTGTAAACTGTTATGGATTAAGACACCCCCTTGATCATCCAGCTAGAACATGTTATGATTTGCTTATTTACCCAATTCCCACAAGAAATTTCCCCTGTAGGGGGCAGAATGACCTTCCAGTTAACCTGAGAATAGAAGCCAGATCCTGGCCTCGCTACCAACCTCTGCATAGATGAACTGACCCAAACCCAGCTGTGGCTGCTTGAAACACAAACCTTAGTGTGCTTCTCATATTTCTAACAGGCTGAGCCAAACCCCAGCCCGACCCCAGCCCTGAGCCTCGTCCTTAATCCCCACCCCTCGAGCTGTATCTGGGTTTTAGAATTCCTCATCTCACTTCCATGGCTGCATTTGCTTTTTGCTGCCTCTCTGATGGATGTCAGGGTTGAGGAAGAAAACCATCCTGCTGGGATATGGCGAGTGCTAAGAGATCCGGGTTTCTGAAAAGCAACCTAAGCAAGAGCAGCTCAAACCGCACCTGGCAGCAGCTGGAGTTTTCTAAGGTGCACGGCAGTAGAAATTATCCTTTATTTCCCCAGTTGGGGTAGTGTCTGGACAGGCCTAGTCCTGTCACTGCTTTTGTCGTAAGGTACATCAGAGAAGGGAGAAAAGAGCCCCCATCAAGGGAAAAATGGTTGAATTTATAACAGTGATTTTTTTTTTTAATTATTTAACAGTGTGATACTTGAACTTTCCTCTGCAGTGTTGCTAAGAAACACAGATGACTGGCATTTACTTACCACCACTTCAGAGCTGTTATTAGTCATCTGCTTTCTTGGAGGAAGCAAGTCCTGACCGGGAGCCCAGAAGTGGCCTTCCCATGTGACAGAGCTCTGTTACTGCGCTCCCGCAGGCCTGCTTAAGGCTCTATTCCCAGGAGAGGTTACATGAGGTGGAGCATATCCCAAGGGGGGTTGCCAAAACCCACCTCTTCTGTAAACTGGGTTGTGAGTTCCATTTGTAAAAACATAATACTGGAAACACCTACCTTCAACTACACACTGGTCAGATTTTACCAGCAAGGGGCAGGAGCAGCTCTCGTGGCAGGACAGAGGGACGGGAGGAGAGGGATTCCCAGCCCTGGAAACATTCCAAGTCAGGTTGGATGGGGCTCTGAGCAACCGGATCAAGCTGAAGATGTCCCTGCTCATTGCAGGGGGGCTGGACCAGAAGGCCTTTAAAAGTCCCTTCCAACCCAAACCATTCTATAATTCTGTACTTTCTCACTACAGCAGTCCCCCCACAGACCTGATGCTGAGATGCCTGCAGCTGGATACTCAGAGTTTTAAAACCTGGCTCCCTCCTCTTGTTAAGGAAAACCATCCTGTTGTGTTTTCCCCTTTGGTCACCTATAGAGCACTACCTAAAGGTCGTGATGGAGCACACCTACATCAGAGAGATAAATGTGAAGGATGCAGCCAGCTCCTGGAGCAGAGTTGCAGATGCCAACACACCACACTCATGGGAAGTTTTCAATACAGACATCAAGGTGGAGACCACAGTTCTGGGCCAGTTACGGTGTCAAGAAAAATCAGCAACTAGAAGCAGACACTCAAAAATGTTTCTGCATTCCTTGATTATAAGTGACAGCAGTCTTGTTACCAGCATGCAGTAATAAAGCCCAAAATATTGAAGCCCCTAGACGTGTTAGTTAAGACAAAGTGAAAAGCATTTTTGTATCAACAGATTTCAGGCTTTCATAGTAATTGCAGGGTTAGAGTTGTCTTTGAAACTGCATCTCCTCTTCCTTTGTGAAAGGCTGAGCCAACTGACATTGGCACTATGGAAGGAGACTGCCAAAATCTGAGGGTCAGAAGGAGCTTGCTGATCATCTGGGAAGAAATCCAGCACCCTTGTCTTTTAAGAGGCAAAGCCATCGATACGTGAGCTGCAGTCAGAACCAACTGAAAGCAATTCTCAAAGAGCTCACAATAAAAGCCCCGCAGTTTAATAATCCAAACCGAGCACATTTCTGGAAAGATGAACATTAGCAAGACCTGCTACAGGGGGATGAAGGAGAGGGTTTGAATCACTTTATGCCTCCCATAAGCACACTGCAGTTTATGAACTCTACTCGACATAGGGCCAGGAAATCTTTGTGGTATTTCCTGTGTAACGAGTAAGAATGAAAGCAATTCAAGTATGGTTATGCAGATGTCATCAACTGAGTTTCAGGCTGGGACAGAAGCAGGTTCATATCCTTGGACAGTAGAAAGGCTTTTAAGTTTTCCAGTGAGAGCAAGCACACTGCTGCTGGTGATTACAGTGTGTCATTCAAATGCAGCACTACATTAACAGGTACAAATAAAATGAAACGCAATTAACTCTGCAGTGGTGCCCCCCCCCAAAATATAAAAATGACATTGGGCAATGCAAATCCTTTCTGTGCAAACTGCGTGAGTCACATTCCCCTGCTGTGTCCTGAAAGGGCAGGGGTAGGAACTGCCATGGTGGAGTGGCACGATGGATAATGCAGGCTGCAAAAATCTCTCAATAATGTTATGTTACAGGCGAGAGGTGCGTCACGTGGCTGCTTGGCTGCGGCTCCCCTGGGATTTGTTTCATGACTCAGATACTTCCTAGCTCCCAGCTATGAGCTAGTTTGAGCTGACTTTGGAATTTAACACAAATATTTGATTTGGCTGTGATTAATACATGTGTCCAGGAATTTGCAAAACTGTTGAACTGGTCCCCCAAAAGGCAAAATTCTGTTTGACTGCATCTATGTATCCCCTTTGGTAGCAATAGACTTTCTAGCAGCTGGTGAATTATTATTATTATTACCCTAAAACAGGAGCTTCAGGGGAGGGAAATTAAAGCATCTTGTGAAAAATACATTTGATAAGCAAAACTTGTGGGTTTTTTTAATTCACTTGCAGTCACAGTGTTTGGGATTTCACTAGCATTTTTTTCCATTTTCAATTGCTCTAAAAGAAAACGTGTTTTAGCAAAAGTTATTCTTTTCTTCTGAGAAATCAGTCAACTACCCCTGAGCTGTCTGTGCAAGAGACCAGGGTAGGAGCTGATGGGACACTTTGAGCTTCTCATGTGAGGAGTTAAACTCTTCCTTGGCTTGGGTTCAAGCAGCACAGCTGTGCTCCAACTGGCACATGCTTGGCCTTCATTCTGTGGGCTTCAATAATAATCCTTATACATATGCAAGGAATTTAGAATTTGGAATAATAGAGATCTCTACAACTTGCCATTTCTTTAGGTTTCTTGTTCTTGAAGTTGCTTTATTTCTAACCTCCCATCCCCAGTGTCATTGTCACCTGGCTTTTTAAAGCAGCAGGCCTACAAATGATCATCAACTAAAAAGTTAACAAATAACACCCAGGGTTAAGAATATGAAATAGAGATAGGAGGTGTTTGTACTCAGGTCAGAGATTAAAGAAGTTGTTTCAGAAACAAGAAATTAACTGAAATATCTCTGCAGATTATTTGGATAATTGCATTTGTATAGTATTCACTTACTGGTATATATGTAAATACTGAAGTATTTGTGTATGTGGTCCCTCCAGAGGAAG
The DNA here is from genome assembly GCA_026546715.1 of Gallinago undulata. NCBI lineage: Eukaryota > Metazoa > Chordata > Aves > Charadriiformes > Scolopacidae > Gallinago > Gallinago undulata. The sequence goes on along the minus strand of JAOTQQ010000063.1, from coordinate 13,465,455 downwards.
CATGCACAGCAGCCAGAGCCAGGATTAGAGAACAGGCCTTTGGGGGCTAGTCCCAGCTCTGCCACTGACTCACCTGTGACCTTGGGCAAGTCACTTAGCCTCTCTAATGCCTCAGTTTCCCCATCTGTAAAATAGGGATAATAATACTTACCTACCTCGCAGGGGGGTTTAGTTCATTATTTATAAGCACTTTCAGATCTTTAAATTAAAGGCGCTATATACAGTAAGTAGGTAATATTCGTAGCAGTAGTATGTACTTTTATTTTCTTACAACTAATTCAGGTCAGGATTTAACTGTATTCTCGTTACAATAGATAGTTTTCCATGTAGAAAACTAGCATAGTTTCCCACAAAGGGAATTTAGGGGACTTCTGTGGCAGACAGAGAGCAGGAGCAGCGTACCCTGGAAGCCTAAACCAACACCCTCGCTTTTGTGATTTATGTCTCACTCTTAATGTCACCTTCACTGTATTTGTGTTCATTCTTTTTCTAATGGTACATGTAACATAATTTTTAGCAGAAACAGCCACTGTAAATACTCAGAGTATTTAAATAAATATATTAATGTATAAATATCGAACCTTACCTTTTGAAGAGGTTAAAATTGGTTGATGCAACAGACTTGTAAGCACGGGGAGGTTCCACGGGCAGCCCAGCACCAATGCACGCCCACACGGCAGGATACGGGGTAGGGCCATAGGAAAACTTCACCGCATGTCATCACCTCCTCAGGCTTCACGTGTCACCCCATCACCAGCAAGGGCAGCGAGTCATGCAGGTGACAAGGTGTCACCACTGTGGCTGAAGGACAATGGCTCTGCTGCCTGCTTTGCCCCAAGGAGGACACAGCAGCTCCCAGACAGGCCCCGGGGGCAGTGGTGTGTCGCCAGCACCAGGGCTGCTGGAGGAACCTCTCCAGGGCAGCGGGAGGCTTTCCCCTGTGTCCTGAACAGGGGACTCTTCGCCTTGATTTCTCTGTAGGTACAATTTGGTTTTCTTTAGTGCTTACTCAGGATAAAGGTCTTTGGTTTGAGTGACAGGAGCTCTACAATGTGACTTGCACAGTAAGGGCACTAGGAGCATTCTGAGCTCCCTTCCAGGAACACGAGCAGTTGCTGGGTCTCTACAGCAGGTATTTGGACAGTTAATAGCATAAGCAAGGATCTCATTTACTGCTGGGTTTTCTAGCAGCTAGAAAACTACATAAGCCCCAGATGCTCTCACCCCACTAAGTGTATGTCCCACTTCCCTTGGGACTGCTCAGCTTTGCTTCGATATTTCTACTTACCTTTTCAAGAGGCCAAAATCCCAAAGAAAAACGTATTTCAGTTAACCAGGAAGAGGTGCAGTTTTGGTTTAATTTCTGGCTGAGTTTTCCTTCAACCATTTAACTTGTCCTGCAGAGTGTGCCACCACTGTCTTGCAGATGTGGCCATGAGAAAGCTCTGTGCGGCCTCAGAGGCTGGTTTCCAAAGGAACAGGATCACCTTCCCACCTCCGTTGCAATGCCACAGTCAAACAGAATGGCAAAAAAAGAAGCAAAAACATCCAAACCACTAGGGCTGCTGAGAATTAATGAAAGTTGTTACTTAAATACAACGTCTCTGGAGCTGGCTTTGGGGTGGATGCTCTGGAAGGACCTCTTCCCCACCTGAAGGACTTCCCAGGCCGTCCGGCGCCGCGGCCCCAGCAGCCCCGCAGGTTGGAGCCTGCCCAGGTGAGCTGGAACAGTGACTCTGTCAGGTAATGGTAAAATTAACTGGAATCGGTGAGACTACAGTGAAAGATAAATGAGCTCAGTGGAGGAGCATCTAAAATAAACTGTTACCTAAATAATCTGTAGTTTTCAGTGAATGTGTAACTTGAAGCCTAACAACTATAAAGTCAAGCCCATACTGGATTTTTTTCTGGGAGGCGGCGGCAGGGAGCACCCTGGGCTGCCCGCATTAGCATCTGCTCAAACATTCATCATTTGATTCTATTTCAGTTTCACACTACTTCTTTCCCCATTTCAGGCCATTACGCTTTTACAAACAAGTTATTTATATATATATATGAGGTGGAAGTGTTTGATCATTACCTTCTGATATTTCATAGTATTTTATGCTTCAGGGACACTTTTACCTGCTGTGTTTTTTTTAAGGTGTGGAAAACAAGTGACCCAAGAACAGCAATAGAACCCCCCCAGCCTAGCTCAAGCTGCTCACAATTTTTAAAGCTAAATTGATCTTCCAGGTTTTTTGTTTTGTTTTGTTTTTTATACGTACAGACCCTTCTTGACCAATGGCTCACCAACAACGAAAACAGTGCAGCCCTCCCTGCTCCTGCTTTGCACGTCCTCCTTCAGCTGGCTCGTTTTGTTAATTTGGGGGATATTTTTTCCTCCTCCCATTTAAAGCATTTCCATATCAGCAGTAGCTCCTAAGCCAGAAGGAACAATGTGCTTAGGACAAGATGTGATCAGTCAAGGAGCTGGCCTTTTAGCACATTAGCTAACAGAACACTGTGATACCTTTAGCCAACAGAGTGAAATGCCTTTTGACTATAAATAGCTGTTTTTGAGCAAGGGGGCACATTTTGGTGTAGCTATTTTTTGGGTATTGTACAGTCTTATTTAAAAACTACTGAATGTGTTTATAAGGTGGGAACTAGAGGGCTAGGGATCTCTGAGAAGCAAAGGAGAGTGGCAGATGCTTAAGCACTCTACTTTCTATATGGCAAGCCCTAGAGACCCGGGCTTACTTTGCAATTAGTTTTTTTAACAAGTTTTAATATCAAATTAAATCTTCATTAAAAAAAAAACAAAAAAAAAGCTATCCCAGAAACAGCTTCACACCTGAGCATATTGTGAAATGCCATTTCACTTCATGGGATAAAAAAAATGGTGAGGCTTTTTTCCCCTCCTTCTTTATTTTAGTTTTGGTCAAAAACTTGATGGCCTTTTCCAGGCAAAAGAGCTTTTAGATGCTGTAAGAACTTTGCAGACGTAAAGTCGGAGTGGGGAGCTCAGCATTTGCCAGTTAAGTAGTACCAGCCACCCCGAGAGAAAGGGGGGAGGGGGGGGAAAGGGGAAGAGCAAAAAGCAAAACCAAACGCTTAGTTTTATGTACTTTTCTACTTGCATCTTTTCCGTCCATTGTGCAGACTCCATGTCATACCCTCGTATAACATGTAAAAACAAAATGATGTACATAGTAAATAAAATTATTTATTTTATGTGTATTTTTAGCTTAACTGTAAACTTAAAAAAAAGCATTTAATTTTTTTCCCAAAAATGTAAGCCTATTGAAATTCAAGGTGTTTCTACCTTTTCAGATGTAACATTTCCAGCTGCCTATTGATAATAAACATTTATGAACAGCAACACATCTGACATTTCACACTTTTTAAAAATCATGTTCAGCACAGACGCCTCAAGGGCTGTCAGTGGTCAGGGGAGCACTAAGGGCTCCAGTTCTACAAAGACTTAGATTAGTACTTACATAAAAAAGACACGGCACAGTCCTGATTACCTACAGTGAAGTCGGCCATGCAAATCTGAGCAAGTGTTCACGGGCAAAAACTGAACAGCACCTGGCTGTGACAAAAAAACAACCCCCAAAAATTCATTATGACCAGTCTACAACAGAAAACAGCAAACCACTGGAAGTGTTGGTAAATACAACCCACCACATGAACGCGATTACTCCTGTACAAAGATGTCTAAGTAAGTGTAATTCCATTTTAATTTGCTCCGCAAAGATATCCTTCAACCAGCACAACTACAACAGCCACACCAGAATATACAGCAATATAGCTAATTGTGTAAAAGAGTCATTAAGCATCAAGATATTACTGCATTAACATAATTTGCTCATGTGAAGCTGTCCTCCAAGCAAATCTCATTAAAGTACTGGAGGCACACGGATACATTTCAGAAGGTTTCCATTAACTACCAGAGGCTCTTGGTCAAGCCTCCAGTAAAACAAGAGTTTCCTCAAGTTAAATTTCCCTTTCCTTGAAATGCAGAAGACTCCTGTGCAGCGAGACAACGTGGACACACAGAAATAAACACACCCCCTGCCAAAAGCTGCAGGGAAGCCCAGGACCACAGTGACCCACAGCGACCCACAGCTACAGAATTTTAAATGCACACATAAAGACAGAAGGCTACATTTATTTTCTTTTTTAATAGAAGAGGACATTTTGAAGCTGGATGTGCACATTGCGCCTCACATCAGAAAGCATGGAAGTTCAAAGTTAAGGCACCCTGAATCCCCCAGTTTGGTCCCCATTTCCAGAAAAGGGGACCAAGCTGCACCTGGCACTGATTGCCCCCTCCCCAGCCGCCCCTGCAGAGGCAGGCACTGGTGTGCTGCAGCAGGAAACACCAGATTTGAGCAGGGAGTGAGTGGGAGGCAGGGGAGTCTGGCAGTGTATTTTGTCTCCTCCTACTTGCACTTTCTGAAAAGTAATACAAATCATGCCTCCACATAAGCGCCACAAACGTTAGAACAAACATTTCTGGCTTTCAGCTATGACAAATATTAAAAAAACACTGGTTTAAAGAGTCAGAAACCAGTTTCAGATTTGATGGGAAAATGCAAATAGGCAGGGCAGGAAACAGGAAAAATATATAAAAGAGAGGGCAGAGGGAGCTGGATGGTCTATTTATTTAATCATTAGAAAATATTTCACTCTCTTAAAAGCCCATTTGCTCTAATACAACAAAGTCAACCAGTTGTCACAGTATGAGAACAGAATGACGCTTATTTTGGGGCAAACCCCAGCACCCCGAAGCTAGTGGCAAAAGGTTCACCTGCTCCAGGGAAGGCAAGATTCAGCATCTGGAATGAAGAGTTGCCGGGAGCTGAGCCCACCACATGAACCCCCCTGTCAGGACTCGGGCACACGTTCCTGTTCCTGCAGCTGGCCCCAGTGGCAGAGGTGACTGAATGGCAGTAAGTGCCCGTGTACGTCCGTGGCTCAGGCATTTCCTACTCGCTGCAACTCAGCCGGCTGTGAAATGTGGTAAGCAGGAGGGACTCCATCATGTGTAGGAGTTCCAAGGTACAGGCCTGCCCTGCAAAATTTAAACGCTGATCTTATTTCAAAGCTATAACGTCCCGGTCCAAGGGTTTTATCTTCCTCCTTTATGAAAAAAGCAGTTACTTGGAAGTCTGGGTCTGGATTCATATGCTGAATATCTTCCATTTACAATGCAGTCTCTGATGGTGTAATTTTATAAAAGAGAAAGGTATCCAGCAGCACTGCAGAGAGAACTGGAAGCTAAAACAAAACAACTACGCTAGAAAAACAACTTGCTGTAGGACTCGGTTTGGTGTTCTTATATGAGCAAGGGGAAAACAGAGGACAGGAGCAATAGCCCAGCAGGCTAATGCTGCTGGCAGGCAGAGTCAGTGTGGCTTTTCTCTCCAGTATTTATAATAATTATCTTCAATTACAGATGGATTTTACAATTGAAAAGACTTCAGGAAGACGCTGGTGCCTCTGGCGAGCAGCAGGAAGGCTGTGGATGTTAACACGCAAGCAGACGAGGGCAGGACCAGCGTTACTCCGGCTGAGGAGGAGGAGGAAGGTGAGCGGGGGAGGCTCCAGGAGGGCAGCACTCACAGCCCAGCCGCGGCAGGACACACTTTTCTTACGGCAGGGCACGTGCTTGCCACCACCCGAGCACCTCTGCCAAAACACCACAGGTTATCTTCCCCACGTAGCGAGCACAGAAGTGCATTCTAGTGCGGGCGACCTGCGGGCAAACACAGTTGGACTGAAGCCTGCTCCTTCTACGGGCAGAAAGATTTGCAGCAGTTTAGGAGAGACTGACAAAACCACAAGAAGCTCACACCCCAAAGCACAAGAGCTGCGGTTGATCACCGCTTCTTTCACCCTGCGGTTTCAGAAGAGAAAAGCAGGCTTGGCTCCAAGGCTGTTTATCAGGGCTATGAAATAAGAAGTGCTCACATCTAAAGAGAGCGCTCTGTGGCGCTGCCAGCTCATGGATCCTTCCTGCACAGCCTCCAGGTGTTAATTTAATTTGAGCCCGTGCCTTTCATATATAAAAACATGGTGTAGAAAAGAAGGCGACAAGCATGACTAGTGCAGACTTGGCTCCACAACTCTTCTGTTCCGTTCTCTCTTTTAAAAGCTGAAAACCCATCCACAAAAAAATAAAGGAAAATGAAAACCACATTTCAGGACTAAATTCTTACTTTAAAAACTCATTATTATGCAACATATTTCAAGAAGCTATTAAAGAAAAGGGGGGGGCAAATCAATCTGAAGGAGAATAATTGTTCTCAATAGAAATCAATACTCATGGATTTTTCTGTGCTTCTATTTAAAGATAAAATACACTTATGGCTGCAAGCTATACCCTGCTACCCCCGATCACAAGTCTGTGATTGCTGGAAACGAAAACCCAGAGCATGGGTCTGGTACCAAATTGTAACAGAGCAATAACCAAACAGTGTGCTGAAGTAAAGAAGCTTGGACCATCGCCACACTGGGTTCCCACATCTTGGCACCCAGAGTCCACACATACTCATACCCTCAATACAAACACACCTCTCAAACAATCCCCCTGAATTCTGTGTAATTTTGATATGAATTATCTTACAGCCTCTGAGAAGGCAACGGTTGTGCAGCAATTAGCCACTGGAACACTTGACCACAAAACTAGGACTATTATTAGTAGTACAGGGGCGCTGCAGCCAGAATGAGTAACCTCTAGATGAGGAAACTGCTGAAGTATGAAGCAGGTTACCTCTGTTTTAGGCAGAGCTGTGGCTTTTTTTGGTAGCTCTTTTAGTATGTGATGTGGAGCTACTGTAGTGCAACGCAACTCTGGAAAACAGAATTGAAAATAAAAGACTCCAGCATTCACTTAAATTTCTGTACTAAGACCATTCTAAGCCGGTTTGCTGTTAACAAAAAGGCAGCATTTACTGACCGAGGGAAATCAGTCATCAGCCAGCTCCAGGACACGCTGCTAACTGTTCCCCACAGCCCCTACTTGCTAGTTTAAAAAGTTAATTTTGAGCCTGAACAGCCTTGGCAAACATATATTTATCACATCATAGAGGTATTCTGTATATCAAATCCATAAATAAGTTAATTGGTCACATATTACATATACTATTATATCAATTAATATAATTTTATGTATGTCAAACTGGCCAACATGGCCACAGTAGCCATGGCTAATGCTAAATAATTCAGTAATAAGGGTAAGCAAAAAAATGCAAAAAACTTGACTCCGTACCAGAATTATTCTGTGATTTTGAATTAAAAAAAAAAAAGCTGACTTCAGGAGACTAACTAATACCAGAAGATAAACCACCAACACTTAGCTATGATAACTATTTGTGTAGAAAAAAGCAAGGCTGTCTCGGTGACAGCAAAAGAAAGGAAGCATTATTCATAGCTAAAGCCTGAAAGATACTCACTTCAGGGCTTGACAGCAACTGCTGGGATATGACAGATGGGACTCGTGACTGAGGTGTAACACACTTGATAACTCCATCATGCAGACTGTAATTCTTAAGTCTGTTCCATTTTAAAGTTCATAAAATAAGTCACATGATTTACCAGTTCCTTTAAGAGATCAGTCCAGTGAATGCTCTTCAAGAGAAAGGAGGAAAAAAATCCTGTGGTATCTTCTCCCTCTGAGAAATGAGTGTACAAGACTAGTGATCCTCCAGAGACAGAAATACAAAGGTCAAAGTCGTAATGGCCACCAATTACTTTGTAAAATCATTTTGTGGGCATGTTTTGGGTTTTTGTGGGGGTGTTTTTGGTAGGGCTTTTTTTTGTGGTTTTGGGGCTTGGTGGTTTTTTTTTTGTTGTTTTTGGGGGATTTTTTTTAAACAGCACAGCAGTTCATAATCAAATTAGCAATTGAGGGGTCATTTTCATTATGCTTTGAATTTTTACCTGCCTATTCCGTCCTGAAAAGCCATTATTAAATTGCCAAGTTAAATGTAGAGAGATTAGAGATTTAAGGAGACAAACTGAAAGCCAAGCTTGCAACCCTCCCAACAAAGGATTGCACTCCAACCTTCACTTAAGGAAAAAAAAAAAGTCTCGACAGTTTTAAGAAAATAGGATCAACACCAGAACTGCTGCATGAATTTAAGACAAAACTCTAGTCACTCTGCTCTGGCTTCCATAGCTACAGAATGGCTTTAAAGGCTCAGGAAGAGCAAACCAACCTATTCCAGGGCAGTAGGATTGCACACACACGGATACTGCTGTAGTACTGCTAGGGACATCAGGAGACAACTCAAAAGGCACGAGCCACTAAGGTCTTAGCAACACCTCCGGGGTTACCATACAGACTAGCTTCT
>JAOTQQ010000063.1:13404129-13448731 GCA_026546715.1 Gallinago undulata | reverse complement strand
AGCTTTAAAAACAAGAAAGGAGGTTAAGAATCATCACTACTGGAGTTTCACCTTGGTATCATTATTCAGTTTTAACTCTGTTCCTTTTGGAGAGGCATAATAAACCCACTGTTTCCTATTGTGCTGCTAACAGCCAACTCAGCCCTCCACATACCTTTCCCACCATCCTCCCCAGCTCTTTTAGAGCAACAGATTGTAAAGAGATTTATATTCACTTACCAGGGCCTGCAGGAGAAATTGTCATAGCTCTGATAGCATCTCTTTCCTGGACTGGGGTAGAATGCTATTTGAGGGCCAACCATGTTGTGCCTGTTTATAAATCGGGCAGATCCCCTAAGTTTAAAGGGTAAAAGGTGCAATTACCAGGAAGTGCTTCTCAGATGGAACTCATTTGTAGTTTTACCTATTAAATAGCTCACACTGTCTCTGAACTAATCTGCAGCAAGAATGAATGGAAAATGAGCGGTGATCTCAGACAAGTTTTCAAGGCCTCATACCTTGGCATCCCAAATCCACGGTTATGTCTCTGAGGATTCTGAGGATAGTGTTCATAAGGTGCCATGTTTCCACCACCCTGTGAGCAGTGAACTGGAGGAGAGCGCCCCGAACTGTGCTGTAGCCGGGGTGGAAGAACTGGCTGACCCCTGCTATAAGCCACAGTCATAAAGACTTCCTTTCCGCGAACTTTCTTAAGCATTCTCTTCCGTGTTTTCATATCCATTTCTGCAGTTTCAGTTGAGGACAGAAAAGACAGATTTATACCTTAGACAGCTGACTTTAGAGCTATGTCCTCTTCATCATTTGAGAAAAGACAATATCTGGACACATGGAAAATGGCCTATCCCAGAAAAAGTATTAAGTATGCAAACTGCATACCCGTATTTTGAAGGCTTACGCTGACTAAACTCTAAATTATGAGCCGAATACTGTCATCTCACACCTTCCCAACTTCAGCTGCTGAAACCAGGACTCCTAGTGTTAAAATATCTTTATGAAGGCTGCATTTCTCTATCAAAAAAAAACCCTCTCCAAATTAATAAAATACAATCCATATTTAATTAGCTGGGGAAGCCCGAGTCTGCCCATGCATCTCTGCTAAGGCCAAATCAGACAAACCTTTTGGTTCTTTGTACATAATTCTCAATCACCAAATTTCTTCTTGGCAATTTTGAGCAATACTAACTTCACTATATATTTTCAATGTATTTGTTCTGTTGCAAAGGTAAATTCATCCCTCTGCCCGAAGGATCACTTTACATCAAACCTCTACAGTGACCAAACTTTATATTACAGGTTGAATTAAGTCACTTTGAATATCCAAAGACTGTTACTGTTAAAACTGTAATGAGTGTCTCCCTCACTCCCCCCGGGCCCCAAGGGAAGGAATGCTTGTGGAAACCTTGTACAAACCTATTCCTGAGAAGTATCCACCTGTTATTTTCTGATAGGTTCCTCCTTTTCGGCTGGGAACCATATTCCAAGCAAGGACAGGTGCCACTTGTGTCACTGGTTTTAAGTTTGCCAAAGGAACTGTATGCCTACACAAAGAACACTGATGTTAGCAGTGCCACAAGGATATACTGTTGTGCAGTTACACACAGTGTAAGCTGAACCAACAATACAAGAGAATAAAACAGAAAAACCCACAAACTTCAAAGTGTAGGCAGCTTGTGGAAATAATAAATATATAAAAGATGTTTCTCTGATACCAAGCACACATAACTGTTACTTGTTTATTAAAAAAAAACCCTAGCATTTAGTCTCAGCACTATTGATTTCCTGGGTCAAGCCTTTCTTCGCTGCATTTGCACGCTTTCACAAGTACACCTGAAGGCATACGACAGCACAAAATTTTTTCCAGTATGTCATCAAGCCAAATTCTAGGTTTGGAGAAGGAACAGCGAGGTGGAGAAAGTGATTAGACTCACCAGAAGTGCCAATTAGTTAGTTTGTTTGGATAGACCACAGAAACTCCAGAGAAACCAACAGCAGAGGGTAATTTGCTATCCATGAATTAAGCCCAAACCGCAAAGGTCACTTTCACATTCAAGAGAAGACTGAACAGAAAGATTTCACAGAAAGCATTACAATAATTATTTTGGTCATTAGAAATCCAAGAGAAAAAATTTCCTGCAACATTCTATTTGAAGAGTGATAGCCAGTAAGGAAGCAAAGCCTCACCTTGTATTTAAAAGCCTATGTTCTCCTTTCTTTTCAAAGTACCTTAACAATCCTATTTTAAGCATCTGTAAATATACGAACTCAACCAGAAAGAGTTCAAACATGAAGTCATCAGACTGCTTACTTTTCTGCCAGCTCTTCAACGAATACAGTCAACGTGTTGCCATCCTTTCCGACTTCCTGGATATGAGCATTATAATACCTACCTCCAGGCTCCAGACGTACCTGGAGAGAGAACACGGGAAGCTCTAAAAAACACCAACCTGTATCAGGGGATTCAGAATAATGTCTACGAACCACTAATAGGAAAGGCTGCTCCTACCTGAAAGTATATTACTGAGTTGGCTCAGGAGTCTCAAATACTTTTTCAAAATAGCAGGCAAAATAAAGAGCACTGCAGTAACTTCAGAGGGGAAAGGTGGGGGGGAACTCTTCTAAGTGACTGAAAGGTAAGAGAATACCTGCTTTCTAAATTTTTTTTTTTAATACACTGTACCAAGCAGATAAGTACCAAGGAAGACCACTGTTTAAGACCTTGACAAGAACAGGAGATAAAACAGGAAATTGGAAAGCTCAGCTAGAAACAAGTCTCTGAGTGAATCATCAGCACTGCCTTAACAGTGATAAAAAATAAACCGTAGCTACATATAACACTGTAATAGAAAGAAAGCTGACCTTCCTTTCAGTATCTCCTGGCCAGATCATGCTAATTCTTCCTTTTTAGCTCTTTCCTTTCTATTTTATAAAAATATTTGCTACATTACTGTGGAGAAGCAGAAGATTGCCCAGACTTGTTGGTGACCCCCAGTGAAAATCCAATAGACAACTACCTCAAATGCACACCCTGTGTGTTCTGGGTTCTTGTTCTGGAACTTCCACACTCACAGAATGTACATCACTGGTTCACAATAAATTTCCAAGCAGTTTTTCCTTCACACTACCCAATATTTAAAGGTGGATTTAAAAAATAAATTAAATTTTTAAAAGTCAGATTAATAGCAACATGGAAGAGAATGAGAAAAAGCCTTGGAAAACTATGAAGTCAAATGATTTTATGGGTTACCATACCCCATTTAAAGCAGTTTTAATAGTTTATCATAACTGAATCTCCTTTGAGTACTAACCTGACACTTGTCTCCTAAATAGTACTGTCTCCCAGCAAACACCATGTAGTCAGTTTTTTGAAGCTCTAAAAATAAATGAATAAATAAATAAAAAAGAAAAAGCCTTTAAACTACTGTTCTTTCTTCATGTATCCTACAAGTACTTCATGACAGCATCTAACTACAAATTATAGGCCAACTGAGTTAAGTGTTTCCTATGCATATCTGAACACTCACCACAGTAATGGTAAAGTAACTGTAGATGTTTTATAACAGACCATAACTAAGCAAAATCACAGGACACCAATAATACCCAGATAATGCAGTAAATATCACTACTACTTCAATACTACGTTTTTTGTGATGGTACCAAGTTAATCCTGCACTTAATACCAGGATTGGTACTAAAAATGTTGGAGATATCTTGCCTTGCCAGAGAATTGGTGGCACCTGGCAAAAACAAGAAGTTATCTAAGAAAAACCAACATTGTCTGAAGTCTCCTTGCTGCTAGATTCCAGTAGGTTCCTTGCCTGGATTCTCTGTACATCAGGACTCTACTCAGATAATTAGTTACTCTGCCCTGTTCCAAGAATTTTAATTACCCTTATTACTGCTTATGCAGTTGCAAAACGCTGGAGTTCCTCAGTATGCAAAGCACTTTGGATCAGACATAAACACCACTTCAAAACTTATCTTTCTTCGTAAGTTCTTGCTTTACAGATGAGCCATACTGTATGTCAAAAAGCAGCAGCCTATTCCAAGCCACAAAGACCATGAAATCTCTACAAAATGTTCAAGCCCAGGAAAGCTGGGAAGCAAAAGAAAACTCCACTCATTTGACAGATATCAATGCTAAATTTGATATCTTGATTATTATACAACTCTGAAGCCAAAAATTGTGCTTTAAAAAGTCCTTGCACACATGCTGCAACAAAAAACTCTCAAGTTTGAATGATTTCCAATACAACAGAATGGTAACACAGAGTTCTGTACTCCAAAGTCCTTTTATTTCCTATTCCATAGTTACTAAACAACAGAGGTCAGATTTTTGGCAACCTTATCACCATTATACAGTGTCAGAAGCAGTGTGTGTTGTACTTGGAAATGAAGCCAAGAAACCAGCTACTAGCAAGGTTTACTACCTACAAGTATCTGCTGGGTTAACCAGTATCCTTCACATTTCAGCTGTGAAGAAACAGGTGATGTAATCTAGTACAGAGAGAATTGTTTGGTTTTCCTTTTTCAAAGATACCTTTTCTGCTGTCCAGCCAAACATCAAACTCCACATTTCGATAGATCTCAGGGTCCAGTGCCTTAAGCACTTTATAAGGAACAGGCATCTTTGATGGATTTTCTGGAGGCTAAAAACAGAGTTGAAACAGAGCATTAACAAGTGCAATTAATGCGTTCAGCATAGTTTCTATCCTGACAGGATCTATGGACCATTTTAAGATGTACACACACTATTTTCCAGAATTTAAAATTCTACTATATTTGTCTAAAAGCTATAGCTCAAGAATATGAAAATGCATTTAGGCATTCAAAAGCTGAGCAAACAGACTCTGAAATGGACAGAAACAGGCTCAAGACTAACAACTGGCATGTTCTTTACACAAAAAGAATCAAAGAAAGCTAACCAGACCAATAAAACCACAGCTTCAAAAGTCAGTGGGAATTTCAGCTGCTGTATCTAAAACCAGGTTTCTGTAAAGTTTCTAAACTGTTCCGAAGTGATTTATACTGTGTTCAAAACAAAAATGAACTGATTTATACCATTTCTAGGAAAAACAAACAGCAGAGCAGGAGAGATCTGCTAAGCTTCATATTTGGAGGGGAAAAAAAAATCTAAAGAAGAACAAGAGAATCTCAGAAAGTAGAAAGACTTATCCAATTTAATAGAAACTCAAAGGCAAAACTGAAAGGCAAACAGATGGAAGAAATAAGCCACCCACTTTCCAAAAAGTAATTTTTAAAAGGTGGAAAAGAGAGTTTAGCACTAACATGGGTAACACATATAACAACAAAAAAACTCTACCATAAGGAATTCTTCCCTAACTGACAAACCTTTTCTTCTTCAATGCTTTGTTTGAGCTTATCTTCCTGTGGATTGTCAGTATCATTGCCTTCCCAGTTGTCCACTCTAAGTAATTGAAAATAAGATTACAAAAGATACAATGCATAATTTCTAGTCAGAATTTAAAATAAACCAACTGTTCATACAATCTGGAAAGGCACCATGGTGCCATCAAGTGGTAGATTTTTGGCTTTAAACACTAGCCGTGGCTGCGATGCAGTATAGGACAAGTCTTTTCCCAGATTCAAGAACATGACCTTTACTTGTTCCAACACCCACCCTTAATGAGGACTACTGCTTGCATTAGGAAAGGATGAAGATGATTCCACTGACTGATTAAACTCTTGCACTGTCAAGTACAAGACGACACTCTGCTCTAAGCCCTATCAAACCAATGCCATCTGTGAGGATTCAGTAATGGCCAAAGGCATCCCTTTAGCCTTTCTAGGGATTTGAACAACACAGGATGCAAGGTTTTCTATAGGTACATTATGTCTGTTCCCCTCATCCAGCAGAGATCCAGACCTGGATAATGCCACCATTTAATTGTCTATTTGGGGTATGATGCCATTAAAAAAGGACAACCAAACTGAAGCAAAGCTCATCTTTTCAGTACACTATTGCCTCTGCAGAGCTATAGAGGCTTAGAAGAGTATTAACAGTATCTTACAAAAAAAAAATTCAATGACATAAGGAGCAATTTAATTTACAAATAAGCTGTCATTTTACAGAGTAACACACAACTATAACATAATCAACAGCAGAGGATGTTCAATTATGTGACACTTCACAGTTCCAAGGAAAGCAGACTCTTCCACAACATACGTCAGCTTTGCAAGTGTGTCATGAAATATGAAAAGAATCAATACCTCAAAAAACTTGAAAAGCTACCCTTTGCAAGGTTGTTTTTTTTTTTTTTTGGCTTCCCTTTTACCACATTGCATTCCCAAAACACTACCTCTTTTCCAATGGATTTCTGGATACTTTCTCATGAAGACAATCAAAGTTTGCATCCTCACTTCCTGCAGAGCCACTGTTTCTGTTCTTCTTAGATCCACTTCGAAACACCTCAACTGCAGACCTTAATTCTTCCTCATCCATGCCAAACACATCTTTGTACAGGATCTCATATAATACAGCTGAACAAACCAAAACAAAGCTCAAAGCAAATTAAGATAATACCAGAACTATAAGAACTGCTGCAATTTTCAAGGTGAGCGTATCTTCAGATACTATGTGCTGTTACAAGACCCTAGTTGTATCAAATTAAATTAAGAGGAGGATGACAAAGCAATTCCGGTGGGAAGAAGGGACCTCTGGAAGTCATTTAGTCCAACACCTCACTTCACAGAATAACAAGTAGTGTGTTAATATACAATAAATGAGCCTTCATCTCTCTCTTCCCCACCCCTCAAAACCAAAACAAATACTGTCTATAAACATAAGAAAACACATACTTCTCATCCATAGAAAAATGATTTCAAGTTTACCCTGGCAAATAGCAGCATTTTCCTGGAATTGTTTTGTATATACAGAGTCATAATGGCCGTTGCTGGAACAACACAGTAAAATCTGGGAAAATTTAAAAAAAAAAAAAGAAAAAAGAAACGTTAAGGCTAGAATGGTGCAAAACCTAACTCTTTCTATTTGATGTCCTAGCTCAAGACTACATTAGTCTTCTGTTCTACAGCTGACACCAACTCACCAAGACAATAAATATGTTTAATATAAATATTAAAATGATGTAAAATCAGATTAAAACTGAATCCTAGGTAAAGTCTCTAAATAAGTTTGTCTATTACATAAAGAAAAGCTATCAATTTGTACATCACGCTGCATTGAATATAAGAGTTTGTTTCCAGCTTACCTCTGAAACCAACAATTGCTCATGATGTAAAATAAATACAAGCCATTAAATACAGTATATCGAGATACACTGCCCAAGTATGAAAGACACATTTCATCCTTCCCTACCTGGGAAGCTGGTAGAGCATCTACTTCTCTAGCCCTGTTAAAAGCCTTGCTTTTAATAAGCAATGTTATGCTGCCTTTTGAAGATGTATGCTTTCTGCAACATATGCACTGATACACCCAGTAAACATATACCATCAAACCCCATCCTGGCATGTAAGCATAGCCAACTGCAACTGGCAGAAGCACTTAGGCAGCTGTCAGCACATTGCCAGCAATGATGCTTCCCCGTGACCCAGCAGGAGCTGGGATGCCAGGGCTCTTAATTCAGCGTGCACCATGTCTTCTGCCAACACAAGCTCTCATCTCATGGTGAGAATGAACAACACCAGAAAGAGCCACTGGCTGCACATGCTGTCTAATGACAGACAGCTGCCAACACTTAATGAGAGCTCAGGTGGTAAAGCCTTCCAGGACAAACACACATTTATATTGTACCACTTGATTTTTAAAGATAGCTCATTTTGGAATTTGATTACACTACACAGGAAACCACACAGAAAAAGAAAGAAGCACATGTAAACAAAGACAGTAATACTAACCAGGAGAGAAGAACAGCTGCAACAGCACAGATTTCAGAGCAGACTAGCCACTTTGGCAAACATAATAGCCCATACTGAAATCCATACTGCAGCAACTTTACTGGCATCATGCCAGAGCTAGCCACATAACTGTGCAGGCACACCTATATGACTGCAGAAAAAACAAGAGAGGTCAGATGGGAGGTCACACAGAGCATTTCTCCTTTATGTTCCTTCTTTTTGTCTCCAGTGGTAATTCTTGTGTAGATAAGCTGTTCCATTAGCTCCCATCCTTAACTGGGCTCAACTGGTATGTCATAGAAATGAATCAGTTTGTAATATTAATCCATTGCCGCTAACTTCCCCTTTCCAGGAAAAGAAGTTACATGCTTTCATCAGACTTCAGGAAGAGCGATACTGGGACAGAACACATTCTCTTCGCCAGTATAATAAATATACCTCGTTCTGCTCTTCTCAGGTATTTTGTTCTACCTTCTCAGTTCTGTCAAATTCCCACTGGGAAGTGTTTACCCAAAGAGATTTCGGAAACATGAAAGAATATTCTGGAATTGTGATGTCACCTCTTCCTGCCAAAAACAAACTTCTTTCCAATAATGAGCTGGAGTAACAAAAAAGCATGGCAGGGGAACAGCACACAATCCATCCCTCAGATGGAAAGCAAGTCTACTATAACTGAGTTAAATGATGTGCAAATACTGTGCTTTTTCCATGAGCTGAAATCAGCTTTGGGATTTTGTTCAGGTATGCAAAAGCACTGGAGATACAAGAACTCCATTCCAGTGGCACGTTTTTACAACTAAGCAGGACTGGAGGTAACTAGGATTCAGGGTAAGGGTAGAAAGTCGCCTCACTTCTTCTCACCTTGTCTTCAAAGCCATTGTCTGTAGCATAAGTAGGTGGCTTTCCAGGGTACCGATACAGAATAAAGTCTCGCCTAGGTAAGCAGAGGAAAAACAAGACTTCAAAGAGCACAGTCTTAGTAGAGCCATGTTATGAAGAAGCTTGCAGGGAGCTGCTTAGAGAATCCGCTGTCGGTTTATAGAAAAATCAAGCAGAATACTTTTCCTGATAAATGAATGCTACCATACAGCAATAGCTAGATAAGCAAACAACACTCATCTTATTAGAGGAAAAAAACCCAAACATATCTGGGAAAGACCATTTTATTTGGTCACATATTAGGTCAAGTATTTAGGCTTATGGCAGAGTGCTGAGACACAGACTATTAAGTCAAAATGTTTTAGACTCTGCAAAAAGACTAGAGCCTCAGCACAGGGAACCAGTAACTCGTGCAAAACTTCAGCCTATTCCTTTAGTACTGGAACAGAATGAGGCTGCAAAGGGATGGTTCTTCCTTTTACCACTGGAGAGCCAGACTACTTGTTACAAGATAGCAGCATTTTTAGCAAGACAGCAGTATCTCTGCAGGATTACGTTACCTTTGAAATAAATATTAGCGTTTATGCACCAAGCAGGGTATTTCTCACTACCAGAGCTTTCAAGAACACCTACATGAGTTTTACTAACTACCACACAGTGTTTCCACCACGCACAGCTCCTTGGTTTTTCCCATTTTCCATCCTTCAGCCACTAGAAGGAAACACTTGACTTCAGAGTTTAACAATAGCAAAAAGTTAACAAATAAACACCGCTGGATACTGACCCTCCCCTTAGTCCGAACTATGAGAACAGGGGCTGTGATGGCTCCCATTCACATGTTAGTTTAAGTCTGTTTCAGTAGCATTTCTCACCATATTTCATGCATCAGCATCTCAGTGATAAATAAAAGGTTCTGGGGGCCACAACCCAAACACCATCAAGTCCAAAACAAAGCGAAACTTAAGAAAGAGTCACTTACTTGTACATCACTGATAAAGCACTCATTTCCAGCTGGCCAGCACTTTCCTATGCAAGATCATGAGATTACATGAGATAGCAGTGCCTTCTTCAACACTGAGAACTCTAGCTCTCTGACGTATTAAAATACTTAACCAAAGTATTTGGTTTGATTGTTGAAACAACCAACCAATGCATTGAGAGTTAAGATATTAGGATTTCCAGAAAAAAAAAAAAAAAAAAAAGGTCTGCAATATGGGATGCCCTTGATTACCAAGCTGAGCAAGACAGAACTAGTTCCAGCAGCAACTCATAAGCACGTCACTCAAGATACATTTTTGTTAATTAAATACACAGCATTTGTTTCAGAGACTGCCGCATTCACCATGGTTACTAGTTCAAGCCTAAAGAAATAAAGACTTTCCACTCTAGTATTCGAACCTGGGGGTAAATGCAGCAGCAAGAAGGGATTGCAAAGTCTGATGAACATTTGACGTGAGGTACACTCCAGATACTCCACTTTTTCCTTCTTAGGGAACAACTGCAATTATGAATAAGGCCCACAAGAGGCCTCAACTTTACTTTTCAGTCTGCACAGATTGGTCCTTTTCACCAACACAAATTCCCCACCCACTAAAACTGTTATTGTTTATACATGTGAATAGTCAAAACAAACACATAGCATTACCTATGCAATTGAGACCCCAGGATTGGCATCTATCTAAAAAAAAAATACCCCAACCACCACATTTTAAATCTTCACCTAATTACTTTCCCGTTCAAGTCTCCTCAAATTTTAATCTCTTGAGAAGTAAGTCTTACCTTTGGATCTCCTAGTCGTTCAAGGTATTTCTCAAATGACCCTTCCACATACTTTCAACAAAACAAAAAAGAAAAAAAATATAAAAACAGTTGGTAAGTTAAACCTATGTACTATACCGTATGTTACTAGCTGTTAAACAGGAGGGAGCAGGACAGGGGTTGAGGGCATAGATGCCAAACTTGGGACTAGTCTGCCAATTCCTATCATTTTAGCGTTCTGAAGGGCTGTAATCTCATGGGGGGAATAACTTCAGCCTTTGAGCACGGGAATGATTTGGGATACCAACGTGGAAATACCAAGAGATACTGAAAAAATTAAGAGCACGAGTCTGTAATATTCAGTGACTTGCCTCCCTCTTAGATTAGATTAAGCATTTAACTGCTCTTACACAGGGAAAAAACCCAAACCACACACCAGCTTCACATAAACCACCACACAAAACCACAAGCAAAAATCAACAAAACAAATAAACACCCCATAAAGTCATGACTTCATGCAATGATTGAACACACTCTGGAGTTTTCCACCATCTTTTGATATTCATTTCTTAGACCAAAGTCCTACATATTTTCCAATTACTAAATTTTGCAATGGCTGCTCCACAGAGAATATACTACACAAACGACTGTCACCCTACTGCTCACTGGGGTATTAGTAGCTTGCTTGAGTTCAGGAACTTCAGAAATACGAAGACAAACAAAACTTGTGAGATTGCAACTCAAGTGAGGCAAGCAAGCAATCCCCCACCATTTCTCTTCTCTTACATGCATCCAGCCTGACAAAGCACGACGTGTTTGCAGCGTGTGTTTACGTGGCCATGCTTATGGCTAAACCACTCACCCCCTCCCACGTTACTTCCTCGCTCAGTGTGCAAAAGTGCCTAACACACGCATTACTTACAGATTCAAAGTTATGCTGGTGTCGTCTCATAAACAAGACACAAGCTTTCCTAACTTCCACATGATGAATTTGAGATGAAAACAGCTGAAAGAAAATAAAGGTTGTGAAAGAACCACGGAGAAAACCGCAGAGTTTAACTGATGCTTCACATTAGGCTTATTTAAAGACTAACACCACCACAAGACTTCACAGAACAGGGAGAGAGGACACTGCAAGGGGCCACAGGCGCTCGGGGTGAATAAGCTGAGGAAAGCCCAAGCGTCCCGGGACCCTGCAGCCGTCCCCACACACGTCCCCGCTCGCCACACCTCACTGCGGGCACCCAGGAGGGCTTCTCCAGGAGCACCTCCTGCCCGCCGCGGGCCGGCAGCGGACACCGCCCGCCCCGCCGAGGGCCTGAGGCGCCCCGGCTCCCCCCGAGGCCGTTACCGGTGCCCACCTGCTCCGAGACGGCTCGGAAGAGGCAGGAGGCATCCTTGGCCGTCATCTTGCGGTACAGCCCCAGGCTGCCGAGGTACTCGTCCATGGCCACCTCGCTGAAGGACTTCTGCCCGAAGTACTTCTTCCAGCCCTTCTGCATCTTGCCCGGGCGGCGAGGGCTGAGGCGGCGAGGGCAGAAGCGGGGAGCGGGGGCTCCACGGGGGGCGCTGCGCTCCGCGGCGCCGCGCGTGGCGGTGGGGCGCGCGGCTGCTGCTAATGAGGGGCCGCGCCCAACGCGCCCACCTGCGCGGCCCGGCCCGCCATAGCCCATCGCGACCGCCGGCATCCCCCGGCCCGCCGCCGGGCCCAGCCCAGCACGAAGCGCGCCCCCGGCCCGGCGCAGCTGGGCCCGGCTCCCTTTGCCTACGACTTGCTCCACAAGGCGGCCTCGGGCGGCGCACCCCCGGTGAGGTGCAGCCTGTAGCAGCCATTTTGAGGTGCCCGCGAAGAGCCCCCAACACCTGTCCCGCGCTCCCCCTGAGGGGAGCTCTCCGAGCGCGGCAGGGACATTCTCCTCAGGGCCCCCCGGACCAAGGTAAGCCCTGGCAAAACGGCCTCCCAGACCTGCCTCAGGAAGGGATCCCATGCAAAGCCAACTTCCAGCTTCATTGCTTGGTGGGCCCATTACTGCAGATAGGGGAAAAATCAGTCAAAATGGTTATTCATAATTTCCTGTGACATTCCTGCATGCTCTCAGACTGGAGATAAGCTGCTAGTGGTAAACTTGAAATAACAGCTCTATATCAATCGTTAAAAAACTGAAAATCATAGTTACTCATAAAATATTTGGGGATTTATTCCACATTCAGCCCTTAGCTTGATTCAATTTGGAGAATGCCTCTATGTACCTTTAATTTGCTAGTAAAAAAATGCACTCGGACATCAGATGCACTGATTCAGGAGTTTCTTGTTTTAAACAGCAACAAACAAACGCAAACAAATAACGTACTTCCAGAGAGGGCAATTAACACCAACTGTGCACTTCTGCAACTCTAGAGTACTACAGACCAAACAGCCTGCATGAGCATTTTAAGTTTAAATCCCCTTTGTTTTTCAAGATGCTTACTTAAACAAATTGATGGTAGCATCAACACAGTTGACAGTTTCAGTACTTTAAATGGGGTGCTGCAATCAGCATCACATAGGAAACACTGCACAGAAGTCCAAACCAAACAATGACAGGATAACATAGCATAAATGTATTGATTTTATTGTCAATCCACTTCCTCTCCTATAGGCCATATTTTACTTTGGGAGTAAATCACCCAAAACCAGGAAATTTGGTTGGTGGGCAGTTTGGCAGCAGGTTTGCAGCTCTTGACTTTTCCCACCCAGATTCACCACATGCCCCTTTCCCTGTAAAAAGGCTTAAATCTCTCACTTTCTAAATTCTTTTTGGTGTTTTTGTAAACACATTAAACAAGAGCTGAAGGTGTCTGCTGATTTGCAGAACATCATAGGACCATCAACAAGGACAACTTCTTTCCGCTACTAATAGGTAAATATGGTCAAGAGACTACTATGTATCTGCCATTCCTGTTAAATAATTAGATTGTCACGCTCACTGGAATTACCAACTTGCAGATCTTGTGATGTAAATAGCTGTCTGTACAAGAAACCAGACAGTTCATGCTCCACCCCCCCTTCCCTCATTGGCACGATGCTCTTATAACCATAGATGACTTTAAACTGGCACTAAATGGGAAACCATTTAAAGTCAGTTAATATTAACAGTCATTTTCTTTGAGAGTTTGTTCCAGCTGGTGGACTCTTAAGCATGGAAGGCCTCACTAGGAGAGGATAAAGGTTTTGTTCTGACATTTTTATTCCTCTGTATTGTTTATTGAAATCCAACAACTTTATCCAAGAACAAAGCAAACTTCTCTGGCTGTCCAGGAGGGAAAGGTTTCAAAGTTGTCAAGTCCATCGTCTGCAGTGTCTCCACAAGAGTGCTGTAAAAACAGACCAGAAACAAAAAATAATAAAAAAATCCATCCCAAAAGGAATTTTTTTCTTTACACAATTTTCTTTCTATTCATACATAATCCTTAGCACAGAAAAAAAGATAAGGACATGTATTGAAAGGAAGAAGAGACCCCACAAACCAGCAGACCCCAACCTTCAGTGGCTTATAGGCAAGACTGCTGAGAACACACTTCAACCTGCATCAGAGCTTTCACAGGCAACCTCAGCTCTAACTTTTTAATCTTCTGTGGTTGCAGTGTTGGGAGACTGAACAAGATCTGAGGATCTACACCATAAACTGTACCAGGAAATTCATCCTATCTGAACACATGGCACAGTTCTCCACTTAACACATGGCCAGAAAGAACAGCTAAATCAATCTGTTAGCTTGCTATTATCAGACTGCAAGTAAGGCTCACATGCTAGGCACTGATCAACAAAAATAAATAAAAATTCCTTCCTGTCTCTGAAGCTGTCAGAAGTACTGAGATAAGTTTAAGAAACTTGCCCAATATAAACGAATGACAGGCCTAGTCTTTTCAGAAGGCTCTTCTGAAACATACAAAGTCCTATTTGCAGGGCAAAGGAACAAGATGCAGACTAAATAATGAGAGTTGCATTTTCTCTGCCTTCAATTTAGAGGTCATCTGTTATTTATAGAGTGCAATCAATCATAAATAATCATAAATAAAAGCAGTAAGATACAGTCAAAACAAGATCAAATGAAACTAACAGGAAGCAAGATGAATACAAACAAACAAAAGGAGATGGGTTTTTTGGTGGTGGTGGTCTTTTGGGGGGAGGTTGGTTGGTTGCTGGTTTGTGAGCATTTTTTTTTTCCTGAAGTGACAGGCAGTAGATCTGTGAAACTCCTTGTCAGAGGACATGGTGGATTCAGGAAGTTTGGTGGAAAGGCAGCCTGAATAAGTGCTTGGAAGACAGACTGAAAGTTACTAGCCAGACAGCATCTGATTTAGGAATCCCCATGAACCAAAGTACTTAAAAGCACAGTAAGGAAAATAACACAAGGAAATACCTTATGTCATATGATGGGCTGCATCAAAAGAAGCATGGCCAACAGGTCAAGGGAGGTGATTTTGCCCCCGTACTCAACTCTCACGAGACCCCACCTGGAGTACTGTGTCCAGCTGTTGGGCCCCCAACATAAGGACATGGAACTGTTAAAGGAAGTACAGAGGAGGCCACAAAGATGATCAGAGGGCTGTAGCACCTCTGCTATGAGGACAGGCTGAGAGAGTTGGCATTGTTCACCCTGGAGAAGGATACGGGGTGACCTTAAAGGCCCTTCCAGTACCTAAAGAGGGGCTACAGGAAAGATGGGGAGGGTGTCCTGATCAGGGAGTGGAGCGATAGGATAAGGAATAATCATTTTAAACTGAAATAGGTGAGATCTAGATTATATATTAGGAAGAAAGTATTTACTGTGAGAGTGGTGAGACACTGGAACAGGTTGCCCAGAGAAGCTGTAGAGGACTCATCCCTGGAGGTGTTCAAGGCCAGGCTGGATGGGTCTTGGAGCAACCTGGTCTAGTGGGACGTGTCCCTGCCCACAGCATGGGGGTTGGAACTTGATGATCTTTAAGGTCCCTTCCAACCCAAACCATTCTATGATTCTTGCCCTGTTTCTACTTTTGACTGGACATCTGCATATGGCCACTGCAAATAGGATATTGAGCTATGTGGACCCCTGATCCATATCAATAAGGCCATTCGTATGGTTTCTTCTAAATACTCCAGATACTTTCAATTTTATTATGTCACTACAATATTATTATTGTCACAGTCAATTTTAGAGCCCTTTACAAGGAAAATCCACACAGCAAAATGATGAAATGGGAGTCCTAAGTCTGCAGGGATTGATTTATTCCTTATAGCTCATGGTTACAAACTGATGGTCTGGGTTGTATTATTTCTAGACTTAAAAAAAAAGAAACAACTAGTGAGAAAGAATGGAGAAAGAGAAAAGCTGGTAGATGCTTGTAGGATGCTACCTAACTGATCTATTTGGTTTAAATTGCCCTTCTTTCTTGCACAAAAAAAAAAAAAAATTAAAGGTGTCATGATCAAAAAGCTTGGTAAGTTTTGTAAATTAGCACTTAATCTATCCAGTATGGAAAATCTACCATGCAAATAAATGGTTGTTACTACGAGGGATGTAAATTTCCTTGTTACATTCTCAACAGTGTGTGAGTTGATCACAGGGAGTGATGGTGCCAAACACTGCTCCATCGGTCGGGGCAGCCGCAGCAGCTCCATACCTGCAATTACAGCAGACGACGTGTCCGTCTCTGTGGAGCTGTTTTGCCAGTTCAAGCTGATGGTTGTTCATCAGCTTTTCGTTTATTACTACTACTAGTGGTTTTCCTTTTTCTAGAGTCTCCAGACAGCTACCTGCACCTACAGGAGAAACAGAAAACACGATGAGTTTTTGCCCGGACAGATGAAATCCGGAAACACAGGAGACTTCTGAAGGTGAACATTTAACCACCCGGCTCTAGCTGGGGGCCTGAACATTCCCCGCGACAGGCTTCACCCAACCCACCGCCACTCCCGCCCCCGGGGATCACGCTGGGCGATCGAACGGGGCTCTACCTGCGTGGCTGATGACCAGGTCCGCCCTCCGCAGGTCCTCGGCCAGCGAGTCCTTGAAGCGGAAGGCTTCCACCGCCACGGCCGGGCTGCTGCCCGGCGCCGGCTTCAGCTCGCCCCGCCCGACCTGCAGCACCAGCTTCTGGTAGCCCCGGCCCCGCAGCACCTGCGGCGGAGGGAAGGAGGGTGGGATGGGCCCGGACACCGCGGCGCTGGGCCCCGCTCCCAATTACCCCGGCCCGGGGGCCGCTGCCCCCCCTCCCCGCCTTCCTTTCCTCTTTCCTCCATCTTTTCCTTCTCCGACACTTCCCTTCAGCCCAACCCCGAGGCCTCCCACAACCGCCCCCGGAACCCCCCGCTTCCTGCTCCCTCAGGCTCCCCTGCCAGTGACTGGCGGGATAGCTCCCAGCACGCAGGCGCTGCGGGCAGGCGGAAGGGGTGGTCCGAGCCGCCTGCCCGCGGTGCCGGGCTTTCCACCGCCTTACCTGCAGCGCTGCCGGGGAGGAGACGGTCGCGATCAGGTCATCGAAGCTGGTGGTGCCCACGGTGACGAACACGGATTTCATGGCGGCCGCCCGCCCGCTAGTAGCTGATCCGTGGGCAGGAAGCCGCCAGGGGGCGTCGCGCATCACCCGCTGGCCTCAGCGCTCCCCAAAATGGCTGCCGAGGAGCACGCCCCCTTCTCACGGGGCCCGGGAGCTCCTTTAGCCCCGCCGCTTCCGCCCGGGCGAGCGAGGGGACGGCAGAGGGACAGTTCTCGGTGCCGTGGTACAGCAGGGCCCGCCGCGGCACTTGGCAGAAACGGTGTTCGCCCTGTCTGACGAGCTCACTCGCCGGTGGCGATCGGCGACCTCAGCGGGGTAGCCCAGTAGTGTCTCAATTGTTCAGAGTTTCAGGAAGGAAGAGAGTGGACGAGGGGAAAGTAACCCAAATTTGGAAAAGGGTTTCGAAAATTTTTGCCCTCCATGTGCTATTTTAGCGCTTGGGGCACAGATCGCTGGAATTAGCAGTTTGATGGGGGCCAGGCGCAGCCAGACTGTGGCCTACCATTCCCACAGCACAGCCACAGCTACCTTTTCTTTATAGACAACAGACCTGAGCTAGGCATGGGATTTCCCAGTCTGGCCCAAGCCTCCCATGGCACTTACTGTGGGAGTAACATTGCAAATAAGCAGTCAGTCGTGCTTTGGAGGAGCGATTGATGTTTCATTGCTGTGGTGGGTCACATCTGTATCTTCCAAGAAAGATGCAGAAAACATTTAACTATCTTGAGGATACTTCTGATTGCCATGTTAATGACTCATTCACAATGCTCATTAGCCCCCTGTTGCTTTCATTTAGCATAATGAGCCACACTGAAATGTATTTATTTTTTGATTAAAGCAAAAGGTGCTGACAGCAGATATGACACGGAGGGAGGGGGAAACAGTGTAGAGCAAAACAGTATCAGAGTCCTGAGTGCACAGGGCCGTATTGTTCCTGAACAGCCTGACCCACCTCTTAATTGCTCTCCCTCAGGACAAGGAAGCCAGGAACTGAGGGTGACCGCAAGCCAGGAAAAGACCTCACTAAGAGCACAATGTGACCACACCAGAGAAAAGCAAGCAGAGCAATGACAGCAACAGGTCCAGGGACAATCAGGCAAAGACAAGGTAACAAGCCATTTCTAAGATCAATCCAGGAAACTCAAACAGCAATTCAAGAATAGAATTAGCAGCAAGGACATCTACAACTCACATTTGTCATCCCAGTGTAAGAAAAACATGGTCCTGCTTTAGCAGGTCCAGAGAAGGACCACAAAGACAATCAGGAGGCTGGAGCATCTCCTATCAGGACAGGCTGAGAGAGCTGGGGTTGTTCAGCCTGGAGAAGAGAAGGCTCCAGGGGAGACCGTATAGCAACCTTCCAGTAGCAGAGGAACAGGATAAGAATTAAATGATCTCTAAGGTCCCTTCTAACCAAAACTATTATATAATTCTATTTAAAGCCCAATTTTAAATGAAGTCCCTATCAGAGAGTGTGGGTGGAAGCCCCAGCTGAGGCTGGTCAGGGCAATTAATACCTATTGTTAGTGCAGTCAAGGGCCTGCCAGCTGATGGATAGGAAGTCAGACTTTGGGATGAAAGGAAGGATGCTAAATTTTTCAGGTGTGCCAGAGATGAGGGTCAGCACATGTATAAATCTTTGTGAGAAACAGCAAGGACATGATTGTGGGTTTTGGTTTGTGATTTATTATTTTTTATGAGAAGGATAGAATTTAAATATATTGAAGTGGTTTCCTGTTTATATCATTATTTTATATTAGGTTAATTACAGTAGTTCAGGAAATTACTGCTCATTTGTAGCTAAGGCACTATAACTTACCGCATGCATGTTCTTGTTCTGCCAAAATTGAAAAATCAACTTGCCATCATGATGAGGTAAGTCCACCCATTCATCCTGCAGTTAGGACAAGGTTCTAGTGGTTGCTATTGTACCTTGGTTTCAACTGTCTACTATAAAATAAGGCACTCTCAAGAAAATATTCCATGCATAATGTAGTCCAAGACTCCAGAGAGAGGCTAAGAAAGGGCTAAAATGGAAGATAGCATTCTTCTAAGAGCTTGCTCCTATCTGTGCTTTGTATGGCATAATTTATATTCTGATATTTTCTTCCCATGACAACATCTGGGCAAGAAACTGAAAATGGCATGAGTGCAAAATGTTTTTTTGTTAAGTGAGAAATGATGTGTGCCTCCTCTTTTCTCCTAAGCTTTTGTTTGAAATGCTTCTTGGTGGTTCATTTTTGAGCGCTGTCGCTTTGTATTCAGCTCAGCTTGCCACAGTTTGCCCTGAAAGCTCCATAATTATGTTATTTGAGAGTAAGAAAATGCACGAAAATAAATTAGTTGGTTCACATGTTGGTTTCTGAAAACTACATACTGCCCTCAGTTTGCTCTTGAAGTCTACTGTCACAATAAAACTCTGAGGACCCCTGAAATGCATGGGTGACAATGTATCAAGTAATGAATCGTAATGAATCCTTTAAAAATATACACCAGCAAAAAGGTGACACCTATAAGTACCTGTAAGGTGACAAAGTCTGATTGTCTTTAAAGGAAAAAAAAGCCAATGACTATCTATTTAAAGGTGAGGTGCAGCACTGTCTTTCCTTCACCTTGTATTTTGTGCACAGATTGATTCTTGATTTTGGCTTATGATATAATGGTGCAGTGGAAGACATGAGGCAGAAGCAATTAGACTTCTCCACACTACATTTATTTTGTTTCAGTACTTTTTATACGTTTATAAATGTGCAAAGTAAGTAAAGATAGTCTTAGTTCTATTTCTAGTTGACTTTATATAAATTTGAACTGAAAAAATGTTCACTTCCTTTTTTTCTCTCATTTTGATATAGTGCTATACCGATGAGGGATGATATTTCTGTTGCTGTAGGGAACTGTGAAAATTAGATGGAGAATATTTTTTGGGAATAATTCCTTCATATTACTGTGATTCGGAGATGCTTGGTCTGGGAAAACAAGAGAGGAACACTTTTCAGGCAAATTTAAATAGTATACTCTGAAATATTATCACGACATTTCTACATCATTTGAGTTATCTTGTTGCGGGCTTGTTATTTGGCAGTGGGGATTGTCAGATAGCCTATGGATATACAAAGGCTCAGACTGACTGGAGACAGCGAGGGGATGTTAGATCTCCTCTTCCTCTGGGCTGATTAGCAGAAGACAGGTGCTGAAGCAGCATGGAGGAACTGTGTTCACTGACTAAGTATTTTACATTTGAAGTGGAAGGGGAGGCTGTGGCTTAGCTAGAATGAGTATGCATGATCTGACAGCTCTCATGGATTTTTCTTGCAATATTTGAAGCCCCAGATTCTTGGAATACGTAATCATGATTTTTAAGGCCTTATGCTTCTGAAGAGGACACCGAAAAAATGACTTACTGAATCTTAAGGCCCCGAAGACTAACACATAAGTAGTATTTATTGTATATCTATAACTATGTATCTTTATATTTTTCCTATTTTGCTTTCTATTTAAACAATGCCATGATTTCTTGAGACCTGACTTCGGGAAGTTCAGATCTTACTAATTTATGAAATTCAAGTGCTGCTAGTCTTTGCCCTGCCCATGAAGCAGGAGGTCACCTCTACACTGGACTATACCACATACGGTGTTTCAATCCTAGATAGCAGGAGCATGGCTCAAGAAATTTATACCAGCTGTTGAACTGGATCTTTACTAGTGCTTGATGCCTCTGCTAGGTTTCTGTCAAGGGTAGCATGCCTGCATTGCAGTCCAGAAAACGGGCTTCATGTCAAATAAAATTTCTCAAAGCTGGTAATTTCCATTAAGTGTTGTGGATAGTTGGGAGATTGTAGAGGAATTAATTTGGAGAAAGGTTGCAAAACAGGCTGGTATACAGATGTAGGAGCAAGTCTGAGGTCTGTTGCAAGGAACGTTATCCTGGCTGTGAATGCTCGATATGGTGATGTCTCCTGGCAACTGGTCCCTTCAGCTCCCCAGGGAATCTCTGCCTGTGACAACCTGGCACTACTCCTTGTTGTCTGGAAAATACACACCACTATTCCTGCCTACTAGCCACCAGCAAACACCTCCACAGCAATCCACTGTGTGAATGCCCTGCCATTTCATATTCCCGCATAATCCCTCTGACAACCAAATCTATTAAAAATTCATTTTTCATCCAGGCAAATCAGACTCCCTGAAATCAACTGAGCTTTGTTATCCGAAGGCAGTTTGTGCTGGTGCACATATAATCAAATCCTGAGGTGGCCTTGCATGCATTTTTACAAGCACTGAGATAGACTTAATGTTTCAATTATTATTTTTGATGTGCATTTAAAAAGAAAATTATAATATTATGCTTAAGTAAACCAACAGTTTTAGATCTTTAGGAAGGAGCTCCAAGTGAGCAGAGTTCCTTTTCCTAAGCCAGTCCCAACTATGCAAGTACACACAAATATCTCCCTTTGCCATGCAGAATAAAAATAGTTAAGGGGTTTACCTATGAATCCAGTCTAAATTTCACGTCTATCGATTTGCCCATTGTTTTCCATTTCCCATTGTTGGCTCTTGGCAGCAGTAGTTTATATAGGCATTTTGAAGTGCTTTTCAGAAGTCTTCAGGGACACCTGAGTCAGTCCACTGATTAAGTAAATGGATTTTGGAAGTACGTAGACTGGATGAATGTACCTTAGAATAAATGAAAAGCTACTCTAATCCTGCCTGAAAAGAAAACAGAAGAGCACGGGTGTTGGACAAACATGCTCAGTGGCGTTCATACCAGTAGAGGGCTCTTCGCATACACTGCATCGAGGGGATCAAAAGGCATCAAGCATGCAGGCTCCTTTTTGCTCAGTCTTTTCAGCATGGTATTAGCATCTTTACATTTGCATGCCTGTTTTTTCTTCTCAAGCTGGCTCTCAAAACCAAAGTGAAATAGCAAAGTCATCTGAAATTCACTTCCCACCTGATCAACAGCAATAGCCAACACAGATCTGCACAAGGTCTGAAAGATCAAATGTTTCATGCACCGAGCTTGTTTCCAACAAGTCTTGTTCAGAGGAACTGTACTTCTGCATCATTTCCAAGCCTTTGCAACAGCAGTAGGGGTGGTAATAACAGTGACAGAGTTGTGGTTCATTTATCTCTCCTTTTTGTTTGTACTCCTGAGATGATAGTCAGGTCCTTATTTATAGGCAGTCTAATTTCCGTTACACATTAGGCATCAAAGTAGCCACTAGATACCTGCCAAAACCACTGAGTTTAACTTGGAGATTCTTTTAAGAGCTCTGTTTGGGCCACCTTTTTTTTTGTTGGTTTGCATTTTTGTATAGCAGTGAATTGTACTGAAAAGAATCAATACCAGAAACATCTTTGCATGCATTTCCTGTTTGTGGCCTTCTTTTTACCACCAGAAATACTAGAAATCCTTTATGCAGAGGCAAACTAGAAGGTTAAAATTGTGTGGCAAATTTCACAAAGATGTGAAGATAAAAACTTATGGCTATTATTTTTTAATGTTCTAATGATCTATGCAGAGATATGTGTAAGAGAGAGAGATAATCATGTTTACAATTGGAAAACTGTTTTGAAGTGTGTGTGCCTGTACGTTTTAGAAATATATACTGTTATTTAGGTATCAACATATAATGGTGAATCTTCCCTCAGGATTTATTGCATCATAATTCCAGGATAACGTTCATCTGTTTAAAATAAATAATCTTGCTAGAACTCCCTTAGAAGCATTGAACCAGATTCATCCCAGGTGTAATTTAACTGACTTAGATCTAAAACAGAGCTCAGTGTTACATTTGGGAGAGCCTTTACTGCTGCATGCACTCATGTCAAAACAAGACTGTTTTACAATATCTTGTCCCTAGAGAAAACCTTGCTGAACTCACAATAGTCCCATTTGCCTCACCCTGTAGCATACTTATGCATGACCACCTATACTTCCATCTATAGTAACACTGAAAAAATTAAAAGATGTTCAGATCCTAAATGTGACTGTTCATTTATATAAGGCTTTGTGTATCAATGTTTCCTGTTTAGCAGCACACCGCGAAGAACTGTTCTTGTCACTGTGCTATATTAAAATGGTGATTCATGGTTAAAGAAAGCAGTCCAAATGAAGGGACTTGGTTTTGGTTTGTCTGATTTTTAAGTATATCACTTAAGGGATATAATTGCCTGGCAGCACCCACAGTTGATACAATGACGCTTCTGGCATAATTAGTAAAATAAGTTAATTTTTCTGAATGTAATGAGCTTTGATATTGAAGAAATGATTCATGTCTAAGATCAAAAGGAAACATCTTCTGAAGTGGACAGTGTCCCATTTTTCTCCAGGGCCTTAGACTTCTGTGATGATAGGCAATATCATTCCTTTTGGTTTCTCTGAATATGGAATTTTATTTTTTATTTTGTGAGGCAGTGGCATGGTGAGGATTCAAGTGAAATCTTCGTTGATTCTGAGACTGGTATTACACAAGGTACTGCTGGGATATATTTCAGGTCCCTTACTGTTTTCTGTTTATGAACAACCTACCCCAAGGTGCTAATTAGCTAGAAGAATTGCATATACACAGAGTGCTGTTTTGTTCCTCCATAAAAATACATTTTTGTTTGAGGTGAGGGTAGCTGCTTAATTGTGAACATCCTGGATTTCTGAAATCAGCAAGGTTATAGAAAAATTTGTGAAACTGGTATTTTTCATCTAAAAACCAATTACAAATATATGGTTAATTCTTAATAATACCCATCTTCATTTGATTTGTTAGATGCAATAAACTCCTTTAAATATTTATTTTCTACAAAGACTGGCCACATATTGCTTGTACTCAATATGGTCTGTCATTGGTGGTTGGTACCTCTGTTCTATGATTGTAATCGGCTATTTTATTGGCCTATGTGCTGTGTAGGATGGAAGAAATTATTTTGTGCATCTTACTTTGACATACAGATATGATTTGTGCCATGCCAAGTATTTATTTTCAAACTTGAATTCAGGGATGCCTGAACAAGGGACAAAGCATGGCTTCTTGTAGTCTGCTTCTGAGACAAGGCAGTGCAAATGCTGCTGATCTTAAATTTTCTTTGGGGCACTTTATTTTTCTCAGAGGAAGAAGATTCACATCAGACTTCTTAGCTGGATAAAGTCTTGAGGATACTTGTGGGTACTAAATAATAATGATACAACAGTTTTAAATTGAACACTGTGCTTCAGAAGTGGCTGAAATAGGAGGAATCGGCATGATCTCCATGGGTTTATGTAACAAAAATGAACACCAATTACAGTGCATTTTTTCCACTGGGACTTAGCCCATCATTTTGTCTAATTATGGTATGAATCCCACAATGGAGAAAACTCTTCTTCTGTAAAGAACTAATTCCCTCTAGAAATGTTAAAAATCTTAAAGAACTCTAATTATAATACATTTCTCAATAGATGAAGAAAGCCAGAGAAAGTCTGTGCCAGCCATGTACCACAAAAAAACCCTAAAACACCACAAACAAAAACACAGAAAAAGATGAAGGACTACCATGGGAGACAAAGAGCTAATATGAAGTAGTTTGCATAAACTCCTCTTATCCTTCATCCAGGCTCCTACTAAATATAATGGGTAATCTATGCCTAAAAGTGCTGAGAGTTGATAGATTTATTGACATATACTCAAGGAATAATGTTCGACTAGAGAGTCTTGGGAAGAAAATCATTGAAAACAATTTCTGCTGTACTTCTCAGAAGTTTTGAGACACTCTAAACTAACATGGGTACCCAGACTACTCGGGCATGCAGTTAACTTTGAGTATTGTAGCTTCTGTCACAGGGCATGTTGTATCATGAAATAGGTTGCCTGTGATTGAAAAGGGAAAAACCTCTGATTTTCTCACTCCCAGTCGTATTCTTCAGGCCAAGTTCTAACATCAATTTGATTGGATTTCTTCAAACCTGAGATAATTCATTAAGCTGCAAAGCTCTACTGAGGGTTGTTCAAAAGACTGCTGAATGGCAAAAAAGTCAGCAGAGAGGAGCTGGAAGGCTTCTTCAGCACGGTAGAGGATGGTTGTAGATGAGAATGACAAAGAATAAGCTGCGGTCACTCAGGGATGAGATAACCACATGTACGCATATCACTCGGCATTAATTTATTTTGCCTGGTGTTCTATTAGGAGTTTTAACCTGCAATATTAAATTAAGAAGCAGTGTTTAACATTGAAATTGCCTAAACCATGCCTTCCTAGCTATCTGATGCAATGGACTCCAAATTCTTATTTTCATTCAATGGAATGGTCTCTCATATTTTATAACATGGAATGAACGATCTTTCAGACTCACAAGAAAGAATAAACAGCGTTCCCGTGAGGAGGACTACATGTTGCATTTATTTATAGATTGGTTTACTAAGAAAAACAGAAACACATGATGATTACTGCTGAAAGATGATACCTTGGGAAGTGACAACCTGGTATAGCTGGATCTAATCACCTGAGAGACAGACAACAGCTCTCACTGCTTCCTGGCCATGAAGATGTTTGTTTGCTGTGTTTTTCTTTCCTCCAAGGAAACCATTAAGAGAATTTATGCACCCACAAAGACAAAACCTCCAGAAAACAGACAAAATGTAGCAACTCACAGGTTTTCCTGCCTCAGTAATGCTGACATTGACATGTGATAACAGTGCAGGGAAAGCTGGTTGGCTTCTCATTTTATGTTTAGGTTACATTTAAAGAGAATGTAAATTTAAGACTGTTAAGATATTATTTACATAATTTATTGCTATCAGTTTCCTGTGTTTTCTTAAGTGATTGGCACAGGGATATGCAAAGGTAAATGGAATGAGAGGCACATGGAACATGCCCAGAGACAAACTGGGTAGAGCTCAGCTGCATTTGCTGTACCTGACCTCCATGTTGTTGAATGAGACTTTTTCAAAGCAGGTTATGCTTATAAAAAATAGTCTTATAGTCCATCTGTATTCCAAAGCCTTTGGCTGGCAGTGCAGCATTGACTCATTTGGTTTGATTGTTACTGTTTTCTCACAGTCTGCTGTGAGAGAGGTCACAGTGCTCTAAAATAAGAAGTAAGAAATAATTAGCCTCTGCAATCACACCATCCATTCCCATCTGATCTGAGTCTGTTTTAGTGCTGTAAGGAAGACATATGGTTTGTGCAGTTAATTTTGGTGAATGATATGTCAAGTGTTGTTAAAATTCAAGGGCTGGACCAAAAAGATCAGCTCTACCAGTAAGAAAGCAATTGATTTTGCCATTGTCTCTGCCTCTGAGATTGATGCAGCAGCATTTGATTTCTTTGAGAAGGCAATAGTTCTGTGAGTGATGCTAGTCTAGCATAAGCTTCTAATAATAAAGTGTGTTACTCACATTGTGATTGCATATGATAGTTCTAGCCCATAGACAACACCTTTCTTCAATCTAAGTTCTGCAGAAACAACATCACATTTTAATGCCATTTTGCCATCATGAGCTATTGTGATTTTAAATTGGTACAAAGCTAAAGTGCTGTCTGGTACCTCCTGCTGATGGACTTGATAATCCCTTCTGACCATTACTGTATTCCATGCAAGATTAGTCCCTTACTTCATTGACATCTTTGACCAGCCTGTTAGAAAGGAAACACGTTAAGTTTGTCATCTACTAGCCTGAATTCCAACATAGCGAGCCTTTTCTTGGAACTGTTCAATTTATGGTGAGCTGTTATTTGTTATTGTAGAAAACAAAACTTCAATAATCAGTTCTTGTTAAGGAGTTGAGTTTCGAGCTTTATTCCTTGAACTGGTTCCTTCTTTGTTTCCTCTCTCCCATAAGATATGTACTCTTGTAGGCAAGTGTGCACCTATTTTGGAGTTCAAAACTAAGCATGCACTGACAAAGCTCTGATTTGGTCCTCTTACAGGTCCTACTTTTCTTTACCTCTTTATCTAACGTGCAGCTCGCTTCACGTTTGTCTTTTGACTTTGTATGAGCATCCTTAGCACTCTGCTGTGATTCATTCCTGTGATTTACTGTGTGACTCTTTTGCCTGCATTTGGATTCAGAGCTGGATCATGCGTAAAGCATACAGTAGGAGAAAGCTACAGTCACACGTCTATCCACAGCAGACCTTCCTTTGCCTTGCATGCCTATTACTGATCTGTGTCATGGATACTTGGTGCCTGCATAAACCGGACACTCTGACCTAAAGTTTTAATTGTAAGTATCTTGAGGTGTGAGTAATTCCTGTGATCTCAGATTTCCTTGGTAGGAGAAAAAAAGAGGCAATGATGCTGAACTAATCAGTATTCATAAAACATAAAGGCTTATTTGAGCCTCCAAGTGGCAGGCATGATTCCAAATGTAAAGGTGTTATCTACAAGCATTGTGTCTGAGCTGTGACCTCCTCATGGGTATGGAAGGCAGCTTTTCAGAGAAGGGCCTTCAAGATGGCATCTGGTCCATCCCAGTACCTCAAAGCATGGTAAGCTTTTCCTAATCACTTTGTTATTGCTGTTGTCCAGCATGGGCACTGAAGACACTGAATTCCCACTAAAGGAGTATCCATTTGGAGATGTTTTAAGAATTCTAAGCCAGGCAACATTCATTGGAAAAGTTTAAATAGAAGGAAATGTCACCCAGGCTAAGTATAATTCAGTCTGTCAGCATATCTTTCCCAAATTGCTTTGCAGCAAGTTATTATTCAGCCTCATGCCAGCTAAGCTGGTGCTGAGCAGTCTGAATGTGGAGGTAAGCAGGACAGTGAGGCAATGGTGTGCCTGGTAGTGAATTGATGGATAAATACAAGCAAAAGTCAAAGCAAAAGCAGCCTCAACATTCTGATCCCAGTGGTTTCTTCTTCTCAAGTAGCTTGCAGATGTGCATGTGGAAAATGTTGCCATGCTGTAGTTATCTGTCACCTGTCCCTTTCAGTGTTGGTTATGCTCTTTAACACTAAACAGCTTTGAAATTCAGGGTGTAACATAGCTCATTAGCCAAAAACAACTGCATTCAGAATGCTCCTCTCTTTCCTCTCTCTTGTTGGATGCATTCAACAACAGCAAGTCATATTTCTTCTGCGCTAGGTGCCAACATGCAGTAAATGTGAACTGGTGTGGTGTTAACACCTGAACTCCACATACTATCAGGGTCAATGCCGAAAGGGCTGTTCAGGGCTTTTCCAAGCTGTGGAAACATGAAAAATTTGTGAACAACAGCAAACCTACATCTGTTTGATTCTGTAGTGACAAGCTTTAAGATTTGCCAATGAGTGTATTGCAGCAACCTCATACAGACCCAGATGTGAGCTTCCTAGGGCATTGTACGCTAGTCATGCCACAGCTATTTGGACAGGTTCCTAGTAACCTAAAAATTATGGAGTAACATTATAAAAAGTGCTGCATATTAACTGTGAATTCATATTAACTATGAACATCAGTTAGTTTGAAGTAGGATTGCTAAGGCATAAGGAGTAAAGGGGAGATCTTTCTAGTAAATTTTGCTTCAGCGGGTGACATCCAAGTTAGTATCTTTCAAGCTAATAATACAGGCTTATGCAGCCTTCAAAAATCCACCCTCAACTGCTCTGTGCACCACAGCACTGGAAACACCTACTCATGAGTTCTGGGCCAAAGACAGGATTCTGATATGTTTAAGGGACATGGGAAAATAGTGGGAAGGTGCTGGGAGATGCCAGAGCCTCTAGTACACTCCAATCCAGCTCATGGGTTTATGTTATCCTGTAAAGAGTGCCCCAATTCAGCACCTGCTTGCCCACACAGTTCAAAAAGTAGCCCAAGCCCAGTTTCCTTCTGAATCTTCCCTGCATTTGAAGGAAGAGCTTGTCCACCTAGTGTTTGATCACATGTAGGGTATACCAGATAGGTGTTACTTGATTCTTCAGTGTTGCTGGTAGGTATGTGTTTTTTCATAAAACTACATGAATAAACATCAGTAGCTATTATTGTGCAAGTGTTTCAGGACTTGAAGAGGAACTACCATCAGGACAACAGCTCAGATTAAATAAGACAAATTTCTTTCTTGTAGAGAACAGATTTCAAGTATCAAAGGCTGTTGCTGAGCTCTCATTTGACTTGCAGTTGCTTGTTATTGTATCTTAATTGGTTGTTATTAAATGGGACTGTAAGAGTCCATGACCATGAAGGCAGAGTTAATGCAGAGAGAGTCACTTTAGGAAGTCTGTGGCTATTAGCTTGATCAAATTATACTTTGAAAATGGGTTAATACATTTAGAGGAGAAGAAAAGGAGGGGAAGGTCTTCTGAATTATTCATCATTTGTTTCTCAGTTGACAAGTTTACGTCGACATGAAATTCAGGTGGGAGTACATGGAGTGGGTTATTTATTAATTACATATGACTTGGACAGACCTTTCCCTCTTGTATCCAGATCTGCTTTCATAACTTAGCATTTCCTGGAGCTGCACAACTTTTTTTTGCCTTCAGCTGAAGAAATCCTAGAGTACCTCTGAAAAATCCAATCTGTCAAAATTCAAGTTCAGTTTAGGAAAATTTTTCACACATAACATCAACTCTTTACAAGGGACTCTTTATGAGGAAGTGTAGTGACAGAACAAGGGACAATGGTTTTAAATTGTAAGAGGGGAGATTTATATTAGATATTAGGAAGAAATTCTTTACAGTGAGGGTGGTGAAGCACTGGCACAGGTTGCCCAGGGACGTTGTGGATGCCCCATCCCTGGAGATGTTCAAGGCCAGGCTGGATGGGGCTTTGAGCGGCCTGGTGTATTGGGGGGTGTCCCTGCCCATGGCAGGGGAGTTGGAACTCGATGATCTTTAAGGTCCCTTTCCAACCCAAATGATTCTATGAACTGTCCTAGATGAAACTTTACGTGTTCTCCCTTACGAAAGGACTGAGGAGGAAACTTTCATATTCTATATACTGCATTCTAGAGAGCAAGTGTGCACAGAACCAACTTAATGTGATTAGGCTTTTGGTAGATGGAATGTATGACATGCAATTCCTTTATGTGAACAAACGTGAAATCTGTCAGGAACAGTAAATGAAAATTATGTCTTTACCAGTCCTCGAGGATGTAGTCTTAAATTTTCTCTTGTAGCTTTAGCATTCATGTATAGAATCGTGTATTTGAATGCTTTTTACTTAACATTATGTGTAGTCTTTTTTAAGCCCACTACATCTATCAAGCAGATTTCATCATCTCTAAGTTTATTTATCTCTAAGTTTATTTATTTATCTCTAATGGCAACAACTAAGTTGACAGCTCATGTACCAAGAAAATACCATTTGGAATTTTTTCTGTTTTCAGATATATCTGCACCTGAATTTTTAGTTATGCACGTTATTGTAAGACTGCACGTTTTTTCAAGGGGCACACAAATAAACAGGACTGCGAACAAACTTTCTGTCCATACCAGAATTAAGCTGAAGTATAAACACACCTCGGAGATAAATCTTATTTGGAAAAAAAAAAAAAAAAAACAACATCATTCTAGCAATCTTGCCTAACTTTACACCTAATCTGTAGCAAATAAATTGACTTGTAGCATTTACTGTCAGCAGAGGGCAAGTAGCAGGAGGAGTTGTCTGCACCTTTCCTGATCTGCTGATGTGCTCTAAAGCTACAGCTGTCTATCTGCACTAGGATGTTACTTCACAAGTATTTACCATATTAGTGACTGCAAGGTAAGGACAGTTTTTCCTAGTGAAGACAGGGCATGTAAGTAAGTTTTCATTAACGTTGACAGTTAAATGGATGTGTGACTTCACATATTTTTTGGCTTCCAAACATCTTTTATTTCTTTTTCAAGTAAGATTACAAAATGTCCTTCAGGGACCTCAAGTTTGATCCTCTGCTGAGTTACACTGTTTGCAAAATTACATTCTTCTCTGCAGCCCTGTGAGGATATGAAAATACACATTTATGTTTATATATTCTGACAGAGAGAAGGAACATTTTCTACATATAAACTCTTTCTGTTCAATACTTAAGGGTTTGTTAATGCAGAAAATTCATGAATGTGGATCATGTGGATGAGATTACCCAAGCATAAATCCTGTAGAATATATATGGTTTGGGGAGTTACAACGTACTCTGGTCCTGATACCTCCTAGACTAAATACCCTGGAAAGTTTGGGAGCAACTGTGGTTTTCTGGTGACTGCAGGCTTACTCTGACCCACAAGGAATGGCAACATGTAGGTTTTTTGCTGCTCCTTCAAAACAACATGTGGCTGTCTTCTCCCACAGGCAGGGAATGCAGGAGGTCATGGATTCACATAATAGTCGTATTGTGTCCAGTGTCTAGGATGGGAGTAAAGGTGGGAGCAAACTGTCCTGGTTCAAGTAGTATTTACACAGACTGGTATGGGGTCTTCTTACACAGATGCTCCCTGAGGCAAATGATTAATTTGAAATGAGTGGCATCACTTGAGCCGATTTCTGCATATGAACTGATTTCTCAAATCCATGCATGGGAATAGTACAGAGCAGTCAGTGACTCATCATTAATAGTAGTATGTCTCTTTATTTTTGTAAAAAGCCCCAATTTTCTCTAGCAGACAGACAAGCGAGAAGAAAACAGAGTACTGGTGGGGAAGGGTATGGATGCGACACCTGCAGTTCTCCAAGATACAGCAAATCCATGCAAAAGTTCCAATAACCACTCTTTATACCCAGAGAATGCCGAAGTCCATTAAAGCCCACTCAGCAAACACAGGTCAATGCATCCCAACAGTCTCTTTTTCTCAGAGTCATCAGGTTTTGGACATTACAAATGAGAATGAAAAGGGGGAAAAGGCATTTTTCTGTTTCTCAATGGGAAAGGCATTAAAACTTGCTGGAATTGTACAGACAACTGAGGCACTGTAATTGCCTCTGGGGCTGTATATGTATCAAGTCGGACAGATACTTTGTATAATAGAAGCTTTAGAAAGGAAAACTTGCTATTTTTGTGTTAGAAGATAGGGCTAGATAGAAATACAGTCTGCCTGAGTAAGAATGTGATATAATGATATAGAAAGTGATTGCTCTTATTTACAGTATTTTTACTGAATTAGTTTCAAAGGGTTGTGAGACTTCTGAATTAACATACTTTAGTATGAAAAAAAAATGTAGTCTTGACACTTACCTCTGCGGGGCTTTTCAGCTGAGGTCAGAGCAATCAGAATTTGGATCCCAACTTGGATTCTGATACTATCTTTTTCCATTAGTAGGTTTGATATTTTATGTCAATATTTGAATCTGTCCTGCAGCTTCTTGGAAATTAGGCTTTTCCACAGATATTTATGCTGGAAGGCTGATGTGGTTTAGTTGCTGATTTAGTATGTTGGAACATTTATGGTCTAAGTAAGTTGTAGCTTTCAAGTGGCACGTCAAGAAAATTGGGAGGCTATCCAGGACAAACAGATGTTGAGCCTGGGCTAGTGTGCCTCATGATGGCTGAATGAATGACACACACAATAAGCGTCTTAGATTTTTGTTAAATTTAAATGTCATTGATGAACTCAGTAGCCATCTGTCTTAGTTGGACTAACATCCAAATCGTCACAGATTTGGGCTCTTGTGCAGTACTGAGATTACCAGTCCTTGAGGAGCCAATCTTTAGGTGGGGTGTGAAGACACCATCCTGCCTGGTGATATGTGTGTTGTCCCCATGGCAGAAAGATTGAGGGCAACCTGCTTCCTGCCTGTGCTATTTTACAGGTTAAACCTGCTTATGTGGGGATTAATGGAGTATAAAAGGTGCTATTCAATATAAAGAAGACATTTTAAAATAGTTTTGTATTAAATACATCAGTAAAAAAAACACTAGTCCTGCCAGTGGACCAACTGTATCCAGTTACTTGTCGTTCTACTCCCCTGACACATATGATCAGCTGTAAAAGCCATATTCCTAGTCCAAACAGCTCACCCATATGCAGACCTGTTGTACGCAAAGCATTTGAGTAACAGTTTCTTGTTACTATCACAAGTCCATGTAGCATGTCTAATTTTAGCACTGGTTTTGTGTGGGGAGTTTACACCTTCCAAGCCCTTAGAGAGAGGAGAATTGGCAAATAAATGTGGAAAACACCAGGGGATTTTATCGCTAAGGAAGAATTAGGCTGCTATAAAGAAGATAAGCTGGGTAAATTTTTGCCCTTTAGAGATGTTTCTGAAACGATCTTGATCAAGGTTTTTTCTGTAAGAGGCAGTGGCTCTTACAGAAGTGATATGCCATATTTGATTCCATCTTTCCCATCTACAGAAGCAAAGTCTATCTCTGTATATCATTTATAAGTAAGAGAAATGAGTTAGGTTGTTGTTTCATAAATTTATTTTCCAAATGATCCAGCAGGGTATTTGAATTGAGTCCTACCTTTTAGTGCTCAGTGGGTTTAATTTCTATCTGCATATTCCCTACTAGTCTATGTCCAGAGCAACATGTTCACACTATTCATTATTGCTGTGCCAGGCCCTGGCATTTTTTCTACTTTCTTTGAAGGAAAACAAATGAATAAGCTTTGGAAGAACTGGTCAGTCTTTTGAGAAAGAAAACCCAACATGGATATGAGAGGAAATGTTATTATGAGTTTGAGCCTCTTAGGAGAACAATGTCCATTGACTCTCAGACTTTACACTGCATTTTAGTTTCTGAGTGTTACTGGGAAGGCTGAAAGGCATGAATATGTTTATATTCAGCTCAGTTAATGTAATGGGGAATAAAGGAAAAGAGAGAATTTTCTCTCCTGCTGCTCATTTCCTGCTCTTCACTCTTTTTTTAATAACCTTTGTAAATTTTGGCTTTATTTTCCTTCCTCTTTTAAAAGTTCTGTCTCTTTCTTATATCTGGCATGCAGTTATCCACTGTAGGGTCTTTAATGTCAGAAACCCATAGTTACAACAGGTGATGAAACATGAAATATTTGTATACTTCTGAAACACCATTGTGTAAATCTGCCATTCAAGTGGAAAAAAAAAACACCAAACAGTTTAAGGTTTTCCTTCTTGAATAGGAGAAATGCCTGAGAATTTCCAAACCACTGGTAATTTCTATATGTACCCCATGGGCTCTTCCCATGTAAGCCAGATTACTTTGTTGATTCAACTCTTTTCCCAAGCAAGGAATAGGCAGAGAAATAGGTCAGCAAATACAGGCTCCAGGACACATTCTGGTATGCGTTTCTTTGGGCTTTTGGCTGTCGTCATTATGGCTTTTACCATTTTTTGCAGAGAATTTTGGAGGGATATGAGTCTTTCCTGACATCAGTAGGTTTCTGTAGTGTAAATTTTATTGGGGATGTTGCACACGTGTTGCCTGTAGTGTCAACAGCCAGTCAGTCTGAGCTGCATGACACTCTCCACATGCTCTGTGCTGCGGTCGATGGTTGTGCAATAAGTTGTAGGGCTCAATAGGCAGGCAGAGATTCTTTCCACCACCATTTGGCAGAACAAAACATGTTTCATAAGCACAGAGCCCTCTTTGCTTTGGGGTCTCTAAGTGGTAGGAATCCTGCTGTGCATTTCCACATCTGTGAACTGCTGGACGTTCTCAGTACTCTCTGGAGATGTGGTGATTGGGGAAATAACATGCTTCAGGCGCAAGAGTATTGAGAAAAGCAATATGAGAAGGATAGCCAGTAATGTTAGGAACAATCCCACATACACATAGAGGCTGGAATATTTATCTGCTGTTGTGTCTACTTCTGTAGCCAGAGTTGGCAAGTGGACGCGGCCAGTCAGGTTTCCACGGAATTTAAAATAAATCTCAGTCATTGCTCTCTGTCAGCTTTGGTCCATTTTCCCTATTTAGTGAGGGAAGACAGGAACTCTGAGGGTAGTCTCACAAAGGAGGTCAAGAGAGAAAACTTAGGACAGATGGCACAATGGCTTCAGCAAGAAGTGCTGCATCCTCTTGGTCTCAAGACTGCTGGTTCACACAGTTAAGCAGAGTGCATGAGACAGGCCTTTGCAATAATTTTGCAAGTTGCTATTACAATGACAACAAGCATTAGACTTGTGTTTTACACTGCCATCTGGCTTTTATTTTGTCCTGAAAATGCTTTGGCCCTTCTTTTGGTAGGTCACCTCCTTTGATAGATGAAAAGCTTTGGTCCTTCTCTCAAACCGAGCTGCAAAGATTTGCACAGCTTTGGTCTTTGCAAATGTTGTTTTCCAAACAGAGTCAGCTTTATGCCAGCTTCTCCCACAGCAGGTGGTTTATCTTTGTATAAACTGGGGAAGGTTCTTTACTGCTTTGCCAGACTGCTGGGAGAGTCTCTTCTCTCCTGATCCTGGGTTACTGATACTTGCTTAAGGAGTATGGAGGTTTGAGTTTCTCATTAGGAACAGTAAAAAAGTTGGCTTTCTAAAAGGAAAAACATGAAAAAGGGAGAGGGAGAGAGAGAGAATTGAAACCAGGTACCAAAATAACCTTGGCCTATATGTGGTATCATTAGAACAAATAGATAAGAAAACCCTTGTCACAGTCCTGTAAGACACCTTGCAATCAGGAGGAGCACCAAGTATTTAGCTATAGAGAAGTACAGTGAAAATCCAATTGTTAAGGTCTCCTCTGGTAACACTCATTCCTTACTTCTGGGTAAGAGAAGGCCCCATAGCCTATGGAATTAGATGTCACAGAGGAAGGGAAGATATGAATCTAGCTAGTGCCTTCCATGTGTCTCTCATTTATTATCAGGACCCTCTGTTTCTGAGGCAGGATGCATCTGGCAGGCATCCAGAACCCTACTTGTCCTACTGGGGCAACTCTGCTGCAGGATATGACATTTCACTCCCCTCCTGGGAGCAGAACTTACTAGAAGTGTAGGGTAATCTTAATGTTGTAGCATTTTCAATTCTTCTAGCTGGAACAGAAAATGTAAATGGCAGAATTTTCACTG
Organism: Gallinago undulata; assembly: GCA_026546715.1. Classification (NCBI taxonomy): domain Eukaryota; kingdom Metazoa; phylum Chordata; class Aves; order Charadriiformes; family Scolopacidae; genus Gallinago; species Gallinago undulata. The sequence continues at coordinate 13,412,838 of JAOTQQ010000063.1, read as the reverse complement.
TAAATGGTGCATCCAAAAGCATCATCTTCTGCTTTGATGAGACCAGAATTTTGGTTTTAGTACTGAAGCAAAGCGATGCAGTCATTTATGATGTTCACTACATATATGCCTATATGAGATGTAAATAGAGTAAAATTAATATGGTAATATACTGTGGCAGTCAGATTAAAATGAAGCATTAGGTCAAAATGATAAAAACTCTGATGCTTTTAGATGAAGATTTCACCCAGAGACATTGCTGCAAAACATTTTGAGAGTTATGGGCCTTCAGTTTGTAAAATACAGCTGTTTCATTGACAATGTTTGGTTATGTTCTCCCTGTCCACCAGTGGGAACAACACCTTGCTGCTCTTCAGAGAGGGGTGGTTGAAATCTGGAAGCCTGAGTCATCAAGAAACTGATATTCAGGCTTTCGTTACAAGCAAGACAGACCTACTTTGGCTCACATGATGGGGAAACATCCAATGTGCTGATTTTTTGGAGAAGGGATGCTAGGGATTGTCTACACATTACCTCCCAGCTACTGCAAAACCTTCTTCAGTATCAAAGCTTTTGAGATAGCAGTGATCCAGTTTAGGGAATATTGGGCCAGATCCTGCTTAGTAATAGGCTGGCTAAGCTGTTTGAAAAAATTGCCTGGGGATTTGACTTCTGCAGTCCCTCTGTGGGTAGTGGATTCTGCGTTGGGCTTTGTGTAGGAGGGTGGGAGCAAGCATGGATGCTCAGTATTTTTCCAGGAGCTGACCCAGCCCCTTCGGAGCCAGTTATTCTGTCAGCAGAAGCATGGGACATGGAAGTAAAGGTTGTGCTGCAGCCAGGCACTTTTGCTCTCAATTGTAAGGCTATGACTCTGTGATTTTCACACTGCAGACCTATACATGGAAATTTTTCCCCCATGAAGAATATCCTTATGTTACACAGCACATGGGAAATAGAGGATATGAAGACTACTGGCCATATTAAGCTTCTGTTTTTACAGTGTGATTTCTCTACTGATAATGAAATGCAATCAGTCTGGAACCTGACACTTGTGTGAGTTAAAGTACAGAGCAATATGTCTCTCCTACCGAGAGCAAAAGTCGGAGCTAGTTTCTCTCCATAAGGAGCAGAGAGCCTAATGGCTTTACATACTTCATGAAATTAGACTGCAGAATGCCAAGGACATTAGTCTGAAATTCAATAATTAGCTACAAACCAAGATACTGAATTTACAAAGTTCAGCTGGGCATTTATTGATAAAAGGAGCAGATTAATAGTAAAAACTGTTAGCAATGGGGAGTTGGTACAGCTTGCTTTTTACTTTTAGGTCTCAACTATAGAATTGTCAGGAGCAACCAACTATTCAGATTATTGAAAACTGTGAAATTAACTACATCTTTTCCAGAAATGAGCCAGAAATAATTCAGTAGCTCCAGGCAACTCCAAAGATTTTTGCTTTTCAATCTACCATTTCAGCACATCTTTTCAGATATTAGTAGATTTAGTTTTGCATGCTCTCCTTTAAGGAATAGGAGCTTGACCGCCATAGGGACCAAGGTCATTTGAAAATAAATGGTACACAAAGATTCTGAAAAAACTGTATAAAGCAGGTCAGCATTTTAACTTTGTATGACTCGGATTACAGGAGGCAAAGAGAAGCCCTCATGTCCATGGACAGAGACAGTAAGCAGAAGTTTGTTTGAGATCAGAGCAGCATAGCTAGAGCCCATGTTCCCTGTGATCTAAATTGTTGATCAGTCATTCTTCTGTGGCTGGACAATACTCCCATGTCTGAGAGGTGCTAAGCACCGTTAGCATTCGCTGATGCTCAGTGGGTACAGATTGATTCCAAGCAGACACTTCTTTTTAAATCAGTTTGTGGTTGTTTTTCAGCAAGGATTTAAAAATGTCAAACCCAACATATTTAATTTAATAAAAATCAGTAATGAAAGTAGAAGCCTCAAACTAAACAACAGAAATGTTTCTTCTCAGAGTGTGTCACTGAGGAAATTAATGAGCCAAAACTTCATGGGTACTGAAATTGCTATCCTCCCGCTGCACCTATCAGGGTTTGGGGAGCTTCGGGTTTGGGGAGGTTCAGGTTTAGGGAGTTTTTATGAAACCTGCATGGCCCTACTCTGCACCTTTATATGTGAGTGAGGAGCAGAGAGAAAGAAAGATTTTCCTCAAAACAGTACAGACAGGCAGTACAAAGTGAGCTTGAAACTACAGTAAATATCTTGCCCTCTCACTTTTATTCTCATATTTGGTTTAAGGGCCACTTGCCAGCAAGGCATCTCTGAAAGTCAAAGCAACTTTTCTGAGTTCTCTTTTTTTTTTTTTCCACCTGATACTAAAACTACTACAAAGAGGTAAGCGGGACAAAATAGAACAATTACTTGTGTGGCTGCTCCAAGGCTGTAATTTAAATTGTGCTGAACTGGCTGACAAGTACAGAAAGGTTTGGTTTTGAACACAGAAAGTACCAGGTGATCTTTAGAGAAAAAAAAGCAGAGTTGAAGAAATGCAAACAACGCGTTAAAGTATCAATTCTGTCCATGGCTTGCATTTTCTCCAGGGAGGATCTAAGGGAGAGGAAAGGGGGGGTTTCTCTCCTTTTAGTGGTAGACAGTTTCTTGTTCTTATGTTGAAGTGCAAGACAGCATGACAGTGTCTGAGCTTTGGTAGTGCATAGGAAGAGAACAGAATAAAGCATAGTTACCTTTCAGAGCAGGCAGGGTGTTGGGACTAGGCACTAGAGCAGCTGGTTCAGACCTTGCTGGTGGTTTATGTAGGAACATCTCCCAGGTAGTGGGATTTGTGCAGAAGAGATTTGCTGTCTTATTGCTGGTGCCAGGATACTGTCTTTTCAGCAACAGACATGCCAAGTGTACTTTCTTCTCCTCTGCTCTTGGATTCACATGGTTCGCTGACAGGGATGGCTCTTACACCCGGTCTTGAGATGTCAACTGACAGTCTAACCGAACAGCATCACTGCTGATGCCTTTCATTCGCAGGCAATAGGAATAGGGAGCAACGAGTCTTCTCTTCATGAGCTTCACTGCTTGGATGGAAACAGGCAGTCCCCTCCTTCGGTAGCGGTAGGCAAGATTTAGAGCGGAGAGGATCGGTAGTGCTGTGATGCTGCTGCAGCTCTGCTGCAGGCAAGGAGGGAAGGGAGGGAAGCTGTGAGCTCAGCTCGCAGCAAAGTTTGTGCAAGGTTTGTCTTAACCCTTTCGTGCTTGCAAGTGGTAGGCAAGACTGAGCTGCCTGCTAACTGTGGAGTAAGACACGAGCCAGGAGGACGGGCTTATCTGTTATCTATTTCTGTCTCTTAATTTTCTGGAAGGTGCAAGGTTGTTGGGTTTTTTTGTGGCTCTTTGAAAGGATTACCTGGTGAGGGCTCCCATCTGGGTTCCTGTCTGGAACCACGGACAGACAAGTGTAATTTTTCAGCTGAGACCCTCAGGATAGTCCCCAAGCATTACTCTTTGGCATTGGAGCTTTTGATGTCTTTTTGTTTCTATGCTTATTCTTTGATGGGTTGGGAAGGGCTGTGTGGCTGGTTTAGTTAATTTACAGGTATTCTCTCCTTTGAGTAGTTTGAAAGTCTGCATGAATAAGCATAAACCCAACTTTGGAGGGCTGTGTTCAAAAGAATTGTCACCAATTTATGAATGTGTGAAGCACAAATCTACCTACAGGAGGTCACAGAAATGAGGCAAAAGGAGCCAAGGTTGAGGTGAGAACCATCCTGATCCCTCTGATAACCAAGCCTTTCGACCTGCTTTTCTTAGCCACCCCTTCAACCCCCCAATCTGACACAGTAAGGATGTTTTGTGATCCTGTTGCAGTTACAACACAAATTAGGCTGAACCCAATCACTATAATTTAATCACTATAACCACTGTGAATCACTATAATTTTAGTTGTGCACATGTTTCAGGAGGGTGATGGGGAACAAGGTTACTTTTGTTTTACAGAAGGTGGCTGAGTCTGTTGGGGACAGATGTCAGTTTGGGATGCATTGCAGCAAGCCCCAAGGTTTCACCAGCAGTGGAGCACAGCTGGAGGTGATCAGCACATAGACAAAGTAGCTGCAGTTTGCATCTCTACGCACTGAGCTGTGTGCAGCTGCGTGCAGCCCTATTTCACATGTTCATGTCCCTTGTGCCCCAGCATGTGGGTTGGCTGGAAGCACCTCATGGGGTGAACCTGACCCACAGGCCCTCACTGGCCACTTGGCTTGTGGTAGTTCCCAGTGCCTACAGGTTGTCTTTCATGGCCTGTGCCAGGGACACTGAGAGCAAAGTTCTCCTCTGGAAAGTGAGTCTCACACAGAGGTTTGGGAAAGATGGGTTTATTCTCTCTCTGCAGCTTTCTGTGTGGTGAAATGGAGACATTTAATCTCAAAACTGTCTCCTCAGAATAGCTCTCCCTCTATGGTCCCCCATGGCTACAGAGTGAGCAGAGGGGCCAAAGGGTAATGAAACCCAGAGCTGCACAACTCTTTCATCCTCCTGGGGTGGAAGCCTGTATTATAAATCCATCTCTCCAAGGGCTTCAATCTCTGGAGCTCACAAGCACAGTGTATTATTGCAATTTTTAGATAAATAAAACATAGTCCCTGGAAATAATACAATTCCTCCACACTTCCGTGGTGGGATGAACCCTCTGAAAGCCAGACTTAAAAGGCAGCTTTGATTGCTGATTTTATTTCACATTTCCTTTGTTGTAATATCATGTGCAGTGCTCAGTATTGCAGTCTATGCCATGATTCCGTGCTAGGCACATAGGAATGAAAGTATGATGATAAACCAGAGGGAAGACCATGCGTATTTTTCCCTGGAATCTGTACAATCACTGCTTTACCAACAAACTACCTGACAGCACGTCCAAATCCTGGGTACATGTCCTCTTATTTAAGAATAAACAAGTGAGAGCTCAATTTAACCAGGAATTATATTGCTGGTTGCGTTATGAGTCCCAGAAGAGACAGACGTGTTGAAATTCTGCAACCCTGCTTTCTATATAATGCTAATGAGCAGTGCTGAAATGAAAGGCTTGCTCTCCCTGTCCATGCAATCCAGCTTCTCTGCTCAGCTTTTTTTCCCTTTGTTGATTTTGCAGTAAATTATCTCTCCCTTTTGTAGGACCAAGCTGCTGTTTGTTGGATGGGTACACTTAGATTTCTTGTTTCCTCTGTAGCGGGGTATAATAAAGACAGATGAATTTCAGATAATGCCACAATTTATACCAGCTGAGGCTGATGAATGCTTGACTGACTGATTGCTGAATTCCTGAATTGTTGAGAAGTATGTAAGGCTTTCTCTCTATGTAAATTTTTGGGCCAATCAATGACAAATTTGTGCTACATAAAATGGAGGTGTACTAATTCCCTTGGAAATACACAGAGAGATGAGCCCAGCGAAAGTAATTTTTCAAGCAGCCATTAAGCATTTGGGGGCAAAAGACCAGGGAGCTTGTTAAGTTCTTTCTTTTGCATTAATAGGCCCGTGTCTCTAGCTTTGTATCAGGTCATTTTACACGTCTTTCTCATAATAGTCCCACACCAGTCTTAGAGTGAAATTTGGATTTAACAAAGAGCAAATAAGATCACTGAATGATTGTTAGTGAGTATAATCTGTATGTTCCTATAGGGTTTCTTCTGTTATCCGAATGCATGAATCCTATGAACATAGTAAACGCATATTTTGGGTCTTTAAAAATTTCTTTCAGTGGAGCTGCAGTGAATGGAGAAAGAGCTGTGCATCTCTCTCCCCCATGTCACTTTCGTGGCAGACACATCCCAGAATGGTTTATTCAAGCCTTCATCTGTAAAGACTTTCCATCATTTGTGTCTGTATTTGGGAGGGCCAGGGCAAAGCAGAGGTCTCCTTTGCTAATGTAGGTGCTATATACTGAACTCAGGAAGGAACCACAACTTGTTAGGTGTCTGTGTCCATGTCAAAGATAGCAGAGAAAAGAGAAGCAGTGGCAGAGATTTTAGTATTAAGGGCAAAAAGTGTGCTAAATTAGAGCAGACTTTTAACTCAGAGCTGTTACGTCTGAAGCATATTCTGTGCTTGGACATATTTTCCACCTGTTGTTTAGAGATTACACGTAATACTAACTCACCATTTCCCCATTCCCGTCCTTCTCTTTCCTCCTGTTAAAACAATTTCTCTCCTTCACCTACGTAGTTAATCCCTGCCTGGATGGGAGTTTGACTGAGCTTTTGTGCTGAGCCCAGCTCAGCTTGCCTAGACTTTCACTAGCTTTCAAAGGGCTTAGGGGGGAGTTCACCCACTTCTCTCGTAAGAGCATTGCTAGAAATGTGCACCAGATGGCTTAGAAATCAACTCAGCGCTGTGAACTTCTAGTAGTATTCAATACTTACGGCAATAATAATCATACTTAGCACTTCTGTATTTCAAGACACTTCACAGTTACAGTCCCTCAGTGAGATACAGTCAGACAGCATTGAAGAGAACTGCCAAGTATCCGATTTTTAATGGCTTTTATGTCTGTTTCAGGCTGTGCAGTGTAGCTACGTATGGGACATCTCCTTGAAGAGGTGCTCAGCCCCTCTCTAGCCTTAGAGGCCAGAAGGTCCAGCTCCCAAGATGTCTAGCTGATATACACAATTTACATGGAAAAAGGCCTGTCCTTTACCTTTCCTGTGGTCCCCACCCCTGCGCTGGCCATCTGCAGAGGTACTAGGAGACCCCTTGATGCCATGAGGAGAGTTAGATAACTGGAACTGCCTAAGGTGGTTGCCTGGGAAGTTTTCTTCCAAAGATCAGGTTGCTTCCTAGTCTCCACCTAGAACTGTACAAGTGCTATGAACACGAGGGTGAAGCACTATGGAAGAGATGCTGAAGCAAGTGACAGCACTTAAGTGTTCTTTGTCTTGGCAGAGTGGAATCTATTGTAAATATGTTTTTGTTTTAATACATTTTGTCTTTATAGCCACAACACTGAGTGGCAGATGATCTATATCACAAACAGGCTTGTGGAATACATAAAAATCATATTTCAGTAGGTTTTGAATCTGGAGTCTCTAACGAATGTTTGGGCTTTCAAATAATTATTGCTGATTCAGATTTGTGTGAAATAGGTCTAGGTTCCTCCAGCTTTAAGGGAGAAATACCATAGTCTGTGGGATAGCAACTTTGAAAGCAAAGAAAATTGCCTGGAGCTTATTTCTTGCTTAAGGGCCCCCAGAAAATGTACTGGCTTCTCTCTGTCTCATTTCTTTTTCATGAATAGGGAAAAATTATTAGTACCTTGCCCCCCATAAACTATCTGTTTAATACTAAGTACTACACAAATGCATGTGGTCGTGTGCCCACTGCCCAAGAGAGTCGATTGCCTTTGCCTCTGTGCATTCCCACACAATTTTGTTTTATCCAGTACAGTGTGTCTGAAAATGCTCATGTGTTTGGACTAAAAGAGTTTTGTTGCTTTGAAAGGCTTGGGGCTTTTTTGACAATTTGGCTTTGTTTTGAACTTCCTTCATCAAAAATACTGCAGTGCTTCGGTTTTATTTATAGAAACTTACTTATTCTCCCACAGATAACTGAAGAAATTCAGCCTAGCCTGATGTTACTGCTAATTTTTAGGAACGTTTCTAATTTGATTTACTGTTGTCAGTGAAGGGCTACATTGTCCTGCACAGAATTCTTCCTGAAATAGTCCTAAGCTTGATTTTGAGTGAGCTTGTGAAGAAGGCATTGCAGGTCCCCAAAATAGTGTTAACACCACTCAAAGAAGAGGATTCCAGTACTCTAGGTAGGTTGATGAGAGCTATCTGATGGGAGCTATCTCAGGTGAGGCCAGCTGGCAGTGAACAGGGTTCTATGGACAACCCTTGGAGCAAGGGGTATCTGAAAAGCAGTTTCCACCTGGATCCAAACTGCAAGTACATCAGCCACCTTCCATCAAGGTCTCACTCAGGTTCTTGTGGGCCTTGGCAAAAATTAGTTGAACAATGAGTCAGGGATAGAACTTAAAACAGATCCTGTGTTCTCCAGAGCATGGTCTGGAATATTGTTATTCCCTCTGAGGTAGGATAGTTCTTGCAACAGTACCTATATTTAGGGAGTTTAGCACAATTTCTTCAAAGAGCTTCAGGTGAGTCTGGAGCTTTCAGAAGAGTGGATCACCTGTTTTTGGCTGGCCAGTTACTAAGATAGAACCTGAGAGGTGCTCTCATAACAGTGAGCCACTGTTGTGTCTGTTTTAGCCACTTGAAATGGGCACTTGTTTCTAACACTCATGATCACGCTTGTCTTACAGCCCATCTACACTGCTTACCAGATGATCTTAACATGACTGATGACAATGCAAAATAAAGACTAACAACTGGTCCTTATTTTAGCAACAAGATATCAGGCTGGCTTCTAGGAGACTAGGTTGTTTCTCTGCATGATGGGCAAATAATCCACATGGACAGTGCAGCATTTGCTGAGAATTGGATCACTCACAGAATTTTTTTCTTCCTGTATGCGTGACAGGGCTGGTGCCACAGAGAACACTTGGCATGGACCCAGTATCAAAACCAACACCTGAAGTATGTATACGTGTGAAATGTGCATGTTTTATGCTTCGGTGTTCTGTCTGTTTTTTCCTGAAACTCTGGAGTTTCTTGACCTGGTCTAGTTGGGGGTGTCCCTGTGACTGCAGGGGGGTTGGACTAGATGGCCTTTGGAGGTCCCTTCCGGCCCA